>CM052890.1:8120498-8131118 GCA_028534135.1 Potos flavus | reverse complement strand
GGCCAGCCGGGGCTTACCCGGTGACCTCGCTGACCGGAATGACAGGAGCGAGGCACACACTCAGAGACGCACGCCAGACTTGGGGAGAGACTCCAGGAGGGGCGGAGACAGGCCCAGAGGTAGGTGCGCCTCCTCTGCAGACAGAGTGACCTTGACCAAGGCCCCAGGGAGCTCCCGGAGAGGCCAAGATGTCCTCAGAGGGGCAGAGACGACAGCGGCTGCTCAGACGCAGTGAGGAGCCCTGGCTCTGGGTCAGACCACCAGGCTGGATCCGGGCTCCACTTCCCACTCACCAAAAGACCTGGGGTACCGCGTGCCTCAGTTTCCAGTCTGTAATAGGGATGACGGCGGCCTCCCAGAGGCCTGTATGGGGTCCGTGTCAGGCCCTTTACCCAGGCCAACTGCTAGTTACTACTGCTGAGCCTCAGCGGGGCCTGAAGACTGTCGCCAGCCCCGCGTCCACTCCGGGGACAGCAGGCAGAGAGGCAGCTGTCCGAGGTGGAAGGAGCAGGCCCAAGGTAGGGAGCTGGGACGCCTGAGTGGCCATTTGCGGCCCAGCCTCACAGAATCTCAGCGGCCCGGGGTTTTCTCGTCTGTGATGGTAATAGTACTTGACCACGGAGAGCACTTTACTTTTTTATTCTTCCTTTAAAGATTTTTTTATTTGAGAGAGAAAGAGCATGAACAGGGAGAGGGGCAGAGGGAGAGGGACAAGTAGGGCCCCCTCACTCCCCACGGAGCGTGGAGCCAAACAGATGCGGGGCTCGATCCTAGGACCCGAGATCATGACCTGAGCTGAAGGCAGACGCTTAATCGACTGAGCTGCCCAAACGCCCCTCGATTTTACATTTTAAATTAGAATCATGAAGTTCCCTTGATAGACACTAGTAGGCCAAGTTCTCTTAAGCATTTCAAATCCTTAAAATACCAACTGTGTTAATGATTATACATGAGTGCTACGGGAAAAGATGAATGTAAAATTTTGTAAAATTTTGACTTACTTCATCATGTCTGTATTTCTGAAACTCCCTGGGATTATTCATTTATTCAGAAAATATTTCTCAATGACACCTATGCATCAATACTAAAAAAAAAAAAAAAAGAAAGGAAAGAACACTTATTCTTTATTTTTATTTTTATTTTTTATTTATTTATTTTTTAAAGACTTTATTTATTTATTTGACAGAGAGAGAGATCGCAAGTAGGCAGAGAGGCAGGCAGAGAGAGAGAGGGAAGCAGGCTCCCTGTTGAGCAGAGAGCCCGATGCGGGGCTCGATCCCAGGACCCTGAGATCATGACCTGAGCCGAAGGCAGAGGCTTTAACCCACTGAGCCACCCAGGCGCCCCAACACTTATTCTTATTGCCAAAAATTATCTATCTATCTATCTATATAAAAGTCTGCTAAATGCCTGGCACTATTCAAGGCACTGCCACCAGCAGTGGCTAATACGGAGAAAATCCTTGCCATCATGAAACATACTCTAATGGGGGACACAGGACACAATATGTACTTAATAAATATTTATCAGCTAGAGTTATATGTTATAGAAAAAAAGGAAAGCAGGGTAGGGAAAGGGACTGGTGGGAGGAAGGGAACAGAGAAGCCTCAATGAATAAATAGATAACACGGAGAAGAGACCAGAACGAGGCAAGGGAGCAAGCCATGTGCTCATCTGAGGGAAGAGCATTCTAGGCCAAGGTAATAGCAAGTGCAAAGGTCCTGAGGTAGGGATGTGCTAGGCCCTTCTCATTTAGAGTAAGGAAGCCTTTGTGCCTGGAACCGTATATGAGGGCAAGGGTGGTAGAAAGGGAGGTCGGGGAGATGGCCTTATGGAGGTAAAATATATGAGGCCCTGTAGGGTTTGGGTTTTTCCCTCTACCTTGACCCTGAATAGTCTGTGAGGATCTGTCCGGAGACCTACTCCATAAGATCATTCTAATGACCCTTATTATATTGAAGATACTCTTGCTTGGAACCCCGCAATTCCACTTCTATCTATGCTAGAGAAATTACCTCAAACACAATGGAGGGGCACCTGGGGGCACAGTCTGTTAAGTGTCTGAGTCTTGATTTCTGCTCAGGTGATGATCTCAGGGTTGTGAGATGAAGCTTGTACTGGGGGAGAGGGCGGGGGGGGCGGGGTGAACCTGCTTAAGATTCTCTCTCTCTCCCTCTCCCCCTCCCCACCCCTGCCTGCTTGCATGAGCTCTAAAAAAAAAAAAAAAAGTACAAAAGCATATAAAACAGGCTTGGGGCTCAGACCACCTAGTGTAGATCCAAGAGATCCCCCTACTCGCCAAGAGATCTTGGGGACAAAGCCTGACCTCTCTGCCTTGTTCCTCTTCTGTAAAGTGGGGGTAGGAGAGAGAAAAAGAAAAAATGGCGGAGAGAGAAAAAGAAAAAATGGCGTAGAGAACTTTAGTGGTATCCATAATGTTTTCTTTTCTTTTCTTTTTTTTTTTAAAAGATTTTATTTGTTCATTTGACAGAGAGAGGCACAGCGAGAGAGGGAACACAGACAGGGGAGCGGAAGAGGGAGAAGCAGGCTTCCTCCTGAGCAGGGAGCCCGATGCGGGGCTCGATCCCAGGACCCTGGGATCATGACCGGAGCCAAAGCCAGATGCCTAACAACTGAGCCACCCAGGTGCCCCTGTAATGTTTTCTTTTTCCAAAAAAAGAGGCAAAATTTTAATATCTGTCTTGGTGGATGAGTACACGAATGTTGATATTATTTTCAGTATGTTTCATACGTTCTATAATTTTAAATTTCGAGATTAAAAGATCACAAAACAAAACAAACTCTTCAACACACAATTTTTTTTTATTAAGTTTTCAGTTTTAATTCTAATGTAGTGAACATACAGTGTTGTTATAGTAGTTTCAGGTGTACAGTATTGATCCAAATTCTGTTCCTTACTCAGTGCTCATTGTGATAAGCGACTCACACTTTTCTCTACAAGCGGCCTTGCCTCTCTCCATGCCACCTACCACATGGCAACCAGAGACCTGAAACATAAACTGGGCCTTGCTGGGGCGCCTGCGTGGCTCAGTCGGTTGAGCACTCAACTCTCGGTTTCAGCTCAGGTCATGATCTCAGGGTCCCGGGATCAAGCCCCATGTCGGGCTCCGTGCTCAGTGGGGAGTCTGCTAGAGGCAGCTCCTTCTCCCTCTGCCCCTCCCCCTGCTTGCACTCTTTCTCTCTCTCTAAAATAAATAAATCTTTACAAACAAAACAAAAACTGGGCCTTGCTGCTTTTACCTAACCTCTACTGTCCTGCACGGTCTGGCCCCCGCAGGCTTCCTTCCTCTCCAACCCTGACACACACTCACCCTGGATCCTCCAGTCACTGTGGACTCGTCATGTCCTTCAGGCCTTGTCAGGCCACAGGGATGCCGTGGTGACCAGAAGAGCTGTCATTCTAGGGGGAGAAACAAACAGTAAACAAGGCAATAAATCCAGATAATCGTAAGGACAAATACAGAAATAAGCAGGTTTTTGGGGGGAGAGAGAGCAATGGAAGACAGGGAGGGCATTGGGGGCCACCTTCCAGGCGAAGCCAATAGGCACTCAGCTCTGAGACTCAGGGTTCAGATCGCGGGTCAAACGCCCCCTCCCCAGCAAAGCCCTTTCTGACCTCTCAGGTGGGGTGGTACCCCACCGCTGCTGTCCTAACGAGCATTTCTAACACTTAACCATGATTATAATTGAACAAACATAGGATCGGCTGCTTGGTGTGTTTCCCTCCCTACAATTTAAGCTCCTTGCGGGTGGAAGCTTGCCCCGTCCACGCGTCCCGTGCCTATCATGGTGGCTGGAGGCACTCAGTCAATATTTGTTAAAGATGGAAACCCAGAGTCAGGCTAAATGATTTCTACCAGATTCCGAATGCCGCAAACATAATCAGAGCAATTCCCGAGGACAAATGTTACCCAAATAACAGATCCTTTTACTGTAGATATGTTTTGGGATACATGCTTTTTCACTACCTAATGAGCCTTTTAATATTGCAAATGCTCATGAGAATGTTAGAAAAATTCTAAGGGTGATGGAACATGGCAGCGTCTGAGAGCAAACAATTACTTCAGTGGTAGTATCGCCACTTTAAAAAAAAAAAGTTGTAATTCATCAAGAAACCCACTGGGAAACAACACATGAATTTTTAAAAAATTCCGTGTAAGCAGAGCAAACAGCATCAAGTTTGGTTAGGTTAGGTTTGATATTCCGGGCCAGTGGAGGCCACCAGTGGGTGGAAAGCAGGGGATCCGGTAGTCCTGGTTCAGAGGCCACCCCATTTTCAACTCCACAACCTCCACTGTCACTTGGGAAATGGGCTACACTCTAGTGGTCAAAGTCAAGGTGTCATTCTAACCAAGATTTGTTGCCTGTCCCATCTGACAATTTGATGGGAATGCTCAGGGTTTTGGTAAAAGGTGTTTGGTTTTTTTTTTTTTTTTTTTAGAGAGAGGGGGGAGAGAGAGAGAGAGAGAGAGCAGGGAGAGGGGCAGAGGGAGAGAATCTCAAGCAGATTCCGTGGCCACATGGAGCCCGACACAGAGCTCAGTCTCATGACCCTGAGATCATGACCTGAGCTGAAATCAAGAGTCAGAGGCTTAACCGAATTAGCTACCCAGGCACCCCCAAGGATTTTTTTTTTTTAAGATTTATTTATTTATTTGACAGAGAGAGAGACAGAGAGAGAGAGAGAGAACAATCAGGGGGAGCAGCAGGCAGAGGGAGAGGGAGACACAGACTCCCTGCTAAGCAGGGAGCCCGATGCGGGGCTCGATCCCAGGACCCCAGGATCATGACCTGAGCCGAAGGCAGACACTTAACCAACTGAGCCACCCAGACGCCCCAAGGATTTTTGTTTTGTTTTCTCTCCTTTCCATGTCCTTCCTCTTCTATATAACTAACTGCCCTCGTGAGGTAAGAGTAAGGGGGCTTTGCCTAGGTGCAGATTCAATTTCCTGGGATTTCGCAGGTTTGTTAGGAGAGAAGAGGAGGAATTCATTTTGGCTTGTCCTTGACCTTTCCTTTGGTTTGTTCCTTGACCTGTGGTTTTCCCAACACACCTGGGACCCCCAATGTGGCTGCTGTGTGGCTCTATAGGAATGGCTGGAGTTTTTAAGCTCTGAGTTCTGCCTGGGACCAAGTCCAACGAGGCACAGAAGGCTCAATAAAAAAAAGCCCCCGTCATGCAGTTCTGCCCCGAAGGTCACCTCCTTCTCTGATTCTCCTGGCATTCCAAGTGCATCGGTGAACGCAGAGTCCTGGGTACACTAACAAGCCTCCTATAGAGTGGGATTTTGAGAAAAGAACCATGAAAGCGTTAAGAATTATACACTGTTTTCTGTATTTATTGAAAATATTTTGTTTTTAAGCTGTGTATGTGGTGGAAGGAGGAATGTGTGTATGACAGCCGACTAGAAGGAAAATATTAATAATACCACATGAAAAACATCCCAAGGGAAAACCACGAAAGAGACATTTCAAAAAGAGGAGAGTCAACTTCAAGCATTTTTCCCCCCCAAAATCATATAAAAGGGGAAAAGGAAAACAGAGTAACTTCTGAACCTGGAGACTTTAGGAATTACCACCAGGAGAACAAACTGCTTCAGAATTTGAGTCATTTGTGGTTCCTGCCCAACTGGCAATAAGTGAAACAGAATGAGAAATCGTGTGTTCCCGTCCATCTCGCAGAACACAATTGTAAATTGGCCCACTGCTTCCAGTTCGCCAGCCTGGCTGCAGAATTGGAATGAGCAATTAGCAGACACGAACTCCACGTCTACTGTGTGCAAGGGAAGGAACCAGGAATCAGGCGGCAGGCACCTCGATCTCAAGGAGTTGACCACTCAGGCCGGGAAGATGACGCACAGATTTTACACAAGAAAAATGAATATAAGAGCAATACTGTCTTCCCCAATAAATATCTGTGATTGGGGAAAGAAGATTGAAAGGTAAGGATAAAAAAACTGAACACAATCACTTGCGATATAGACTTTGGAGCCCATGTTTACTTGAATGATTAATCAATCACCTGGAAGATGAGATCTTCAACCTATAATATATAGAGATTTTAACTGGTGATGGAAGGAAAATAGCCAATGGGGTTCTGATCTGTTGTCTGGGGAAAGCAACCCAGTTCCTCACAGCTGACCCAAACTGTCCTGGAAACATAGATCCTCACTGTTCATGAAAGACATTCAAATGGAATATGTTACAGTGCACCAGGCCTTGTGCTAAGCAATAGGGATAGAGGCTAAAGGGTCCCAATTCTTACCTTCGATTTGGACATGAAAGCCAGTTTTTATCCTGAAATTATGATGCAATATGGTAAATGCACTACAACAGAATTTTATACGAATTGGTTTGGCAGCCTGGTGGGGAACGAATCCCTGCTCCACCACTTACCCTATTCTTTTTTAAAGAATTTTTTTTCTTTCTTTTTTTTTTTTTTTTGACAGAGAAAGAGATCACAAGTAGGCAGAGAGGCAGGCAGAGGGAGAGGGGGAAGCAGGCTCCCTGGTGAGCAGAGAGCCCTATGCGATGTGGGGCTCGATCCCAGGACCCTGAGATCATGACCCGAGCCGAAGGCAGAGGCTTAACCCACTGACCCACCCAGGCACTCCCCCACCACTTACCCTAAATGACGTTGGACACATGATTCAATCATTCTCAAGCCTGTTTCTGCGGATAATCATGAGTATCCACCTAAGGTCTAATGCACAGTAAATGACAGTCATTGTTCATTATTTTTATTTATTATTTATCAGTATTACGACATTTGGGCTATGCGAGGAAAGATTAGTTCAACAGGGAGAACACGAGCTCAAAACAATGCTCAAAGCACTTGTCGATATGGAGTATCTATCTTTCTGGAACGAAACCGAGTCACATCTTACAGAGAGACAGTTGCCTCCTCCGCCAACCCGGAGTAATTCCCACTCCACGGCATCGTGAGAACTCCCTGACTGCAAGCACCAAGTTCCAGGGCGTAGAAGCCCACCCCATGGGAGCCGGCGTTTCCATCCGGACACCTGAGCGATCCGGACAACTGGGCACGGGCAGGTCCCAGATGTCACCGCCGAGACGGCAGTCCCTGTGCGAGTCCGTCGTCGGCGCCGCACCTGGGCGGCGGCGGGATGCTCCCACCCCCCTCTCTCCCCAGGGATGCCGGGGCGCCGTCGCCGCTCCAGACCTGCCGCGCCTAGAGGGCCTCCCACACAAATCACACAGAGACGAAAACCGCCGAACGTCCCTTCCCGGAGCGACCTGCCTTCTCGGAAGTCGATGCGGTCGGGTCTCGCCTTCCTCTCGCTGGCCGGCTGGACGCCAGGACTTCCATAGCAACCGGCATCTCCCACCCCGGCTACGCCGGTGCCCTCTGCGCAGGCGCGAAAGGGGGCTGGCCCACCGCTTCCGCCCGGCGTCCCCCGGTGCTAGGGGCGGGGTCTGCGTGGTGGCGTCACGGGGCGGGGCCTCCGGCGCGGGAAGAGGCGGCGGGAGAATGGAGGTGCAGGAGAGCGGAGGTGGCGCCGGCGAGCGCGGGTCCCAGGACCCTGCCCCCGCCTCCAGCAAGGTCCCGGGAAGCTCCGGCCACTACGAGCTGCCGTGGTGAGGGCCCAGACCGTGAATGATGGGTGCTCTGGACGTGTGGGTGGGCGAGTTGTCGGGCCGTGTCCCGGGAGACCCTCGGGGCGGGAGGTCTCTAGGGGGTCCTTAGCGGAGCAGGGGGCCCCGGGGAGGCATCGAGTAGATTAGTATTTGGAGAGGGCGAGGGACGCGCGTCGTTGACCCCACCTGGGCTCAAGAGTGGCCGATCTGAACTCTGGAAGCGGGGTCTTGGTCAGAAGAGTGCTAATTGTGATCAAAGCTGCCACCGTGACCACCCACGCCTGGAGCTTTGCCTTGGGGCTACTCTGATGGCGGGAAGCGTCGGATCAGGTTCCGAACTCGGGGTTGTGTGCAGAAAACGCATCCTGGGTAGCTGAGAGAGGCCGGTGACATGGAAAGTCACCTGCCGCGGGCACAGGTGTAGTGTGGGCGATCCGCCCCGGTCCCACTCCCTCTGCGCGTGGTAATGGTTTACTTCTCCGTCCTCCGTGCATGCCTATCCCTCCAGCCCGCCCCTCTCCTGAGCAGATACCTAAACGGCTTACTAGAACATCCATAGCAGCACTGTTCAGTCCCCCAGCCACTAGCCACTTGAGTCCCTTGACAGCCCTGGAAATGAAGCTGGTCCCAATTGAGATGGACTGTAAGTGTACAAAATACACCGGATTTCCAGGACTTAGTATTTAAAAAAAAACTCATCCGTAATTGTTATATTGATTACATGTTGAAAATGATAATCTTTCAAATAGATTAGGTTCAATAAATTATTAGTAAAATTAACTTTCACCTATTTTCTTTTTACTTTTTTAAAACATTTTTACTCATTTATTTGAGAGAGAGGGCATATGCGCATGAACCGGGTCGGGGGTGCTCAATCCCAGGACCCTGAGATTATGACCTGAGCCGAAGGCAGACGCCTAACCGACTGAACTACCCAGGCACCCCTCTTTTTACTTTTTAATGGGGCCGCCAGCAAGTGTAAAATTACATATGTGTCTTGAGTTACATTTTTTATGCGTGACACTACTTTAAATGCTTAGGCTATCTCATTATACAAAACACACTCTGCTGTCGTGAGCTTCCATTTGATAGGGAAAGAGTGGAGAACAAACCAGTAGATATGGAGTATATTTGATGATGACAGGTGGCACGGGATAAATGGCTGGTAGTCAGGGAAGGCATTTGATGAGATGATATTTCAGCGAAGCCGGGAACTCAGGGAGTGAGCCAAGTGGCAATGTGGAGAAAGCATTCAGGCAGGGGGAGCCCCTATGGAGGCCCTGAAGGATGAGTGTGTTTGCCATGTTCACGGTCTAGCTCAAATTTCAGCGCCTGACATTCCTAGGTGCTGGTTCCACAGCCCTTGGTTTCTATAACCAGTTTAGCACTTTAGGAGGAGCGTCTAAGCTCTCTGTGCTCGCTGATAGGGAAGGCCTTTAGAGTAAGAACCATGTCTTGCTCCTTTCTATACCTTCCACTTTTCCTCCGCCTAAGATCCCAAACTCCTTATACAGTGCTCGGCATCTGGGAAGGACTGAGAATGAACAAGAAATGAGTAGCAACAAGCATGCTGCATCTGCTGGTCTTGGAGGAGAGCTATTTACTGTAGCATGTGGCAAACAAGCTTCTTTGCACGGAGCTGCTTCTGGAGCAGAACCAGGCCCCCAGGGAGTGCAAGCTGAGGGTAAATCAGAGAGTACAATAAAGGGTAGAGGAAGTGCTGATGGTCAAGTCGTTGCAAATCTGCTGCCACTTCTGTTCTCCGAGCTAAAGAAAGTCATTTGCTCATAACATCGCTTGCTTATTCATTTATTTATTTTATATTTTTATTTTTATTTTTATTTTTTTGCTTATTCATTTAAAAAGAGAGAAGTATGGGGGCTCCTGGGCAGCCCGGTTGATTGAGCACCCGACTTGTGGTTTCAGCTCAGGTCGTGATATCAGGGTCATGGGATGGAGCCCCGAGTTGGGCTCTGAGCTCAGTGGGAAGTCTGCTTGAAGGGTCTCTCCCTCTGCCCATCCGCCCCATTCATGTGTGTGCACGCTCTCTCTCGAAAATAAATTTTTTTTTTTAAGATTTTATTTATTTATTTGACAGAGAGAGAGAGATCACAAGTAGGCAGAGAGACAGGCAGAGAGACAGGGGGAAGCAGGCTCCCTGCTGAGCAGAGAGCCCGATGCGGGGCTCGATCCCAGGACCCTGAGATCATGACCTGAGCCGAAGGCAGAGGCTTTAACCCACCGAGCCACCCAGGCACCCCTCGAAAATAAATCTTTGAGAGAGAGAGAAGTATTGATCTGAGTAAGCCACTAGCCTGTCCACTTCCCATGGCTGCATGGGATCACAGGGCAGGCCTGTGGTTTCTGTCTAGCCAGCCCTGCTGGGCACCGGGCACCAGTCTGCAGAAACTGACAGGTAAGGGATAAGACGGGAGCTCGGCTGCACCCGTGTCTGTCGGATCAGATGATGTCAGTGCCTCGTGTACTGAGCTTCTGTTGTGACGGGCAGACAGCGCTGCCGCCCAGCGTCACAGCGCGCCAGATGGCCCGCTCTGGCCCTTCTCCAGCAACAACAGGGGCGTCTCCGCTGGGGCAGTTTTAAAGCCTTCGGTGTGCAATTCTTACACATTTAACTTTTCCATTGGCACTTGGGTTACCTCTTCAAGTCTAAAACCTGCAACATTTACTGTGTTTATTTATTTTTTAAGATTTTATTTATTTGAGGGGCGCCTGGGTGGCTCAGTGGGTTAAAGCCTCTGCCTTCGGCTCAGGTCATGATCTCAGGGTCCTGGGATCGAGCCCCGCATCGGGCTCTCTGCTCAGCGGGGAGCCTGCTTCCAGCTCTCTCTCTGCCTGCCTCTCTGCCTACTTGTGATCTCCCTCTCTCTCTGTCAAATAAATAAATAAAATCTTTAAAACAAAAACAAAAACAAAAAAAGATTTTATTTATTTGAGAGAGAGAAATCACAAGTAGGCAGAGAGGCAGGCAGAGAGAGAGCC
>CM052890.1:8077109-8119998 GCA_028534135.1 Potos flavus | reverse complement strand
CGAAGGCAGAGGCTTTAACCCACTGAGCCACCCAGGCGCCCCTCCTTTTTTTTTTTAATGAAGTTTTTTGTTTTTTGTTTTTTTAAAGATTTACTTACGGGGCGCCTGGGTGGATCAGTGGGTTAAGCGACTGCCTTCGGCTCGGGTCATGATCCCAGGGTCCTGGGATCGAGCCCTGCATCGGGCTCCCTGCTCAGCGGGGAGTCTGCTCCTCCCTCTCTCTCTGCTGTTCTTCCTGCTCGTGCTCTCTTGCTCCCTCTGTCAAATTTAAAAATAAGTAAATAAATAAATATTTATTTATTTTCAAGAGCAAGAGAGTGCACATGCATATGTGCATGAAGGAGAGGGGCAGAGGGGCAGAGGGAGAGAGAATCTTAAGCAGATCCCCCACCAAGCGTGGAGCCTGATGCGGGGCTCGATCCCACAACCTGAGTTGGAACCAAGACTTGGACGCCCAACCGACTGCGCCACCCAGGCGCCCCTTTAAGGAAAGTCTTTTTTTTTTTGTTTTTTTTTTAAAGATTTTATTTATTTGACAGAGAGATCACAAGTAGGCAGAGAGGCAGGCAGAGAGAGAGGGGGAAGCAGGCTCCCCGCCGAGCAGAGAGCCCGATGTGGGGCTCGATCCCAGGATCCTGAGATCATGACCTGAGCCAAAGGCAGAGGCTTGACCCACTGAGCCACCCAGGTGCCCCTAAGGAAAGTCTTAAAGATTATTTTTAATCGTGGTAAAATACGCATACCATAAACTGTACCATCTGCAGCATTTTTGAGTGCACCGTTCAGCGGTGGTGCGTGCGTTCCCGCTGTTGTGCGACCATCCCCGGAACCCATTTCACTTGCAGAACTGAAACTCCATATCCATGAAACAAGAACTTTCCGTTTCCCCCTCTCCCCAGCCCCGGCAGCCACCACGCTACTTCCTGTCTCTACGAGTTTGACGCTCCAGGGACCTCATCTAAGTGGACTCTTCCAGTATCTGTCGTTTTGTCACTGGCCTCCTTCATGCAGCATAAAGCCCTCCAGGTTCTTCCTGTTGGAGCCGGTGTCAGAATGCCCTTCCTTCCTTTTTTTTTTTTTTTTTAAAGATTTTATTTATTTATTTGGCAGAGAGAGATCACAAGTGGGCAGAGAGACAGGCAGAGAGAGAGGGGGAAGCAGGCTCCCCGCTGAGCAGAGAGCCCGATGAGGGGCTCGATCCCAGGACCCTGAGATCATGACCTGAGCCAAAGGCAGAGGCTTTAACCCACTGAGCCACCCAGGCGCCCCAGCACGCCCCCCTTTTTTTAAAGAGCACGAGAAATCACGCTTGAGGCGAGGAGTGGGGCAGGGGGCAGAGGCAGAGAGAATCTTAAGCAGGTCCCACACCCAATGTGGAGCCCGACGTGGGTCTCGATCTCCCTGACATTGGGACCTGCGCCAAAATCGAGAGTCAGAGTCTTAACTTACTGAGCCACCGAGGCGCCCCCAAATTCACTACTTTTGAAAACTGTGATGGCTTGTACTTTTAAGAGAATGGCCCACAATTCATAGTAAAATAGTTCCAACTTTAGATTGATGAACACCCGTTAGAACGATCAATACGCTGTTTTTTTTTTTTTCCCATCTGTTTCCTTCCAGTCTCCTTTGTATACACACCTGCCTTCAGTTTTTGGTCATGCCAACTACCCTGTAAGTGTTGGTGGGCAAGCAAGCATCTTCAAAGATAACCGATTACTGTCACATGACCTTTTAGCAAAACGGGATGGTCCACGTTCTGGTCAGAAGATATTAGGGAATGAAGCCCTCCCTGTTGAGTGACCAGTTGGCTGAAAATATATTTATTTTCTGTCCTTAGATATATGTTGTTCACTCCTTGATGCTAAAGTTTGAGAAAATTTACCCATGATTTTGGCATCGGAGGACCATATGGTCTGCAGTAGTCTGACTGTGGTCGGTTTGACGGTTCTCGTTCGCGTGCGAGGTGCTGCTCTTTGTCTCTCCATGGTCCTTTTCTGATTTGTCTAATAATATGGAATATTCTCTGTCATTTGTTTTCGTCTTTTGTAAGCGGAAAATGAAAAAGTTTTGAATTTTCAGCTGCGGTCCATGAATGCTTTAAAAAACAACAAAGATGGTGTATTTGAACTTCTTTTATAGCTTCTAGAAAGAGAATGCAGTGCCTTTAGTGACACAAAACACTGTAGGATGGGGCAGGCAGGGGGGACAGTTTTCCCTCCTACCACACCATCCCAGGCAAGTGTGACAGTCTTGCGTCTTCTTAAGACTTTAATCTTTTTTTTTTTTTTTTTAGCATAGTTGGGAATAATTGGTAAAGAACAAGGAAATAGTCACTAGGATGATGACATTGCCATTTCGTTTCAAAATACAGGAAGAATAAGGTCACAGAGACCTCACGATGTATCTCAGATTATCAAAGGGTCTGGGTAAATTGCAAGATAAAATGACTCTCATGCTACCGAAAGGAATAAGTGAATTTTATCTTTGTTTTGTTGGAGGACCTCCAAGAAGGAATAAAAGTAGTGGAACGTGAATCCTTTATACATAGTTAGAACTGCCCCGGAAACTTAAAAAAAAACCTAAAATCGTGTGCGTGGTGGTGTTCCAGGGGTTAGAAGCCCCCCGAAGGTACGCGGGTCTCTCTGGGAAGGAGACAGGACAATGAGGCCTTGTCGTTTCAGGGGCATCGACGTGGTGAGGAACAAAATCAAAATGTTTGCCCAGCAGAAGGTCACCCTTCCCAAAGGGCGGCACAAGATCATCATCCTGGATGAAGCAGACAGGTAGCGCTTTGCCAAGTACACGCGGACCTCGATTCCTCAGTCTCTTGTCAGGTTTTATTAAAGCGGGAGGAGAGCTCTCACCCCTCCGCCCTTTCGTGGCAGACCGGCTTATCACATCTTCCAAAAGCAATTTTACAGGGACCTGAGCCTTACACCTTATCTTTATTAAGTAACCTACAAACATTTGTCAAAGACCATGTCCGTTCATGAGCTCGTTCAGCTTCCCGTGAGTGATTTAAATGATATCTCTTTTTATTGTGGTGGAATACACACGACCTAAAATTTACCATTTTAACCACTTAAAAAAAAAAAAAAGATTTTATTATTAGGGAAGGAGGGAGCACGAGTAGGGGGAGAGACAGAGCAAGAGGGAGAAGCAGACTCCCCGCTGAGCAGGGAACCCCACGGATGCAGGGCTTGATCCCAGGACCCCAGGACCATGACCTGGACTTGAGGGTGCCCAGGCTCTCTAGGGAGGGACTTGTGTCCAGGGGGCCTGGGTCCCGGTTGCAAACCGCCCGCATGTGTTTGTCTTCTCAGCATGACTGATGGAGCCCAGCAAGCCTTGAGGAGAACAATGGAAATCTACTCCAAAACCACTCGCTTTGCTCTTGCGTGTAATGCTTCAGATAAAATCATAGGTGAGGGTCAGCTCCGGGTGGCCTTGGTTCCACCCGGAGCGCTCACATTGGCTCTTAGGCACAGAAGAGTAGGGCCTTTTTGGTTGCCTACCACGGGCTGAGCACTGCAGAATCAACTTTTTCATTTAATCTTAACATAATTCTGTGTGAAGGTATTCTTAGCTCCTCATTAGGAGAAAACAGGAGCTCAGAGAGGTTGAGTAGTTTGGCGGAAGTCACACAGCACGCAGAAGAGCTGGGACTGGAACCCCGGGTCTGTCGGGCTCTCGCACCATTGCGGGCACACGTGACATTTCACCATCCTGGGTACAGGGTCACGGTCACTGCCTTGCCCCAGCCGCGCTCCTGCGCTTTCTGTGTGCGCTGGGCACTTGGCACACACTCGGTCCGCACACAGGGCTTTGTCATCACCAGGGCCTGCCTCCCCTGTGCAAGCTCGCCCATGAGTCCGCTCTGACCCAGAGCCTGTCCCTCTCCCCCTGAACTCTGTCTGCTTCCTCACTCCTTTGCCCCTTCCCGTCTCAGCTTCCTGCTAGTGGCACTTTCTTCCCTTTGCAATACCCACGGTGGCCTCCATCCCGCTTTGGTTTCTCTCTCACCATTTCTCCCGTCTCTTGCATCACGTCCCCCCTGCTGACCCCCAGCCTGTGTGAGCTCAGCCCCCAGACTCGCCCTTCTGCACCCTGGGCCACGGCTCGCGGCCGCAGACCAGCGTGTGGCCCGCCACGCTGCGCGGCGAGGTCCCTGTTCCCAGCCTTGGCGGGCTTGCCGTGGCACCAGGAACCCTTCGTGTCCTTCCGCCTGCCCCAGATGCTCATTACTTCTCCATTAACCTGTTCGGCCATCACTCGGCAAACATTTACTCTTGTTCTGTACGGTGCCGGGGGCGCACATAGGGCGCTGAATGAGAACATTCTCGATCTTCAAGATCACCAGTGTAGTAACACGTGTGAGGGCGGGAGGTGCATCCTACTCAGAGACCCCCTCCCCAGGTGCATTTTGCACAGGGCTGTGCATCCACGCGTTCGTCCGGTGATTTGACACCGCGGTTGTGGGCAGAGCGCGCCGGCCCTCCCTTGCCAATTTGTCTGATCCATACAGCACCCCGACCTTTTTTTTTTTTTTTAATTTCTAAAGAGCTACCACAGCCATGTAAATGAAATCACTAAAGAAATTTATTTCTTAGTGTTAGAGGAGATAGCTCAAGATCAAATCGCTACAGCTGATTTTTATTTTCTTTTTTGAAAGATTTTATTTTTCACTAATCTCCACACCCCGTGGGGCTCAGTCTCACAACCCCAAGATCCGGGGTCCTAGGCCCGACCGACCGAGGCAGCCCGGTGCCCTGCCGCAGAGGTGATTTTTACACTCTTCGTCACGGACCCGCGGGGTCCTGGACTCAGTCCAGTGAAGAGGGAGACACACTTGCTCTGAGCAAGGCCATTCCGCCTTATTCTGACACGTATTTAAATTCTGTGGGCTCCGGAGCGCCGGGCTGGCTCAGTTGGAAGAGCAGGTGACTGTTGATCTCGGCGTCATGAGTTCGAGTCCCACACTGGGGGTAGGAACTACTTAAAAATAATAATAATAATAAATTCTGCGAACTCAGCTTTCCGTGTTGCGCACAAGAGAAGAATCTAAGGGAAACTTCTAGCGTAGCTGGGATAGTAATTGCTTTTAAATATGAACTAATTGCTCTTCCTCTTATCTATGCTGATAAGCCAAATACGTAATTAAGATTCTGTGGTGGAGCTTCCTGATTTCAGATGCATTGGAATGGACTGACTCGTAGGACTCCCGGGTTTCTCGAAGGCACATAAACTTACAGGAGTGCGTTCCTTGAAAGTGCGTGTGAGCACAGAGGATGGAACGCAGACCAGACGGGGGCCAGGAGACCACGGAGAAGCTGTTGTCCCAGTCTAAATAGAGGGGCAGGGGCAGCTTCCAGAATTCTGCACCCGTCTCTCTAGTGGCTGGGGTCACAGTCTCCTGTGGAGCCTTAGAGAAACCACAGCCACGTCCCTGCTCACCCTGGACCCGCGGGTGGGGACACAGGTCACACAGTGGCCGGGAGCCTCACACTGAGTCACCTGCGGGTGGTGGCTCCTGGCTGTCTGGATCCTCGACGATCTTTTCTCCTAGAAGTCCAGGCTAGCCAAGGCCATCTGGGGCAGTGCTGGGGAGGCTTATTGGTTGATGCTTTGAGCCGAGAGCAGCGGCTGGGGAGGGAGCGTTGGTGCCACTATGGCTGGTGCGCGGCCCGCGCGGCGGCTTCCTAGCACGAGGGGCTGTTGGACGGGGGGTCCAGGAGCTGTCGGGAATGCACCAGCCTCTGTGGGGAGCCTCACCCTCGTGTCCCGGTCAGAGCCCATTCAGTCCCGCTGCGCTGTCCTGCGCTACACGAAGCTGAGCGACGCCCAGATCCTCGCCCGGCTGCTGACGGTGCTGGAGCAGGAGAAGGTGCCCTACACCGACGACGGCCTGGAAGCCGTCATCTTCACGGCGCAGGGAGACATGAGGCAGGTGCGAACGGTGGAGGCCCCTCGGGTGCCCACCTCCTGGGCCGCGTGTGTCTCGTCCTGGGGGGCCCCGGGGGAAGCGGGGAGGGGCCGCTGCGCAGAGACCATGGACCTGGGCGGGGGGCGGGGGTCAGGACTGAAAATCGCCCCCGACCCGCACTTGTTTCTTCCACAGGCGCTGAACAACGTGCAGTCGACCTTCTCGGGATTCGGCTTTATTAACAGCGAGAATGTGTTCAAGGTACAGGAGCCCGTGGGGCGCCGGGTGGTTCTGCAAAGCAGTGTTGGCGGAGGCAAGTGGTTGGTGCTGGGGACCCCGGGATTGACCCTGTGGTGGTGCTGGGGCCCCTGCGTGCGCCCTGCCAATCGGAGGGTCTCGGGAGCGCCCCCGCGTGTGGGGAAGTGGAAGTGCTCACGCACCCCAAGGACCTGAACGCAGGCGTTCTCAGATCTGGGGGCAGAGTGGGGGCAGAGGACACAGGCCCCCCGCTGCCCCCGGGATTGTCGCAGTGCTGGAAGGAGGGAGGGGCTGCCGAGCCCCTGCTCCCCGCCTCCCACGCCCACCAAGCTGAAGGACAAAGATTTCCCACTCTCCCAGGTTGGCCAAGGGTTTTTCTCCTGGGAATGCTTTCGAAAACCGGGTGACCCATCCTAACAACTTGCCTGTTTTGGAGACCGGTTAGTTTCCCCCTTACCTGGGGATAAAACCTGGGTAGGGCTGTCCATGCGTTCGGATGGTGGCTGTTTGTTAGAAAGTTTGTGGGTAAGAAGAGCCGTGTTGAAGGCCTACTTCGCCCCTGGTGGTGACTGCGTTTTCGAGGACACTCCGGGAACTCGCTTAGTCTCCTCTAGTCTCCACCCCTCCAGGCTGTGAGCCGTCCTGGAGCAGACCTTCCAGGGCTCCGGAAAGCAGGATTTCTGGGGGAAGTTAACTGAGCTGAGAAGTTCTGGGGCGTGTGGGGCTGGGGGAGAGAGCAGAAGGCTCTCCTTTAGAAGTCATAAATAGAGGGCGGGGCGCCTGGGTGGCTCAGCGAGTGGAGTGCCAACTCTTGATCTCAGGTCTTGATCTCGGGGTTGTGATTTTGAGCCCAGTGTTGGGCACAGAGACTACTTTTAAAAAAAAGAATTTTTAAAAAACTTTATTGAAATTCAGTTAGCCAACATATAGTACATCGTTAGTTTCAGATGTAGTGTTCAATGATTCATTAGTTGCATAAAGAAGTTTTAAATGTGGGTCCCGAGGTGGAGGGTGGAGCGCGGAGTCCAGGCCGGTGGGGGGAGGGGCGGGGGGCAGCCCCCAGGCTCGGGGACATCTGCGCGCCCCCAGGCCCCTCGTCACGCTGACGTGCTGAGGTGGGGGACCCTGTCCCCGGAAAGCCAGTTATCATTCCAGGTGGGAGGCCGGTCCCAGGTCTTAAGTGGATTGTGAGTGGTTCTGGGCGAGCCATCCTCCGAGTGAGCTAAGGTGTGTGTGGCTGATCGACGGCTTTTCATGCGACAAGAGACTCCTGTCAGCCCCGTGTTCACTCCCCTTGTGCTTGGCCGGTCTGTAAGCACGGTTTCGGGAGCTTCCTCCCCAGCGAGGAAGGCTGACCCCTCCGGTGACCTGTTCCGTCGTGAGGGGGCGTTCCCAAGCCTGGTTCTGTTTGCCAGAGAGTTCGATGACGCGCGCTGGTGTGTGTCGGGGCTCCTCCTCAGGTGGGCCCCCTCAGCCCCTGACTGGCCTTTCTCTCTGGTTCGCTCAGGTCTGTGACGAGCCGCACCCCTTGCTGGTGAAGGAGATGATCCAGCACTGTGTGAATGCCAACATCGATGAGGCCTACAAGGTTGGCGTCCCTCCTCCTTCCCCGACCCTGGTGGCAGGGTGGCGGGGCTGGGGGAGACTTTGCTGCTTCGGCAGAGACTGTGCTGGGGACGTCGCTCCCGCGGTCGCTGCACTCAGCTCTTACAATGAGGCTAGGGGTTGGCTACAGCCCGGAGGAGGAAACGGGTTCTGGGAGGCTGGATTCCTTGCTCCAAATCACACTGTCGACAAGCACTCAGCCCGCAGTTCGGAGCCCCGTCTTTGTCCTGTAATTAGATCCTCCACAAGGGAACTTTGTCCCCCCAAGACCTGAGGAGAGACCAGCCCAACTCCTTACATTTCCGTGACGCCGTCCGTGTGGGCTGCGGGAGACGTGGCCCTCTGTCCCCCCGAGGAACAGGGAATGGCATTCTGGGACCCAGTGGTCCCTGGTCATCCAGGAGAAGCAGGACCCAGAAGCTTCCGGCCTCGTATGGAGCCTGGTGCCGTGTGCGGATTCCAGGGGGTATCCTCACAGTTCAGGTGACCCTCAGGTCCCCAAGGGTGGCAGTGGTACTATTTAAGGCCACCGGCCCCATCCCAGCCGGTTTCCCTCCCCCTGCTCCCTCCAAACTAGGCCAGAAGTGGACTGGGTTTAGGGCAGAGCCGGATGTAACTTGAAACCGAAGGGCGAGGTGGGGAGACTGAGGCAGAGACCCAGGCACACGGCCCGAAGGCAGCCTTCAGATTTCCGGACCCAGAGCTTCCACGCCCCCTGCGTCTGCCCCGAGATGCCACAGCAAAGGTGAAACAACTGAGCCCAGACCCCCGTTGCCTGAGTGGGCTGGGCGGGGCTGGAACTGGGGCCTGGGGTGGAGACAGGTCAGGAGGCTGAGAGGGCTCTGGTCCCCAGGAGAGCTGGGGGAGGCTCGGCCTGCAGGGGGCGCACTTCGTGCCCGGCCGCTCGGGTTCCTCTTCCCCTCCGGTGCTCACCCGGGTGATTGATACCGCTTTTTAGGAGCATTGGATAGAGACACAACACGGGTGTCCGTAGGAGACCATGCAAAACATTTTAAAGATTTTATTTTTATTTATGAGAGAGAGAGAGGGCGCGAGCGGGCAGGAGGAGGAGCAGAGGGACAGGGACAAGCCGACTCTGCGCTGAGCTCAGAGTCCGACACAGGACTTGATCTCAGAACCCTGAGATCATGATCTGAGCCGAAACCAAGAGTTGGACGCTTAACCGACTGAGCCCCCCCCAGGCGCCCCTGACTTTGGAATACATTTTAAAAACATTTGCGGTATCGGGGTGCCTGGCTGTCTCAGCCGGTAGTGCATGTGCCTCTTAATCTCAGGATCCTGAGCTCAAGCCCCACGTCGGGCATGGAGCCTACTGTAAAAAAATAAATAAATAAAAATAAAATAAAACATTTGCAATAGAATCTCCCTGTTGGGACACTCCAGTGACCCCCAGGCGGCCTGAAGGCCGTGGCCCCCCACGGCTCTGCTGGATGGCTGGGTCACCGAGGATGATCTGTCTACTCCCTGCTGTGTGACAGGCCCAAGACTCGTCCCCTCGCTCCCCCCCAGCACCCTTGTCACCCAGCATGTCTTCCTTTGTCTAGATTCTCGCTCACCTGTGGCATCTTGGCTACTCGCCAGAAGACATCATTGGCAACATTTTTCGAGTGTGTAAAACCTTCCAAATGGCAGAGTACTTGAAACTGGAGTTCATCAAGGTCGGTGAGAGTCTAGCAATGGCTCTCCTGGGGGACGGGGGCCGCGCCGCGGTCTCTTCGTTGGGCTCCCAGGCCTGGCCCCTGGGCTCAGTGAGTGTCCCAATGCCAGGTGGTCCTGGGGCTGGGAGTTTGTTTAAGCCTTTTCTGCCAGTCAGCGGCCTAGGGTTCCTTAGGGTGGCTCTCTTCATCCAAGATTTGGTTGTTTACTCTTAAGGACAGGTTAATTGAGGTATAATTTACATAGAGTAAAACTCAGCCTCTTAGGTGCCTCCTGTTGACAAGAGTTTCCCCCCAGATACATGTGCCCCTCTGTAGTCAGTCAGCTCCCCCAGCAGCCAGAAACACCCGCTCTGTTGTCTCTCTGGCGGGACAGAATTTTCCAGAAGGTCCTATGGAAATGACTACGGAATCAAGGAGAAGGTGTAGCCTTTTGAGTCCGTTTAGCTTAATGCATTTCGGGCTTGTTCATGCTGTTGTGTCTGCCGGTGGCTCGTTCCTTCTCACTGCCGAGCGGCGAACCACGATTTGTGTGTTCACCGCTTGAAGGATGCCGGCGGGTCCGGGCGTTGGTGACAGTAAGGCCACTGTAAACATTTTGCATTTGCGAATCGGTGTGAACGTGAACGTAAGTTTAAGGCAACTTCCCAGGAGGTGGGATTGCTTGTTCTAATGGTCAGGACGTGTTTAACTTTACAAGAAGCAGCTATAACTTGTGCATTTCTCCCAGCAGTGTGTGAGCATTCTAGGATTTTATTTATTTTATTTTAGAGAGAGAGCATGGGCCGCTGGCGGGGGGGGCAGGTTGCAGGGGGAGGAGGGGAGAGAATCTCAGGCAGACTCCACACTGAGCACGGAGCCCGACCCGGGGCTCGATCTCATGACCCTGAGACCATGACTTGAGCCAAAATCAAGAGTCAGACGCTCAACCGACGGAGTCCCCCAGGTGCCCCTCGGTTGATTCTGTTAAAGCTCATCCTGGCTTTAAGGGGCATTTCCCAACAGCTAATGGTATGTGCTGATCTGCCATTCATTATCTTTACCCAAGCATCTGTTCAAATCTACCCATTTCTTAATCAGGTCGTTCTCTTCTTACTGAGTTTTGAGACTTATTTATATACCCTGGCTTCAAGTCCTTTATCAGACATGGGTTTTATAAATATTTTAATATTTTCTCCAAGCTTGGCTTTTTTTAATTTTTTTTTTGTTTTCTTAACAGTACCTTACAGGGAAATACCCACGTCCTTTTAGAAAAAAATAAACCAAACTTTGACATAAACAAAACATGACAACTTGGAGTTCATTTTCCAGCTGAAATTTGAGTTCGCTGCATCAGTTTTAAGTAAACTGCTAGTTCAAATGAAAAAGCATAAAGTCCTCCCTCACTAACCAGCTTGACACGTGC
The DNA here is from genome assembly GCA_028534135.1 of Potos flavus. Classification (NCBI taxonomy): domain Eukaryota; kingdom Metazoa; phylum Chordata; class Mammalia; order Carnivora; family Procyonidae; genus Potos; species Potos flavus. Next base: position 8,109,131 of record CM052890.1, on the reverse strand, counting down.
TTTGTTTTTTCAGGAAATCGGATACACGCACATGAAGATCGCAGAAGGCGTGAACTCCCTCCTGCAGATGGCAGGGCTCCTGGCCAGGCTGTGTCAGAAGACAATGGCCCCGGTGGCCAGTTAGGGCAAGAGAACTCGTTGCTCGGGGTGATGAGGGTCCTGAGAGTCCTCGTCCGGAAGGGATAGGAGTCAGCGCCTTCTGATTTGGAAAGAAGGCCGCCCTCGACCGTGGCCTTCACCCACTTCTGTGAGTGCCTGCAGTCAGCCTCCGACTCACCGACGTGGTGACAGGGCCCCAGAGAACCTCAGCGCTTGGGACCCGACCTGGGCACATGTGGCATCTTAGTTAATAAAAACTCTGTATGGTTTCGTCGGCGCTAAGGTGGTGTCGCCAGGCCACAAGGAAAACCAGCGTCGCGTCTCTGAGTGTCCCCAGCGTCCGACAGGCAGAACAGGTGATGGAGATAGTAGACTGATGAAGCTCATCTCAGTGCTTCTAGAAGCCTGGAGGACAGTTCCATGGGGTAAGGGGCAGAGATAGAGATCTCAGAACAGCCTGGGACAATGAGGCCTTCAGAGGGGACCGGCAGGAGTCACCGGGGACAGTGGCGTGACGTCTGCCCGCTGGCCTTTTCTGTGCACCCTAGAGCATGCGTGTTGCTTTAGAATTCCCCAGTGAATTTTCTATTACCTTGTACGATCGTTTCTCCCCCACGAGGTACTATTTTTTTCCCCGTTTTTTTAAATTACAAAAAAATACCAGTGTCCGTAAAAGTAGAAAGAAAGGGGGGGCGCTTAGGTGGTTCAGTCGGGTGAGCGTCCGACTCTTGCTTTCCGCTCAGGTCATGATCCCAGGGTCCTGGGATCGAGCCCCACATCGGGCTCCTTGCTCAGCGGGAAGCCCGCTTCTCCCTCTCTCTCTGCCCCTCCTGCTCACGCTCCCTCGCTCTCTCCCTTTCTTGCAAATAAATCTTTTTTTAAAAGGGGATGGGGGAGAAAAAGAATTAAGGTCCTCAAAAACGGCAAAGTGAGGTTTTAAAAAACACTTTAACATATTTCCTCAATCCTATCCTTCATCTGGAGCTTCGTGATCACTGTGAGGTTTGCAGGGGAGAACCAGGGCCCAGAGGTGCGGGTCTGTGCCACACGCCCCATAACTGTGGAGGTAGGACTTCTCCCCCCTGGGCCCCCCACTGCAGCCCCACTGTACCCCCTCCCTCTCTGAGCCCGGGAGATCAGGACTCCCGGAAGAAACAAGTGGCCAGCAGCTGTGTTCTGTTTTTCTCATTTCCTAACTGACGGCATTAACTTTTGGAAAGTCAGTGTAGCATCCTGGAAAGCGTGGGCTCCAGGACCAGGTTCCTGTCCCGGCTCTTGCTCTTTCTCTCCCCCGCTCCTCTCTCTCGGAGCCTCGGTGTCCTTTTCCATTAAGCAGGAGGCTTGACTTCCACTCCCCTGGAAGGTTTGGCACGAAGCAGGAAAAGCAGACGTGAGAATCGCCAGTCTTAAAAGAAAATGCTTTATTGAGATGTTTCAGTCGAAGGAAACCTCTAGTTTCTCCGGCTGTGGCTTTGTCGGACTCCGAAGGTCCCTCGGGCCCTGCGCTTCCCACGAGACAGCTGCGTTCCTGCCCAATCAGCTCAGCAGAATCCAGTCCTGGGGCTGCGGAGGACTCGGGGACAGCGGAGGGGGGCGCCACTCAGCCACTCCGCGCTGCTCCTTCTCCAGAAGCACGATGTGCTCGGCCCACAGCAGCCATCCCCACGGAGGGAGGGCCCCGGACGTCCTGTAGCCTCACCTCTCCCAAGTGAACCGAGGCCCGAAGAGCGGAGCTCTGGGGCTCCCCCAACGGCTGAAACGACGTGTAATGCTCACAGGAGACGAGACAGACGACACTGTACCCGGAGATGTAGATTATTAAATACAGCTCCACCTACATAAATTAACCGTACAAGTTCATGGATCGCCAAAAAGATCCTAGCAGTTGACATGAGTAAGCAATCTGGAATCCAAATCCAAAGCAAAAAGGCACAGGAATACCAGCGACGCGCAATGGTTTTTCAGACGTGGGGACGGGGAGGCAGCTTGCCTTGACCCCTGGGCATCGGGCCAGGGCAGGAGCCACGCTGCCCTCAGCCTTGGGCTCCCGCAGAAGCCGGGCCAGGCGCTGATTCCCCGCGTAACTGTCCTGTCCCACGGCCCGACGGATGGTCCTCCGGGCATCTCGGTGCATCTCCCAGGAGCAACCGTGGGGCGTCTAGGGGTTGGGCAGCTCCCGAGAGAGAAGTGACCCCAGGGGAGGCAGTAAGTAGCCGTCGGCCTGGTGGCTCCCTCGGCTCCTTGATGAGGACCAAAAAGGTTTGTTAAAAGGGAAAGGGTTGCCTGGACTAGCACTTTCTCGCCCCCGCCCCGGTGCTGGGACGTCTAGGTCAGGGTCAGGGGCAAGGGAGGGGGGCTTGGTGATGGTCAGTGTTCAGCCATCTTCCTGCAGCCGGGCTGCCCCTCAAGCAGCCTTCTTCCCCTTTGAAGTTCCTCTGCTCATGGATCCCGGCCGAGGCTGGGGTTCATCAGCACGGGCCTGGTGGCTGACGTTCCCCTCCCACCCAGAAGGGACCTGCCAGGAGCATCCGCTCTAACTCAGCCCCATTTCTGCCTCACCGGGCGGCCCTTCCACTTCTTTGAACCCAGAGATCCGGTCACTCTGGCCCTCAGCGGGCCACCATGGATGCCGGCCTGTGGAGTCCGGACCCCGGAGCGGGACAGCATCCAGGATGCGAAGGTTCCATCCAGCCTCAGCCGGCCCCCAAGCTTGAACCGACGGCATCCTTTCTGCCACCCCACCTTACAGCTCAAAAACCCGCACAACCCCTCCAGCTCCTGCCCCATGTCTCTGCTCCCCTCTGAAGCAGAACTTCTAGAATGTTCTCCACTCCCTTTCTTGGGACTCCTGTGTTCTGAATACAAGCAGGCTTTCCCCCCACTACCACCGAATCTCGCCAGTGCCCACCAGTGGCCACCAGTGCTCGGTACATCTCCACCTGCCTCATGCCGACTCACACCTTCCCCAAGCGCCTTCCTCGGGCCCAGGAAGCTGCCCATCGCTGCTTCGCCTCCCAGCCTCGGGCCTCAGTGCCGGCCCCTGTTCTCGGCCTCGCTGCCCCGGGGGGGCTAACAGCTGTCACTCTCAATGACGACACCCACTTCTGTCTCCAGCCTGGCCTCTCCCTCAGTCCAGGCTCCGCTGTCCAGCTGCCCACTACCTATTTCTCCCCGCGTGGGCAGCTCGAGCCGAACAGGTCCAGAAATAAGCCTGCCTTCCCACGAGGCCTGCTCTGCCCACAGCCTCTCGTTGCTCAGCCAAAAAAACCTGCAGCCCTCGGCTTCTCTCTACCTGGCCCCCCAACGCCCAGCGCATCACTGAATCCTGTGGGCTCCGCCCTCAAAACCAACCGCCGATTCGGACATAACGGGGAAACACAGAACATTCCATCCCAAACAACTGAATACACGTCGTTTTCAAGTGCACACGGAACGTCTTTCAGAGCAGACCACGTGTTAGGCCACCAAACAAGCCTCAATGAACGTAAGAAGACAGATCATACCATACATCTTTTCCAACCACAAGGGTTTGAAGCGAGAAATCAGAAGAAAAATGGAAAAAGGCAAACACGTGGAGGTTAACCAAAAACATGATACCAAACAACCAGTGGGTCAACGAAGCCATCAAAAAAAAAAAATTCAGAAATACACGGAGACGGGGCGCCCGGCTGGCTCAGTCGGGAACAGGTGCGACTCTTGATCTTGGGGTCGTGAGTTCAAGCCCCACGTCGGGTGTAGAGCTTTCATCTAAATAAATAAACTTTTAAAAAAAAGAAAAAGGGGCGCCTGGGTGGCTCAGTTGGTTAGGCGGCTGCCTTCGGCTCAGGTCGTGGTTCCAGGGTCCCGGGATCGAGCCCCACATCGGGCTCCCTGCTCAGCGGGGAGCCTGCTTCTCTCTCTCCCTCTGCCTGCCACTCTGCTTACTTCTGCTCTCTCTCTAGCTTGCTGTTAAATAAATAAAATCTTAAAAAAAAAAAATCTAAGACAAAACAAAACCCTATTCATGTTTGCCTCTACCCCGCGCCCAGAAGTCACCTTTTACCTGGATTCTCACTGGTCTCTGTGCACCCCTGCTGCCCCCTGAATTCATTTTCCTCCTCGGCAGCCAGGGATCCCGTTCCCAGGCTCCCAGGCTGCGTCCCCTCCCCTCTCGGGAAACCCAGGGGCCGCTGCGTAGCTGCCCGCCCCCCAGGACTGCCCCCTCCCCTGTTGATGGACCCTCTGTCTGCACCCCCCGCACGTCCTTCCCCCAGTGGGGTGGGGAGGGAGCAGCCCCGGCTGCTCTGGCCACCCCAGCCCCGCAGTCCACGGCCTCCTCCCCCTGGGTTTATCTCCACGGGGCTTATCACTCCCTCACATGCTACCTGTCCTTCCTGTCCTCCCTCTCAGCCCACAGCCATCTGTGTCATCGCTCTCACCAGAGTGACATCCTGAACGGTCAGGGATTTGGGTAGATTTTTTTTCTTTTTCAAGATTTTATTTTTAACTCATCTCTACACCCAGCGTGGGGCTTGAACTCACAACCCTGAGATCAAGAGTCACACACTCCGGGGACCCATGGGTGGATTTCGTTTATTGCTGGGTCCCCAGCACCTGAAGCTGACTTGCCCCCAGCAGGGGCCGGGGAGATGATGGGGAGTGCGTGAGCAGCGGGCTCATGCTTCTGAGGCCTCCTCTCCCAGCCCAGGAGCCGCCCTGCCTTCAAGAGCCTTCTGGGGTCAGTCCTGCCTCCCGCGCAGTGGCACAGCTGGGGCCCCAACAGCTAGCTGACTCTAATTGGGGCCCGGGGCAGGAGGCTGAGCGCCCTGTGTATTTGGGGAGCCCAAGCGGGTCCAGCCGTGACCATCATGGGCGCCGTCCTCTACCTCCCAGTCCCACCCCCGTCCGTGTGTCCTTCCCGTGCTGTGTCCCATTTGCTCCATTTTGCAAGTGAGGAAAGAGTCCCAGAAAGTTAAGTCACTCGCTCGAGGCTGCAGAGAGCTACCCGGAGCCCACCCCTTCACCCCACAACTCACCAGCTGCCCCGGCCTGACACCCCCGACAGCAGCCTGAGACCCTTGTGCCTGCTGTGGGGCTGTGATGTCACCAGGCCTGCCGTGGCGTTGGGGGCAGGGTGGGCACGGACAGCTCAGGAGCTCAGTCCCAACACCCTACAGAGCCACCCATTTCAGCACCCATGGGTGCTGCCCCTTGACCCCCCCCCGCTGGGACCCCCTGTGTGGCTCCCCCAGCCCTGTTTTTCCCTTGGGATGCGATGGGGCCCCTCAGGCCTGTGAGGTCCACCACCCCCGGCTGAGGCCACTGGAGAGGAGCGGCTGTACCTTCCTTCCAGAGCCTTCCTAGGCTTCTGTGTCTGTCACATTCTGATTGACATAATCGGGGTCCTCGCTGTCCTCGTCTGGGCTGCCTGTCAGGGACAGGGGCTCTTCCCTCAGGGCTTGCTCTGCAGACCAGCGGACAGATGGGCAGACGGGGGACAGACGGGTCATGCGGACATACCCACACCTGTTCCCTCAGCCAGGGGCTCGGGCCCAGGTTCCCAGATGCCACAAAACAGCCTGCAGGAAATGCTACACGGAACACTGCGTCGGTCCCATCTCTGGGGTTTGCCAGAGATTTCCACCCCAGGGGGCCTGGCGTGGTTCCAGGCCACTGTGGCCACTGATGGGCCAGAGGCTTCGCTGTGAAATCAGCTACAGGAGCTGCAGGGTCGCCTACCCCCCCCCCCACGCCCTCCCAGGCCAGACCCCCCTGACCCTCCCCCGCCCCACCTGCCCGATCCTCCCAGGCCAGGCCCTCCCCGGGGTCCGGAGCCCCTGCTCTCCCCCCCACATACCCACGGCCCTCCTGGACTCCCGCCACTGCCGGATGGATGCAGAGTTCTGGTAATCCTCGGATCCCTCGTCACCTGCAGGGAGACCCCGGGAGAGGGGCTGGCACAGGCTGCAGCCGCCAGAGCTGGTCGTCAAGCCCCTCGGGGGGAAGAAGGGACCCTGGCCGCGCATGCTCACTGAGGCCAAGGGACCCTGGCCGCGCATGCTCACTGAGGCCAAGGGACCCTGGCCGCGCATGCTCACTGAGGCCGGGAGCCCTGGGGCCTCGTCCAGGTGCTCGAGCAAACCGTGAGCCTTCCAGCTTCGAGGCGGGCAGTGACTTTGACCCGCTCAGGCGGGTCGGGCGGAGGAGGCCGGCCTCTCTGCCCTGTCCCCGGGGCCGGCAGCCTCACCTGACTCGGGCTCCTTCTGCTTGCAGATGAGCACGTTCTCATAGGAATTGGCATCCTCATCGTCGTCATCTGCCAGGGAAGGGGTGAGGGTCAGGTTGCTGGGGGGGCCCTACCTGTCCTGCCACGCCCCCTGCCCTCTAGGTCCCCCACGGGGTCTCGGAACATTCCCCTGAACAAGATTCTTAGTGGACGCTGGCCTGGCTCCAGCCGCCTCCACCCTGGGCTCCTTCCGAGGTCACCCCAAATGCACGGGGGAGGGGAGACTGGGGGACAGGATTGCAGTCAGGCAATTGGACAGTTGGAAGGAGGGAGGCCCATTGGTATCGGGCAGTTAGGGGCCGGGAGAGCGGCTGGGGGCTGAGGAGAGACGGGAAGCAGGCCTAGGCTGGTCCTAAAGCCGAACCTTCAGGCAGGGGGGTGGGGGGGCAGCAGAGCCTGACACCCCTCATCGCCCCCTGCCCACCGATGGTCCTCAGTTTCTTCTTCCGTAAAGCCAAGGTGTTAAGGGCCCAAGATCCCGGCCTCCTTAGAGCCTGCAGGGCTCAGGGTCATCAGCAAGGCTGCCTGGCCCAGGGCCTTCCTCCGAGGTCCCACAGCATTCATCAGGGGCTGCCCAGCCCTGCGGGGGGCCCTGCATGACGAGGGGCTCAGCCTCCCCCTGCTGCCCCTGGTCTCAGCTCCCCTTCTTGTTCCCTCACCTCTGCAGCCCGCTCCCCTCTCTGCCTCCCACACATCCCTTCCCTACTCTGCTCCGGGGCTCCTGCCCCCACCCCCAGCGTCCCCGGCTCCCCAGCTCCGCCGCCCAGCCAAACCTAGGCCCAGCCTCCGCCTCCTCCATGGCCTTTCCAGCTGCCTCTGGCTTGGAGAGCATGGCTTCTGCGGCTCTCCCCCTCCTCCCTCTCCCCGCACCTCTTCCCCCTCACCTTCCCGGGGCTTCTGGAACTGCCCCCAGTTGTAATAGTCCGTGGTGATGGGATCCCTGGCAAGAAAACACAGACACACAGTGGTGGCTGGGCAGGCCGGGGTTTGGGGTGGGGGCGTCATGGGGGATGCTCTAGCCATCACCCCTCCCCCACCCCCCGGTTCTTCCCTGGTCCTACTGTCCCTCTTCCCTGCGCCCCTGAGCCACCCAGCTCTGACTCGTGACTCTAGGCAAGTCCTCAGCTTCCCTGGGCCTCAGTTTACCCATCTGTGAGATGTGGGCCTGAGGGCCCTTGCTCTCTCTGGGATTCATGGAACTTATCTCTGGGCGACGCCCTAGAGCGGGACCATGTCCCTGTCCCCACAAAGGGGGGACATGACCACCTGAGGGGAAGTGGTGCTACCGAGAGCCTTCCTGGGCCAGTGGGTTCTGGGGCAGGAAGCTTTCATACGGGGAAAGTTTGGCGGGGTGGGCGGGGGACGGGGAGAAGGTGCCGGCCCGGAGAAGGCCACTCACGTGTAGGCCGCACTGGGTCCAGATCTGGGTCCGTGTCTGCTCCCTGCAGGAGGAGGCGAGGATTAGGCCTGAGCGCTCGGCCCGTGGGCCCCACCGCAGCCCCCGCCTCCCAGGATCCCACCCACCTTTGCTGAAGTTCTGGTACCTGGAGGACTCAGAATCTGGAAGAAAGGCCGGGCTCATTGCTTCCTCCTGCCCCTGCCCCTGCCCCACGCCCCTCCCCAGGGAAGGGCCTTCAAGGGCCCAGGTGTTTCCTGCCTTCCCACCTTGACACCTGCTGTCCATCTCCTCCCCCGTGAGGCCAACCCCGGGGCCTCCTGTCCCAGCTCCCCTGGGCACCCGGGCCTCCCCTGCACAGCACCTGTCCCACCAAGTATTCAGTCTCAGTCCCACTTCACCCCTGCCCCCACCCCTGCGTCTCAGGGCCACTCACCCTCGATGCTGGGGGAGAAGCGCAGCAGCTTGTCCTTCCTGCAAGAAAGGGGGGAGGGAGGGGCTGAGGGGGGCTGGGCGGGGAAGAGGCCCTGGGGTTTCTGAACCACAGCCCCACAGTCCCCTGGTGGGGGCCCTCACAGTCCAGCTCTGGGGCTCTGAGCTCCGAGGCCTTGGCCTGAGCTCAGCCAGGTGGGGACCCTGGGGCCCTCCTTCCCATGGCCTCCTATGGGGCTGTGACCCCTCCGGGCCTGGGATAGGGGGCTTAGTCCTACCTCGTTGGTGCCACGTCGGAGTCTGTGTCCACCAGCGACCCTGGCCAGGCCTGCCGGACCACTGCAAAGGACAAGGGAGTGTTGGCGGGGCCCCCAGGCCAGCCTGCCCGCGCCATCCCCCCACTCCATCAGATCGGGCCTGGCCTCAGTCCCCGGATGGACACCCCCAACCCCGAGCCCAGTCCCAGGACCCTTGGGTTCGGGGACTCACAGGAATAGGTCCGGGCCACCGCAAAGTTCTGTTGATTCTCTTCCCTGGAAAAACATGGAGCTGTGCTGAACCAGGGCCTGGCCCCCCCACAGCCCAAGGGACAGACAGACGGACAGACAGGGACGAGGACCAGAGAGGGGAGGGGCAGACTAGGGCGAGAGAGAACGAGGAGGAGGAGCCACCACCCCTCTGGACCTCAGATCCAGGGCTCCCTGGTGCCCCACTTCTGTGGACTGCTCCCCAACCCTTCCCTCCAGGTGTCCGCCCTTCTCGCACAGCCTCATGCTGGAGCCAGCTGCCTCCGTGGCCTCCCCAGGAACCCCAGAGATGGTCCAGAAGGTCTGCGGACAGGGCTGGGGCGGTGGCCCTCAGATTCCGAGGTGAGGGTCGGGCGGCTCTTCAGGGACATCAACCAGAGGGTAACTTCAACCCTTCCTGAGATGTTCAAACACACCATTTACTCCCACGTAACTGGTGAGGTCACTCAAGGCTTAGCAGACACAGCAAGGTACCTGGCCATGCCTGGCGTCCCCTTCTTCCTCTGAAATGGATTTTTATTTAGGCCCATCTAAAAGACTATATCTTCTATCCTCCCTCCTGCCTGAGTGTATGGGCATGTGATTAAGCTCTAGTCAATGAAATGCAAGCCAAGGTTGTTGGGACTTCCAGGAAAACTCCTTTAGAGGAGGCACTGTCAACAGGGATGTACCCTTTTTGTCCTTGTCCTTCATTCTTACTACTGCCTGGAACACACAGGTGAGGGCTGGAGCCCTAGATGCCATTTTGGATCGTGAGGTTCCCTTGAGGATGGAAGCCACCAGTAAGGATGGTAGAGCAGATTAGCTTGACATTAAAGCCTTTTGGGTTCCTCCACTGGACCAGAAAGGGTACCTGGCCCCAGCCTTCCAGGAGCTCCCCGGGGGCGGGGGGGTGGGGGTGCGGTCAGGGTGACCTGATTTAGGAAGGATGCCCTAAATGCACGGGCAGGACTGAACCCAAGTAAAATAGGGAGAACTCAAGTCTCCCCTCCCCCCTCCTCCTGCCCAGGCCCAGCTTCCCATTTCCCACTATGAGGCAGTTTCATTTCTCGCTCAAACAGCCTATGTTTCTAACAGCAATCAGAGGCCCGGAGTGGGCAGGCACTGAGAGAGGAGGGGAGAGAGGAGGAGAGACTGGGGAGGCCTGCCTGGGCGCAGGGGCGGGGCGGGGTGGGGGAGCAGTCCTGGTGGAGGTTGTGGGCTGGTCATCCAGAGGACCAAGTGGCCAGAAAAGCCTGGAAAAGTCCAGCGCCGGCCCCAGGGGTGGGCATGGATGGGGACATTCTATTTTCAAATTTCACTGTGGTTTTTCAGTTGCAAAAGGAAATGAGAAAGGGTGTGTACATACATTTGTATGTGAGTTCCTTCCCCAGGCTCATGCGTGCATACGTCTGCATGCACGCACTCGCGCGCGTGCGCGCGCGCGCACACACACACACACACACCACGGCAGGAGCGCTCCCCTGAGCAGGTGTGGGGGGTGGGCCTGTGGGTGTGAGCAGGTGTGCCGGCCTGTGTGCATGGGCACACGCAGGTCTCGGAGGCCCCCAGGCGCCCCGTCGGTCACTTTCCTGCTCAGCTCAAGGACACCAGCCACCGCCCTCCTCCCTTCCTGGGTTGTCCTTGGGCCACACTGTGGTCGGCCGCGTCCTGCACAGCTGACTCTCCCAGGGCTCATACATAGAGCAGCTTGCTTGGCCCCGGGGGGGCCCGGAGCTCCATCCCGCCCGGACCCCACAGCTCAGCCTGGGGTCAGTGACCCCCCACCCCCATTTCCTTGCTACCCCTACATCCTTCCTCCAAGCTGCTCTGTGGCTCCCCTGGGCCCTTAGAACAAAGGCCATGCACTCTCCCCACAGTCGAGGCTCTCCTCCCTCCTCATCCAGCTCATGCCTCTCAAGATATGCCCACACGTGCCACCTCGTCCCCAGAAGAAAGTGTCCGCCCCAGTCCAGCGGGGGCAACCACCCACCCTGCTTTCTCTCTGCAAGGTCCCCTTTTGCCTTCTTTCTTAACATCCTCCCCACCTCCTCCATCAGGCCTTCCCAATCCCCCGAGGACATGCCCACATCCTCCCGGAGCTCTGCGAGCCTTTTCCAGGGGAGACTGGCATGCGGCTCACATTTTGCTTTGTGCCCGGTCTCTGTTTCTCACATTGCCTGGGAGGGCAGGGCTCTCTGTTAACCCCCAGCGCCATCACGGTGGGCTCCCCCAGGCTGGGGGCAGAGGGTGGACCTCTGGAGAGGCAGGGGGGCACGCCGGAGAGTGCCACCCTCCTCTCTCCAAAGCGCTCCCAGACTGGGCGGGGGTGGGGAGGGGACAGGGGGCAGCGCATGGAGAGCCCCAAGGGTCCCTCCCTCTGTCCCTCCCTCTCTCCCTGGACTGCTTCGGACCCACTAGAGCTGGGTGTGGAGGTGGCGGGAGTGAGGGGTGAGGGAAGGGGTGCATGGACACGCGAGGACCCACAGTCAGGGCATACGAAGTCCCTGGGCTGGGGACACCGAGGCACTCACAGGCTCCTCTGCTCATAGATCTTCTCCGACTTCTTCACAGCTGCAAGAACAAGCCCGGATTAGTGAGCGCCCCCAAGCCGGGGTGGGAACTGAGATCCGAGGTCCCCCTCCTATTGCCTCCCCTCAGGGAGGCCTCAGATGGGACGTGGGGCCGGACCGCCAATCCCTGTGGGCCACCCGTCATGGACAGGGTGCTTGATTACCACCTCTTAGGAGAGCAGAGCCTGGAGAAGGTGGATGCTGCAGGCAGCACAGCAGCCCCCCTACCCCCCTTTTTCCAGAACATTCCCCATCCCCAGCAAAACCAAAGCCCCACCGTGAGCCAGACCCACCATCTTCAGGGGTGGTTTCAGGGGCTCCTCCCTGCCTCGTGAAACTTCTCCGACCGCCCTTGGACCGCAGCCAGGGCTGGGGACCCCACCCCTGTCCCCTGGTGTGCCCTTACCTGGGCGGGAGCAGCGCACGCACAGGCCGGCCACCGTCCCCAGCAGCAGCAATAGAGCCACCCCGAGCCACAGCAGCTCGCTCTCCACATTCATGTCCACGCCTGGCCACGCGTCCTGCAGTGCTGCAACGTAGGACCCCCTGTGACCGGCCTTCCAGAGTCTCCCTGAGCCCCACCCTGTCGCGTGTCTGTCGCCCCCGGCCCCTGACAGCCCCACAGCGGAGCCCAGGCCATGGGAGCACCCTTTCCCCTCCCTGTCCGAGGACCAGGTCAGGCCGCAGCCAGCCCTGCTCCCCCATCTGACCCCAGACCCGCACCTGGGGCCCCCAGGACCATCCCTCACCCTTGTTAAGTGCTGGAAGGTTCTGGGGACCCACCAGACCGCCCCATGTGTACGTGTCCCCAACGTGCCCTCGCTTAATCCACACAACTGCCCATGGCGGGGAGGCTCCCAATATTTCAGAAATACAGAAACTGAGGCTGGGGATCCCAGCTGCAGAGGAGAAAGACAGGATTTGAACTCCGGCCTCCGGACCTCCTCATCTGTTGCCTCCTGTGAACCCGGCTTTACTCCCTGAGCTCAGTCCGCGGCCCCTTCCATGCAGGAGCCCTACCGGCCCCCCACGCACCCCAGGGAGCTTCTCTGCCCCTATCCACGGCTCCCTCAGCGAGGCTGGGAGTGGGATTTCCTTCCTCCCTTCCTTTCTCTCTAAGGTTTCATTTATTTATTTGTCAGAGAGAGAGAGGGAAAGAGAAAGCACAAGCAGGGGGATCAGCAGGCAGAGGGAGAAGCAGGCTCCCCGCTGAGCAAGGAGCCTGATGCGCGACTTGATCTCAGGACCTGAGATCACGACCTGAGCCGAAGGCAGACACTTAACCGACTGAGCCACCCAGGCGTCCTGGGGTTTCCATCCTTTAAACACTAAGGGGGTCCTGAGGGCGAAAGGGGAAGAAGGGTGCTCTGGGCAGAGACCTTGGTGCGCTGCCCGGGGCTGGTGGAGGTGGGATGTGCTGGGAGGGGGGACTCTGCGGGGAGAGGAGGCTCAGAACCCCACCTGGCATTGGGCGGCTACAGGGTCCCACTGGCGGAGCCGTGCTGTGATGTCCTGTCCTTGGCCGAGCCACAGGCCACACACCCGGGCTGGGGAGGGCAAGTACAGCCCTCTCGAGGGGGTTTCCAGGGAGAATTTTGTAACCTGAGAGACTCGGTCTCCTGGCAGTGGCTAGGGACACAGCTGAGGGCCACGGCGGGGTCTCCGAGGGAGCCCTGCCCCGGGAGCGTCCTCTCTGTGCATGTCCATTTCTGCAGGCTCAGCCCACTTTACAGCTGGGGAAGGCGAGGCGCGGGGAGAAGCGGAGCCCAGCCCCTGTTTGGGGCTCCCCCGGGGGCTCGGCTGCAGCCGGCCGTCCCCCTCACCTCTCTGAGCTTCCTGAACCTCACAGCACAAATGACAGGAGCCCTGAGCCACACTGAGCCTCCATCGGGGCCGTCCCCCGTGAAGCCGCCTCTCCTTCCCCGACCACCAAGTGAGTCAGTGGGAACAGGAGAATTCCCAAACCTCGTGATGGGGTAGGAGGGCGTCCGTGGGGAGCCCCCTGCTCTCAGGGCCTGGGCCCTGCCCTCCCAGTCTGCACATTCTCCTCCTTCCGCCCACCGTGGCCCGCAGCATCGGGGCGGGCTCTCTGCTAGGCCTCAAGCCGCGGCCCAAGGGCACTAGAGGCGGTGTGGGGTTGGGAGCACCGGATGGTGGAGGGAGGACTCCTGCCCGTGCCTCGGGGTCTGTTAGCCTCAGTCTTCTCATCTGTAAAATGGGGATCAACCCAGAGCCTTCCTCAAAGAACGGCTGGCAGATGATAAGTAGCCCGGCTCCGTGTTTGGGCTTCTCAGAGAGAAACCTGCGAGGGCTGCTGTTTCCGGCCAGTTGGTTTGGAGAACTCCCTGGTGCTCCCGAGGCCTGGCACTTGAAGCCCCAGGACCCGGCCTGCTGACCTCGGCGGCCGTCCCGGGGAAGAGCGGCCCTCCATCCCGGGGGATCCTGGCCACCAGAGAGCCCTCTTGCTTCCTGGATGCCCCTGCTCTCCTGGGACAAGCTGCACGGTTGGTGGAGGTGCCCCCCAGCCCAGGTCCACACCCCCCGCCTGGCACTGGGGGAGGGAATGGGGGAGGGAGCACGAGAGCGCCGAGTGGGCCTCCGCCAAAGTCCAACATCACGGGCCTTCGGAGGCCCCTCGGGGAAATAATGACACTCATCCCTCGAGTTTGTCATGAGGCACGAAGGTGGGGGAGACACGGTTGGATGACTACGGTGACTTGCCATCATGGAAGAGGAAGGGGCAGCCTTTGGGGGAGGGGGGAGCAGCAGAGGGCCGCGCGGAGCAACCTTATCAGAGCCTTTCTGCCTGGTCCCCCCAGAACGCGGGCCTGAGCCTCCCTCCACCGCCCCACTGCTCCGCACGCAGGCCGTCGTGCCAGGATCTCAGGGCAGGCCGGGATCCGCCCCGGCCCCTCGGTTGTCCCAGACACACCAAGTGTCCTGTGGGCGATGCCAGGGAAGGAGAGCGAGGCCCAGAGAGGGGGCACTTGGTCCAAGTTCATCCGGCGAGCCAGTCCCAGAGCCAGGATCCCCAAGCTCAGGCCGCTCAGGCCGGGCTGACCCCGAAGGCCCTCCCTGCTCTTTGACCCCTGTCTTATATTACCTTTTTAAGAACCATGAAATCTTTTTAAAAAGAGAGACCGATTTGAGGAACAGGCCCGCGGCGGCCCCCAGACGGAGTAAATCTGCCCCGAGGCCTGGCTTTCCCACCCAGGTTCTGAGGGCTGGCGGAAGAGGGCTGGGGGAGGAGGCTGAGCTCCCAGGAGGGCCCCAAGGGGCAGGCAGGGCTGGGCGGGGTGGGGAGGCGAGGCGGCCACAGGCCGAGGTGCCGCAGGCCAAAATAGCACAAAGGGAAGTACGCAGTTTTCAGATGAACAAAGTTTGCAACAGCCCGGCTGGGGGAAAGCCCTCGGGGCTGGGCCCGGCCAGCCGGAAAGGCCCTCGGAGACCCTTCTGTCCAGTCTCCCAGCCCGCCTCGGGCCGTACCTGGGGAAGGAGGCCTCCCAGGGCCACAGGGCCGGCTACGGGGTAGGAGCGAGAGGTTGGGTCCGAGTCCGGGGGAGGCTTTATCTGCCGGGCTCTGTTCCGTTTTCCCCGTCATCTTGGCCTTCAGCTAAGACCGACCCGGGGGCCTCTAATGGAGGCTCCCGATGCTCAGGCGGCCAGTGTGGGGGCCCGGGCAGCCCTGGTCCCGGGGCACAGGTGGGGGATGGTGAGCCGGGTCAAGGAGCTCCCCTGGGCAGGGGCGGCAGTGGCGGGGGAAGGCTGCTTCCCTCTGGCCCGGGGCAGGCCCTGGGCACACTGGCCCGGACAGTCTCACCCATCCTCCCATAGCCTAGCGGCAGCGATGTTTCAGTCCCATTTCACAGACGAAGAAACCAAGGCTCATGGGTCTGCCCCTTGCCGGTCTCTGGAAGCGATGAGACCCCCCTCCCGGGGGGGGGCCCCCAGGCCCATGTAGGCTGGGCTGGGGAAGGCGAGGGTGGGAAAACGCCGGAGCCCCAGACACGGGCAGGGTCGGGAGAAAGGGCTCCCTAGCCAGGGGGCCAAGCGAGGGAGAGCCGGGTTTTCTGGCATCTTCCCACCCGCCCCCCAGCCCTCCTGCAGGCCAGCAGGGCCATTCCCACCCCCGTGGGGGGGCGGTGGGAGGCAGCCTCAGGACCCCCCCCCCCCCCCCCGCACTGGGCCGGGCTCCAGGCCCTCCCGAGAAAGACTTACCTGCGAGCTGGGGGCTGGTCACTGCGGCCCCCTCATGCCGGGCCCGCACACCTGCCCGAGCTGACGCCAACGCCGCGGATACTGGCGGGCAGCAGGCGAGGCGGCGGGCTTCCTGTCAGCCCCTGAATCATCCCTCACATCCGCTGCTCGGCCGGACCGGGCCTGCCCTGAGCAGACGGGGACGCAGAGACACTCGCAGAGACAGGGTGAGACACTGAGAGACAGACGGAGAGGAGAGAGCAAGAGACAGACACCAACACAGGCTCAGAGAGGACAGAGGTACGGATGCGCACACACACACACACACACACACACACACACGATACACACACGAAACCCCGAGTCACACAAAGAGGAAGAGGCACACAGAGGGACGGGGAGGAGAACGGAGTGGGGAGCTCCCAGGGACACACACACACACAGGCGGCCAGAGAGGGGGAAGCCGTGGAGACACACACACACACACACAGAGGGAGAGGCCCAGAGAGACACAGACAGAGGGACACGCACGGCACACACAGAGACGAAGTGTCCTTTCTCCTCCAGAGACAAGCAGACCTGAGCCCGAGATGCGCCGAGAGACCCAGACCCAGACCCAGAAGACAGAGACGCACAGAGGGAGAGAGCAAGAGAGACACTCAGGGAGCAGGAGTGCCAGAGAGGGGACATGCACGCGCGCGCACACACACACACACACACACACACACGGACACCCGTGTGCGCTCCCAGGGAACACGGGGCAGAGGGATGCAGGGCAAGCCGAACAACACCGCAGCTGGCCGTAGCGCCAGAGGAAGCGGGATGGGGAGGCAAGGTGGAAGGCGGAAGGGGGGACGGTCCACGAGCCATGGCTCCCCCCTGCTCCCCTCCCCCACAGTTCCCAGAGGCCCCGTCCCTCGGCTGCTGCTCCTGCCGTCACGGGCTCCTGGGGGGGTCCCATAAACACATGGGGTGCTTCCATGCCTCCTGTTACTGGGCAATAAGCGACTGGCCAGGTGTTCTGGCATCTTCCCCCCGACCTCCAGGCCTCCTGCGGGCCAGCAGGGCCATTCCCACCCCCGGCCATCAACCCCCTGGTGGCACCTCCATTCCCAGGAGACTCCAGGGAAACCCCTGTCAGTCTGGCATTTCAGAACCTGGGCTTCCTGGTCCCAGGGGCCCCTCTGGGCGGGAGACTGGGTTTCTCTTTCAGCCCCAGGGCCCCCCCACCCCGGGCCAGAGGAACTGGGTTTCTCTTTCAGCCTGTCCAGGGTGGCCAGGGCTCAGAGGGGAGGCCCCCCCACCAAAGGCACCAGCAGGCCAGGGCCAGGTCCAGGGCTGCCGCGGCTGCCACCCCGTGGGGAAGAAGGGTAGTGCGCCGGCTGGGCCTTGATCTGGGAGATCCTGTGGTCCTAGCTGCCAGGAGCCTGTCCCCATCCTCAGGCATGGTCATTCTGACTCCCAGACCTGTGCGGGCACCGCCACACTCCCTTTCTCCACGTGGGGGAACACTGCATTCGGTTCCCTGGGTAACTGCCCCTTGGATGTCAGTTATCCGTGCGAGAAGACTGGAGGCCCACGGAAGCTAGGTTGGATTTGAACACACAGTCTCGTCTGTCTATGCAAGTGCAGGGAGGTTTGTGGGTGCGCGCCAGCAGCCCTCCTGCTGGGACCCCCTGCCTGGCCCCCACTCACGGGAGCCGGCGTCAGAGTCCGTCGATCCCCGGACTGCACGCCTGCCCAGGGGTTTCCAGCTGGCAGAGACAGACAGAGGCTCCCCGTCTGATGGGAAGGAGCCGTCCTATGCCTGGCTTCTGTCTTGGGCCTTGGCAATGGCAGAAGTGACCTCCCACCACTGGCAGTCTCCGGGTCAATCTGCAGTGGGACCTAGGAGCCCTCAGACCCTCTCCGAGCCCATTTCCCATCTACAATAATGGGGGGTGGTCAACCCAAAGACACTTTTTGTACCTGCGTGGACAAAGGAAGCTGTCCCCCCTTTTAGGCAATTTTCAAAGTCCTCCAAGGTCCTCTTTTATTTATAAACCACCGAGTTGTGACTTAGAAAATAAGCTTTGGAAAAACTAGACAGTTCACGTCCAGTTGTGTCAAAGGTTTAAATTTTTTTTTTATAATTCAGTAGTTTTTGTGTATCACAGGTATGGCAGCCTCCCTGCAGCCGGGGGCCGTTTCATGGCCCCACGCGTGGGGCAAACCGGGTCTGGGGAGCAGAGGGCAAGAGAGCCACCGGTGATATGTGGAGGATGGCTTACCAAGGTACTCCGGGATGGGACACCCTGTCTGCCTCCCCTCCGGACTTCCCGGAAAGAGCACTGGTGAGAAGTCCACGGGGCAGGGCCTGGAGGAGTGGCGGGCACGGACGGCCTGCCCTGTTCTCCTCGAGACCAAGGAGCCCTGCGTATGACACTGGGCCCTAGCGGGCCCTACTGCTGTGACCGCCCGGAGAATAGACCTTGCCCAGGCTAGTGGCCCTGCATGACCCCAGCAGCCGGGCGGAATCTGAGAAAGGACAGAGGGAAACAACAGTATTTTAAGTACTCCTCGTGAGAAGAGCCAATTGTAAGTAAGGCTTTAAAGCATCGAACAGGGGGCGTCTGGCTGGCTCAGTCAGTGGACCGTGCGACTCTGGATCCCAGGGTTTTAAGTTCGAGCCCCACATTGGGCGTAGTTTTCTTAAACAAATACAGAAACGAGCAGGTGCAAGAACCCCTACCTAGGGGCCGCAGGGGCCGCCTCACTGCCCACGCGGCCAAGAGATGCTGTTCCTAGCGAGTCTCACGCAGGAGCTCCTTTACAGGCGGCTGGAAACTGGCTCTTCTTGCTCTCGACGAGTTGCTTGGCCAAGTAACCCCCTTCAGCAAGAAAGCCAGGCTACTCCTGAGAGATCCTAAATTGGGAGGAGAGGCCAGGCCACAATCCCAGCACCCTCCTGCTACCCAGACGCTTGCCTCCTGACCTCTTTCTTTCTGCCTCCTGCTAAGACCTCCCTGAACAAGACATTTCGGTCAGGATGGGAAGCCCCGGCTTCTGGAAGTTGGCTATGCAAACTTCTCCTCCTCTCCTGGGACCCGGAGAAACAATCTGGCCCCTGACAAGACGGGCTCCGAGGTAAGAACATTCTCAGAAACCTGAGCCCCTTATTCAAAGGGCCCCACTTGGCATTCCATTAAATTTGGTTTCTCTGAGGGCAGTTTAAGAACAGCAGGGACCAAAAAAAAAAAAAAAAAAAAAAGTGCAGACAGAAATCAGGCATCAACTATCTGTCTAAACCGATCTCTGGAACATTCACACTGCGTGTAAACTTTATGCAAGTTAACCCATTTGTTTAGGCGCTTATCTGGGCCAAGATGTGCGCTCCTCTCTGAATCCGGTTACTTGCGGATGCTTGCTGTGATACCGAGCGTTGCACAAACACTGCGGGCCAAGGGAAAGGGTACTCGTCCAGAGAACACGCCCTGGGAAGTCACAGGGAGAGAAGGAGGAAGACAGCCAGGCGAGACTTGCACTTCGATCCCGAGAAACCTCTGGAAACCCAGATGACCCCTCCAAGGGTCTGAACACGCCACGGGCCCTTCCGAGGTGGGATCCAAATTACCTTTGAAAAGAAGCCTCATCAAGTTGGACTGCAAGCCTCCGGCCCCCAGCCCAACTCCACGTAGGGCAGAGGGTTTCTGGTCTCAGGGACCCTCTCCCTTAACGAGAACACCAGCAAGCATCACCAGCAAGCATCGAGTCCTCTCCTCCAGGGTAGGCAGGGGAGCAGTCCCAGCGAACAGCCACGCCTGCCCTCCCCACTCTCCCCCTGTAGGGTAAGCCGCCGCCAAGGCTCGCCTCCCAGGAAGCAAACCCTGCACTGTGCCCGGTCCTCCTCCTCTGAAGCCGCCGCTGCCCACTGCCACCGCCCAGGCCTCTCCCAGATGCGCCAAAGCTCTGCGCCTTGTCCACTGGGCCACAAAACCACCCGACAGCGCCCGCGACAACCTGTGATCTGCTTGCCATGAAGCAGCCCCCACTGCCATCCCCAAGAGCACCCGGAACTTCTGCTAAACGCAAGCAGTTATTCAAAGCACACATCCCTTGTGCACACAGCGGGATTTCCTCCATTCGGGGCCAGAAACTGTCTTTAAAACCTCATCAAACATGACGGCCACACACCTGTGCATGCAAGGTCTCTGTTCAGAAAATTACGTTTTTAGGAAATGAGAGGGAAAAAAAAGGCAGGAAGACCCCGGCCTGCTGTTTCTAATCATCACTGGCTCTGAAAATCATCTCACGAGGCCTGTACGTTCCCAAAGCAAGATGCTCGGCTCACTGCAGCTGCAGGCCCTTCTGCGGGACGCGGCTGCCGCTTCCCGACTTTAGAATCGCGCAAATTTCACGGGAGGGCAGCTAGAAAGAACTCAAAAATAAGGACAAGCATTAAATATTACGTAAGGTTTTCTTTTATTTAAAAGATCATTCACAAAATACCATATCCATAGATTTCCTTTCTGTCATATAGCTGAATGTGTGAAGTGTTTGGAATTCCGTTCTTACGTTTAAAAGTCAACCAGGCGGCCCAGAAGTTTAGATGAATTTTTGTTCTTAATCTTTTCCCCATTGAAGATGTGAGTAGGTCGTCTGAGAGCATCGGGTTTGAACACAACCATGTAACGCATGTCTTTCGTAAGTTGGGTATTGGTGTCACACAAATGGTTCTTATTTCGGAAGCAGAGGCGGCAGGGGAAGGGAGGCGAGGAGACAGAGTTCTGTAACTGCGGAGACCCTGGGACAGAGGCGCGGCGGGGATGAGCGCGGGCCCGGCACACCACGGCTCTCCTCCCTGGGCTCCAGCCGCGGGCCGAGCCCGAGCTGCTCCCCGAGGCCTGGAACGGGACCGGGTGCCACGGAAGCGAGTCGTTCGCGCGCGGCCTTTCCTGCCGCCCCCCTGCCCCCGGGGAAGCGCCCAACTCGGTGTGTGGGGACAAGCAGCTCTGCCCCAAAGAGGAGAGCCAGTGACAGCCACCTGCCAGCTACCCGGAGATCCCTGACAGCTCTGCAGAGTAAAAATCCTCAATTCATCAAGCAAAACAGTAAAGTGCCAGATCGTAGGCCCGTTTTCATTATAAAATCCAGGGAAGTTTGGGAAGCACAGTCGCTCACTGTTACTCACACCAAGGAACAGAGAGAGAAACGCGAGGGAGAAATGCGGGCTCCACACACAGCGGGGACCAGAGGAGCGGCCGCGTCCACGCGGTCAGGGCAGCCCAGCCTCGGCTCTGCCGCCGCCGCCCCTCGGTCCCCGCAGAGCACCCTGGCCGGCAGGCAGGAGGGAACCAGCCCGCACAGCGTGTTGAAAGCACGACACTAGCGGGTGTGAACACAGCGGTGCGCTCCGCGGGTCCTCCCCAACACGTCACGCTACCACCCCCTTCTTTTGGGTTCCGCGTTTGAAATGAAAGCCTCTTCTGCTTGGATAATCTATTCGGGGCGGGAGCAGCAGAGACAGGGCAGCTTATAAATAGGGATAGGAAGGAATTTGCAAGGATCAACAGGTATTTTATCCTTGTTTTGAAAACAAGGTGCCTCGAATTTTGTATGTTGATTATAGCGTAAAAACAAGATGCTATCCAATTTGTGACTTCTTCCCTGGTTTTTCCCCCCTCTTCTTCTCCCCCCGCCCTCGGAAGCCACAGCAATACAGAACTCAACATGCAGGTCAGAAGAGAAGCGCTGAGAAAAATCAAAGAAACAACTGGGTCTGGCCAGTGCGTCTAAAGTAAAGAGAGAAAGCAGAGGAGAAAAATGGAGCAGCACGTCCATCCAAAGAATGCCCACAGGTGGCTGCCTTTGTCCCTCGGGAGACACTCACGTACTGGAAGGAAACAAGGAGCAGAAGGAGAAAGGACAGAAGGAAGAGGGGGAAGGAGTGTCAGGAAAAAAAAAAAGCACGAGACAGGCACTAGATAGGTTCAGCAAAGCCAAGAATGTACTAAAAACCACTTGTTAACTGCTGACATGCGCTCACAAGCTTTGTGTTTCCGTTGTAAGAAAGGAGGACAAAGGTCAGGCGCAGGAATGGTGGCGGCAGGACTGCCGGCCCGGGGGGCTGGCCAGGCTGTGGTCTCGCGCTAACTCCCCCACACCCCATTCCCTCCCAACCGCGAGCTCATTCTTGCTCCTTCTGAACAACTTCCTCTCTGGGCCTGGCTCCCCCGAAGATGGCAGAGTTGGGATTGGCTACTTGATTGAGGGGCGTTGCGACTGTTCGAGGCTTCAGCTGGAGCCGTGGCCTCTGTGCTCTTTCCTCTGCGGGAGAAAAACCAACACAGTTTATAAAGAATGGGTCCCCTTCCCCGTCCGGGTGAAACGACCAAACTGAGGGCAGGCCCCGCAGCCCAGCCCGCTTTCTAACCAGCAAGCCAGCTTCAAAGGCCTGCCCCAGCCCCGAACACTCCTACAAAGGTAAACTGACTATTTAAGACTAAGGGGTGGTCCACAGAAGCCACTGCCCGTAGCACGAGAAGGCCTGTGAAGGGGGTACGGCCAGCGTACCAGGGTAAGACACCCCCCGGTGAGAAAGTAGCGCCATACCTTCTGTTGGCTCTCTGAAGTCCATGTTGGACCCTCGAAGGGGAGGGCCATCTCTGAAGCGACTCCCCATTGGGGGGCCTGTTCGCCGGTCACCGGGGCGACTCCCTCCCCTGCCTCCTAAGAAGTCATCCCTGAAGCCTGAAGAAGGAAGAGGACACTGAATTACTTTTTAAGCTACTGTCTCGAAGCTGACCACGCAGCCGGTTTGGCTTGAAATTCTTCAGTTCGCCCAACACTGGAAGCTTTAGCGAAATAAAGTGCACGGAAAGGAGTCCAATGTGAATGTGCTGGGTAATCTCCATTATGACACTTTTAACATTTCTTAGCAAAGAAAAATAGAACGAGCTCTTTAAACCTTGTAGCAAAAGCAGGAGGAAAAACATCCCGTGAGACTATAGTGAGGCTTGGGACACCTGGGTGGCTCAGTTGGTTAAGCGGCTGCCTTCGGCTCAGGTCATGATCCCAGGGTCCTGGGATCGAGTCCCGCATTGGGCTCCTTGCTCGGCGGGGAGCCTGCTTCTCCCTCTGCCTGCTCTGCCTGCCGATCCCCCTGCTTGTGTGCTCTCTGATAAATAAAATCTTCAAACAAACAAAAAAAGCAAAACCCAAGAGAAAAGCAGACACAACAACAAAATAAAAACACGACGCCAGCCTCTGGGTGACACCCCTCACCCCATTTCTACTGCATCAGGTATGGATCTAAAAGTCAGGCACCTGTGTTGTCAACCAAAGCAGTTACGTGCTGGGCTCACTTCCGTCACCGAGGGGGGCGCACCGGGGCGCAGTGCACCTCACCCCCCAGCGGCCCCACCTCTTCCGCCGTGGAGAGAAGACGGGCTTTCTTCCCGTTCCCAGGGTGTCTGCCGTGAACCCCGCCTCACTACGCGTGCTGCAGGGCGAGACGATGCTCGTCTGTGTGGAGAAGATGATTTTCTCCACAGGCTTCAAGAGCCTTTTCTTTAGATTCACATTTCGCTCAAAGACTTCCATTTAGACGGGGTTCCGGCTAATTAACCTTTTAACAGGAAAGACCACTAAAGTGAGAGTTTACTTTCGGAAAAAATTTAAGAAATAAAATTGTGGTTAAACAAATGGGCCTGACCCCTCTCTGCCTCCAAAGGTGGCTACTTTTACTCTGAGGAAGGTGTCCTCGCTCAAAGCTCCAGAGGACTCCCATCTTTAAGGACTCCTGAGCCCAAGGAATACTCTGTACGTGGTCTCGCCCTCATTACTCACAGATTTCCTATCTGCCAATTCGTCTACTCGCCAGCATTTCTACGTGACCCTGAAATCAATACTTCTAGCACGTCTGCTTTTCCAGACATGCGCAGAGCAGTGGACTACGGGCGTCACCTGGTGTGCGTGGTTTTTTCTTCCCTAAAGATTTTTTTAAAAATTTTATTTATTTATTAGACAGAGATCACAAGTAGGCAGAGAGGCAGGGGGAAGCAGGCTCCCTGATGAGCAGAGAGCCCAATGCGGGACTCAATCCCAGGACCCTGAGATCATGACCTGAGCTGAAGGCAGAGGCTTTAACCCACTGAGCCACCCAGGCGCCCCTCCCTAAAGATTTTTATTTATTTGACAGAGAGAGAGAGAGAAAGAGCACAAGTAGGCAGAGAGGCAGGCAGAGGGAGAGGGAAAAGTAGGCTCTCTGCTGGTTAAGGAGCCCGATGTGGGGCTCGATCCCAGGACCCCGGGATCATGACCTGAGCCAAAGGCAGAGGCTTAACAACTGAGTCACCCAGGCGCCCCTGACACAAGTGTTTTGCAGCTAAGGTTGAACAAAGCAACACCTGGCCCTCGTTTCAGCTCAGACTGTCTTTTCGATCTCTTCGGTGCCAGGTTTTTGTGCACTACCTGGGCTACTGCACGGTTTAAAACGGCCCCGGAACGGAGCTCTGAAGAGTTTCCTGGTCTTCTAAGTGCAAGAAGGCGGTCCTGAGCCTTATCCAGAAAATGCGCGTTAGGTAAGCTCCATTCGGGCAGAGTTCTAGGGCTGTTGGCTGAGTTCACGGTCAGATGAGCCATGAATCCACAGTACACATGAAATAAGGTGAAGAAAGGTGTCTTTAAAACAGAAATCCACACAAGAAGGTATGTACTGATCGGCTGACAAAAACGTTGTGACCAGAGACTCCCAGGACTCTGACCGTGCTGTTTCCCCCGGAGCAATGGTTCCGTCTGCTCATCTGGGTTTCTCGGGGCTTTGAAACCTAACTCCCTCCAATGTGGAGAATGCGCTCTGTTTGCAAGGGTGGTATTTTTCTGTTCTTTAAGGGTGGCCAAGGAACTGGGGAAGAGATCAAATTATCTGAAACCCAGCTCAGAAATAGAGTTGGACAACACCAATTTTAACAAGAAATGAAAACAATTTCAAACAGATTCAGGCCAACAGGAGCACTGAGCTGGGGAAAACACACGGGGAGGCACACGGTCAGGTAGAAGGTTCTTTATGGAATCCTCTGAACCAGAGCTCACACTGTTCGTTAAATGAGCTTAACCGGTATTCGAACATTTAGCCTGACATTTTCCCCCAATAAACTAGGAAGTGCACCTCTCCGTGTGGGTACAGAAGTTACTTCCCTACACGAGTAATTCCTGCTACCAGTGTGTAACACAGGTCAGCTCATACTCACGCCGACAAGGCAGGGAAACTCAACCGCTGCTGTGTCCAGGAGCAGGAGGCAGAGTTTGGTAGAGGAAAAACCAGTGCACATTAAGAGCAAGCGACAACCTAATTTCAAAATCTCTTATGATAAGGAGCGGGGGAAGATGATGAAGGAAAAGCAAGGTCTCACACTCACGAGTCTCTTTTAATCAAGTGCGAAGACAGATTTTTTAGAAGGCACAGCATTCGTGAGAACCTTGTAAGGTTTTTGTTTTGTTTACAAAGTTTAGGTTAGCACACAGGCTGCTTCTGGTGGTGGGACTTTATTTGCTTTCTTTGTATTTTTTGTTATTGCTTGAGTCTTTTTTTACAATGAGCGTGTATGATTTTAAAAATAGCAACGTTCTTTTAAAGAGCAAAAAAAAAAAAAGATTGATTTTCACAAATAACGCATATAGGCATTAACTCCACCATGTGGGCACTTGTGGTTTTAGAAACCACCAAAACCCCGCAGGGACACGGGAACTGGCAGGTGTCGAGGTAGCCTCTGGCTGTGTTCTCCACTTCGGATGGGAAAAACCAACTAAGACACCGTTCCTTAGGTAGCCTCCACATTTCCAGAGCCGTAACAAGGGCTATTCCTCCAATAGCAGGGATTCAAAGCCGGCAGGTCCAAGCCCACCACTCCTCAGGCCACTAACGGGTGCGCCTGGACTGACTCAGAAGACATTTGTTGCATGTTTCAATCAGAGACTAGCTTATACGTAAAATTACAGGTTTACTGGATCAGACTGTACTTTTATGAATAAGCTCATTTCTGATTGGCTACAGGACTTTAAGGGATTGAGTTATGCGACACATATAAGTGGCCATCTGTTTATAGCAGTATTGGAAAGAAGTTTTAAGAATTTTAGTCTACAACAGCTTGTCCTACTTCTTCCCATACTCACCAAATACTTTATGCTGAATTTGGTTTGATGGGGGGAGGGTGACAGGGTGGGTGGGGGCGCCGATATTATTTTTAGACACTGGAGAGTGCAGAATTCATAGGAAAGATAACAGACTTATTTCTCATGGTCTTACCTTTCTATTACAATTGCCATTTTTATTACATATATGAGTTACTTTTACAAAAAAAAAACAAAAAAAACAAAAAAAACCACCACAACAAAAAAACAACATAGAGAGTTTAAGAAATGTTCAGAGGAGATCAGTCCTTCAAAGTAGAGGCCTGACATGCAAACTGACCTCCCGATGTGAGCCAGGGAGGCACCCACCAGGCCGCCTTAGTCAGTTAAGAAAAGAAATAAAAGTGGATCATGCCCACCGTGAAGGGAGAGGAGTTCCATGCCCTTCGAGAAAAAAGGACTTCGACCATGCAAGAGGGAGCCACCAAGAACCACAGTGACGAGGCTTCCTGTAAGCTTCCAAAACCTGCAGGCTGGTTCTAGAAGCAGGCGTGTGCTTCTCTGTGTACCGTGCACACTAGCGCCGCCAAGGGGATTCCGGAGATGAAGGCCCAGATGAGAACTGTTGGGAGCCGGTGAATCAGTCCGCCCTGCCCACAGTGGGGCGCTTCTGAAGTCCTATCCCAAACACTCAGCTGCCAACGAAGGCTTAGTGCACGCCTGGGGACCTTGCAGGAAAATTTCACCTACACAATGAGCCAAAGGAGCCGTCCGGCCAGGCTGCCCACGCCAAACACAACTGCAGCAAGGCCACTGAAAAAAGTAAGTGGCAATATTTTAAATGCTGATACTGGAACTGTTGTCCTGGGAATCCCACCCACCTCTAGATTCTCCAGGGCCCCCCATTCCTGAGAATACACACAAAAAAAGCTGAGGTTGTACCATTACCTTGCTGCACAAACGTGGAAAAATTCACTGGGAAGAGGACAACTCATGTGATGAGAAGTTCACAGGAGTCGTTAAGAGAAGGGTTCTTGCCTCCAACAGAAAAAACAAAACAAAAAACCCTGGGCTTAGAGAAGCACCATCCATTCTCGCTCAGGATTTTTACATGTGTTTAAAAGCTCACGAAAACGTATGGGACCTGTGAGACAGTTCTAGTAGTAACCTTCGAGACCCGTAATCAGTGGGCGCACAGCAAGTTTTATGTTCAGTTTTAGAAGAACCAATCACCTCTGTCATCTGGTCCACCTTTCCTGAATCCAAAGCCACCTTTATCTTGTTTTCTGCCTTCTGCAATGTCCACACGAAGTGACCGATCACCCAACAGCTAATGATAAGGGGAAAATAGTGTAAGTATTGGCAAGAAAAAAACATCTCGACTTCTAACATGACACAGAAAACCTGAAGATACTTACTGCACCATCGTATGTCAAGGCTTCCTTAAGGGAATCCACCTCATCAAATTCTACATAGCAGAATCCTGTAAGAGAAACAAACCCCAATTTCCTCAAGGAATTCTGGGTTAAGACACAGTGGGATCCCTGTCTGGTCCATTTCCCCACTCTTGTTGCATCTAGGGGACAGTGGACTAGCAGAGCCTAAAAGAGAGACTGTACTTTTTTGATAAACAGAAAATACCCGACCGGCATTCCTTCCTCTCAATTATATTCCGTCAGGAAGTGCCAAACAGGCATTGAAATATTTGGCAGCTGTGTTTTCATAAGGCTTTCTTTTTTTGAGTTTTAACCATAATCTTAAAACCTTTCCTGGGTCTTTGTGAAGAGCTCTTAGTTCTGACTTTTGAATAACTTTAATATAACCCAACTGGGGCTTTAAGACACAGATTTCAAAGTCAATACCAAACATGCTTTGAAGGAACAGGCTGAAGGTGCCTACTACTTACTACTCAGGTAGTTGGTACAAAGGCTGCTCTATAAAGCTAAAAAAATATACCCTCAGTAACAACGGCATCCTCCGTGGGATGCTAATTAAAAGACAGATGGCCTGGGTCCAAGCACATGTACCGACAATCTGTGTCCCTGATGCCGGATGCTGACGCAGGCCTGTAAACAGAACATTCCAGGCAGAGGAAACCACACCTCCTCACGTTGAACCTCTGCATTAGCTTCTTCCTCTCCCTCCCCTCCGCCACTCCTTCCAAGGCCTTTCCTTGCTGCCGGGAGACTAACTCTGGGTTAAGCACGCCCCCTGCCCCGATGTGCTCACACTGCCCCCTGACCACACCGGGCCACCCTGCGTGACGATTACACTTCCCCTTCAAAGCCCACTGGACCGCAAGCGCTCCCAAGGCTTGGGTCCAAACTTGTCCTGCTCACCATCCGCTCACCAATAACTTGAATCCACTGCTTGACTGGAGAGTCCCCACCTTCCCCCATAAGTGGATTCAACGTCTAGGGTATTTGAGGAAATCACCCTGCAAGTTCAAAGAGGCCAACAAAAGCCAACTCACCCATCTCACCCTTCAGAGCTGCTGAAAGGGAGGATGACCCTCTAGAAGAGGAACTAAAACATGCTTCTACTGACTCAGCCCAAAGGCTGGCCTCCCCCTCCAATTTCCCCTGAAGCCCGGAACTCCTGGTGCCTCAAGCAGGGACACTGGGTGGGCCTTACTTTCACAAGCTGAACGGATAGGGTTGTTTTCATTGTTTGGGCAATTATTATAACAAGGCTTCAGGTTCTAAAGCCAAAAAACTTTCAAAATGATGAAAGTACCACCTATACATAGAACTATTTGGATGAGTGAAACCCTGCTTCTCCTACCTCTCCCTCGCCGAACATCACTGTACTTTTCCCAGATAGTCTTCTGGATAAATAATGTAAACCAAATGCTTTTGTACCTTGCACCATGCCCTCAGACAGGGGCCACATCTCCCCTCGGGGAATCTTGAAAGCTAGGAGATAATGCTCCTATGATTCTTCCTTCTTACTGCCTTCCCACTCAAGTGCCCCAAAGAGTAATCTATAGACACTTTATCTGAAATCTGAGACAACCCCCCCACCTGCCACACACTCCAGAGTCACTGTGACACTGTGACAATATGTATTAGGTTCTCTTTTGAATTCCATACAAATATCTAGATTGTAGGAAAACTACAATGAAAAATGCCATGGGTCAGGCCAAGGTGAAATGCACCTGCAAAGTCCTCCATTTTATCTGTTCCTTTCCCTCCCAGATAACTCCTTGACTGGCACAGACAGGACAGCTGGGTCGGGCAAACGGCAGAGTGACCTGGGCATATATATACTGCGTATTTCTACAAATCAGATCATGCGTAAAACATTTCCCCCCAAGTAGAACTGAAAGCCTATGGGTTAAAGGGCCATGTTTATTTCAGCCATCTGGATAGACAAACATTTAAAACACTTTCATAACTGGAGCCCTCTGGTTCCCTAACATTGTGGGTTTCGACCCTCCCTCTACAATAATACACAGTAAGAATTCCCCCCAACTCACCTTTAAATTTGTCTGTATCTTTGTCTCTGACTAGCCGTACACTTCTTATGCTGAGATCCTTAAAGATAGCATCTATGTCGCCCTGAACTGTATTAAAAGGTAGATTTCCTACGTATGCTGTGTAGGGGGGCTCTGTGGGCAGCTCCTTCTGGCTGCGGGAACCATGGCCACCAGCACTGCCGCGGGACCTGGAGGGGAAACAGACAGGATTCAAGTCTACTCGCTCCCGAGCAGGGACAAGGAAAATGTCTTCCACTCGGCCACACCACCCAGGGGAACCACTCCACTGGAATGTATAATAACATTGTGAAATTATCAAGAGTATTCCAAAATATCACTCATGACCAGGGTGCCTACTTTTTGGTGACAGAAATGTCCACGAAAACACAGAATCTAGGTAAACATAACATTTTCCGGGAAATTCAAATCCGATAGAACATACCCTCCCTGCACGACTGGTTACCTGTGTACCTGGACTCCATATCTGCAAACTGTTTATATCCTAAAACCTTAGCAAACGCCCTCCCTCATGCCTGGTCGTCCTCACCCGTGCCGAAGCGGACGGCCCAGACTTGGCGCACTGTGTTCAGGAAGGATTTCTAAAGCCGCCATAACCCACGCATAACATACCTGCTTCTCGCTACCGTCAGACTGTGTGGATAATACGAGCACTCTAATAAAAATTTTAGATTTTGTACAGCAAATGCTACATACATACTACTCTCCACCACTGCCCACGCGCGACTTCACCGGTCCTCAAGTGCGTATTACGAATCCATTTAAACCTCAATGCCAATTCCTCCCCCGCAACAAGAAGGGGTTACGTGTCTATGGTTACGGGGCTCAAAAGTGGCAAAGGCAGGACCCTGAGTCTACCACATCTCATCGCTCATTTGTAGAGGTTCTGATTTGAATCCCAGCTCAGCCACAAACTTACTCCCCCACTTGACCTTGAGGAGTTACTCAATTTCTCTAAGCTTTATTTATTTGTAAAACTGGGCTAGTATTAACCCAGTTTTACAAATAAATAAAGCTTAGTTACTGAGAAATAACAAATATAAGGCGCCTAACAAACCGACACACAGTACACATGGGTGGAGCAACAATTACCATTATCATCACACCTACAACCCGAGGCTCAAAATGTTTTACAGATAATTAATAAATAAACTGGGGCCATTATACATTTGTCAGATCCACAGAATGTGCAATACCAAGAGCGAACCCAATGTCAACTACGGACTGGGCGATGACACGGTCAGTGTAGGCGTTTGACAGCTTGGCCATCTGCACGCGCGCGCGCGCGCGTGTGTGCGCGAAGGCAGGGTGGACACGGGAACTGTATTTTCTCCCCCACTCAAAGATTTATTTCTTTAAGAGAGTGAGCGAGATGGGGGGAGGGGAGCAGAGGGAGAAGAATGAAAAGAGGACTCCCTGTGGGGCTCAATCTCCAGACCCTGAGATGATGACCTGAGGGGGAACCAAGGGCAAGAGACTCAAGCAACTGTGCCATCCAGACCCCTGGGAACTGTATTTTCTGACTAATTTTGCTGTGAACTTAAAATTGCTCTAAAAAATAATCTATTAAAATGAATGAATGGGAAGGGGAGCTCTTCTTTACATCAGTAAGAATGTCAACTAATAAATGTAAGAGTCATGTAAGTAGAAAATCACCACTCTTGGGGCGCATGGGTGGCTCAGTCGATTAAACATCTGACTTTGGCTCAGCTCATGGTCTCTGGGTCCTGAGCCCCGCATCCGGCTCTGCGCTCAGTGGGGAGTCTGCTTATGCCTTACCCTCTGCTCTCCCCCTTCTTGTGCCCGCTCTCAAATAAATAATAAATCTAAAAAGAAAGAAAGAAAAGAAAAAAAAAGAAAACAAAAAAGAAGAAGGAAAGGAAAGGAATCAAATCCCTACTCTGTACCCACCAACGTAGCAGAGGCTGATTCAGGCAAGGCTCATCAATGGACCCAGCAGTCACCATGTTAACCAGGTAACTGATAAACTTACACCATGTTCCTTGTATTTTGGCACGGATCATGAAAGACAAAAAAGGCAGGGGGGACCAATGAAACATGACAACCAATACTACATGTCATCTTTGATCCTGGAACAAGCAACTATAAAAGAAAAAGCAGATGGAAAAATCTGAATATGGCACATACAGATATCACTGCTTCAATGCTGGATTTCCAGGGAGTGGTAACTCGTAGTGCAGTGAGAATGGCCCTATTCTCCGGAGGGTTCGGCATGAAGGATGTGTGTGCAGGCACACATAAAGATAAAGCAAACTCAAACCTTGTGACTCTAACAGTGTCCACTGTGGACCTGAAAATGTTCCCAATGTTTGCAGAACACAGGAGGAAAAAAAATTCAAAAGAGGGAGGTGGTGTTTCTTTTTATGGAGACATTTATTTTTTATTTTATTTATTTTTTTAAAGATTTTATTTATTTATTCGACAGAGAGACAGCAAGAGAGGGAATACAAGCAGGAGGAGTGGGAGAGGGAGAAGCAGGTTCCCCACTGAGCAAGGAGCCCGATGCGGGGCTCGATCCCAGGACCCTGGGATCAGGGCCTGAGCCGAAGGCAGACGCTTAACGACTGAGCCACCCAGGCACCCCATGGAGACATTTATTTTAAAGGAGTCTCCTCACAACAAAGATCTGCTCAAAGTCGTCCTTTCTGCAGGGCAAGGATCAATACAGGTCATGGAAAGTAACTTAGTTTTTGATCCAAATTTTGCTAGAAATATCATGAAAGAGAGTCCTCTTCTTTCTGAGATAAATATCATTCTTTAAGACACATTTTTAGCAGAACCAAATCATGACCTAATTCTTAGATGGCTAAATTTTTTTAAGTTTAGTGACTCAGAACTCAGCTCCCTCACAATAAGTAATCCTGTTTTGGGGCGCCTGGGTGGCTCAGTGGGTTAAAGCCTCTGCCTTCGGCTCAGGTCATGATCTC
>CM052890.1:8046649-8076609 GCA_028534135.1 Potos flavus | reverse complement strand
AATCAGATGACAGGGACACTGAGAAGAATGCAGTCGGTAAGAAGCCAGCCCTGGCTTTGGGAAGATGGAAGACTCCTGTTTCAGGCAAGCGGTATCGTATTTTACTTAAAAGATTTTATTTATTGGTCAGAGAAAGAGAGCGCGCACAAGCAGAGGGAGAAGCAGGTTCCTCGCTGAGCCACCCAGGTGTCCCCGGCAAGCAGTATTTTAAAAGCTAGAAATGTGGGAACAGCTAACCTAGGCCATTAACCTGCTCACTTCGCCTGAGACTCACAACCCCGCCACTGGCTTACTATTCCAGACTTTTCCAAGAATCACTGCAGTCGCCCTAAATGCTACCTGATCCAACGTGGTCAGTTCCATGGGACTTAAGTGTGTTTTAGCTTTTCAGTGAGTAGTTCACTGAAGACGCGACAGGGCAGCCAGCGCAGCGGAACGGGGCCCTCCAGCTAGGTTCCAGTTTACTGGCCCCAACAGTTACAAAGTTAGAAAAGTGGAAGTCCACAGTGTGCCAGCGACTTGAGCGACAAGGGTGAAGGGGACAAACCAGAGAGTACCCGTGCAGGTCATAAAAGGGTCCATCCTGGTAGCAGCCCAGTGAATAGAAAAGCCCCCAATGTCAGGAAATCCTGAGCTAAAAGTCCTAAGATACCTCTGACGCTAGAGTTTACAGGGGACTATCCTCTAACTGAACAAGCTGTGTTACATGAAAACACTTTCTAGAACAGGTTAAAAATAACAGGGAGGCTCATTTGAGCCCTGGCTTGGCGTAGGACCGCTTACCTTTGTGCCTCAGTTTACTGGTCTATAACTGACAAATACTTCAAATCTTTATTTTATGAAGTTTAAAACTGACCATAAAAACACCTCATAAATCCCGACTGCTTTATAAAAGTTTAATAACAATTCTAAAACGTTACAGGGAAGTCTAAACACGCTCAAGGCCACGCTGCTCCGGCAGAAACAGATTAGCAAGGCAGCAGGCCACAGCAGCCCCCCACCTCCCATCAGGTCTGCAATGCTAACCCCGGGCCCTATTGCACCCCGCCCTCCACTCCCCAACCATCCTCCCTGCTCACTGCTGCTTTGGACTATCCCTTAGGACAGGCCACTGATTTTTAAAACAACATATGCAAGTTTTATATTTTTTATTTTATTTTTAAAAAAGATTTTATTTATTTATTTGACGGAGAGAAAGAGATCACAAGTAGGCAGAGAGACAGGCAGAGGGAGAGGGGGAAGCAGGCTCCCTGCTGAGCAGAGAGCCTGATGTGGGGCTCGATCCCAGGACCCTGAGATCATGACCTGAGCCGAAGGCAGAGGCTTATTAACCCACTGAGCCACCCAGGCGCCCCTTCATATGCAAGTTTTAAAGTAATAAATTACATCCTCTGTAACTCAAGAAATCTAACTTTCAACTCCAAGTATGACGAAAAATCTTCAGAGACAAATCACTTTTCTTCACTCAAATCGACTAAAATATGGGCAATGTCTACGAAGCACAGAGCACATATAGAGGGCTCACTCCTCAGGCTCAGTCCCTGCCCTTAAGGCGCCGATGCTTCAACTGAGGGGGTCCAGGCATCTGGAAAGTTGAAACCACATCCCAAACAAAGGACTCCTGGTAATTCGGAAGACAGCCCCGAGAGCAGTCTCTAACTCTGCCACTCCACGTTCCCGCAGCACACAGGGAAACCCTGAACTCTTAACCAGACACTAACCGGAATAAACAGACCAGTAGGAGGAAAGGAGCCTGGAGGGAGAGGGACATAAAAAACAAAACAGTAGAGAGTATTAGGGCGGGGATTTGATCCAGCAAGTAGATGCGAAAGAAAACAAGTGCCCTAGACTTACTTCCCAAGTAAAAGAGATAAGGAAAAAAGGAGCACTCACGCTAAGCTATTTCCTGGGAGAGGAATTTATAAACATCTCTAGGGGCCTTCACAAGCTACACAGAACTTAAGCCCCGTTGCTGCCAACTCTTGAAAATTCAAGACCAATGCCAAGATACCCAGTACGGAGCACTAACCTCTCTCTGGTATTTGCAACATGAGGTGTTCTCCTATTACCTCCAGCTTAGGGACACAGCAGTGTTAGGGCTGATCAACAACTCCGGTCTTTCATGTGCCATCCAGAAACGCTTACTAGGGTAGATTACATTGTTCGACATGTGGCACCACGTGGGATCTTATATAAAAGTCACAAGCCTGTGTGGCTCAGTCAGTTAAGTGTCCTGACTCTTGATCTCAGCTCAGGTCTCGATCCCGGGGTCTTGAGTTCCAGCCCCTTGTTGGGCTTAAAACAAAACAAAACAAAAATCACAAAAAGACTGCAAGTAAGCAACAAAATCCACTAAACATGCGTAGAAACAAGAAGTAGTCACAATGTGCAACTTATTTGGTTTCTAGAAAATAACCAAAAAAGGTTCAACTCTCAAAAGCCAAGGCCTCATTTCACATACACTGATTTATCTTACCTATCACTAACATCTTACATCAGAGTAAGATGTACAGATTAAAATCACTGAACCCAGATCAAAACATTACTAACTAAAGTTGTTTATCCAGATCTCCTTAGTTCTTGAGCCCATCCAAAGCCACATGACATTTTAGTTGTAGCTTAGGTTTTTAAAAACTACCAATGCAGCACAGATTAAAAGCATTTTAGTTCCAAGTACATCTCCCCCTGCTAAATGTATGCATTCTCCAAGGCCTCCATTCAGCATTCACAATTAAATCCCTTTATCTTGATACCTGGCATTACTACAGGATAGGCATGAAAGCCTCTGAATGTTTCTGATCAACCCTGGGGGCGGGGGCAGGATCAGTGGTGAACCCTATTTCAAGGAGTTTTTTTCTACTATGAATGATGTCTTCATAAATCAGTTTCATCCAAAAAAAAAAAAAAAAAAAGCCTTGCAGGGAAATCCAAAGTAGTTTTAAGGCAGGAATTTGGTTTTATCTTCAGAACTATTCAGTCTCTGGTACTTAGCAGCGGTGGAAGGCACGAAGACACAGACCTAGCAACTACTCTTAGAATCACAAATAACTTCTTCCACTAATATGGGTTATTATATTTGGAAAAAAATTTAAAATGTAAGAGAGTTACATGTATTTAGATGACCTCTTCAATTAGGTACTTGTTTCTTTCTTATTTTATTTTATTATTTTTTTAAGATTTTATCCACTTATTTGAGAGAGCACAGACAAGAGAAGCAGGGAGCCCTACATGGGGCTCGATTCTACGACCCTGAAATGATTACCTGAGCCGAAGGCAGAGGCTCAACCAACTGAGCCACCGTACTTAAGTGTTTTTTCAAAAACATTTTTGGCTGTGACCAAGATGACTAAACACATGTACACATACACACCTGACTCTTACTAACTGTACAAATAACAAAGAGCTTGCCCAACAGTAAGGCCATAAACTCATGGTGTAACACACACGATTCTCTATTCTATCTCATCTTTAAGAAAGCTCGTCAGGACCCCTAAGAAACTGACCTCATCAACTACCACCAGGACAGGACGGGCAGTTTGAAAGCCTTGTTATAAGAGAACGACAAACACAAGGGGGACTTCTGCTTTACATGGTCTTTTAGAAAATTATCCTTACTAGGCAAAAAGGCACTTATCACAATACACTAAAATCTTGGACTCCCACACATCAGTGAAAGTAAATAAATGGGTTATTAATTTAGTAACTTCGCATGTGCAAAAGCTTATTCAGTCCAAGGTTCCAGATTTTTCAGAGGAAATAAAAACTTAAACCTCAAGCTGTTTATTGGTCCTCAGAGAATATCGCCACGAAAAACATCTGTCTTGAAGCTATGATGTAAAGTATTTCTATGGATTAGTTTTGAACTTTATTAAGCCAAGGATTCTGTTTTTTCTAAATTAGAACGCTTATTTGAGACTTGACATTCCACATACTACCAGCTCCAATTTGTTTTGAAGAAAACTTCACATTTTCATGCGATGGTCAATTTCATATGATGTACAAGTTTCAATTATTTAGAGAAGTACAAAGTGCCACAGATAGACCACCAGTTAAAAGGTAGAATTCCAAGGCATACAAAGCTAACAGTTCTTCACTTAATATCTGAAAAACCACGAATCCAACACTGTCTGTTAATTATTCCTTCAATAAAATTGAAAACTTTTGAAAAATCATAAAAATTTAAGTTACTTGTACTAAAACACTTATGTATTAAGATGAATACTTAATATTTACCAAGTATTTTTGCTAATAATAAACTTAACTTCTAACTTCCTTACACATGGTAGCTGCAAGAATTAAATGCTTTAAAAGTACCTGGAAAAAAGCTACACACACCACCTACTTAACGACCAACCAAGAAAGCGAGAAAGAAGCTATCAGGAGATTTTAGTGGGCATGTCAACCAAATGCCATGTGCAAACTTCTGCTTCTGATTCAAACAATCGGGTGTACACCAAAATGTATCAGCTAATTAGAGAAATCAAAACATTTACTGGGAAGTTTTTGGATGTGATAGTTTTTTTTTTTTTTTTTTAAAGATTTTATTTATTTATTTGACACAGAGAGAGAGAGATCACAAGTAGGCAGAGAGGCAGGCAGAGAGAGGGGGGGAAAGCAGGCTGAGCAGAGAGCCCGATGCAAGGCAGAGGCTTTAACCCACTGAGCCACCCAGGCGCCCTGGATGTGATAGTATTTTTTAGAGTCTGTACCTTTGAAACTCATACTGTAGTACTTGCAGATGAAATGAAATGTGACATCTAAGATGTGCTTTAAAATAATCCAGAAGCCTGTGGGAGGAAGGTGGCATGAGGAGGTACAGATGAAATAAAAGTGGTCACTTTAAAAAGTGGGCCGGGGCACACGAGGTGCGTCATTATACTGGACTGCACTTTTGTGCTTTAAACGTTCTGTAATCAGATTTTTTGCAGATTCAAATAGGCCAACTCTATGAAATAATCTCTGAGGCAATTGTGCAAAACTGAGTATGAACTGGGTGATAGAAAAACTGGTGGTTAGAAAGAAACCCCCGATAGGTTTGAAACACATACTCAAGGTTCAAAGTATTTTAAGACAGAATGATAGGATGGCTGCGACCGGCTTTAAAATATTCTATCCCCTCCTCACAACAGGGAAGACAGATGAAAAGAGGAACAGCAAAAAAGGTTTATAAAGTTAAATGAATGGAAATGAATGAAGAGTTGTTTAATGGGTTTCTGTTTGGGAATGATGAAAAAGTTCTGGAAACACAACATGGTGAGTGTCACTGTGGGCATTAGTGTCACCTTACTGTCCACTTAGAAATGGTCAGGGGCGTCTGGGTGGCTCAGTCGGCTGGGTTTCCAACTCCTGATTTCTGTTCAGGTCATGGTATCAGGGCTGTGACACTGAGGCTCACATTGGGCTCAGGGGCTCTGTGGGGATTCTGCACCACCCCCTCTTCCCCCCTGCCTTGCTTGTGCGCTCTTTAAAATAAACAAATAAAAAAATCTTAAAAAAAAAAAATGGTCAAAGTGATAAATTTTATGGATATATTTTACCACACACACACAAACCCTGAAAAAAAAAAATGAAACTAGGAATGGCTACATGAGTTCAATATATTAGTCTCTGCCTCTGTTTCTGTATGAAAATGTTCAGATTCATTTTTAAATGTCACATAAAACAAGCAACTGGTAAATTCCAGCCCAATCTAGACCACACTGACGTTCCTCCATTAACAGAAAGTCGTTCAGCTCAGGAGCGCTCCTTCATATTTCCAGATGGTCTGTGAAAGCGCACTAACATGTACTTTCCTTTGGTTCCAGCTCTGCCCTGCAGAGCCACACTTCTCCTCATTGAACAGTCCCTCCGACCCTGACTAGTGGCTGTATCCTAAGACCTGCCCTGATCTTGCACTTGACCCCAGCATAAATCAAGGCGGGGGCACCAAACTGCACTCTTACTCATGCTTCATCATTCAGTCTTTGCAAAAACAGAAGGAAGCCAATGAGCTTTAGAAAACAATGTCATTGATAAAATTAATCAATTTTATTAAATCTTGACCTACTTTTCAATATCCTGTGTTTCAAAATAGGGACAAAACACTTCTGTGGCTTATAGAAATGTGATGGTTAGGGGTGCCTGGGTGGCTCAGTGGGTTAAGTGTCTGCCTTCGACTTGGGTCATGATCTCAGGGTCCTGGGATGAGTCCGCATCGGGAAGTCTGTTTCTCTCTCTCCCCCTCCCCTCTGCTCATTCTCTCTCTCAAATAAATAAAATCTTAAAAAAAAAAAAAGAAAAAGAAAAAGAAACGTGATGCTTATCTCCAGGAAAACACTTGTGCAAATGAGTTACAAGCTGAACTAGCTATTCCTTTCATGGAACACCATTTTTACCTGAAGAACTGACACACTATGGTTATTAAGACTTAGGTATCAGGCAGACATTTTCTTTTCTTTAAAAGATTTATTTGAGAGACAGCGCACAAGCAGGTGGAGCAGCAGAGGGAGAGGGACAAGCAGACTCCCCACTGAGCTTGGAGGCCAATGTTGGGCTTGATCCCAGGACACTGAGACCATGACCAGATGCCCAATGGACCGCGCCACCCAGGCACCCCCTAGGCAGACATTTTCTTGAAAATGAAGTGAGTCTGTCACTTCAAGGAAAATTAACAGTATCTGTTACCAATGATAAAACGCAGACTGGCCTTTTAAGCAAAAAATAAAATTTTAGAAAACTTGTATCCATCAACGTAAGCTTCACAGCCTCACAATACCTGAAATTTTTGATAAAATCAATGGTGATATTAATAAACATGATTTTTGATACTGTATAGTGAAAATGTGCCAAAATTTGGAAGACCTGTGTAACTCAATAATAGCAATAACCAACCCATCATGTTATAAGATCATGCACTTGTAAAGAATGCACTTGAACTATGTACCCTGTACCCTCCAGGTGCCGTGTACCCTATCCTGGAACACAAGGCTTAACTGGAGGTGCCATGTCTTCAACGGAGTATCAACATATTGGAGCACATCCAGAGGGTCCCATCAAGAACATTTTAGATGGGGCGCCTGGGTGGCTCAGTCGTTAAGTGTCTGCTTTCGGCTCGGGTCATGATCCCAGCGTCCTGGGATCGAGCCCCATGTCGGGCTCCCTGCTCATCAGGGAGCCTGCTTCTCTCTCTCCAGCTCCCCCGTGGTTGTGTTCCCTCTCTCACTATCTCTGTCATATATAGGTAAAATCTTTAGGGGAAAAAAAAAAGAACATTTTAGAAATCATGACATGGGGAAAACTTCAAAGAACCAAGGACGTTCAATTAAAAAAGACAACTTAGATTTCACAGCTGTTAAGTTCTATCAAAATCAAGCAACCACTTACTTCGTGGCCTGAGTATGCAGGTCTAACCAGCTGTACAAATGAAACGCAGAGGCATGACATGCTCTCCTACTCAATCCTCTCTTCTATTTCTAGGAGAAGCTGGAAACTGGAAGATGGGAGTCTAAACTAGTACTGA
Source organism: Potos flavus (assembly GCA_028534135.1). Classification (NCBI taxonomy): domain Eukaryota; kingdom Metazoa; phylum Chordata; class Mammalia; order Carnivora; family Procyonidae; genus Potos; species Potos flavus. Next base: position 8,069,111 of record CM052890.1, on the reverse strand, counting down.
TACCTCTCCCCCACCAATGTTTTACACGGTCCAAGTTTCTGGGAAGACTACTTGAACTTGCCTGATATCCTCCCAGAACACTAAAGGTTAATTTCAAAACAGAAATATAGTAAGAAAGTTTTTAGAAATCTAAGAGGCACTTAAACTAAATAGTCCAAGCATAAATTGTGTAAGAAACCCAATAACCTACAAGAACAAATTACTCAGCTAGCATTCATTTATAATACAGTACTCTATTCATAAAATGATGTATACCTATAAACTGGACAGATTTCACTTACTTGGCTTTAGGAACACAGCCAGGAAAGTAAAAACTCACTCGTTAACGCAAAAGAACTTTTCCCATTCTTACTGATGCAAGGGAAATATCTTAAGAACTAAAAAATTATAAATCAAGAGCTACGATTTATTAAGCATACCAGATGCTGTGCTACATGCTTGAGACATCTCACTGAATATTCCCGATAGCCTTAGAGGAGTTTCTATCTTACATGTGGGGAAAACGAGGCTCAGAGAGGTAAAAGAAATTGTTCCAGATCTCACAGCTAATACGTGGCTCAAGGCTCAGCTGACACTTGACCTCTGTCCCTGTCTGCCTGATGCTAATCCAAAGGTAGGCCTTTTCCCCAAACTGTGCCAGAGGCTCTTGGTTAAACCAAGTATTTCAGGGGCACCTGGGTGGCTCAGTGGGTTAAAGCCTCTGCCTTCGGTTCAGGTCATGATCTCAGGGTCCTGGGATCGAGCCCTGCATCGGGCTCTCTGCTCAGCAGGGAGCCTGCTTCCCCCTCTCTCTCTGCCTGCCTCTCTGCCTACTTGTGATCTCCCTCTCTGTCAAATAAATAAAATCTTAAAAAAAAAAATTAAAAAACAAACAAACAAACAAAAACCGAGTATTTCATAGAAGATAACGACTGAGAATCAAGCACTGGGAGATTAAGGAGTGGAGAGGAGGATAACAATAACCCCAAACTACTTGTCATTTGGTAGGCAAACAGGATTTTAAAAATAAGCTTTTTAATACTTTCATGAATTCTACCATGATCAGTGCAAATAGCTACTGTTTTTACACACTGCTTTCTTTCCCCTTTTTAGTCTTAATATGCTTAAGAAATTTAGACAGAGATGCCAAGCTTAAGTCTTAGAAGACTCAAAAGCTAGAATTCCAATCCCTCCCCCTGCCAAACTGAAACTTGATGAAGAATACTTAAATGTGTAGTTTTACCACTTTTCAGTAGGTACCATTTTCGGCAATATCAATTCTTGCTACCTCCAAGTTCCAACCTGATTCTCAGAACTGATGGTTTTAGGTGGAGCACTCAAAAGCATGTTGTAGTTAGAAATGTACAAATCATGGTTACTCTCCACTTTACCGCCAATGGCAAATGAAGAATTAAGAGCCAGGAAAGAAAATTTAGCAAACTGCAGAACAAAATACACTCCAGCTCTAGTACAATTAACTACTTTGAAATTCTTTTTTTTTTTTTTAAGATTTTATTTATTTATTTGATAGAGAGAGAGAGATCACAAGTAGGCAGCGAGGCAGGCAGAGAGAGAGGGGGAAGCAGGCTCCCTGATGAGCAGAGCCCGATGTGGGGCTCGATCTCAGGACCCTGAGATCATGACCTGAGCCGAAGGCAGAAGCTTTAACCCACTGAGCCATCCAGGCACCCCAGATACTTTGGAATTCTGACTGGACTTGTTTTTTGGCCAACAATGCAGTCCCCAGGTCTCTCTTTGGCTGCCGGGGGCATGCCTCTTGAAGTTGAGAAAATTAAGCAGTAGCTTAACACTGCTTCCTGACAACAGCACTGATTACTATATATAACTACAAAATAAACTTACAGGGAATGTATAATTATTAAAACCAAGTTTTTAGTTATGACCATGCATTTCAAACCTACTATTCCTTTTGTCTGTGACCCAAGTAGCTTAGAGTTGAGTCCTCTTACTTAGCTAAGGTGTTTTAGACCAGAGGGAAGGTCTCTTGGTACAAAAGTACCAAACACAGCAATGCAAGATTGGCTTTCCAGGAGTGACAATCTTCTAAAATGCCTAAGCGTTGTATCTGAACATAAGCAAATAGCACTGAGACATTTGTTGATGTGAAACATAATTCATGTAACAGTAGAAATTATCACATAAAGGTTATCAACTAGCCTACCATCCTGCTAAATTTCAGAGAAACCAGTAATGGATAACTCCAGCTCTAACGAAATTAAAATTAACGTTGACACTGGAATAGATAAGCTTTGGCAGCAGCATGTCTGGTCCTCTGTGAAGTTTCTGCACCCACTCCAGACACTGTTCACATCAACACACAAATTCGCCGATAGGTTTTTAGATCTACTTTTAGGAATCTGAGTAGTATTTCCCGTGTAGTTTTACATGGATTTGAAGTCAAATGGAAAATTCCAACAAGGTCAGATGTGGAAGATTTTTAACAGTGAAGTGACTTTTTATCAGAAAGTTTAGGAGATGCAGAGTGGCTAGCTATTTTCTCACACCAGTTTATGGAGTACATCTGGACACATGGCTAATTTTCTATTTGTCTTTTGATGTTTGAAATGAAGAGCAAAGTAAGAGAATTTTGTTCAAGGCACCCCAACCGTCAAAATGTGACAGCCACTGAAAGTCTGACTGAAACACCTGAAGTCATCAGAACTGGCAAATCTGTCAAAAGGCAGAATAAGGAAAAAAAACAACAGCCAAACTCCAAACCTCAGATTCAGTATAATAATATGACTAACTTATTGTAGTCCCAAACCAACTAAAACTCCTTGGATCTGCCTTAAATCAAACCACTCTGTTTAGTTTTCCTGGGCACTTCCAAATGTTTCTTCCAACTGGGAAAAAAAAAATCCCAGTTATTAAATTTCAAGATGACTTAACTGCAAATTTCACGTCTAGAAATTTACCCCAAAGGCAATACTTTTACATGTCATCCAACATCAATTTCTTTTTTATTAGCAAATAAAATATTCTTTGAAATAACAGGTGGCTCCACCTTCCCCAACTTCCATGTTCTAGTGTCATTAATATTAGGTACACACCCGTACCCAAACAAGCCTTTGTTTGAGCCAGTCCCAAACCAAGGTATTAAAAGATCATTCTTCACCAAACAAAGATACTTTTGGGATTGAAACCCAGGAGACTGGACACCTCAGTAGGTACTATTGTGGTGTTATCCTGGGAAAGTAATCCTTTCTGTAGAAGTACACAATGGCCAAGTATGTCCTTGACAAACAGGGAAGATGTTTACAGCCCATCTTCTAAATTCTGTATAAGGGAACTTGCATTTAAAAACAACAACAACAAAAACAACAACAACAAAAACATCACCAAAACCCAGTGCGGAATCGAGGTATCTCAATTATATATAGTCTGTATATGACCGAAGTCAGAACGAGGCTAACTGCGATACCTTCTCCAGTTCAGAATGGAGAAACTAGGGAGAAATAAAAAATTTTCTGCCGGCAAGCACGTAGCACCTGTCATTAAGGCACTCTGACCCAAAACACAGCAAAATAAAAAATGCTGTTGTGTATTTTCTTTTGCTTGTTCCCCCCCTCTTCCGGCGTGAATCGGACCATTCCCGAGCTCTAGCCGCCAAATCCCTGCCTCACACGTAAAGGAAGGGAAGCATCCCTCTCTCGACCTCCCGACCTTACCCAATCCGCCGGCCTCCTAGCGAAGCGGGCCAAGGAGCCTGCAGGGCAGACAGACCACAGCAGGCCGGGACTCCGACCGAGACCTGAGCGGGCCAGGCCCTGGCCTCCACCCCGCGTTGCAGCAGAGCCCCGCGCCAGCCCTGCCATACTGGGGGATGGGGTCGGAAGCGGGAGCTCGTCCTCCGGGGCACTCAGTGCCGCTGCGGCCTGGCCCTGCGGCGGAGGCAGGGCAAAGACGACATGTCGTCGGCGACGGGAGACACAGGGACGGAACTGCGCCGCGAGCAAGACGCGGGGGAGCTTAACCGCCGCCGCCCCCTCCCGGAGCGCGCCATTTCCAGGCCCCGGCCCTCCAGGCGCCTCTCCCTGGCCTCCGCGGGCCCAGCCGAGCCCCCTACCGCCCGCCGCCCCGGGTGAGCGCGGGAAGGCCGCGGCCCCGGGGCCCCCGACTCCGCCCGTCCCCCGCGACCGGCCGGGGCCCGCGCACGCCCGCCTCACCCTCTGCCGCCGCCGAAGCTGCTGTAGGCCCGATCGTCGTAGGTATCGAAGTCCGCCATTTGCCGTCTCCGCTCCGAGAGGAACCAGGGTGAGCGAGGAAGGACCCCGCAATATAACTCCCCCCGCCCCGCCGCCGGGGCTGTCCGCCGCGCCGCCTGATCGCAAATCGCACGGACGCACGCGCGCGCGCGCGCACGTACGCCGCGCCGCGCCCGGCCTGGGCCGACGGGCCGCTGCTGGCCCGGCGCGCTCTGCGGCCCACGTGGTGCGGCGGCGCGTTGGCCGGGCGCCTGGCCTCGCGCCCCCGCCCATTGTGTGCTGGCCCCCGGGCTTCACCCGCGGCCGCCGGCTGCCCCCGCCCAGCCCCGCCCGCGCGCGCCGGCCGTCCCCTCCCTCGGGGAAGCTCGGGTGGCCGGCTTGTCGCGCTCCGACGGCCCCTCCGGGGACTGGCCCGGGACCCTGCGCCCGGCCCGCTGCGCTGCCTGCTGTCGCTTAGCATTTTGTACTCCAGACCTGGCAGGGCCCCGGGAAGCCTGCTCCGCTTGGCCACACTCCCGACAACCCTCTGCCTGGGCAGGGGGTCGCCCGCCTACACCAAAGTAAGGGCCGCCTCCCCCAGGGATCCCCCCCCCTCCCCGCGGCCCCGCCCCCAAGCTGGGCACTTGCTAAGAATGCAAAGGGACGAAAGGCCCCGAAGGGGTGAGGATCCGAGCCTGCGAGGCGATGGGGGTGCAGCTAGGAATCCTGCCTTCTGGGGTCTGTCTACTAGCGGCTTCAGTGTTGGTGGTGGGTGGGTATTGAAATTAGAGCGAAGGTTGCTGAACTAGCAAGAGTCGGCACATCTCGCATCTCGATTTTGCAGAGGTCATCGCGCTGGGAAAGAATTCAACACTGACTTCAATTTCATCCAGCTATAGCAGAGCGTGGATATGAATGAGAATTACACTGGTGCTTTCTCAGGTTTGTGATTGAGATTGTGTCTAGACACAATTTAAAAGAACCTTGGGATTTTTGCACTGTATGCTCAGTACTTTTATACTTAGGCAGTTTTTGCTACTTTATCCCCGTGCAGAGCAGCTGTGAAGTCATTTTTTGCTTTCATCTCTTTTTATCTCCAAGTGATAAAGCCATTTTACTGTGCGATAGACCCAGAGTTCTTTGGGCTCTGCCTCTTGCTAGCTGTGTGCCTTTGAGCAAGTTACTTAACCTCTTTAGAGTTTCAATTTTATCATCTATCGAAGGGGAGGATATCGTCTACTTCCTAAGCGTTATAAAGATTAAATGAGGAAATGTTGGGAAAATTCCTGGTGCACAATGATTTGTATTGAGCACACATCTATGTGCCTGGCATCCTTATGGCTATTTGGTTTCTTCTGCCCTTGCAGAGTTTGAACTTGGACCCTCCCTTCACCTTTCTGCTCCGTAACTCCATTACTTTTTTTTTTTAAAGATTTTTTTATTTATTTGTCAGAGAGAGAGTGAGTACAAGCAGGCAGAGTGGCAGGCAGAGGCAGAGGGAGAAGCAGGCTCCCTGCTGTGCAAGGAGCCCGACGTGGGACTTGATCCCAGGACCCCGGGATCATGACCTGAGCTGAAGGCAGCCGCTTAACCAACTGAGCCACTCAGGCATCCCTCCATTACTCTTAAAATGTACTTAAATGCACTTGACTAAATGGAAACTTTATTATTTTTATTTATTTTTCTCCCAGTTTTATTGAGACCTTAATATTCTTTTTTTTTTTTAAGATTTTATTTATTTATTTGACAGAGAGAGAGAGATCACAAGTAGGCAGAGAGGCAGGCAGAGAGAGAGGGGGAAGCAGGCTCCCCGCTGAGCAGAGAGGCTGATGCGGGGCTCGATCCCAGGACCCTGAGACCACGACCTGAGCCGAAGACAGAGGCTTTAACCCACTGAGCCACCCAGGCGCCCCGAGACCTTAATATTCTTGAATGGTCTTCTATTTTTTTTATTGTAAAGTCTCCCAATGTGAGATCCTGGGGGACAGGAACCCATATTGGGAGTTCTCTGTCATCTCCCACAGGGCCCTACATGAGGGAGAAGGGGGGTAATTTATCATTAGTGAAATAGAAAGAGGGAAGACTTCTAGAAAGGCTGATGGCTGGGGCTCTCCCAGTACCGGGACCATCCAGGGATCATCGCCTTACTTCTGGCTTAATGCTCTATTCTCTATCTGGCCACACTACTAGCCACACTACACTACTCTATCTGGCCACTACTACTACTAGCTGAAACCCTTTCTCTTTTTTTCGGGTCTCCAGCACACAGCTTGCCTCCCACCCGGGATCGAGAGGATAGAAGCCAGCCCTAAAAAGTTCCATCCATATGCCGAATGTCTCCGTGCAAAGTTAGATGCCCAGCCTCTCCTGAGGTTGTCCTCATGAGCTTTGGTCCTAATTCGCTCCCTAACTCCTTCTGCAGAGTGCATATCCTAGTCTTTACCAGCTCCCGGGAGTCCTGGGGGTGGGCACCCCCCCTCCCCCAAGGCTCAACCCAGAAGCCACTTTCTCTGGAAACCCTTTGTGTAGTGAGTGATGAGGCCTGTGCCTTGCATTTCAAACTGCTTGTGTTTAATCCTAGCCAAGCCACTAACTCCTAGCAGTGTGACCTCAGGCAAATGGTGTCAACTGTCAGTTCTTTGAGTATAAAACAGGAATAATAGTCATTGTGATCTCAGTTTGTAGTATTCTGCTATTTTTAAGTTCTGGAACATTGTTTCGTTGGTGTGATATTGTTACCTTATCTAAAATAACCCGAGTATGAATCATTTTCATGTCGAGATTAAGATCAGTGGTTTAAATAGTCAATTTCAAACTGTTTAAAAAGATCTCAAATTTATCAGACAAGGGATGGGAATATTTGGAGAAGAAGGATGCTTCAAGTCTGTCTCCTTGGTCTGGTCTGTTTGCCATGGAGCAGTCACAGTGTTGCTTGGAAAACTGAAATCAGGGCGTGCCGTTGTCTCCGCTCCCATCCTCCTGTCCTGAGTAGGAAGGAGCCTGAACCCCTCCTGTGGTCTGCTCCCCTCCCAGCCCTACCCTGTCTCCCCTATAGCTCTCAGCCCAGCCACACTGGTTTCTTTGCTCTGTACCCCTATCGCCCCAACCTTTGAGCCTTTGCATCTGCTGTCCCCCTGATACCCACAAGGCACCCACCTTCTTTTCCTTTAGGCTTCTGCTCGAAGAAGCCCTCCCTAACCGCTCTACTTGAAACAGGAGCATACCTCAGTTCCTGCCAGCTCTTATCTCACCCGAGATACCATCTATTGTTTTCATATTAAAGGTCTGTCTGTCCTGAGAGCAGGGAGTTTGTATTTTTTGCTCGCTGATAAAGTCTTACCACTTGCAGCAGGGCCCGCCTCATAGAGAATGCTTGGTAAATACTGGTTGGTTCTACGGAGACAGGAATCCGATGGAAATTAGATTAAAAGCCTTTCTTCATCATCCCATTTCCTCCCGTCTGTCAACTTGGGTTGTCCTTCAGATTGTTTTTGTTGTGTGTTCTGGAGATCCTGGGCTTCTCATCTTCTATTTTTTGTGTCCTCTGAGTTTCAATCCTAGGGAGTTGTCCCCCCCGCCCCCCCAGGGATTTGATATTTCTTAGTGTGAGCTCCTCCTTAAGGCGACTGGTTCTTAATGATCCTTACCTCCAGTAGAATCCGTTGTGGCCTGGATAGAATGGAGCATGGCTTCCAAGCTTTTCCCCTTTGCTTATGCCCCAGGAGTATCACCAGATGAGGCTCAGTATTTACGGCAGTGTTTGGCCTGGGAGTTTCTTTTTTTTAAATTTATTTATTTATTTGACAGAGAGAGAGAGAGATCACAAGTAGGCAGAGAGGCAGGCAGAGAGAGAGGAGGAAGCAGGCTCCCAGCCGAGCAGAGAGCCCGATGCGGGGCTTGATCCCAGGACCCTGAGATCATGACCTGAGCTGAAGGCAGAGGCTTTAACCCACTGAGCCACCCAGGCGCCCCGGCCTGGGAGTTTCTGGACGGTCCCAGTCTGGTAAATTGACATCTCAAACCACATGATTGCTGGGCTTGGAGTTTTGGATTCTCAGGCTGAAACAGACAAAGCGTGCTTGTTACCTCCCTGTAGATGGGCGCACTTTCTCAAGGTCCCCCCGCTCACTTGTCAGAGATCTCAGGAGCCCCTCTGGCCTTGGGTGTGGCCCAAGGCTGTCACCTGTCCCCACCTGGGCTCTAAGCCCACGCCCCTGGTGCTCACCCCTTCCTCAGCGCAGGGCAGGAGCAGGGTGAGCTCATTAGCTGACAGCTGCGGGGGACAGGGCCCTCTTGTTTCCGGCATCTGGGGATTTCTCTTTCTTTTGTGCGAGCACAGCTATGCATTTGAAATAATTTCTGTTGCATTGACCATTTGGAGGAGTTGGCGACAAGGAAAATTGCAGGTCACTTTGGTAGGCAGAATCAGAAACACCCAAGGAAGTCTTCGCCGAGCTGTCCAGCACTTGCAAAGTAGCTAATGTGGCTGTGGAACTGCTTTTTAATTTTCATGTAATTTTCATTAATGGACACTGAAGTCTAAGTAGCGGCAGGTAGCTAGTGGCTCCCGTATTGGGCAGCACAGCCTTAGGAAGGAAAGAGGAGCTCTCCACAGCCCCATGGGCTGGGCAGGCTCAGGCCAGACTAACCCGGGGGTGTGGACAGCCTGCATTCCAGCCTTGGTCCACGTCTCTGACCATCGTGACGGAGCTCGAGTGGGAGTCATGTGGCTCGGCCTAGATTCCATTCTGTGGATTTGGACCTGCAAGTGCCCGTTGAATGGGCCAGTCTGCCTGGAGGACGGGAGGCCTAGGCGGCGCCCCAGGGATCTGCGTCAGGCCCCGCCTGTTTATCTGTTGAGGGCGTGGCACAGATTGAGAAGGATTAGGAGCACCTTGAGTGACAGTCAGGACCCCATGGGGACCCTTATGTCCCTTGAAGCCTTGGCTTTCTTTTCACCATCCCCTCCTCCCATTCTGTCCTCAGCCCTTTCTGACCCTCAGGCTTTCCCTGGAGGGCTCCTCCCCTGGCGGGGCTGCCCACCCGAGGGGCTCCCGCTCCCCAGGGGGCCTCAGTGACAGCCTCACACAGCTCAGGATCCCCCAGACACATCCCGCTTTCCCCAGCCTGGGTGTCTGTACCCCTGCCGTTCCTCCTTCCTAGCTGTGCCTCTGTCACCAGCCCCCTCCCCGATTTGCCTGATGGGTGCATTTTCATTCTTATTTTATTTTATTTTTTTAAAGATGTATTTATTTGACACAGAGAGAGAGAGTACAAACAGGGGAAGCAGCAGAGGGAGAGGGAGAAGCAGGCTTGCCGCTGAGCAGGGAGCCCGATGTGAGGCTCGATCCCAGGACCCTGGGATTATGACTTGAACCGAAGGCAGACGCTTAACCGACTGAGCCACCCAGGCGCCCCTAAGTAATATCTTTTTTTTTTTTTTTTTTAAAGATTTTATTTATTTATTTGACAGAGAGAGAGAGATCACAAGTAGGCAGAGAGGCAGGCAGAGAGAGAGGGGGAAGCAGGCTCCCTGCTGAGCAGAAAGCCTGACATGGGGCTCGATCCCAGGACCCTGAGATCATGACCTGAGCTGAAGGCAGAGGCTTTAACCCACTGAGCCACCCAGGCGCCCCCTAAGTAATATCTTAAAAAAAAAAAGTACTGATGAGGCAGGGGTGCCTGAATAGCTCAGTCGGTTAAGTGTCTGCCTTCGACAGGTCATGATCCCAGGGTCCTGGGAAGGAGTCCCGCATCGGCTTCTTGCCCAGTGGAGAGCCTGCTTCTCCCTCTGTCTGCTGCTCCCCCTGCTTGTGCTCTTTCTCTCTCTCTCTCTCTTTGACAAATAAATAAATAAAATCTTAAAAAAAAAAAAAAAGGAGAAAAAGATTGGCGGGGCCCATGTTTTAGTGTAACAGAAAATAAAAAGACCCAGCAGGCAAATTAGCCCCAGAGCTTTGACTGGTTCCTTATGTGACCAACAAAACAAAACAGCTATAAAATACTTTTCTGAAACAGTTGGGGAAACTTAACTAGGAACTAGATATGAGATAATACTGGGAGTTACTGTTAATTCTCTCGAGTCTCATAATGGGATTGTAGTTTTGTTTTGTTTTGTTTTTTAAGATTTTATTTTATTTTTTTAAAGTCTTCTCTACACCCAACTTGGGGCTTGAACTCATAACTCCAAGATCAAGAGTCACATGCTCTACCGACTGAGCCAGCCAGGTGTCCCGGGGTTATGTTTTTTTGTTTTTGTTTTTTGGTTTTTTTTTTTTTAAGATTTTAGTTGTTTATTTGACAGAGAGAACACAAGCAGGGGGAGCGGCAGGCAGAAGGAGGGGGAGAAGGAGTCTCCCCACTGAGCAGGGAGCCCGAGGCGGGGCTCGACCCCAGGACCCTGGGATCATGACCTGAGCCGAAGGCAGACGCTTAACTGACTGAGCCACCCAGGCGCCCCGGGATTGTGGTTTTGAAGAGAACGTAGTTTTGGGTCCTGCATGTTGAAGTATGTTCAGGAAGTGAAATGTTATGATCTTTGGGAGTTAATTTCGACTGATTTAGTAAAACCAAGCAACCCACCCACCCTATACACACCCAGGCAAATGTTAACAATTACTGACTATAGACGGTGGGCCTAAGCGGCCCATGAACTCATTATTTCAACTTTTCTTAATATTTGTAATGTATCCTAAAACCAAGTTTGGGGAAGATCTCAGTGACGGCCCATTGGGACAGCGTTTTACACCCAGTGAATTCCCTTTTGTGTACAGTCGTGTGTAAACTGAGGAGAACCAAAAACCCAGTTGATAGTCAGAATGGCCCTGGGACAGCGGGGTGGGCTTGGGATTTCTGAGATCTTGGAGGGTTTCAGAAATGCTGCGGTGAGGCCAGAGAGCGGGCCCGGGTGCAATGAGGAAGGGCCTTGAGTGCCCTGTTAGGGAGGCAGATTTTTGTCTGCAGGGGCTTGAGGGAGCTGTGGAACAGCTGGGGACAACGATGGCAGTCAGTGGGAGCAGCAAGGGTGCTGGTGGGCTGGAGAAAGGAGCCTTAGTCTCCAGGTAAGGCAGCCTGGGTGGGGTCTATGATCATCAGGGGAGATAGGAGTCCCCTCTGAAGGGAACAGCTGCCATTTGGGGACCGCTGATGGTCCCTCCAAGGGGGCAAAATGCACGTGGGTCCAGAGAACTTCTCAAGAGCATCCGGAATATTTTCTTTGTATGAGAATCCTCTAGTTTATAGCGTTGGCGCGTTTGCAGAAGCAGAGGAAAACTCTTTTGGAAGCAAACAAAGCAAGACGGAAGCCGTGGTCAGGTTCTGGGGCCACCATCCCCGGGGGAGTGAGGAGGCGTGACAGTCCGGGGGGGCCGTGCTGGGGCTGACCTCAGGTGGCGATGGGGAGGCCTGACGGCAGAGGACCCCAGAGGTGGACTCCAGCCAGGAGACTCGGTGACTAAACAGATTCAGGAAGGGGAGGGTGGAGTCCAGGGCAAGTCCCAAGTGTCCTGGTGGGCCACTGTTGGGCGGGGAGGACACTCGGAGGCGGAATCACAGGAGGAGGTCAGGAAGGGGAAGTCGGTGTTGATGTCGGGGCAGGAGACCTGGAGAGTGAGCCTGAGGCCCTGGGGAGGGCGGCCCGCCCAGAGGAGGAGCCCTCCCGGGAGAGTCTGAGGATCAGGAAAGAGTCTGAGCGTCTGAGGACACAATGGGGGAGGTGAGAGGGCGTGGAGAAGGACAGCCAAGTCTCTAAGGGGCCGAAGAGGCCATCGGGGTTCTGACTGTCACTCAAGGTGCTCCTAATCCTCTCAATCTATGCCACGCCCTCAACAGTTAAACAGGCGGGCCCTGACACAGATCCCTGGGGCGCCGCCTAGGTCTCCTGTCCTCCAGGCAGACTGGCCCATTCATCGGGCACTTGCACGTCCAAATCCACAGAATGGAATCTAGGCCGAGCCACATGATTCCCACTCGAGCTCCGTCACGATGGTCAGAGACCCCCGATGTCCACACCCCCGGGGTTAGTCTGGCCTGAGCCTGCCCAGCCCGTGGGGCCGTGGGGAGCAACTCCTTCCTGTTTCAGGGGAAGGGGAAATGGCCTTTTACTGAACAGTTACTATGTGCTGGGCCGTCAGGTACTACCTGGTTTGATCGCATCAGATCTGCACGGTGGGCCTGATGCTGACCACAAGGTGTCGGCCCAAGTGTCGGGCATTCGTTCGTTCATTCATTCATTCATTCATTCGGCATACATTTATCCAGTATGTCCTGTGGGCCAGTAACCTGCACTGGGCATTGGGGATACAAAAATCTAAGACGCTGGGAATTGAATTGTGTGTTGCTTTCAGATTACGTAGGAACGACCCCCACTTCCACCCTATTTCTGGCCCCAGCTCCACCCAGATTTCGGCATATTCCCTAGCCGGCTGTATCAGAATTTTGGCAGGCCAAGAGGGGCTACGAAGCTTGTTCTTCTGAAAAACCTCCCCATATGTCTCTGATTTGGCAGGCTTAGACAACTAGAGAACTCTGCTACTGACATCCTTTGAAATGTTTCATAAAATTTTGAAAATGCACAGCTGAGCTCCCATGACAGAGAAATCCGAGGGGTCTAGGAATAAAGAGGGGACTAAACACAGTAGATGACAGCCAATGAGTTGATAATGTTGGTAATTCCCTTAGGTGTCAGCGAAGGTCAATAACCAGGAGAGACAGGAGATGAGACCCCGCACTAGGGTTGCTAGAAGAAAAGTACAGGATAATACAGGATGCCCATTTGTGTGTGTGTGCATGCATACACAGACAGATATATGCATTACATACATAAACACACATATGCATAAGTACATTTTTTTTGGCTATGGCAGCCTGGACCCACCCAAAATGGAAATTGTAGGGGTTCCTGGGTGGTTCAGTTGGTTCAGCGTCAAAATAATACAAAATCAGAGAGGGAGACAAAGCGTAAGAGACTCTTAGTTCTAGGAAACAAACTGAGAGTTGCTGCAGGGAAGGTGGGTGGAGGGATGGGCATTAAGGAGGCACGTGATATGATGAGCACTGGGTGTTCTATGCAACTGATGAATCACTGACCTCTACCTCTGAAACTAATAATACACTGTATGTTAATTAATTGATCTTATGGGGTGCCTGGGTGGCTCAGTGGGTTAAAGCCTCTGCCTTCGGCTCAGGTCATGATCTCAGGGTCCTGGGATCGAGCCCCGCATCGGGCTCTCTGCTCGGCTGGGAGCCTGCTTCCCCCTCTCTCTCTGCCTGCCTCTCTGCCTACTTGTGATCTCTCTCTCTCTGTCAAATAAATAAATTCTTTAAAAAATTAATTGATTTAAAATTAAAAAAAGAAAGAAATGTCAGAGCCTTGAGGGGATAATTCTCCACATGTGAGACTCGGAGGCACAACAATTAGGACAATCGGAGCCTCCCCCCTCCCGCCCATCTCAAGATTATACAACAACATGAAAGGGAGCGTAAAATTCAATATGTTGGTTATGATTATAGACATAAAATAGGAAATCCAAACCCTAAGAAGGCATAAACGTAAACATAAATAGGAAGACATAAACATAAATAGGAAATCCAAACCCTAAGAAGATATAAACGCCCCTCGATTTGACAAAGAACCAAACAGAGTTTCTAAAAATGAAAACTGTGGTCGTTGAAACAAAGATCACAGTGAAGCCTCCCCCTGTGGGCTGACAGCTTGAACACCGCAGAGGAGAGGAGGAGTGAGCTGTGATGAGAGATTTCAAGGAGTACAGAAAGCTGAAGTGATGAAAGAAATATGAAAAAGAAGTTGGGAGACACAGACAGTAGGATCAGAATAGTCAGCATCTACTAGAGTTTCCAGAAAGAGTATGAGTCCGAGAACGAGGCAGAGGTAACATCTGAAGATAGAATGACTAAGAGTTTTCTGGAATCGGCGAGCCCTGATTTCTCAAGAAATGAGGAAACACTGTGAATCCTGAACATAGTGAAAGATGGGTGTGTGTAGATTTCTGCGGTAGAACTATGCAGAAAAATGGATAAAAAAAGATTTTCTCTCTCGCAGATCCTTTCTGAAAGAATGAACGATGTACTTGAGGAAGAAGAAGCTTGTGTTTAGAATATTGTAAGAAGGAATGAGGAATGAGGAGGACAAGTGACTCAGGCAAGACCTTCGTGAAGGTCTTGGCTCAAAAAAGCAAGGGGAAAAACTGGGAAAATTATCGAAAACAATCATTTCGGTACCCTGGATGTTAACAAAGGCAGACAGCAATTTGAAAGGCATTTATTCGACAAAAACTCGAGAGCCTGATTAATAACGGTGGCATCTGTGACATTTTATCTCCAGGTGACTCCCGTTTCCCACCCCCGCCCCCAAAGGCCAGGACACGGTGGCCGTGAAAACTGGCAGCCTCATTTCTGCTGGAGGGGCTGACCTGATTTGGAGCTTTGCAAAAAAAAAAAAACTCATGGCGAGAGGCAGTGTTGAAAATAATATCAATTAGTGGCAAGCAAATGGGGCAAGGCCAATGTCATGGCCACCTAAGGCTTCAATGCCGTTTGGGGCAAGCAAGTGACTCACCGCAATTTTGAGGAGATCTAGGGCACGAGATAGCCACGGGGGAATTTGGAAAGCTCCAGCTTCTAATCGAGAGTCAGACGTTCAACTGACTGAGCCACCCAGGCACTCTGAGACAGATCTCATTGAATCCTCCCCACAGAGGAGTTTTTAGGTCGCCTTTGGGAAAAATGAGGCTCAGAGAGCTAAAGTAACTTGCTCTGGGTCACACAGCTAATACACGGCAGGGCTGATAGACTAACTGGTGTGGGTGACATGCAGAGAAACAGGAAAGTAGCCTGAACCCAGGAGAAAAGCACTAACTATAGACTCTCTTCTTGGAGGGGGCCCAGATGCTGGCCTTGGTAGACAAAGACTTTAAATCGGCTCTTACAAATATGTTCAAAGAACTAAAGGAACACGTGTTTAAAGAATGAAAGGAAGTGTGACAGTCATTCATTTGAGAATATATTCTCACATATTTAAGAATATCAAAAAAGAAATACTGGGGCTCCTGGGTGGCTCAGTGGGTTAAAGCCTCTGCCTTCGGCTCAGGTCATGATCTCAGGGTCTGGGGATCGAGCCCCGCATCGGACTCTCTGCTCAGCAGGGAGCCTGTTTCCCCCTCTCTCTCTGCCTGCCTCTCTGCCTACTTGTGATCTATCTGTCAAATAAATAAATAAAATCTTTAAAAAAAAAAGAAATACTGATTTTGGTTTTTCAGAACTGCGAGACAGACGCTTAACCAACTGAGCCACCCAGGAGCCCTAAGAGTTTCTTTTTCTTTTTTTTTTTTTAAGATTTTATTTATTTATTCGGTGTTTCATTGCATTTTTTTGGTCTTTAAGTTTATTTTTTTTCTTAAGTAATTTTTACACCCAATGTGGGGCTCGAACTCATGACTCCAAGATCAAGAGTCACATGCTCTTCTGACCCAGCCAGCCAGGTGCCCCATGTATGTTGTTTTCTTTTAATTCAATATGTACCTTTAATGACAAATGCCCAAAGATCTGTTATTTATTTTTTTTTTAAAGATTTTATTTATTTATTTGACAGAGATCACAAATAGGCAGAGAGGCAGGCAGAGAGAGAGGGGGAAGCAGGCTCCCCGCTGAGCAGAGAGCCCGATGCGGGCTCGATCCCAGGACCCTGAGACCATGACCCAAGCCGAAGGCAGAGGCTTTAACCCACTGAGCCACCCAGGTGCCCCCAAAGATCTGTTATCGTTTGTTATATTTGACTAGGTTAAGACAGCAACAAGTTAAAAAAAGGTATGATATATTTCTCTTTATCCTACTGCCTACTGCCACCGTCTTGGCTTAAGTGACCACAGCGTTTCTCATGGATTATCATCAAAGTCTCCTACTTGATTTCCCTGCCCGCAGTTTCACTCTTTGCCAGTTTCCAACACATTCTCCACTTTGTAGGCAGAGTGGTTTTAGTAACTGGCACATTTGCTTATGTCATCGTCCTGCCTAAAACCCTTCGGTTCAGGGCTCCTCATCGCTCTCGGCACGCTCAGTTCCTTATCCAGGCTCACCAAGTGTCTTAGGGTGCAGACTTCTCTCTTGTCTCCTCTCTTCCACCAGACAGAACGACCCCTGCTTCAGAGATGAGTCCTGTTCTCTCGTATCTAGGTCTTTGCCACTCTCTCTATAGGACCACCTCCCTCGTTCATTTCATATACACTCGTTTTAGGTTTCTTTTAGGTTATTTCCTCTGCTGAATCTGGTTAGGGGTTCCTCCTTTACCGTGCTGTGGCCATCTGGGCTCATCCCACCAGAGCTGTTGACTCTACCCATCGTCCTTCCCCTCCCCTCCCCTCCCCTCCCCTCCCGTCCCCTTCCTTCTGGAGAAGGAGAGAATTTGAAGCAGACCCCATGATGATTGCGGAGCCCCATGCAAGGCTTAATCCCATGACCTGGGAATCGTGACCTGAGCCGAAACCAAGAGTCAGATGCTTAACTGACTGAGCCACCTGTGTCCCCCACGCCCCCCCCCCCCATCTGTCCTTTTCAATGGGAGATGAAAATACACTTTAAAGAGAGGGATTGTTTCTGGTTCACTGTCTTGTTCTTGAACGGCATTTTAAATCTTCCGAAAATGACAACACTCACAACAGCTTTAGGGATAACTTCTGTTAAACATTCGAGGAATTACACAAAAGTGTAATACAAATGCTTCCAGAAAATAGAAAGAAAAGGAAAAGGAACAGTACGCACAGATTCTATGAAGTTAGTGTAAGCTTAATGCAAAACAAAGCAAGGACCACAGGATAAAGGCAGAGGACCATCTTCTTCTGAATTATGGGCATAGTAAAAAAACATCTCCACCAACAGAATCTAACTGTATGCATAAAAATGAATACGTTAGAGCAAAACCGGGCTGTTCCAAGAATGCAAGGATTTTTTAAGAATGCAGGACTTTTAACATTGAAAAAAATATTAATCTAATTCATCACATCATCAGTTTAAAGAAGAAACTCCAGGGGCCCCAGCTAGCTGGCTCAGTGGGTGGAGCAAGCGACTCTTGATCTCGGGGTTGTGAGTTCGAGCCCCACGTTGGGTGTGGAGATTGCTTACAAATAAAATTAAAAAGTAAATCTTTAAAAAAGAAACACCTGCTGAGCACCTCAATAGATGAAACAAGAAATGTTCCACACTTTTCAAAATCTATTCATGCTATGAACTCCTAGCAAATAATAAAGAGAAGGGAACTGCTTTAACCTGATAGAGTACTGAAAAACTTGAATAAATATAATTTTCAAAAGAGGTATATTGAAAGCACCCCTTTAAAATTAGGAACAGGAAAATCGTACTCACTATTGCCACTTCATTTCAACATTCTATAGGCAGCACCGGCCAGTACAGAAAAGCCAGAAAAATAAGCCAACGATATTTGAATTGGAATAGATTATGTTGGTTCAAAAAACAAACGAAAAAAAGAATTACATACGTAATCATCTATATTTTGAGGGTTCCCCTATTTATAGAAGTCTTACCAATATTTGAAAAAATTAATTTGTTATTGGCGTGTTTGAGCTTCTTAAAGTAAAATTTTAAAGCCTTTCATGAGTGGTTTGGGGCCAACCTCGGCAGGAAACAGAGCACGTTTTATATCTACGTAACTGCTCTACCGTGTAAACTCAGCCGCTAACAAGGTGGAATGCACTCTGAAAGAAGGAAATTACATAAATTTAAAAACCATGCTAATTTGTGTAAAACAACCGGCTCTGCCATAAACTGATGAAAAGACAGTAATTTGATCTCACGCTCAAACGGTTATTTTTGTAATCCAAACGATCACTGAAGTGATACAGGATTCCCACAATTGCCACATAGTTTTACTGTATTACAAAGTACTGAAGAAAAAGTATTGTATGCATTTGGCAAAATTTTGTCATTTGGAGAAGGAATTGCCTTCTTTAGATTTGTACTTGCAGAAGGTCTCTCCGATTTAGAATGCTGTATTATAGGCTGATTATGTTCATTGAAAACCATTACTTATATTTTGCAACGCTCTAAGCTTCGAAAAAGGAACAGTTGTTCCCGTCTTTTAGCATTTTAGATTGGCCTAACTTTTATAAAATTGCCATGTGTCAAAAATCACACTTCCGTAATTGCTAAAGCATGATATGTCAGATTATCTGAATGTCATTGCGTTTTGAAGTAATCGTGGCCACGAAGCCTTCTTTTTAAAAGGGGACTTGTGCATTCTTGGACTTCTCGTCAATTCCAGCATACATCCCAGGTCCCTAATGCTTTTAATAATACGGTGCCACAGTTGGGGAAGACCGATTGACTTAAATTAACCACCAGATGCCCTGCCGTGGTTTTTATTTATGGGAAATCCTTATTTCTGATTACCGAAGGACAGGTGCTATCCGGAAAACGACACAGTGCATGAATTTTGTTTCATTGTACGGTGCATGTAATTAACAACCGCTAAATAGTATTTCTGATCCTGGCAATTGTTTCGTATTCAGTATCTTGCTGAAAGGTTATTAGCTTTTGCGTTTATTTTGTAATGCGTAATGTAAGCGACCGACTTGTCAGGTTTCCTATGAAAGTTAATATATGCATGTGAACCACAGAAATAATATACTACACTATTTGAAAAGTAGTGAGTTTTTTCCATTTAAAAGATTGTCTACAGGGGCACCTGAGTGACTCAGTCTGGCTTCGGCTCAGGGCATGATCTCAGGGCCCTGGGATCGAGCCCCACGTTGGGCTCTGCACTCAAACGGGGGATCTACTTCTCCTTCTCCCTCTGCCCCTCCCCCCATTTGTGCTCTCTGTCTCTGTCTCTCTCTCTCTCTCAAATAAATAAAATATTTTTTTAAAAAGATTTTATTTATTTATTTGACAGAGAGAGAGAGATCACAAGTAGGCAGAGAGGCAGGTAGAGAGAGGGAGGGAAGCAGGCTTCCCGCTGAGCAGAGAGCCCAATGTGGGGCTCGATCCCAGGACCCTGAGATCATGGCCTGAGCCAAAGGCAGAGGCTTTAACCCACTGAGCCACCCAAGTGCCCCAATAAAATATTTTTTAAAAAAGGCTTCGGGGTGCCTGGGTGGCTCAGTTGGTTAAGTGACTGGCTTTGGCCCGGGTCATGATCCTGGAGTCCCTGGATCGAGCCCCGCATCAGGCTCCCTGCTCAGCGGGGAGCCTGCTTCTCTCTCTCCCTCTGCCCCCCACCCTGCTCATTCTCTCTCTTTCTCTCGAATGAATAAAATCTTCAAAATAAATAAATCTTAAAACAAAATCTTAGGGGGCGCCTGGGTGGCTCAGTGGGTTAAAGCCTCTGCCTTCAGCTCAGGTCATGATCTCAGGGTCCTGGGATCAAGCCCCGCATCGGGCTCTCTGCTCAGCGGGGAGCCTGCTTCCCCCCCTCTCTCTGCCTGCCTCTCTGCCTACTTGTGATCTCTCTCCTCTCTGTCAAATAAATGAATAAAATCTTAAAACAAACAAACAAAAAAACAAAAAAAACCCCAAAATCTTAGTATAAAGTATGGGCCTTTGTCCTTCAGCTGCACAAATGCAGACATGGAGTGTTATAAAGTGGTTTCTAATAAAGTAGTAAATTGAGAGCATTCACAAAAGTATCATTTCTGCACTCCCGCCTGACCATGAGAGTATGCCTATGTATAATCCCTATGTGTAATCCTCTTCTAGAAGTACAATTTGTTCGAATGAGTCTTTTTTTTTTTTTTTTAAGATTTTATTTATTTACTTGACACAGAGAGAGACACAGCCAGAGAGGGAGCACAAGCAGGGAGAGTGGGAGAGGGAGAAGCAGGCTTCCCGCCAAACAGGGAGCCCAGTGCAGGGCTCCATCCCAGGACCCTGGGATCATGATCCAAGGCAAAGGCGGACGCTTAACGACTGAGCCACCCAGGAGGCCCTCGAATGAGTCTTTTAAAACATGCAGACTTCAGGGTTTTTTGTTATATTCTGCGAACTCTAACCAGTAATCCCCCAAAGCCGGCATTCTAGTTATTTAATAACTTGTTGCTCTTGTAATGATGGTTAATTTGATGTATGTACTTTTGGTGTATATAAGAAATATAAATAAGTAAGATTCCTTTTGTAAAAGTCAGGACAGGGTCATTGGCACTTTTTTCCTTTCCTTACCTGCAAAAATTTAATAAAACTCCAAATCTATTGGATTTCTTATTCAAACAGAGGGTCGTGAAGTCTGAGTCTTATTTAAATTTACAGTCCTTGGAAGTGGAAGAAGGGGATTGATGGACTTGTTTGACGGAGTGGTCAAGAGGTTAACAAAGACTGAGAGTAAATGTTGAATGATGTAATTACTGAATGAATAATTCAGCTCTTCGTCCTGAAGGTAAGATGGCAGCTGAGAGTCCTAAATCTTGCAAGTTCAATTACACATTATTTTATTCATTAATTCCTTTTAAAGATTTTATTTATTTATTTGACAGAGAGAGAGATCACAAGTAGGCAGAGAGGCAGGCAGAGAGAGAGGGGGAAGCAGGCTCCCCGCCGAGCAGAGAGCCCGATGCGGGGCTCGATCCCAGGACCCTGAGATCATGACCTGAGCGGAAGGCAGAGGCTTTAACCCACTGAGCCACCCAGGCCTCCCATTTTATTCATTAATTTATCCAGCAAATATTTCAACCCCCTCTCCTGGTTCCAAGTACTATAGCAATCAAGGACCAGTCACCATAAGGGAAACCAAAACTTATAATTTACCAGGGCTAAGAGCTCTAAGTGGTGTTCGGAACCCTAAGGAAAGGATGCCCTTGACGGGTGCCCAGACTGCGGTGGAGGTGGTGGGTCCTGCAGCTGGTGCTCAGACCACTAAAGAGATAGCTCTGGGCGGCTCGGGCTGTGCGTCCTGCAAGTGGTCGGGGGCAGAAGCCAAGTGGTTGCTACTATTGGAGAAATACAGACAACCCCTGGAAAACTGGACGGAAGTCCTTTCTCCTCTTGGTCCATTTTCCAGGGTCCCTATGATGCCTCCCATTGTCAGAAGTTAGAAGGAAGCCCGCAGGAAAGAGAAACAGACCTTCGTAGGTGGGATTGTGAAATGGACTTGGTTAGATTTTCGACCTTGAACTCAGAGCATCTTGCCAATTAAATGGGATTCTGGTATCTGCTGGCAGAAAGAGACTGTAAAGAGAGCAGGTAAGCTAATTACCCAATGAATTAGATAACCCAGTTAGATAACCCAATGTGATGTGGAAACAAATGGCTAAGGAAAACCGTTATGGAGGAAAAGGATTGTCTACGGCCATACCACCCTGAACGCGCCCGATCTCATCTGATCTCAGAAGCTAAGCAGGGTCGGGCCTGGTTAGTACTTGGATGGGAGGAAAAGGATTAGCTTGGGGCTTTAAATTCTCCGCTCAAGTCATGGTCAAAGAACCAGACGGGATTTATGGTGGCTCTTTCAGCCATCTACTGCTGCGTCACAAATGACTCTAGAATTTAGTGGCTCAAAATAATAATAAACATTTCTCTCTCCCAGTTTCTCAGGGTCTGGAATTCAAGAGTGGCTTATCTAGAAAGTTCTAGCTCTGGGTCTCTCCTTGCAGTCACGAGAGTGGCAGGGGCAACAGTCCGCTGAGGGCTTGACTAGGCTGCAGGATTCATTCAAAGGTACTACTTCACATGGCTGGGAAGTGGGTGCGATGTCAATTTTTCCTTTCAGTTCTAGTTTTCACTTAATGTATTTCAAAACAATGTTTTTAGGTGTATACACATTTTTAAGATTTATTTATTTGAAGGGGCGCAGAGGGAGAGGGAGAGAGAAGCCCTAAGCAGCCTCTGTGCTCAGGGTGGAGCCTGATGTAGGGGAGCAGAGCCCGATGCCTGTCTTGGGGTGCGGAGCTGGTTGGGGGGCTTGATCTCACGACCCTGAGGTCACAGCTTAAGCCAAAAGCAAGAGTTGGTCGCTTAACCGACTCTGCCACCCAGGCGCCCAAAGGGGAACACACATTTTTTTTTTTAGATTTTTATTTATTTGAGAGAGCGAGAGAGAGCACAAGGGGGGTTGCAGAGGGAGAAGCAGACTCCCCGCTGAGCAGGGAGTTGGATGTGGGGCTCGATCCCAGGACCCCGAGATCATGACCTGAGCGGAAGGCAGATGCTTAACTGACTGAGCCACCCGGGTGCCCCGGAACACACATTTTAGATATTCCTTCTTGGTTAGCTGGCTCTTTTATTATTATGTAAATCACTCTTTATCTTTAAACATTTTCACA
>CM052890.1:8018114-8046149 GCA_028534135.1 Potos flavus | reverse complement strand
GGTGGCTCAGTGGGTTAAAGCCTCTGCCTTTGGTTTGGGTCATGATCTCAGGGTCCTGGGATGGAGCCCCGCATCGGGTTCTCTGCTCAGCAGGGAGCCTGCTTCCCCCTCTCTCTCTGCCTGCCTCTTTGCCTACTTATGATCTCTCTGTCTAATAAATAAACAAGATCTTTAAAAAAAAACAAAACACAAAAAACTATTACTTAAAAACTTTACGTAGAGTAAAATTGACTTCTTTTTCTGCTTACAGCTTAATGTAATTGTTTGTTTTGTTTGTTTTAAGTAAACTCGGGTGCCTGGGTGGCTCAGTTGGTTGGGCAACTGCCTTCATCTCAGGTCATGATCCTGGAGTTCCGGGATTGAGTCCCGCATCGGGCTCCCAGCTCCGCAGGGAGTCTGCTTCTTCCTCTGACCTTCTCTCCTCTCATGTTCTCTCTCTCTCTCTCAAATAAATAAATAAATAAATAAATAAATAAATAAATAAATTGAAAAACAAAAACAAAAAAACAATATCCCCAACATGGGGCTCGAACTCACGATCCTGAGATTAAGAATCACATGTTCTACCGACTGAGCCCGCCAGGTGCCCCCAGCTCTGTGTTTTTACACAGATTCATGTAACACCCCCCCCCAATTAGGAAACAAAACAGTTCAATCATCCTGAAAAAACTTCCTCTTGCTGCCTGTTACAGACAAATACTTGCTTCACCTTCATCCCTGCCCCCTGTTGATTTCCACCCCTATCGTCTTCTCTAGAAAGTCGTAGAAAGGGAAGTCATATTGTCTGTGATCTTTGGAGACTGGCTTCTTTCACTTGCCGCAGTGCTTTTGAGATTTATCCTGTTCCTGCATGTACCGATGACAGTCTCTTCGTTTTCTTGTTAAAGGGAAGTTGGGTTGTTACCAGATTTTGGCAATTATGAATAGAGCTTTTAGAAACATCCATGTACTTCCAGGGAGCGTGGGAACATAACTTTTAATGTCTCTAGGGTAAATACCTAGGAGTGGGATTGCAGTGTTGCATGGGAAGTGTATGGTAAGTGTGTTTAACTTTGTGGGAATACAGAGTGACCACATTATTTGGCATTCTTGCTACCAATGTGCGAGAGTTCCAGTTGCTTCATATAGTCATTGACGCTTGGTATTGTCAGTTGTAAAGATGCTAGCCATTCTAACAGGTGTGAGCTGCATCTCATTACAGCTTAATTTGCATATCCCTGTGACTAGTGATGTGAAGCGTCTTTTTCTTTAAGTTTTACTTATTTTTTAAAATACTTTATTTTATTTTTTTGAAGATTTATTCGTTTGACAGAGAGAGACACAGGGAGAGAGAGAACACAAGCAGGGGGAGTGGGAGAGGGGGAAGCAGGCTTCCCACCAAGCAGGGAGCCTGAGCGGGGCTCGATCCCAGCACCCTGGGATCATGACCTGAGCTGAAGGCAGACATTTAACGACTGAGCCACCCAGGCACCCCTAAAGATTTTATTTTATTTTTTTAATCTTTTTTTTTTTTTAAGATTTTATTTATTTATTTGACAGAGAGAGATCACAAGTAGGCAGAGAGGCAGGCACAGAGAGAGGGGGAAGCAGGCTCCCTGCTGAGCAGAGAACCAAATGCGGGGCTTGATCCCAGGACCCTGAGATCATGACCCAAACCGAAGGCAGAGGCTTTAACCCACTGAACCATCCAGGTGCCCCAAGATTTTATTTTTAAGTAATCTCCGCACCCAGTGTGGGGTTTGAACTTACAGCCCCCCGAGATCAAGAGTCACATGCTCTACTGAATGAACCAGCCCTTAAGTTTGATTTAAGCAATCTCTACACCCACTGTGGGGCCCAGGCTCACAACCCCGAGATCCAGAGTCACCCCGAGATCAAGAGTCACATGCTCTTCCGACTGAGCCAGCCAGGCACCCTGCTTCTTGTCCACTCCCTTGTCTTCCTGCAATGACCAGGATTTCCAGAGCAATGGTGAATAGGAGCAGTGAGGCTGCATGGACCTCCTTCCTTTTACCTGATCTCAGGAAGAAAGCACGCATTCTTTCACCATTAAGTATGATGTTAGCTGTGGGTTCTTCTATAACCTTTAATCAATTTAAGGGCGTTACCTTATATTTTTGATTTGCTGAGTTTTTTTTTTAAACTAGGAATGGGGGCTCCTCGGTGGCTCAATCGGTTAAGCGTCTACCTTCAGCTCAGGTCAGGTCATGATCTCAGGGTCCTGGTATCGAGCCCCACATCCGGTTCCCTGCTCAGTGGGGAGTCTGCTTCTCCCTCTCCCTGAGCCCCTCCTCCCTGCTCGTGAACACATGTGCGCTCTGTCTCCCTCTCTCGGTCAAATACATAAAATCTTAAAAGCAAAAAAAAAAAGCACCACCAGGAATGGTTGTTGAATTTTTGTCAGATGCTTTCAGCATCATTTGATATCATCTTACAGGATGATTTTAAAAACTGCGCTATAGTGGCGCCTGGGTGGCTCAGTGGGTTAAAGCCTCTGCCTTCTGCTCAGGTCATGATCTCAGGATCCTGGGATCGAGCCCTGCATCGGGCTCTCTGCTTGGCGGGGAGCCTGCGTCCCCCTCTCTCTGTGCCTGCCTCTCTGCCTATTTGTGATCTCTGTCAAATGAATAAATAAATCTTAAAAAAAAAAAACTGCGCTATAATTCACACACCTTAAAATTTAATATTTTAAATATATAATTCAGTGGTTTTTAGTATGTTTGCAGGGTTGTGCAACCATCGCCACTATCTCATTCTAGAATATTTTCTTCATCCCCCAAATAAACGCCATACATATGAGCAGTCACTCCCCATCCTCTCCTCCCCCATGAACCCATGTCCTGTCTCCATGGATTTGCCTGATCTGGACACTTCCTGTACACGGACCCATCAACATGTGACCTCTTCTGTCTGGCTTCTTTCTCTCAACCTCGTGTTTTCAGCCTTGTCGTGTGCATTAGGACTTCATTCCTTCTTCAGGCGGAGTACGGTTCCATCGTGTGCGCATCCGGATTTGTTCGTGTGTTCATTCACCGATGGACATTTGGGTGGTTTCCGCTTTCTGGCTCCTGTGAACATCCATGGGCGCGTTTCCGTGTGTACGTGTGTTCTCATTTCTCCTGTTCGTACACCTGAGAGAACTGCAGAGTCAAATGGGAACTCTGTGTTTGCCATTTTGAGGAACTGCCAGATTGTTTTGCACGGTAGCGGTGTTGTTTAATATTCACATCAGAATGGGTTCCAATTGTGTTTTAGGATTGTTTAAATACTGGACTGCTCATATATTCCCAGCAGAAAGCCTACGTGGCCATAGTGTATTGTTTTTAGACGTTCCTAGATTCTATTTGCTGATACTTTTCTGAAGATTTTTGCTTTTTCTATTCCTGAATGACATTGGTGTGAAATTGTTACTGTATCTGATTTTGGTGTCAGGGTAATTCTGAGCTCCTAAGATGAATTAAGGAGCGCTCCCTTCTCCTCTATTTTCTGGAAGCACTTGTGTAGGATTGGTGCCTTTCTTCCTTTAAATTTGCCAGTGACATCTCCTGGGCCTGAAGTTTTTTTTTTCTGAGCGTTCTGAACTATAAATTATGATCAGTCACATTTTCTGTTTCTTCTTTGGTGAGTTTCAGTTGTGTCTTTTAAGCCATCCGCCCACCTCTTCAATATTTAACCCTTCTGTGCATCAAAGGACACTATCAAGACAGCGATGAAAATGTTCTAAAATTAAACTGTGGTGATGGTCGCACAGCTGTGTGAAGACATAGAAACTACTACTCCGCGTTATAAGTGGGTGACTTGCCTGTGAATTGTATCTCATTCTAAGTGTTCAAAAATCAATTACGACATCAGAACCGGTTCTGGATATTTCCAGAACAGCAGTTCTGGATATTTCCTCCTTTGCTTGTGTGTCCATGACCTAACTGCGCCCCCTCCCTTATTTGATGTGAACGTATTGATGGGGGATGGTGAACTTCATGATTTAAGTTACACAACACTCAAGGGGAATCCGAGTGGTGGATATGGTGACTCCAGCAGGCTGCTGTCCCTGCCTTTTAGGAAGAGAACAATGTGTCTGTGCACAAAGGATCCTCACTCCTAGTTGGGGGGAAGCACGAAGTTGTTAGAGTTGTATGGAAATCCAATACGGTAGAAAGTTCTGTACGGGTGACGAGCAGCCAAAGGGGTGGACTGTGCTGGTTACTCTGTCTCAGCCCCAAGCCCCCTTCATTCTCTGTGATGCTCTTGCTAGACCGCTGAAAACTACATTCCCCAGGCTTCCCTGGTAGCTGGCTTCCTGTTAAGGTCCGCCTGCTAATAGGGGCCAGCTGGGGGAGACCTGGAAGTGAAACAAGGGAAGGGACTTTCTTGTGCTCTCCCGCACTAGTCAGCAGCGGCAGATTTTGGGCCCCGGAATGGCCATTTTGGCACCCACCTTCTTAAAAGTTCCCGCATCAACTGCTTAGAATCCAACCTTTCCCGCTAACACACATCAAAGATCCAAGCACTGCAGGAGCACCTGGGTGGCTCAGTCAGTTAAGCATCTGACTGTTGACTTCGGCTCGGGTCATGATCTCAGGGTCCTGAGATCGAGCCCTGCATTAAGCTCCACGCCGAGTGTGGAGCCTGCTTAAGATCCCCCCCACCCCCCCCCGCTTGTGTGCGTGCTTTCTCTCTCAAAAAAAAAATTTTTTTTTTAAACATTATTTGAGAGAGCGTGTGCTCACAAATGGGGGAGGGGCAGAGGGAGAAGCAAACTCCCTGCTGAGAAGGGAGCCCACTGTGCGGGCTGGATCCCAGGATTCTAGGATCGTGACCTAAGCTTAACCGAGTGAGCCACCCAGGTGCCCCTCAAAAAAATAACTTTAAAAATCCAAGCACTGGGGGCACCTGGGTGGCTCAGTGGGTTAAAGCCTCTGCCTTCAACTCAGGTCCTGATCTCAGGATCCTGGGATCAAGCCCCGCATCGGGCTCTCTGCTCAGCGGGGAGCCTCCTTCCCCCTCTCTCTGCCTGCCTCTCTGCCTACTTGTGATCTCTCCCTCTCTCTCTGTCAAATAAATACATAAAATTAAAAAAAAAAAAAATTCCAAGCACTGGTCTCCCAGGGCTCCTCCCTCCAAGGTCCTAGCCAGCTTCCAAGAAGACCCCCAGTGATCCCTCCTGGTACAGGTATTCGTGGCCTTGTGTAGTCCCCTCCCACACTGAATCAGGGTTGGCCCACGTGGCCAGTGGAATATGGTGGAAGTAATGCTGTGACTTCTGAGACTAGGTCATAAAAGGCAGTGCAGCTTCTGCTTGGCTCTTCTGGGATGCTTGCCTTAGAGGATGCCACAGGGATACCCAAGGAGCCCTATGGAGAGGCCCTGACAGTCACTGAGGCCTCTGGTCAGCCTCCGGCATCAACCTGCAGCCATGTGAGGAAACCACATCACAAGGGTCCTTGGAAGGGGACCCTCCAGCTCCAGTCACGTCCTCAGAGGACTGCAGCCCAGACAGTATGTGAGCACAACCTCAGGAGAGACCCCACCTAAACCATGCGCCCGCCCTACCTCAGGAGAGACCCCAGACCCAAACCACCTGCCCTACCTCAGGAGAGACCCAGACCCAAACCACACGCCCTACCTCAGGAGAGACCCCAGACCTAAACCACCTGCCCTACCTCAGGAGAGACCCAGACCCAAACCACCCGCCCTACCTCAGGAGAGACCCCAGACCCAAACCACCCGCCCTACCTCAGGAGAGACCCAGACCTAAACCACCTGCCCTACCTCAGGAGAGACCCCAGACCTAAACCACCCGCCCTACCTCAGGAGAGACCCCAGACCCAAACCACCCGCCCTACCTCAGGAGAGACCCCAGACCCAAACCACCTGCCCTACCTCAGGAGAGACCCAGACCCAAACCACGTGCCCTACCTCAGGAGAGACCCCAGACCTAAACCACCTGCCCTACCTCAGGAGAGACCCGGACCTAAACCACCTGCCCTACCTCAGGAGAGACCCCAGACCCAAACCACCCGCCCTACCTCAGGAGAGACCCAGACCTAAACCACCTGCCCTACCTCAGGAGAGACCCCAGACCTAAACTACCTGCCCAAGCTGCTCCCAAATTCTTGACAGAGTTAAGTCATGAGTGATCACTGTTCTTTTAAGCCACGAGTTTACGGGGGGATTTGATATACCAACACCAGATAGCTAAAGTAGCCCCCCCCCCTTTTCCTAAATGCCCCTGCCAGGTCCACGGTAACTGCTTCCCGAAGTTCACCGTCTCTGGGTTATGCCAGTATCCCACTTTTTACCCTTCCACTGTCTTTCAGCCGCTCGGCGAACAATCCCCTCTATCAAATGCCCTCTATATTTGAAAGCGCTGGTATGATTTGTTTTCCTGACTGGATCCCTTAAAATTTTAGAAAGAGAACATTTGTTAGTACACGAAAGCAACACATTCCCTAGTGTCTCGTCCTCTCCACTCCCAAACCCAGCTTTGGAGAACTTAACACTCAAGTGGTCGGGCCCCCACCCCTGACTCCCGCCCTGCCACCTGTCCCCACTTGCCCTCCTGTCTTCCTACGGGGCTTCTAGTCACAAAGTGCCACTCTTGTTCCTGGCTCCTCGGGGCCCCAGACACACATGGCAACGGGGAATCTGTGTGGGGAGTATGGAATTTATTTTATTGTTCTGAGTCTGGGTTTTTGTTCCTTAGACATCACGA
This sequence comes from Potos flavus, assembly GCA_028534135.1. Lineage (NCBI taxonomy): Eukaryota > Metazoa > Chordata > Mammalia > Carnivora > Procyonidae > Potos > Potos flavus. Next base: position 8,039,437 of record CM052890.1, on the reverse strand, counting down.
TTCCTGGACGGAGGGCACGCGTCCCACCTCCCGGACTCGTAGTCCCATGGGCCTGTTTGTATTGTTTTCCAGGTTCAAAGTGCACTGAGAAGGCTTCACAGTTTTAATACTTCCTAGATGCTCAACTGAGGCAAAGTGACAAAATGGCCCCCCCACCCCCGCCCGCCAGAAAAATAAAACCCCAAGCCTCCCGACAGCAGCTGCTGCAGCCGTATGAAAAAATAATACAAATTCTTCTTAAAAAATAGATTACACAGAAAGAACCCAGAGGACAGAGGGCCATGGGGGGGGGGGGGGATCTGGAGAGAAGCCCGGGAGGGGTACTGAGATGAACTGTGGGAGTGGGGATGCTGGTGGACACCTGCCCCGTCCCCTCTGCCCAGTGTCCCTCTGTGGCTCCGCCCGGAAGCTCTGACCCAGGGCCCCGACTCCCCCTCTCCCCCAGCGGGCCCTCCCTTCACCCTGAGGCCTGGTACCTGCTTCTCACTAAAGTGGCTTCAAGAAAGAAACGAAGAGACCCAAAGCCAAGAGAGGCCTGCGGCTGAGCTACCGGGGACTTCCATCCCACAGGGGCAGACCTCTCTGTGTTTGGGGGTTTGGGTAATTATCGATACCTGCGGCTACCGGGGGTGGCACACCCTGGCAACGCGGCCTCTCCCTCACTCCGCACCCTCCCCTGCGTACTCAGCCCAGCCTCCGGGGCGCTGCAGACAGGTGGGGGGTGCACAGGACGGCTGGGGGGCGGCGGAGAGGTGCAGGATGGGGCAGGACTCACGCGGGCCCTCCAGCTCATGCAAGGAGAAGCGAGAGGGGGCGGCCCCACCAAGACGGAGGTAAGGCAGGGCGAGGTGACTGTGTGTGCAGCCAGGCCGGCTCCGGGGCCAGGGGCAGAGACGGGCCAGAGCCCACGGCCCGCAGGGGAGAAGGCAAGTCAGGGCCTGGCGCCGGGGAGGAGTCTGGGTGCCTGCCGCCCAGCCGGGGGCTCCACACCCGGCCACGACCCGCAGAGGAGTGCGGTGCCGGCGGTGGGGACGGGGGCGGCTGGGGGGGCCGGGCTCAGTCGGGGACCTCGGGGTGCGCAGGCAGTCCGCTCTCGCCGCGCCGGTAGGTCTCCCAGAAGCCCCTGTCCAGCTGTTCCAGCTGCGGGCCCAGTGGCAGGTGGCCGGCCAAGTGCATGCGCAGGGTCTCCAGCCACTGCTCCAGCTTCCCGAAGGAGGGCCTGGGGGGACAGGGGGGTGGGGTGGTGGGTTCTGCTCTGCGGGGGACCGGCCCCACCCCTAGGGCTGCTTGGGGCCGCATTTACCTCTTCTCAGGGTCCAGGTCACAGCAGCGCACGGTGATGGGGAAGAAGCTCGGCGGGCAGTTTGGGGGGCAGTAACGGTCCAGGAAGCCTCGCACATTGAGGCCGAAGTCCATGGTGCGGGGCAGGTAGTCGGGGTCCGCGTTCACCCGCCCAATGATCTGTCCAGCGCAAGGCCCAGCAGTTATCCGGGATGGTGGGGGGTGTGGGGGGGTGTCCCCGGGGCTGGGAGCAGGTGCCAGACCACCACACCCCCCCAGGGGTGCAGGTTGCTGTGGGCGGCCCTGTTCCCAGGGGCTCCCCCTGGCCCAGGACCCCTGCAGACTTCCAGACTGTAGCCCAGAGTGCGGGGGGGTGGACCAGAGCCACAAGCCCGATGCCAGCTGCTGCCCACGCCTGGACCTACCTCGCACAGGACGATTCCAAAGGAAAACACATCCACCTTCTCGTCGTAGCTGCGGCCTGGGTGAAGAGATCGGCTGTCAGCAGGCGAGGCTGGCTCAGGGACCAGCCGGTCGGGGCCAGGAGGCAGACGCTAGCGACGTCCACGGGACCAGGGCTTAGGCTCTGCCCCCTTACCACCCCCCCCGCCCCCGAACAGGCCCCACCAGGTCTGAGCAAACCTCTGGGGGAGGAGGATGAGAGCCCTGGGCAGGGGGTTCCAGCCCCAGCTCAACCACTAACCAGTCGTGACTCTAGGCAAGTCATGGACCATGTGGTGGCCTGGAAAAATGTCCGTGTCACACCCCCGGGACGTGTGACCACTGCTCTACTGGAAAAAAGGTCTTTGCCAATATGATCGCTAAGGATCTCGAGAGGAGAAAATCCTGGCTTATCTGGGCCGGCTCTAAGCACCGTTATGAGGGTCCTAAGAGAACTGAGGAGGAGGAGACACAGGAGAGGCGGCGGGGGCCACGAGCCCGAGACAGCCGCCCGCGGCTAGAAGCAGCAAGCAGTGGTTTCTGCCCTCAGCTCCCTGCAGGGAGCACGGCTCTGCATTTCTGACTTCGGGCTTCCAGAACTACGAGAGAATACATTTCTGTTGTTTTAAGCCTCCCAGTTGCTGGAAATCTGCTGACGGCAGCCCCGCCGTCGGGGACGGGCACAGACTCTCTGGGCCTCGGGTTCTTCAGCTGTGACATGGGGAGTAAGGCCGTCTACCGCGGCACGTTAAAAACAGCTCGTATGGCTGCTCTCACGTGTCGGATTCTGACTAGCGTACACGCCTCAGCTGATCGTCACAGCCCCCCTTGAAAGTATGGAGCGAGCCCTGATGTGCAGGTTAAGTCAGCGAGCTGGGATGTGGGCGGCTATGCGAACCCTGGGCGGTGCTGGCACTGAGAGGCCCTGTCCCTGGCCTCCCCAGCCACCCCAGCCCCGTACGTGCACCTGCCCGGTCAGGGGCGCCGTGTGGCCATACATGGTGCACCGGGTGACGGGCCTGACGAAAAAAAATGGAGGGGCGCCTGGGTGGCTCAGTGGGTTAAAGCCTCTGCCTTCGGCTCAGGTCATGATCTCAGGGTCCTGGGATCGAGCCCCACATCGGGCTCTCTGCTCAGCGGGGAACTTGCTTCCCCCTCTCTCTCTGCCTGCCTCTCTGCCTACTTGTGATCTCTCTATGTCAAATAAATAAAATCTTAAAAAAAAAAAACAACGGAGCGGGAGAGAGGCCCCGGGGAGGCCAGTCTGTCTGCCACCTACTCCCCGGGCCCCATGAAGATGTCACCTTGCACGGGACTTGCTGGCGTGATTAAGTTCAGGATCTGGGGATGGACAGAGGGCGATACGACCGCAAAGGTCCTTGTGAGGGAAGCAGGCATGGAAGGAGATCTGACCTCAGGCACAGAGATCAGAGAAGGTGCCAGGGTCCTGGCCTTCGTCGGAGGAAGGGGCCTCGGGCCAAGGAACGCAGGCCGCCCGCAGAGGCCAGAAGGGGGACAGGTTCTCCCCTCGAGGCCCCAGGAGGAACCCGGCCCGGCCGACACCGGAGACCGAGGCAGACTTCCCACTCCCGGGACTAGACGGAGTTTGGTTTTTAAGCCACGCGGGTGGTGACCTGTTACGGCAGGACAGGAAACGAGTCACAGGCCCCAAGGAGGGAGCCGAGGGGGAGGAGGCGGAAGCCAGGGATCGGGGGTCGGGCGGGCCGCCCACTCACCATTGATCATCTCGGGCGCCATCCAGTACGGGTTGCCCACCACCGTGTATCGCTTCCTGCGGTCTGGCTTCTTGAGGCTTCGCATGTCTTCGGGCTGTGTCTTCTCCTCCACCATGAGCCGGGCCAGCCCGAAGTCGGCCACCACCACGTTCTTGTTCTGGGGTGACGGGGAAGCAGGGCCATGCTGAGACAGGCGCCCGGCACCACCAGCCCACCCCATGCCTGGTCGGGACCGGTCCGCAGATGGCTCCGAGGACACGCCTCGGACTCCTGGGGGCCTGGGAGTACCACGTCCGCCCCATGAGGGCGTCAGGGCCACCCGGCTGTGCGAGGAAGGGGCTGGTTCTCCTTCAAGACCCAGGTCCTCTGCTTGGCCCGGGACAGCTTCGTCTCTTACTCTTCCCCGCAACAATCCGGGGAGGTGCGTGTTATTTTCACGCCCACTTTACACACGCTATTACTCAGGCCCACAGAAAGCTGCCTGAGGCCATCCAGCTGGTGCGCTCCACTGTTTTAGGTTTGCGGGAGCCCCTCTAGGCCCTGAACCCTGCGGAGTGGAGGTGCTGACTGCTGTGTCTACCCCGCAAGATGGGAAAATCAGGGAGGGGGCCCTCTGAAGGACGGGGGGCAGGCAGGGAGCCCTGGGGCACCGGTGCCAAAGTCGGGGGGCGGGGGAGATCCCCTACCGGACCCCACGTGCCAGCCCCAGGATTGGCCATGGTGCCGGGACACTGAGGAGTGGGCCCAGAAGCGGAGGCAGCAGGGCCCTGGCAGGTGGGGCTTAGGACCAGGCTCACTCTGAAGGGAAGGACTCTGTGTCGCCTCTGGGAGTGACACCAATGCGGATAGCCGCCTAGACGACACCGTACAAAGACAGCAGGAGGCAGGGGAGGGCTGAGCACACGCAGCGTCCGCCAGGATCGTTCAAGGGCTGGTTCCAGCCCCATCCCTCCGCGGGCCTCCACTTTTGAGCAGTCCCCCACTTTTGAGCAGTCCCCCAGGGACTAATGATACAGCAGGCCCCCAGACCCTGCAGTGGGAAACTGCTCCAGGGAACCCAGCCGAGGGTGACCAGCGGATTCTCAAGAGGATTCTCAGAGGCCCCAAATGGTGGGCAGGAGTTTTGGTTTGTGCAAAGATGGATTCTGGGGATGGCGGGCAGGGGGCATGTACGACTTGCATCAGATCCTCAAGGGATGCCCCCCGCTGGGGGTGGAGGCTGTGACCCGTCACCCTCTCCAAGCCCCGCACATCACACTGGCTCAGCCCTGCAGTGATGCTCATCACCAGCAGGGGCAGTGTGAGGGGCTGCCCGGGGAGCCCGGTGGATCCAGCCTCGCCCACCTCTCTCTCGGTGCTCACCCTCACCACCCACTGCTTTCCCCTGTTGCTTTCCGAGCCCAGGTGCCCCCAGAGCCTCCTGGAAATTCCCAGTGGGCTGAGACACCCGCCCCCACCCCCCAGCCCCGCCGACTCTATAGCGACCGACTCATTGCTTCCCGAATGTCACGCTGCCGGGCCTGAAACACTTCTTGTACTGTTTGTTGGGCAAACACCTGCCTGGAGAAACTTCTTTCTCCAGGCCTGGATCTCAATCTGCCTGTAGTGCGATGAAGGGTCTCCTCCAAATTCACGTCCACTTAAATCTCAGAGTGACTGTATTTGGAGATAGGACTTCCGCAGATGCTACTAGTTCAGATGAGTTTATACTAGATCGGGGGGAGGGGGGTCCTAAATCCAGTGCCTGCTGTCTTTGTAAGAAGAGGACGCACAGTGGGAAGTCTCAGGCAGAGGCTGGAAGGATGTGGCTGCCGGCCGAGGAACGCCGAGGAGCGCCAGCAGCCCCCGGAGCCGGGAGAGAAGCACGGGACAGATTCTCCCTCAGTGCTTAGGAGGAGCCAACCTTGTCAACACCTGGGGTTGGGACTTTTTGCTTCCCGAACCCTGCGAGTGTATGTCGGCCGTTCCAGGCCATCCAGTCTGTGGTTCTCTGTGACGGCAGCCCCAGGAAATAGGTGAGCGCCCTCCCCAGCTGGGCATGGTCGGTCACCCCCGCTGCCTATGGTCCCTCCATCCCCACCCTTCAGACCCTAGGCTCGCTGTCTTCCGCTACCCTCGCTTCCCGACTTCAGTATGTGCCCCCAGAGCCTCTCAGAAGCCGGCCTTGACCTGGCCCGCCCACACGCCCAGGCCCCCCTCCAGGCCGCCCTCCAGACCCGCGGCTGTTAGTGCTGCGTGCTGCGGGCCTGGCTGCTCTGCCCGCTCACCAGCCGTCACGGATTACCCATCGCTTTCTCCTTTATCCGTTTATCAGAGCCTCTTAACAACCTGGAGCCATAGTCCGAGCAGATGGCCGAGCCAGGTCTGGAGGCCTCCTGGCGCTGCTTCCCCACGAGCCAGAGGAGAAGTGCAGGAGGCAAGCCACGATCCCGTCCCTGCAAGGCCCCCCAGGGCCAGGAGTGTGCGGGGCAGGGCTCCTGCGGTCTCCCTCCCCGGGCCCAGGCTGCTCACCTCTCGGACCAGGCAGTTGTGGGAGTTGAGGTCCCGGTGGATGATGTTCATGGAGTGAAGGTAGGCCTGGGGGCAGGGGGCAGGGAGGTCAGGAGGCCGCTGTGCCGAGGGAGCCCAGCCCGGCCCGGCCCTGGCTCCCCAGAGGCTGCCCCAATCGGGCGAGGGAGGCGGGCTCTTCCCACCCCCAGCTGATCCCCTCTGCTCGCTCTCGGAGCTCCCCGATAGCTTCCATCTCTGACTTCCTTGCAAAGTGTTAGGTCAGGGGGACAGAATCTTTGTACAAGTGGTGTCGGCTCACCCAGCCCACACCCCCTGAGCCTACTCACCATCCCTGAAGCGATGTCCTTGGCGAAGCTCACCCTCTGACTCCACGGGTACTGGCTGTCCTGGGGGAGGGGGGAAGGGCCAGGGTGGGCCAACGGGGCCGCGGTGGCAGAATGGTCGGGTGAGAGAGAGCAGCCAAGGGAGCGAGTGTCCCGGCGAGGCCAGTGACCACCCCCCCACCCTCTCTTGCACCGACACCTATCCGCGTCGAAGGGGTGTCGGTGGATAACTCAAAGACGTCATTCTCCACCATGGGATTTCAAACACAAAGTTGGGGGGAATACTCCTCTGTGACTCCTGACCCAGCTCTTTGGAGAAAAAAAAAAAGTATCTTTGACACAATCCCATTCTTTCAGATTTTTAGAAAATCTGAACCTACTTTCCTGCACGGACAGAGACAGATGTGCCCAACGTGAGTGCCTACAGGGCACCGGCGAGCAGGGCTCTGGGCTCAGATCCTCCGGGGAAATACCTGGTTGTCTCCCCCCATCCCCCCCACCGGGGACCGCAAGTGGGGGGTGAGGACATCGGAGCATATAAAAGACCAGAGAGCAGCGAGGAAGCCCAAGGGGGTGTAGCCCGGCATTTCCAAATTGAACTTGACCACAGCATCCTTTCCGAGAAGTTGCACCCGTTAGGGGCCCGCAGGGACCCCAGCCTGAGGGAGGGAGGCATCCGGGAAGCAGGAGGGGAACAGGACCGCTCGGTCTCGGGGGGACGCTGAGATGGGGGGCCGTCCAGGAGCTCCAGCATGCTACCAGCAACTCCCCAAATCCGTTCTCAGTTTGGATTTGCGATTTCTCTCCAAGCCCTTAAAAGTTCCGAATTTCGTGGAACATAGTAAATAGTAAAAAAGCCCCCAGCAGAGCGAGAACGAAGGTGCCTCTCTGAGGCATTCCGCCCCCCTGGCAGGAAAGGCTGGGTCTGGCTGCCCTGGGCCCGGGCAGGGCCAGGCCTGGGGTCGACAGGACGGCCACCCCGAAACAGCCCGTGTGTCCCCTCGGTGAAGCTGCTGCCCGCTCTGGACCTCAGCTTTAGTTGGGAGTTGGTGGCTCCCTGTCTGATTCGCAATCAAGGTTCGGAGACCGGAGGCCAACCGCACTGGAGGGGCTGAGGGGGCCCAGGGAGCAGCCGCCCGCCCAGGGCCCACGGCGCTGGCGGCAGGGACGGGGCGGCAGGCGGGGGCTCTGGCCGGGCACTCACCATGCTCTTGATGATGCCCCGGAGGGTGCCCCCCTTGATGTACTCGGTGATGAAGTTGAGCCTCTTGTCCTTATAGAGCACCCCGATGAACTTGAGCACGTTGGGGTGCTCCAGGCATCTCATGACCTTCACCTGGCGGGGTGCAGACAGGCTAGGCCTGGGGCTCGGCCCCAGTCTCGATGCCCCGCCAGAGACCGCCGCGGGTCCCGATGGTGGAGAAGCCCCCGCCGGTCCGGCCCACTGTGCGGTCTGCGAGGGCCGCGCCCACCCCCCAGAGATGCCCGTGCCCGTCTCGCCCTCCTGGCGAGACGCTTTCTCCTCTTCCCGCATGTGGCTCCAGCGCCCCATCCTCCCGGAACCCCGTGCCACCCCTCTCAAGGGAGAAGTCTGGGGAAGAGGGGGTGGCAGGTCCGCTCGCTGACCTCCTTGAGGAATGTCCTCTGGGTCTCTTCGTCGAACCGGATCAGCTCCTTCATAACCATCACCTCGCCCGTCTCCCGGTGCGTCACCTGTGTGGGGACACCGAGGCACGGAGACTCAGTACCGGCGGAGGCTCTGCTCTCTGCTCGCCTTGTAGGCGGCCCCAGCCATACCCCAAATCTGCGGGGGAGATGGACACACCCGGCTTGAAGCTCTTCACTGGCATTTCGGGGGAGGCCCCCAACCCCCCAGGGGCGGGACTTATCGAATGCCTCACGGATGAAGCAGTGGGGCCTCAGGAGGCTGCCCGATAGCGCCCAAGGTCATCCCGCAGGAGGGAAAGGGGGTGGCTGGGGTTCAGGTCCAGGACCGCCAACCCAGAGCCCGGCTCTCTTTCCTCTGCTCCGCTGGGAGGCCGACTGGCGACTCTACCAGGGACTCCCCTCCCCGGGGATGGGGACCAGGCACAGGGCCTGACAGGCACCTTCTGCATGATCCTGAACCTTCCAGCTGGGTCACAGCCAGGGGCTATCAGAGCCAGGGAAGGGCTTAGGTCTCTACTGGGGGAGCGTGGTGGTGGGGTAAGCAGTGTAGGGGCCGTGAGGGGTTGGCTTCAGGCTCAGTGCAGGGCCCTGTGGAGGGAGCCTTCTGGATCCCACCCCCACCTTCCAACCACGTCCTCCACATAAAGTTCTGGGTCTCCATGAAGTGGACCCCTCCCGCTAACCAGCTCAGGGAAGCCCAGCTGGATGAGAGTATGGGCCGGGGAGTCTGGAAGCCGGGTGCCCCTTCCATTGTGGGGTCCCGGAGGCAGTGGAGGGAGGCAGGAGGATGGACGGGTCTCACCGGGACCGTCCCCCGCTCCCACGTGCGGCCCCACCCCCGCGCAGGCGCACCCCGTCCCTGCGGCCCCACCCCCGCGCGGGCGCACCCCGTCCCTGCGGCCCCACCTCCGGGCGGGCGCACCCCGTCCCTGCGGCCCCACCCCCGGGCGGGCGCACCCCGTACCTTGATGGCCTGGCCGAAGCAGCCTTTGCCCAGCACCTCCCCGTGGATGAGGTCCGACGGCCGGAAGATGCGGTGCGGCCGGCAGACCACGCGCAGGGACTCGGAGCGCCCCAGGTCCTTGCGCTGGGAGGCCGGGGAGCCCAGGGAGCCGGCTCCCGGAGACCTGTCGATGCTGTAGCTCCTCCTGGGGATGCGCACGCGGGGCTCAGTGTCCCCGGGGCGGGCGGGCACCAGGTCTCAGCCGCGACCCCTCCCTCCTGCCCGGCACCCTCCCATCCATGCCAGTCCGCGCACAGTCGGCACCCCCCACCCCAGCGTGGGAGAGTGTGGCACAGGGCGGCTCCCCTGCGCGGTCGCACGGCCCTCGCCCTATCCTGACGCCGGCACCCAGGGCCCTGTCCTAGGCCTGCTATCCTGCAGGTGTCTCCGCAGCATCGTCTGCCCTTGGCTTTCTCTGCCTGGGGGACCCGAGGTCAGGGGCTTGGTCTCCCAGCATTCGGGTGCCAGGCCCTGGGGTGCGGAGACAGCCAGCCCGGCCGGGGGGCCGGAACCCGCCCTGGAAGCAGTGCCTCGGGGCGGCTAGAGCTCCAGTCAAACGCAGGCGAGCAGGAACCACAGGCCTTCGACGCCACCGTTTCTCAGAGTAAACGCGATTTCCCCAGAAGGTACCCCCCCCAAGATCTTTGCCCGCAGTCCTGAGCAGGCCTCACCATCAGCGCAGCGAGCACCCAGGCTGCCTTTGGGTTTCTTCCTCGTGCTCCCCCTCCCTTCAAAAGAGTATTAGGGGTCCCTGGTACCTCTTGCCGGGGCCCCTGTGATGGCCCGCGAGCCATCTCTGGGCTCTGGCACCCTCCTGCACACGTCCTTTAGGGGGCCCACCCCTCCCCAAGGACATGCGATGCTCCCATCGTCCTGAGCTACCCGCTTGCTGCCCCCTGAAGCCAGGGCACCGGTCCACCCCGGGAGTGCTCCATAACCCCCAGCCGGGGCAGCTGCGCCCCACTTTCCCACTTCTCGTGACCCTTCCCCTGTCTTAGCCCTCTGCACCCCCCGCTGGCCTGCTTTTCCGCAAGGCTGACTCGCCCACCAGACTGGGAGAGCCTGGAGAGCAGGGACCAGGCCCCCTCCCCCCGAGGCCTGGCGTCCATGAAAGAATCTGGGGACAACAAGGCACGGGGCTGACTTACAGGACAGGTTTCTGCCGCGAAGAGCTGCCCACCTCCCCACTGGGAGTGTGAGTTGGGGAGCTCAGGGGGCTGGGCTCCAGCCCCGGCCCGTGGCCCAGTGTGTCGTGGGGGTCGTGTTCGAGGGTTAGCTGCAGCAGGCGGCTAGTTTCCTGGATCAGCAGGTCAATCTGGGGAGAGCGGGTGTGCAGACAGGTGAGTCGGGGGTGGGGGAAGAGTTGGGCACTAAGGCACCCCGATCCTGCTCCCGGGACTCGGGACCCATACCTCATCCAGGGGCACATTCCGGATGGGCGTGCCATTGATTTCCAGGATCCGGTCTCCGACGTGGATGGAATTCTTCACGTCTGGGCTCATGCAGCCTGGGTCCACCCTGTGGGTGGAGAGAGTAGTGGTCAGACCCCTGCCTGCCAGTCCCCGGGAGCCCTGACGGGAAACCAAGGCCGAGGGGATCAGGTTGGGGTGAGGAGGCACGTGAATTTCTATTTGGCATGCATGACAGATGGCACCGGTCTAGATCGGGAGTTCTGGTTTGCTGGGAAAGAATTCCGTCACTGATTACGGATGTCGGCTGTGGCTGTGAAAGTGGAGAAAAGCGGTATTTGCTGCTCCGATCCTGGAGGCTTAGACCGATCCCTGCAACTGCCTGGTGTGTTTCAGGCAGACGAGCGCCACGAGATGCGTCTGCTGCGGGTCTGGAACCATCGGCTTCCTGAGTCCCAAACCAGCCCCTCCAGATAAGGCTAAGGTTTCTCCTCCTGCAGAGTCAGCGGGAGGGGGCTAGCAGCCCACCCTGAAGAACAGACTTAGGAAACACCACGGTGTAGCCATCGCAGGAATAAGTGAGACAGCCAAGAATCCTCCACGGATGCTTAGACCATTTGGGGAAAGGCTGTTGGGGGCAGGATGTTTACAGACTTGAATCTCACAAATGACTTATTGATTATGTTACAAAGGGGAAAAAAAAAATCCTGGATAGCAGACAGTGGACTATACTTTTAACTGAGTAATCAAAGGCGGCATCCCCAAGAAAGAGCAGGCGTTATTGACTTCGCGGGTCTGGTCGGAGGACGCCGGAAGGACACGGCATCACGAATGCTGTATCAGGTCAAAATGCATAACCTGAATCTGACAAAGCGGACACAGCAACCAAACCCAGAAGGCGGGGCATTCTACTTAACCGTCGGCCCGCACTCTTCGTAAACGTCCAGGTCACGGAGGACGACGAAAAGCTGAGGACGGTGACAGATTCAAAGAGACTGAAGGGGACACAAGGGTTCAATGCCATGTATGGTCTTGGGCTGGATCCTGGGTGGAGGGAAACGGCCCTAAGGATGGTGTTGAGAAGACTGGCGAACTATGAACGTGGGCAGTATACCGGATTGAAGTATCACGTCGGTGCTCAATTTCTTCAGCGTCATAACTGCTATAAGACACGATCGCTAATTAGGGAGGAGAATGCCCTTGTTTTTAGAAGAATGTGTAAAGTGTCTGGTGGAGAGGAAGGGTCAATAGTGCCTGTAACGTACTCTCGAGTGACTTAGTAAATAACAGTACTGTGTACGTACGCGTACGCGTAAGTATAAATCATCCAAACGTACACATACGTATACGTAGAATGAAACACATGCCCTAGAGCGCCTGGGTGGCTCAGTGGGTTAAAGCCTCTGCCTTCGGCTCAGGTCATGATCTCAGGGTCCTGGGATCGAGCCCTGCATTGGGCTCTCTGCTCGGCGGGGAGCCTGCTTCCCCCCCTCTCTCTGCTTGCTCCCTGCCTACTTGTGATCTCTCTCTCTCTCTGTCATTTAAATAAATAAAATCTTAAAAAAAAAAAAAAAAAAAGAAACACATGCCCTAAGTGTAGCCAAAAAAAAAAGGTACATTGCTGAACACAGGTGAAAGGTGGGCAGGTGTGCAATGTACTTCTTTAGGAAAATTTCCTGTAAATTTGAAAATTTCTAGATAACAACTTGAAAGTGAGTCTATTTCATGGATACAGGCTTCTCATGGGCACAGAATATATTCCTCAGCCTCCCTGCCTCCCCTCGGTCTCCTGCTAAGGCGGCAGGGGGCTGGGGCACAGATGAATTAAACTTTCCTTCCGACGCTGCTATCGACAAAAAGCAAAGTGGTCCACGGAGGCTTGTTTAAAACAAGTAAATCCGGCCAGCAACCTCTGGGCAGGAGGGGCGGCTCCTCCGAGGGGGCGCGGTCTGGGCAGAAACTGCCGGGAAAGCAGATGCTGGCTGGCGAGGACGCTCATCCAGAGAGAGGGAGGCAGGAGGAGTGCCGTTCCTTGGCTTTCTGCTTCTAAAATCCTGCCTGGTTTCCAGAGACCAGCTAGTCTGGGAGTTCCCCCAGCTCCCTCACCAGTCGGTCTGCCCACTGGTGTAGACGAGGCAGCTGCTGGCCTGGCTGGCGTTCAACGTCCGGGGGCAGAGGCAAGGTCAAGACCGGACGCACCCTGCCCCCGGCATCGCCTCCCCTCCTGACCCATGTCTCGCCGCGGTGCTGGGACCGGACAGCTGTGGGAAAGGTGTGCGCTGGATGCCACGGAAGCTGGCACTTGGCTCCCAGGCCCACTAGCTACTTCTCAAGGAGTCCATCAAAGCCCAGGAGAAATCTTAGAAGCCTCCAAGGTGTCCAACTTCCTCACTGTACAAAGACTCTAAAGCCCAGAGAGGGCAGGGGGCTGCTCGGCGTCACACAGCATGCTGGCCACTCTGCTGGCTCCTTTATCTGCCTGCCTTCTTGCGTTTCACACCTTTTCTACATCCTTTAGAATCTTGGTTAGCGATGCCCTGCTCATAGCCAATCTTGGTTCCCTGAATCCTGTCGGCCTGAACACGTTTTTATTTCTCCCCCTTTCTTGAAGGATATTTTCATCAAGGATAGAATCTTAGCCTGATGGTTATTCTTGGCTCAAGGCACTGAATACATCATTTCACTTCTTTTTGGCTTCCACAGTTTCTGTTGAGAAATCAGCCGCCCCTCTTTGAACATGTCTATTTTCTAGGGTAGCATTTTTTTTTTTTTTAATTTTTTTTTGAGAGAGAGAGAGGGTGCTTGCGAGCAGGGGGAGAGGGAAAGAGAGAATTCCAGGAAGCCTCCACGTTCAGCACAGAGCCCGACGCAGGGCCCCATCTCACGACCCTGAGATCATGACCTGAGTGGAAATCAGGAGTCGGACGCTCAACTGACTGACCCACCCAGGCTCTGTGGCCACTTTTAAGGACTTCTCTCTCACTTTTGGCGTAGTCGATCCACTGGATGGGGCAATCCATGGGTACATTTCTTTTTATTTTGTTGGGGATTTACTGGGCTTGAGGTCTATGGGTTGGTACAGTTCTAGGATGTTCTCAGCCACTGTATCTTCAAATATCGCCTCCCTCCCAGCATCTCGTGCTTCCCCTGGAATGCCAAATGGCCTCCACGGGTTCTAACCTCTCTCTCATAGCTTCCATCCTTTTGTGTCTCCGCCTCTCCCTTCAGTAGTTTAAAGCCCTACTCCACCGTTAAAAGCCTTGCATTGAGGTTCCCATTATTTTGTTGTTCTAGGGGTTCCGTTTGGTTCTTTTCCAAATTTATTTGCTCTTTACTCATTTTTTTCCAAACATCTCTTACTGCTCGCAACATACTGAACGTAATGATTTTGAATCGTTTCCGATCGCTTCAGTCCCTGGCGGTTCTGTGGGTCTGGTTCTAGCTGCTGTTATTTCTGCTGGCTCCTGGTTGCCGTGTCTTGTCTCCTTGTGCGTTCAGGGATCTTTCACTGAATTGCTCATCTTCCTTGGGACACTTAGCTCAGTAAATTCAGTGAAAGGATCTGCATCTGATTCTTTCAGGGACTGGGAACACTGCCAGCGGGGAAGCACTTGAAACTTGTATAGCTGCGACGTGGGGGCTTTGGAGCCGTCCAGGCCTACGAATTTGGTTTGCAAACCTGAGTTTATGAATTCTTGGGGGGGGGGGGGGAGATTTCCCCCTCCCCTTCCATTCAGGCTCCAATCAGTTTATCTTTCGGTTCTGGGAGTGGGAGACTGATGGAAGGTGTGGTCCATTTCTCATTCAACCTCGCTCTCAGTCTGATGGAAGAGGAGTTCTCTAATGGGTTCGGCTTCCTCGGGCAGGTCAGGGCTTCGAGAGGCCCAGCCATGAGAGGACTTACAAACTAAAGCTTAAGTTCCCTCAGTTTCAATTGGGCCTCAGGGCATGGCTGTTTCAGCGGTTCTGCTGCCGGTCCTGGGCTCCCTGCGTCAATTATTCTTGACCTGCTTACTCCCCTTTCTTGTTGGGTTACACATGGACGAAAGAAGAAGTTTTACATATTTGATCTAACACCTGTCATGGTTTAAAGGAATGACTGGGCCAGGGATGTGGTACACCAGGTTGTCAGAGCTGCGTTCTGTCTGTGCCCAGATGCTCGCCCAGCCCTAGAGCCCGCCCGTCTCCACCCAGAACACCCATGGCCCCAGCCAGACTCACCCCTGGACGCGGACGGTGTGCGAGTGCTCCGTGCTGCAGCCCGGCGGGCCGTGGGGGGGATCGATGGAGACTGAGAGGCCACGTTTGCCATGAGCCGAGGCTGGGATGGATACCAGGGTAACTGTGTGGGGCAGGCGGGAGCCGGGGGAGTCGGGCAGGATCTGCTCGATGACGGGGGTCACCACGGTCTGGTAGTAGCAGTGCCCACTGCAAGGGCCACGGGTGGCAGGGACCCAGAGAGGGGGAAGAAAAGGGTGTGAGGATGGCCACCAGCATCACTGCACCCCCCACCTCCTAGCCCCAGGCTCTTCTCTCCTCCCACCTCCCCTTACGGCTCCCCAGGGCAGAAGGGGCTGGAGGGTCGTACGTAGCTGCCCGACAGGCCCGGAGCAGGAACTGAGCTCGTCCGGCCCAGCCCCCTGCCCCCTCAGTCATTCTGGGCCCTTCTACTCCTGTCGGGCTTGTGAGCTGGCCAGGAAAAGGCCGGTGGATAAATCCAGTGCAGGAGGAAGTCATTAAAAGCCCATTTGGGACTAAGCCATGCCGCCCGGGGAGTCCAGCCTGATCAGCAATGCATAATAAAGAATTTGCTTGGGCTCTGTCCTGGTTCCTGGGAAAGAGGCTCTAATCCTTGGAATACGAGTGTCCCTCAGCCCATACCTGAGCTTGTGTTAACAGATGACTCAGGATGGGGGCCAGTCACCAGAAAGAACCAACCATGTGATTAGATGGGGGGGGAGGGCCTGTGACCCAGCCCGACCTCGGAGGCGGCGGCAATGGGGGTGGGGGTGGCTGAAGAGTAAGTTCAATCACGTGCCCAATGATTCAATCAATGGTGCCTACGTAACGAAACCCCAATAAAAACTCTGGTGATGTCAAGGCGGGTGGGGGCGTCACATGTCCTGATTCCGTGGTGGGGGGATGCATGGAAGCCCCGCATTTGGGGACCCCCCAGACTTTGCTCTTTACATCGCTTCCACTGGCTGGTCCTCATACAGAGGGATCTGTGCCCTTTATAAAAATCCCTGTAATCTTAAGCACAGGGCTTTCCTGAGTTCTAGGGTTCACTTAGTGAATTCTCAAACTTGAGGGGTTGTGGGAACCCCTGAACTCGGGGTCAGTCGGGACCGGGCCTGAACTTGCGGGGTGCGTGCCAGAACCGCACCCCCGTGACGCGGGAGAGCGGGTGTCGGGGGGTGGGCATCCTTGCTGTGACTCCCATGTCCTTTCTCCGTGACTTCTCCCCCGAACTTGTACTCACACCTGCCCCACGAGGGAAGGGAAAGGACGCTGGTGTGGGAGGCCCGGAACGGGGCGGGCACCCCGGGCTCGGAGGGGGCCCGGGCACTCACCAGTATAGCTTGGAGTGCTCCACGAGCGTGTAGGTGTCCCCGTCACCGATGAAGGTCCCGCACGTGAGGCAGATGAAGCACTCGGGGTGGTATTTCAGCTCCCCGGCCACCTGGCGGGGGGGGGGGGTGGCGGGGACAACGCAGCTCAGCGGCCCCTTTGGCCCCCACAGCTCCTCCCCTCGGAAGGGCAGCCCCAAGCCAACTTTGGGGGCCCGGCTGGCCGGCTCTAGGATGCTGGTTCCAGAGACGCACAGACAGACCAAGGGGCTGGGGCAGGGGGCGGTGGGGAGCCCGAGCCAGCGAAAAGGAGACCCAGAGAGCGCCGGGCCAGGGCACCCGTGAGGACACCTGTGCCGGCACCAGGTGTGGGCTGTGAGCCGGGCAGGGCACTTACCATGACCAGCCCCTTGGTGATGTGCTCCGAGCACCCGTGGCAGGACTCTCCGTAGCGGGCCCAGTAGTCCCTCTTGCAGAAGAGCTGCCCATCCTTCTCGTAGTACTGGTGTGAGAGGGGGGCACTGCACTCGCAACACCTGGGGGGGGGAAGAGGCACTGGGACTCAGTCTGGCCCCTTTCCCCGACAGCAGGTGCCTCTGTAAGAATGAGGAAAAAATGTACTTTCCGCGGGCAGAAGCAGCGTGTGCTGGGGCCCAGGGCTCAACAGGTGGAGTCTGGGAGGACTTCAGCCTCTCCCGGCCCCTTAGCCGGAAGCCTCTGTGCAGTGCACAGCCTGCACAACCACCCAGAGGCGTTCTGCCTCCAGAGCACCAATCGCCTGGCCGACCTGCCAGCCCCAGGGTGAGAGGTGCTCTTCACCTCTGAGCCCCTGTCCCTTATCATGCAAGGGAGATGGCCCAGGGAAGGTAAACGACTTGCTCTTGCCCGCCAGTCCGGTGGAGGGGGAATGGAAACTGGGCACATGGGCTCTGGTGGGGCTGGAGCAGATGGCTGTGACCCAGGGGAGCTGTGGAGAACTACCAAAGGCCAGCACTTGCCCACAGTCCAGGGTCAGTGTACTTAATCCACACTGACCACCACAAGGCAAATGAATTCTGGAGGCAGGAGACGGCCCAAGGTCATGGGATGGGTGCCACAGACCCTGAGCAAAGGTCCTCCCTGTTCCACTATAACATAAGGCAAGAATGTGGCTCGGCAGACCCCAGCCAGCATCCCTGACGACAGAGGAGCTCCCTGATTCCTAGACCTCATCCAGCCGTCGGGTGCCGCGGTCCTAAGAAGGGGGCTTAACTAGGGCCCCAGTACCCGCTCCCGGCCTCAGAGGAGCAGTCACACTGTGCATGACACCCAGATGTGCAGTCATTAAGGCTGGGACCCCCTGCCCTGCCGGGAGGGGCTACAGGCCAGGCCCGGCTGGGGCTCCGGAAGGGACCTGGGGAGAAATGAGGCTCCTGCTTCCCTCCATGTGCTATCCCACAGGCCAGGAGCTGGACCTACATGCCTGGCTTCCTTCCACCCAAGTGAACTGGATGGGGACCAGCAGCTCAGCTAAGCCAGCACGAGCAAATGCAGAAATGCACGATGTCCGAGGAGCCAGGAGCCACGCTGGGTTTTGGAGAGCCTGACCGAGGGCCCTGGCTGCACAGGTACATCTGGGCCAGAGTCCGCAGTGAGCAGAGAATCTGCCCGGCTCCG
The DNA here is from genome assembly GCA_028534135.1 of Potos flavus. Lineage (NCBI taxonomy): Eukaryota > Metazoa > Chordata > Mammalia > Carnivora > Procyonidae > Potos > Potos flavus. The sequence continues at coordinate 8,021,839 of CM052890.1, read as the reverse complement.
CTTCTGTCTGAGCACTCTGGGTCATGTGCCAAGGTCGTGCAGGGACGGGGTACCAGGCTCAGAGCTCACGCCCAGTAAGGAAACAATCCAGGGGAGAGGAGGGCAGGAAAGACTGGGGCCTGAGTGAGACGGCCTGGGGACCAGGCTGGCCGGGAACCCTCAGCCTCTGCAGCCAGCCCTCTGATGGTGTCACCTCACTCACTGATGCTCTTTAGGAACTGCGGATGAAGAGGGAGGAGAGGACGGCAACCTGGAGTGCTGGTGGGACACTATCCCTTTAAGAGGGTCCAGCCAGTTCCCCATTGTCTGGGAGCCTGAGGGGAGGGGCGGGGGACTAGAGCGGGGGCTGGGAGTTGGGGAGGAGAAGGCACAAAATGCCTGGGTTCAGATGCGCCCGGGGTAGGGGTGCATCCAGGAAGCGAGGTTCCGATGAGCTCCCCCTGTGAAAGGTGCGAGTGGGGGAGGGAGGGCCCCCGGAGACCGCCCTGGGACACGAGAGGAGGCAGCGGAAGCAACGCTGGCCGGGAGCCATGACGTCATCCTCAGCCCTTCCTGCCCCCGCACACCCGGCCCCAGCCTGGGGCGCCCTTAGCGGGCACGCATCTCACTGCGCAGTGGACGAGGGGGCAAGTAAGGCGCGGGGCCTGGAAGGAGGCCGCCCAGGAGGAGGGGGATCCCTATTGCACGCCCTCAGGGGCCTCTAGCCTGGCGGGAAGGTGCGCGGCCAAGGAGCGGGCTCCAGGAAGAGGCAGACGGGCTCGGGCACCGCACCGTGACCTTGGCGGGGCTCCCCCACCGCCCGCGCGCCCTGTGCCATCAGCGAGTGATTCACTTTGCCCTTCCACCGGCTAGACACTCGGCGCGTCACAGCAATGTCACCACAAAAGTCTCCCCCTCACTGCCGGCTGCGGCTGCCAGGCTGCAGGAAGCAGGGCCCCCGCCTACCTCTGGCTGGGTGGGCTGGTGGGGGCTCCGGGCAGCTGCCTTCCTCTGGGGGAGGAGAATGCTCTTCTCCAGCCCAGCCCAGCCCAGCCGGCCAACTCCTACCCCTGCACTCCCGCACAAACATTCCTCACCGTAGCAGCCCTGGAAGACGGGGCGCTGACGCCCCCAAGAGCTCCCTGGTCGCCACTTCCTTGAAGCCCGCTCAGTCACCTGGCTGGGGTGCCCCCCCATGCAGTCTGCACCGTCAGCCTCGGCGGACCCCCCAAGTCTCTGCCATCACCCCGAGGGCTCTCTGAGGTCCCATGCCAGGCGTCCACAAGTGCTGGACCCACAGGGAACGGAAGTGGTTCCTGCAGAACGCTGAACCTGAAGCCGGTCCTGCCCCCAGCATCCCAGAACTGCTCCCGGGGAGGGGGGTCTCCATCTCACAGAGCAGCTTGGGGCTGGCACTCAGGGCCTCGGTGGGCCTCTGCGCGTGGAAGGTGCAGAGGACCCCCTGGCCCTGTCCATCCCTTCACCTCCCAGGCCCATATCCGGCCATCAGCCAGAGCAAGGGGGGGGCTCTTAGGGGCGCCCCCACTCCTGCCGCTGCCCCCAGCAGGGGTGCCGAGGGGGGAGCACTAGGCACTGAGGGCGTGCAGACTGGGCTGAGGAACTGCCGGAGGGCGGGCAGGCAGGCACAAGCCCATCCCTCCCAGGGATGCCCTCCAGCCAGGGCCACATCCCTGGACACCAGGCGTGAAGAAAGGGCCAGCTTTGCAGGGACACCGGACCAAAGGGCCAGATGAAGGCTCAGCAGTGGCCGACCCGCTTCCTCCAACAGGCGGCCAACACTGACCAAGGAGTTTCAGTTCTCCTGCCCCCAGAGCAGCCCGCTCCCAGGTAGGTCGGCCCCAGAGGGCGGCCTCGGCCCCAGGGGGCCCCTCGCACCGGGGGGGCCCTGCCCGAGGTCTGGGCCAGGTTGGGGGAGGGGCTCTACACTTACTTGGCTCCTCTGAAGCAGCGGCTTCTTCTCAGGGCCAGCATCCCTTGCAGCCGGGGTGCAGCGCAGGGAGGGGTGGGGGGTGGGCCCGGCCAGCTGCTTCCCCATCCTACTCCAGGGCCTCAGGATTGGAGGCCGCAGAGGGTGGGGCCAGAGCGGCCACACGGCAGGGGAGGAGGCTGCAGGGCTGTGGCTGAGGACAGGAAGCCGTTGGGGGGCCTTCTGCTGGTGCAGGCAGGGAGGTGGGGGCCCGCACTCCGCCCTCAGCCCTGCGCACCTGGGAGAGCACCCTCCAGGCCCCTGGACCTCTGGCTGGACCAAGGCTCCCCGTGGGGACAGGGACAAGCCCCAAAGCAGCTGCTTCTTCCGGTGCTGCTCCCCAGGGAACAGAGGTTGACTTCCATGGATGGTCTGTCCTTGCCTGAAAGGTCACCCGGCGAGGGGGGAACCACGCCCCGGCCCGGACTCTGACCCCCGTGCCCGCCGCACACTCACCCGTCCTGGCCGGGGGCCCAGCCCACCCAGCCTCCCAGGAGATGTCACCAGAGCCCCAGCGGAGCCGCAGGGCCGGGGTGCTGCCGGCTTCTGGGAACTCCCCAGCCAGCAGCTGCCAGAGCAACGCTTGGACTACTCAGTCCGGCCGTGACCTCCCGGGAGGTGGGGCCCACGGGGGGTGGGACAGCTAGAACTGAGGAAGGAGCGGGTCCTTTGGTGACGGTGACCCCCTGTGCTAATGGCGGAGGCAGGCTGTGTGCCTTCGCCTCTCCCATGGCAAGGAACTCGGGGCCCGGGAGCCGGTGGCCGCCCTGTGTCACGGCCCCAAGAGGCTCCTGGGGACAAAGTAAGGAGAGTCCGGAGCCCGGCCGCCAGGTGGCCATGGGACTCCTCTCGGACAGTGCTTCCTAACCGTCAGGGTGGTGAGGACACCGTTGGGCCGGCTCTGATCCGGGGGCCGTTGGGAGAAGCGCACACCACTGGGCCGGGAGCACTTGCGGAGGCCAGAACGTGGATGCCGTGACTCCTACTGCCTGTGGGCCCGCTTTCGTGGTGGGAGCCTTCCCTGCACCCCATCACACCCGGGATGGCGGCACAGCCTTCTTCCTCCTCCCCGACCTGGGGCCCGACTCCTCTCCTGGTCGCAGAGCAGGGACCCCTCCAAAGCTAGATCCTGCCGCCCCCACCGGCTTCTCTGTTGTGGCTTCCGTGGCCGCCTTTGTGGCCCTCCCCTGTGTCTCCCCAAATTCCACCTCCCTCCCCACCCGCAGGACAGGCGTCTCCAAAGTTCCTCCAAAGTTCCTCCGGATTCCTCTCGGCCCCATCCTGAATCCCGCCCACCATCTCAGCATCCAGGCTCCGAGGAAGCTGTCTCTCCAGCCTTCCCGCCTCTGAGGGGTCTCGAACCACCTTGTCAGCTCTGGGCCGAGCCCCGCCACCCGGGACGGCCCCCAGCCGCTCATCTCGACGTGGCTGGGCACAGCTCGGCATCAACCCGCTCCCCAGCTCCAAGGGCAAAAGCCCAGCCGGCTTCAGATGCTCCCCCTGCTATTCCCCGGTCCCTGCCCCCGCGCCCCTCACCCCTTCACCTCTGCGGTGACTTGGGGCGAGGCCGACACAGGCTCCAGCCCTGGCTCTAGCCCGTGCTAGCGTGCAAATCGCACAAGTCACGGTACCTCACAGGGAGATGGTGAAGGCTTCATGCAATCCATTGGCCCTTGAACGATGCCAGAGTTCAGGGCACCAACCCCCGCAAAGCCACAAACCCGTGGGTAACTTCAACTCCCCCAAACTTCACTACTCA
>CM052890.1:7995103-8017614 GCA_028534135.1 Potos flavus | reverse complement strand
GTTCTGCTGCGACTCCTGTTTAGCAAGGTCAGTTGGGAGAAAGCAAGTGGCAGGATTTAGAGATAAGGCAGCAGGTGACACTCCTGTCACAGCCCCTTTCCTCCCCTTCCTGTCCACGAAAAGGAAGCTTCAAAAGGGTAGGGACTGGACAGGGCTGGAATGGTGTATCCAGAGCTGAAGCCCCTATGGGAGGAGAAAGGCAGGAAACCCAGAGGTGCTGGCCTCCTCTAAGCCTCGGCTGTGCCTTGGCCCCTGAGGACCTGGGGCTGCAGAGCTGGGTACTCCCGGACACCTGCTCTGGGGACGCCTGGTGCCTCTTCAAGCCGGCCATTAGGCATGCTTAGTCATTCTAGGGCCTGGTATCCTTGGAGCCGGGTGGGCCCTGGAGGACCCCCCAAACCTGCTCGCCCCCATTGTACAGATGGGGAGACTGAGTCCTGGGGAGGGCAGGCCTGGTCATACAGTCAGGCTCCCAGGCCACAGCCTGGCCCTCCGTGAGGAGGCAGGCACCAAAAGGTAGGCAGGGGTGCCCCAAGTAGGCCTTCAAGGGCCTGGGGACGGCTGGCAGGAGCCCTAGGGAAGGGCAGGGCTGGAGGAGTTGCATAAATGGGACCTGCATTGGACCAGGTGAGCCTCTGTGATGGCTGCTGGGGAAACCCCGGGAAGGAGACCCCAGGGAGGGAGTCTTGGGGGCCTTCATACCCTAACTGTCCTGCAAACCAATCCTTGGGCCCCAGGAAGGGGAAAGGGGCTAAAGAGGAGCCTGGGATGAGAGTCGTCCTCCCAGCCAAGACTGATGGCAGGGACTGGATTTGGTGCAGGGAGAGGGGGTGGGGGCCCCCAGGATACTGCCGACGGTTCCCTGGAGGAGGTTTATCTCTGCTCTGCCCAACCTGGCCCCCAACCACCAGTACCGGGGGCCAACTACCCAGCCGCCAATTGTAAAGACGGGGAAACTGAGGCCTGGCACGTAGCCCCCCGGCTCAAGGTCATGGAGCTGGGCGGGCAGCTCGGACGCAGGGCTGCGGCTTCCCCAGCCCCTCTTTCTTCCCCGGCCACTTAGAGACAGGATAAAGGGTGGCCCCAGTGCGAGCCCCCCGGGTGGGCAGAGCACGCGGAGGGAGGCCGAAGCCGGCCGGGCAGCGCCTGGGACTCCTCCCGGGTGGTCGTCGGTCGGGGGAGGGGGCAGGCGGGGATGAAAGGGAGGAGGGGCCCAGCCCGGGCCGAGGAGGGGGAAACGGGGTGGGAGCGGGTCAGGGAGGGGCCGGAGGGCTCGGGAAAGGCGAGCTCATTCCCGAGGAGGCAGGGGCGCGGCCTCGCGGCAGACCCGGCCTCCGCGGCCGCCCGGTCCGGCCCCCTCCCGTGCGCCCGCTCCCCCCCATCCCCGCCCCGGCTGCCCCGGCGCGACGCCCCCGCCCGCCCGGCCCCCGGTGGGCGCCCCTCCCGGCCCGCGCCCCGCGCACCTTCCTCTCCCATACGTTCTTCCCTCCAGGTGCAACAAAGTAGCGTCAACCTCATGCACTCGGCGGGGGGCGGGGCCCGGCGGGCTGGGGCTAGGGGCGGCCCGGGCCCCGCGAGCTCGCCCGCAGCCGCCGCCGCCGCCGGCCCGGGAGGCGGAGGCGGAGAGCGCGGGCCGGGCCGGGGTGGGCTCGGGGCTCGCGGCGCCGCCGCCGCCTCTCGGACACCGGCTCGGGCACCGGCTCCGCGCCGCGGCGGCCTGGGGACGGAGCGGAGGGGTGGGCCGGGGCGGGGCCTGGAGCTGCGGCACGGGGGCGGGGCGGGGCGCGGGCGAGCGGCCGAACTGCCCTGCGCGGCCCCGCCCCGCGCCCTCGGCGGCGCCCCGCCCCGCCCTTTCATTCATCCTCGCCCGAGTGCCAGGTCTCTGCTGGGCGCCGCGAGGCGGAGCCTCGTAAGCCGAAAACTGCGGCATGGGAGGGGAAGCGTGCTCCCGTGCGGCAGCCTAGGGGGATGCAGAGGCCCGGACCAGGGAAGCCCCTGTGACCCAAGCCAGGGGTGACCTAGAACCCAGACCGGAGCTGGAGGAGGCGGTGTGGACCCTGGGGAAGAACCGTAGTGGCCTCCTTGGGGAGGGGCGCCTCTCACGTCCTCTCCCTCTCTGACTCCTGCAGTGAGGTCAGGCCCTGGCCGGAGGGGAAGGCGATGGCCCACGCGTCTCAGGTCCTCATCGCCTAGGCAGGGAGCTAAAGGAGGACCATCAGGGGAGGAGTGACCCTCTGGCGGGCTGTGACAGATGTGCTCAGGGGTCTGCTCTTCCCAATGTTGGGAGACTTGGAGCTGGCGCAGCCCTGCCCAGGGTGCAGGAGGAGGCACAGCTTTGAAATGGCCGGAGGATTTGGGCCATCCCCAAAGCACAGGTCACCCGTCTAGCACTGAAAAGGTGAACCGTTCTGCCTGGAAGTGAAGAATCCTAGAATGCTGGACCTGGGGAGGGGGTGACCCTTTCTCCCTTTAGACCCGCCCTCCCACTTCATCCCATTGCGGAGAGGTGGTGAGCGGCGAGGTTGAGCACCATGTCCGGGGTGCCCAGTGAACAAGGGGCAGAGCTGCCCCAACTTGGGCTCTACATAATCACATGTGCGTAGACTCCTCTAGGCAGGGCCAGCAGCCCGTGCCTGCAAGGCAGGGGCCCTCACCCCTGGGTGCAAAAAACAGTTACCTGGAGGAGGGAAGAAAATATTAGAATTTTAATTTCTGATTAGAAAGAAGCTGGGCTTTAAAAATACTTAATATTTATATTGGTGTCGGTGCCCTTGCTCTGTCTCTTGGTCGGATGGCTTCCCGAGCAGGCCACAGTGCAGGCTGGAGGGGGGCACAGAGCGGGCCTGGAGGGGCCATGCACCTGCACCTACTTAGCTGAGCGATATTGTCAAGTTTTAACAAAACTAACGCTCACAGAACGGACTTGTGGCTGCCAAAGATTCCTGAAAAGAAAGCCGAGATGGAAGACAATGCTGATACTGCAAGACGAACAAAAAGGTGGGAGCTGGAGCTTCTATCCCTGGTAGGAACTGCTTGGCAGCCCCCCGTTCCCGGCGGAACCAGTGACTGGCTCATCAGATCTGACGCATTCAGTTGCCTTGCTCATATAAGGTATTACGTCTTTTTTTTAAGACAAAAAAAAAAAGAATTTTGTTTATTTTTAAATAATATTATCGTTCAAGTACTGTTTTTCATCCTTTGAGAACTCTTCGTAACCTCTGCTTTCGCACGGTTATGGGATGACTGTATTTTCTTCGTGTAATCAAGTATGTCTATGACTTATAAGCGAGTATGAGTGCGTGTGTGTGGTGGGGAGCAAATTAAGAGCCCCAGCTTGGATCCATTAAGTTTTAGGTGCCTGTTTGCCATATATATATATGATGTTTGCTAAAAAATATTTTACTGATGGGATTCACGATAAAAATTTTCTAGAGGAGGGGGTCAAGAGCCCTGGGGGAAAGGCTCGTTTACTCCAGGTCAGTGATTAGGATTTGTCCGAACTTGCTAAATCGGTGCCTGGCTAAACACAAGCTAGTGACAAGCAAGAAGCTCCGTGGGGATGGGTACACTGTCACAAGATGAGCCCAAGACTGTCACCCAGGGCAGGGGCCTGAGCCTGAGCTGTCCTAAAGCCTCAGGACAAAAAGAGCTGGCATCACAGGATCCCTGTGGTCAGACACAGTCTTCCCCCTTCTCGCCCACTCTGGGTGACCTCACCCGGACACGTCGCTTGGTGACTCGCCTGCCCCGTCTTTGAACTGCAGGATCTGAGGACCCAAATGTCTCCTTGGCACCTCCACTTTGATGGCCCATGGGCACCTCATGCTTAATGTGTCCAGGCCAGAGCTCTTAACTGGTGCCAGGGGCAGTTCCACAACTGGTCCTTATTTCCGTCCATGACACTACATTCATCTCGTGGTTCGGGCCCAAACTTGCCGGTGGCCTTGACTTCTCTCATTCTCTGCCCCTGCCCCTTGCGTCTGATCCATCAGCAAATTCTACTGGCTTTCCGTACAGAATATATCCGGAATTCCACCCCTTCTCCTCCTCCCTGGTCTAGCTGGGTGCACCAGGCAATAGTCCCCAGGTCATGTCCTCCTAGTACCCTTCGGAGCCTCTGAACACATGGGTCAAAGTGTGACATTTTCTTGCTTTTAAACCCAAAGCCCTACTTAGACCTTTACAGGACTTAGCCCCTGGCTAGTTCTTTGCTTTTATTTCTTCTCTCCTTGCTCATTTTTGTTAACCATCGTGCACCTTTAAGTTTATTGATTTATTTTTTAAAGATTTTATTTATTTGAGAGAAAGAGTGAGAGAGAGAGAGAGCATGAGTCGGGGAGGAGCAAAGGGAGAGGGAGAAGCAGACTCCCCGCTGAGCAGGGAGCCTCATGTGGGGCTCGATCCTGGGACTCTGAGGTCAGAACCTGAGCCGAAGGCAGATGCTTAACTGAGCCACCCGGGCGCCCCGAAAGTTTATTTATTTATTTTTTTAGTAATCTCTACACCCAGCGTGGAGTGTGAACTCACAACTCTTCCCGCTAAGCCAGCCAGGTGCCCCTGTCTTGGCTTTTACTCCTCATGGTGCCGATTCCCTGACATGAGAGGGAATCCTTTATTGACTATTTCTTGGGGCGGCTCTAGCAAATGACCACAAACTTGGCTTAAGTGAATATGAGGACGTGTGTGGGGTGGCGAGCAAATTAAGAAACTACAGAAATTAATTTGCTCACAGTTCTGGAGACCAGAAGTCTGAAATCAGTTGGAGCCCAAATCAAAGGCTGCATTCCTGGAAAGCTCTAGAGGAAAATCAGTGCCTTTCTTCTTCTAGCTTCTTCTTTTTTAAGTTGCAGTTAAAAGCCCATAATATAAATTTACCATCTTAACCATTTTTTCCTTTAAGTAGGCGTGCAGGGCCCGAACTCATGACCCTGAGATCAAGACCTGAGCCGAGATCAAGAGCGGGACACCCAACCCAGTAAGCCACCCAGGAGCCCCCATCTTAACCCCCCCCTTTCTTTTTTTTGGAGAGAGAGTGAGAGTGCTAGCTCGCACGCGCACGTGACCAGGGGAGAGGGAAAGGGAGAGAGAGAGAATCTGAAATAGGCTCCACGCCCAGTGTGGAGCCTGACGTGGGGCTCGATCCCAGGACCCCGAGATCATGACCTGAGCTGAAATCAAGAATTGGATGCTTAACTGACAGTGCCCCCCACCCCCAGGCTTCAGATTTTGTTCGTGTGTCATATTCCTGCTTTTATTTCATTGCAAATCGGTGTTTTCTTACAGCTCCCAGGGCTGCTTGGAGACAATTACTTTGCATTCTCTGCCCAGACGCTCCTGGCCCTACATTTCTTTAGTTGGTTACTGGAGCTTTATTAGTTCCCTTTGGCGGTGTCGTGTTTACCTGATTTTTCGTGATCTGTGTAGCCCCTCCTGGGCTTTGCAGACTCCTTTTAATAGCTCAAGACCTTTCCCTGCCGTTCCCCGGGTTTACCGGCCTGTCTCGGGGATTGTGTTATAGTGGGGCTGGAGCTGGGGCTCATCTGTTGGGCCCACAGTGGGGTCCGCAGTTGGCAGGCCTGTCCCCAAGTGGGTGGGCGTGACTTCTGCTGGGTCCCTGAATGTGCTTCCTCGTTTTTGCAATGCTGGGCTGGTCCTTGGGTGGGCAGGCCTGCTTGCTGGCCATGGTCCAGTGGGGCTGGAGACAAGTCATGGGGCAGTTTTAGGGACCGTAGTCGGGTCTGAGGCCAGCAGGCCTGTTTACTGGGGGCTGGATGGGCACTGCCGCTCGATCCTGTAGTGGGGGCGGGGGCGGGTGCCAGGATCATGGTCTGCCTTCGGCTCGGGTCATGATCCCAGGGTCCTGGGATCAAGCCCCACATCGGGCTCCCTGCTCAGCGGGGAGCCTGCTTCTCCCTCTGCCTCTGCCACGCCCCCTGCTTGCGTGCTCGCTCGTTCTCTCTTGCAAAAATAAGTAAATAAATAAAATCTTAAAAAAAATAATAATAATTTACCAGAGAAGTTATCTGGTCCCGGGCTTTTCTTCTTTGGGAGAATTTTGATTATTGATTCAAATCTCCTTGTTAGTCGTCTTTTCAGATTTTCTATTTCTTCGTGATTCAGTCTCGCTTTGTTGTGTATTTCTAGGAATGTGTCCATTTCTTCTGGGTTGTCCCAATTTGCTGGCATAGAGTCTATCCCGATTGTTATAAGGATACTTGTGGTGGCATTTAGGGCCAACCTGGAAAATCTCCCCCATCTCACGAGCCTTCGCTGAATCACATCTGCAAAGACTCTTTTCCCACACAAGGTAACTGTTAAACGGGCTGAATCGTATCTCTGCAAACGTCCTATGTCGAAGTCCTACCCCCAGCACCTCAGTACTCGACTGGGTTTGGAGAGAGAGCAATTAGGTTAAAATGAGGTCATCAGAATGGGCTCTGGTCCAACTTGACTTAAAAGAAGAGGAGATTTGGGGAAAAAAAACAAAAAAGAGATTAGGAACAGATACATACAGATCGGAGGCCACTGTGGGAAGTCACAGGGAGAACAAGCCCGCCCACACCTTGATCTTGAACTTCTGGTCTCCAGAACTGTGAGAAAATAAATTTCTGTTGCGGAAGCCCCCCAGTCCAGGGTACTTGGCCGTGGCCCCCTGAGCAGACGAACGCGGTGATACTCACAAGGTTCAGGAGCCGGGTGTCCTCGGGACTCTCATGGGCCCGACACGTTCACTGAGCATCTTTCTACTGGAGCATATAACCGAGGAAAGCGGGACACTTGTGTGTTTTTGTTCTTTAGATAGTGTTTAAGCCTCAGGGGGAATTTACATGCTGGGGTGGGGAGTCAGGGAAGGAACAAAGAGGGGAACCGTGTCACGTGGTGGTGGCAGAAAAGCAGGCGGGGACAGGTGAGGGAGGAGGGGACAGTTTGTCATTTGAGACAGGGAGCCTGAGAAGGTGACACTGGAGTCCCTGAAGGCGGCCAGGGAGCCAAGCACATTGCTAGGCGGAGGGAAGAAGGCTCCGGGCAGGAGAGACGGCAGATGCTGGCCCGCAGCGGGGAGGCAGAGGACCGGGAGCGGGACCGTGTGGTGGAAACAGCTGCTCCAGCTCGAGTGGGGGCTCCGAGGCCGGCGGAAGTCCTCTGGCTTGGGCCCCGATGCACTGACCCGACTTGACTTGGGTTTTAAAAGGATTTGTTGTGGCTGCTACGTGGGGAGAAGGCTAAAGGGGGAGCCAGGTTGGGGGGGGGGGAGGAATTGTTTTTTTCACTCCACTGTGCTCCGGGATATGCTCCCAGAGCATCATCCCACCCACTTCTCTTTCCATCCCAGCCCCTCCTGGCCCTGCGCGGGACTTTGCAGGCAAATGCACAGACAGCCACGGTCCCACACACCACTGCCTCGCCGCCGGGCCGTGGGCTTGGCGCTCCGGAGGTCGGTCAGGTGCAGGCGTGAGGCCATGTGGGCCCTGGAAGTGGAGTTGGTGGTTGGAGGGGAGAGGATTCTAGAATCTGGCGCTCAGGGCGTGGTCTAAAGGGGAGCCGTGGGCTCCATCCAGGTGGGCCCGTGCCCAGGCCCCGAGGGTGGGGGAGGGCTGCGGGGCTGGGGGCCTCCGAGGGTGGTTCTGAGGCTCCCAGGGCCGCCTGCAGGATCTCGTTTGTTGTATTTTAGCAAGAACCGGAGCGGTGCTGTGTGGGTGAATGGCGCTTCCCTCCAGGGGATGTCTTAGAGGGATGTCTTCCGGTTTGCTTAAGTGGGGCCATTGCTCCCCTCGCCGCATGGCTGTCCACTAAGGCCAAGGGTTCGGTCTGGACAGGAGGGTCATTTTGTTTCCTCCACCCCTTCAGTGCCACCCTCAGCATCTGGAGGCCACCTGCTCAAGGTCTTGGTCCCAAGGGGCAGGCCTGGGGAAGGTGTGGCTGGATGGGAGACCCATGCAGGTGGGTCTGCCCCCCCCAAAGGGGCTTTTCTTAAAGGGCCAGCGGTACTTGGAGAAGGGTTGATACACCCAGGGGCCGGGAGCTGCAGGCAGGTGATTTCGGTAAATAGCCTCCCCGTCCCCCAAATACACCTTGAAGAGTGGGAGTTCCTGTTCCCGCCCCGGGGCAGATGAGAGAGGACAAAGTAGGCCGGGACACCGTTTCCTTCCAAAGATTTTCATTTATTAGTCTTTTCTCAAGCAGTTAATTCTCTTTTCGTATTTCAAAGAAAAAAAAAAAATATGTGTTTCATCCAGAGTTATACCAAAGTGATTAAGATGAATTTTCTACTGGGGAATATAGCTCCCCAGATCAGAAGAAAAAAAAAAATTTTCCCCCCCAATTAACCACAAAAATAAAACCAGGAGAACATCAGCAATCGAAAATCATCCTCAAATATCCAGGACAAAAAATAAAATATTTATTGATCTATCACAGCGAGACACAAAGAGATGGGCGGGGCGGGGGTGGGAAATGCTCCGAAACAAGGGTTCGAGGGATACAAGGGACGGGGGTTACAGTACTGCATGGGGGGGACCCAGGTCGGGGAGGAGACTCCTGCCGCCCCAGCTGGCATGCTCCTTGAACCCTGGGTACTCAGGCCCCATCGTAGGGGTGTGTGGGGAGGGGTGGAGGCGGGGCACAGGCCGCCTGGACTGGTTAACCAGGCTGATGCTGGGCGGTCAGCTGGGGACAAGGATGGACGGATGGATGGACAGATGGCTGGATGAATTCCACAAGAGCAAGAGGGCTGTTCCCAATGGGGGGGTGGTGTCTTCCCATCCGCAGGTGTCCCAGACTTGGGGAATAGGTAGGGGGCGAGGGGGCTGAGAGATGGTATGACCGAATCCAGCTTGAGGCTTTGGGTGCTTGGGTACCAACTGGACCGCAGCCGGGGTTGGGGGAGGGGGATTCCTGGTGGGCAGGGGGAGGTGGGACTGCCCAGGGAGTGTCCGCACCATCTTCAGAGGAGCCCCGGGGAGGGGGTTCCCAAGGGGCTGCCCTTCCCTCCTCCCTCCCCCAGGAAGATGAGAGCACCAGCACGTAGCACCAAGTTCCCCTGGAGATGGAGAGTGTGTGGAGGGGGAGCTCCTGGGTGGGAAGGGTGTGGGGGCAGGGGGCTAAGCCCACCCACCCCTGGCCTCTGAAGTCGGGGGGGGGCCTCCCGGGTCCCGCTCGGTCACCACTCTTGTTTCCTTGCTTTGTGGATTTCCAAGGCCACCCAGCCTGGCCTGTCCCCTCCCGGGGTGGGGACTGGGGAGGGGGGATGGGAGAAGGGGTCACAAGGGGTTTACATTCTCCACCAAGCAGTAGCACCAACGTTGATGAGGTCGCGAGTCAGGGGTCCTGGGAAGCTCACTTTCTCTTCCGGCCACAGGATTTCCCCAGGCAGGCCCCACCTGGGCGGGAGGAGGCACCCATGACGTCCGACCCCTGCCGGGGCCTGCTCAAGTCCCTGGCCATTCAGACCAGCTCCAGGCTCTTCTCGCACCCTCATCAACGCAGTGGGGAACAGAGGCTCCAAAGCCATGAGAACCCTGGCCACAACCTGCTGCCAGCCTCTGAGCCATTGCACTGCCCTAACTCCTCCCAGGCAGGAGGGTGGGAGCAGGGCCCATGGGATGGCAGGGTAATCAAGGCCCAGGGAGGGGAAGGGGCCTGGCGTGGACAGGGTCACTATATTCTGAGTCCACTGCGTTTGGGAAGCCTTCAGCAAGCACACTGATTAGCAAGCCTTGTTCTAAGCCGGCAAGGCACCACTGTCTGCTGGGGGGCCTGCAGTCGTTTCTGCCCCTGCTGGAGCTGGACGTGGCTCCTTACCGCCACCTGGTGGCAGTGAGCCGCTGAGTGGGGCCGGGACAGGCTTCTCCCGGTTAAGCTCCTCCAGGGACTTTGGAAAGCAGTGTGCTCAGGCCACAGGCAACAAGTCGTGCCCGACCGAGAGCTGGGTACCCTGGAGAGGGTCAGGCTGGTCTTGCCTCTGCCTGTCCCCGCCCTGGCCCCAGCGGCCCCATCTGCGGAGTGGGAAGTGGGTGGGGATGGAAGGGAATCCACAGCCTGAGCAGACCCAGGAGTGGAGCTGGGCTTCTTCGGGTCTCCTTGGAGCACTGTTGCGAGGTTCCGTGGGGGGCGGTGACCATTACCTGCCCCCCCTCCCAGAGGCACGTCTGCATCTTTGAGCGAGGGTGGGGCTCTGTCTGGGCCCGGCGGTGGCCTCTGCCCACCCGGCCCGGCTAAGAGCACCTTGGGTCCCCCATCCATCCCTCAAATGCCCTGACTCTAGGGTCCTTTGTCCCATTTACTCTCTCCTCTGTTCCTCCCTTGCCCTCCTCCCTTCTCTTTCCCTTGGCTCCTCCTGGTGGGGTACGGTGGGCAGCCGGGAGGGAGAAACTGCCAGGCCTGGCTTAGGGCGAGCCTGGAGGGTCCCAGGCCCACTCTTAGCCCTGGGTGTCTGTGTCAGAGGTAGACGCAGGGATGGGGGGGAGGTGTCCAGCTCCCCCCAACTTCCCCACTCCCTCCCTGCAAGGCCCAGTCCAAACGTCCCGCCCCTTTTCCAGGCTAATGGACCCCTGCCGTCTGCCTGTGTCTGCCCCCTCCCGCACTGCCCTCTCCCAGGGGCTGGGTCTCTACTCACCTTGGAATCCCAGGGCTCCCAGGGCCCCTGCATAGGGCTTGGGAGGTTTGCCTGTGGAGGTAAGGGTGGGGGTCAGGTAGGGGGCCGGGCTTTGCTGCCTCTCCCAGAACCCCCACCATGTACCAGGGCTCCAGCCTGTCACAGAAGGTTCTGAAGACCTTCCTGCCCCTGGCCTTTGGTCTCACCCAGCAGGAACCATGCCATGCTCCTTATGGAGGGTATCCTGCCTGTGGAGGTCTGAGCAGCTAGGACGGCGCCCCCCACCCACCAGCCAGACTCCGGCCATGCAGACTGCCCCACCTAACATGCCCGGGGCTTTAGCCTCCCTGACCACCTTACACATTTCCTCGTCAGGAGGAAATGGGATCTCGTCAGGCCCTCCAGCTACACCGGAGACCGGGGCCGGCCCAGGTCTCTGTCTCCTGGTATCCCGTCAAATCCCAGGCTGGGAGCCCCAGGAATGGGATCCTTGCCCCCATCCCTACATCCCACAGCTGAACTTCCTTGGCATCGGAGGGCCAGCCCAGGGCCATGGCCATGGTCACTGCTGCCACAGTAGCACCTACCCCCCGCCCCCCCATGAAAGTAGCTCGGGGCCCTGACTCACCGCCGATGCCCAGGCCCCCAACTGCGCCACCTGTGGGACAAGGAGAGGGGCTGTGAGTGAGTCCGCTTCTGGGGAGCCCGCCGAGCCTCCCCGGCCCCTCCCCACCCCGGGGGCAGCCGCGTCCTGGGCCTGGGTGTCAGGAGCCCTGGGCTCAGCCTCACTCATTGCGTGACCTTGGGCAAGTCTCTGGCACTGTCTGAACCTCAGTCTGCCGCATCTGGAACACGGAGCTTTGGACAAGCTGATGCTCCCTGAGCTTTGCAGGGGAGGGGGAGGGGGAGGGGGAGGAGGGGAGGCCCAGCTTCGAGTAAGGAGGTCACGGATCTACCCCCAGGGCCTGGCTCTGATCTTCCAAGCAGATGAAGGGGGGGGGAGTGGGAGTGGGGAGGATGGGGCTGGAGCGCCGGGCCTGGGAGGGGGTGGGGCTGGGGCGGGGCTGGGGGCGGGGCTGGGGGGACAGGAGCCTGGGTGTACCTGGGAAAATAGGGGACAGTCCGAAGCCAGGTCTTGCTGCGATCCCTGTGGGAGGGGTTCGGGGTTGGCTCGGGGCCGCCATGCTCTGGCCTCCTCCCCTCCCCTGGCCTCTCTGCCCAGGCGCACCTCCGCCCCCCCCTCCCCCGCGTGCCCCTCATGGGCAGAGCAGCTTTCCTTACAAGCCTTGTCTCTGCCTGGCATCCTGGCAGGGGGGCCCAATACCCCCAGCTCATCAGCCTGGTGTCTTGCCCACGAAGTGCCCGCTGGCCTGGGGCCTACTGCCCCCTTCCTGGGGCAGGATGTTCCCTTTCCTGAAATGTTCCCTCCACCCTCTCGCTCGTGTCCTGTGCTAGCTGCGGCTCCAGGAGCCCCCTGCTAGCCAGACGGGCCTCCTCTAGACCCAGGTGGGGCAGAGGCTCTCGCAGAGAGATGGCCCCTACCTCCAACTTGGAATGGCCTGGTGGCTCCCAGGACACCTCCCAGGCCAGAGGCACCTGAGAAGAGGGTGGATGGGGGTTCGGACCAGGGTCAGCTGAAGGGGGCCTGAGCATCTCCCTCTGGGTTCTGGGGTCAGGGATATCCTGGGCAGGCCTTCAGGGGTAGTGTGAGCAGGATTGAGGCGGGAGCTGGGACAGGGACGGGGCAGTGGGGGTGGGGGCAGAAGCAGCCTGCCGCCCAGGCAGGGGGAGGCCAGAGGGAGAAACTCACCATATTTGGCTGCTTTAGCAGCTGCGGCTGGGGACACACCTGGGGAGACATGGGGCCAGAGGGCTCAGGAACTGCACTGCCCTCCCAGAGCCACGTCCCCTCCTGGCCTGCTCACCCACTCGCCACCTGCCACCCTCCCTCATGCACCCATCTTGCCCGAAGTCTTGAGTAAGCTCTTCCTGCGTGTCCAGTCTGGAACACAGGGACGAGATTCGGGCTGCTTTAGGTAGGGGGACACGATGACGACCCACGGAAGAGTGACATGTCAACACGAGCCCCCCGTGGTGGGCAGAGACTTTGGGGAAACAAATTTCCCTCCCAGCTCTGCTGTTCTCCTCTGGAAAATGGGCACAGCCACTGTCATCCCGACGAACTCCCACTTAAAGTGGGTGGATGAGCCGACACAGGAGAGAGACAGGAGGGGGCGCCCAGCTGCACGAGGTGGCCCCGGCAGGCGCTTGCTGAAGGTCCTCCAAATGCTGGAGCCAGTGTGGCAGGTAGGAAGAAATCACAGTCTCTGTCTCTGTCCCTCTCTGTCTCTCTCTCTCATACACACACGCACGCACGCGCGCGCGTGCACCCCTGCACCCGCTCATTCCAGAGCAGTCCCTCACCTCCAAAGCCCCCAACCCCTGGGATGGCTCCTCCGGCTCCGAGGCCCCCAACTCCGAGCCCCCCGGCTCCCAGGGCTCCGACTCCCCCGAGGCCTGTGGGGAGAGCTGTGTGTTAAACTATGGGCAGGTCTGTCTGCAGACGGTGGGGGTCTCCTCCCGGGACCCAGGTAGAACCTGAGCTCCCAGGGCCTTGCAGGGCTTATTGGGGGCAGGGTGCGGGCTGGGCTCTGGGGAGACGATGCCCCTGAGGGCCCCCTGCATGGTCAGAGGCCCCGCTCCCCAACCAAGCCCAAAGGGACGGGCGGCCGCGCCCACCCCCAACCAGTGCTCACCATACTGGGCGGCTTTGGCGGCGGCTTTGGCAGCAGCGGCTGCGGCCGCAGGTCCGGCTCCTGGGGACACAGAAGAAGCTCAGGGTTGCGAGGGCGTGGGGGGACTCGCCACTGGTCAGTCTTCCTCCCTGCCCAGCCTGTCCTAGGCTTTCCACTCACCTGCCACACCGCCTGGGACACCTACGCCGCCGAGAGCCCCGGCCCCTCCCACTCCTGTGGAGAGAAGATGGAAAGTCGGTACCCCGATGTCTTCAGGACGGGGGTTCCCTGGCCCAGGGACGCTAAGCAAGCAGACAGGTGGCCAAAGCCAAGTGACCCAGTGGGAAGGGGGACGGGACAGACACCTGGGTCTGAGTCCCGGCTCTGTCCTGGCCAATCGGGCAAGGGGGGGCCCCTTGAGCCTTGGCCCACACATTTTTTCTCCTTCCCAGCCAGCTAGTGCTCAGAGCCACTGGTGGCCACTTGTGGCTATGAGCTGCCGAGGGGCGAAGACTAGTCTCAGGTTCTGACAGCCCTGTGTTCGAATTCTGCTTTCTCCTCTCACTATAGCTGTCCCCTCCCTGAGCCCCAGAGCCCGGGACCCTTACCCCACTCATGCTTCAGGTGTCTGGGGGAGCAAAGGGACCCCCCCACCACCCCGTGCACGCACTCTGAGTTCTGAACCACCGCCCAGGGTAGAGCTGCCGGGCGTGGTCACGGCTAACACCCGATGCCAAATTCACGGTTCTCTGTGCTTTTGTGCTTTGCATAGAGTAGCCTGCTTCTCATTCACTGCAGCAGGGAAGCTAGGGACCCCCTAGCATCCCCATTTTGCAGATGAGAAAATTGAGGCACAGCAGAGGTTAAGCAATGTCCTCAAGTTTCCACAGGCAACACATGGCTTGGGAGCCGGCGCCCTCAACTGCTTTGTTTCCCTGGCAACGTCTGTTAGACTCAGGCAGGCCAGCCGCCGGCCAGGAACAGAAGAGGGGCCCGTGGGTCACCGGGCCTGTAGAGGGTGGGGGCCGAGGAAGCCGGGATTTTCCGAGGTGGAAACTGGCCCCAAGCGGGCTGGCCAGGGCTGGTTGGCGGTTCCCTGGCAGGGGCCCTGGTCCGGCTCCTCGGAGGCCAGGAATGCGGGGGCCACAGACAGCGTGGGTCTGTCTGTCCAGGCGGAACTTGCCACGTCCTCCAGGCTCGTGGCAGGCGCAGTCGTGCTGACAGCAAGGCAGGCGGGAGGCCGGGGGGCCTAGACGAGGGGTCCCGGCTCTGCCGGTGAGGCAGGCGTGGGCCCTGGCCCCCGGCCTTGGGTCCCATGAAACTGTTGGGGCCAGAAGGGCCTTAGGGACCGTGGTCCTCCCCAAGAAACTGCCACTAGGGGCACTGGAAACCTGAGGGGTGTTTTGAGTTGTCCCGGAGCTGGAGGCATGATAGGCATTTCGCGAAACCATCATTAATGTGCCCTAGAAACCGCCTTTTTCCAGCCTGACCCTCCCAGCCCTGTGCTGCGGGCTCTGGGCACCAGGCCACGGCCCCGCCGAGAGGAGACGGGTGGCCAGGTATTATCAGGGCCCGTGGGGCAGCAAGCAAACCGACCACAGGGGGCCGTGTGGGGGCTGCACTCACCGTATTTAGCTGCTTTAGCTGCAGCCAGGGTTCCAGGTACTGGGTGAAAAGAGAAAAAAGGAAAAGGGGGCCGGTCAGCAGCCAAGATCTGTGCCTGGGTGTTCTGCCTCCTCCAGGGAGCCCTCCCTGACTTCCTCAGCCTTCGTTGCTCCTCTCAAAGCTCTGAAATCATGGTGCCCCAGCCAGGAGCTCACCCTGCCAGGTAGAGAGCTCCAGGACCTAATGTGCCACCACCAGCCCAGTCTGGGGCTGGTCGAAGGCTGAACCGTGCCTCCTCCTTCTGTCTGCCTCTTCCTTCTTCTCCAGGCACAGTGTGATCTGCCTGAGGCTGGACACGGAGCAGGCAGGAGGTGAAGATCTGGAGGTCCTAGTGGCCCCCTTACCATACCAGTGCTGCTCACACCCGCTGACCCCAGGGACCTCCACCCTCCTTTCCGGGGTAGTGGGCTACTTTTCGGTTTGGAACTCTGTCGCTCCTCTAACTGAGCAGGCAGAAACTCGGAAATCTAGCAGCCTGGGGCCCCCTTTGCCCCGCCTGCCACCCCTCTGTTACCTGGTCATCTCTGACGGTTCAGGAGAATCTAACGGGGAGATTTACTACGAGCCCCTGAGTGAAGCTGCTCGGGACGTGCGGGCAGGAAGAGGGGTTTCCCTCCTCTGAGCTCAGGGGGCAGTTTCCGCCCAGGCCCCAGAAGGCCCCTCACCTGCACCAACTCCAAATCCAGGAACACCGGCACCAACTCCGAGTCCGGGAACGCCAGCAGGAAGCCCAGCTGCAGCCCCTGGGGGCAGGGGGGGCGGTGGGCAGTGGTGGGGGGCGCGGCAGGCAGGGAGCATGTGCTCACGGGGGGGGGGGTGGAGTTCTGCCCGGGGAGCTGAGTCAGCCCCCAGCGCGGGGGCCCACATGCAAGCAGGGGCCTCCTCCCGCCGAACCTGCCCTCTCTAGGGCCACCAAGAATGGTCTTCCTAAAACGCCCACCGACGGCCAAGTCCAGCCCCTCCCAGGCTGGCATTCAGGGCTACGCGGTGGCTGTGGACACCCCACGTGTCACACAGGAGGCTGGGGAGGGAACTCGGAGGTCGCTTGGCTAGTGTGGGACCCAGGACTTGAACCGGGTCTCCCTCATGCCCGATCTGTGCTTCCGAGCCCTCGGGTGGCCCCTCTGGGACCCAATGAGGCTGCATATCATGGGGGTGGGGGGGTGCAGCTCAGGCTTGGGTACTCACGGAACTGGGCTTTGGCAGCTGCCTTAGCAGCGGCTTTGGCTGCAGCAGGGGTCCCTGCTCCTGCAGGGAGAGGGAAGGGGTTCAGGGACGGCACCCAGGGAGGATTCAGAGGCCCCTCAGGCCCGCTTACTCAGGCAGCTCACCTGCAACACCGCCAGGGCCAATGCCGATGCCGGGAACCACGCCGGGAACCACACCGGGAACCACACCTGGAACGACGCCGGGAACCACGCCAGGAACCACACCCGGAACCACGCCGGGAACCACGCCGGGAACCACGCCGGGAACCACGCCGATACCGGGGCCTAATCCTGCAAGAGCAAGAAGAGCTCATTCTTAACCAAGTCCTGACCAAGGATGGAAGCTGATGGAAAGAGCCGCAGGCTGGGAGTCAAGAGTCTTGGGATCTTGTCCCAGACCGGACACAGGCTTGCTGTGTGACGTCAGGCACATTACTTTCCCTCCAGGGGCCTCAGCTTCCTTATCCCTGCAAGGAGGCATATGCAGGATTGGGAGCTCTTAACCTTTGAGGGACAAGGACCCCTTTGGGGCTTCTGAGGGTGGTGGAGGCAGTTACACAGTAAAGGGAACTCAGCAAGACGGGTAGACCTGGGTTCAAAGCTCAGTTCAGATGCCATAAAGCCGATGTGGGCACGTGACTCAAGCTCTCAGACTCTCAGTTTCCACATCCGTAAAATGGGACTAGTGGTACCAACCCCATAGAGTGGGCACAAGGATCACCTCTGCACGTGGTGGCTTATAAAGGGGTCGTTTGCCGTACATGAATTTGGGGGTCAGCAGACCTGAAGTCAAGGTGTTCTTTGGCCTAGACAGCGCTAAACTTTGTGATCGGAACCTTGATGTCCGCAAGTCCCTAAGTTCGAGGCATAGGGGCCCTCCTGGCCCAGGGCCTGGCGTGCAGTGGGAATCTATAAGTGGGGCTGCTGTGGCTTGCCATATTCAGAAAGGTGTGGGTGCCTGGGGCTGCCAGGGTGGGCTTTGGGGGTGGCAAGAGATGGAGAGAGCTTCACCAGGGAGCAAGAAGTACTCTAGGAGGCTGGGAGTCTGGTGAGCCCAGCCTGAGGTCCAGAGGGGGGCAGGCTCCAGCTGGAGCTGGGGCGGTACTCGAGATTGGGGGCTGGGAGCAGAATGAGGGGGCTGGGGGGACACTTACCAAACTGGGCGGCTTTGGCAGCAGCTTTGGCAGCTGCTGCGGCTGGGGTCCCTGCTCCTGGAGAGGTGAAGAGTAGGGATCAGGGGGCAGTCCCTGACACCCCTCTCCACATCCCCTCCCCCATCCCCTATTCTGGAAAGACCACTTGTAGGGAAGTGTCCCCTCCCCCAAAAGACCCTCCCCACGCTGCCTCCTCAACCTGCAGACAGAGAGGGAAGCACGGACAGCCAGCCCGGCTGCCAGGCCTGCCCTGCGGACGGCCCCCTAGCCAACCTGGGCACGTCCTGCCCTCGAGAAGCAGCTCTGGCTACGGCAGAGGGGAGCCCAGCGCTGATGGGTAGAAGCCCAGACCCTCTCCTAAGCCTCTAGAAGTCTTATGCACCTTTCTGCTGAAGGTGGTGTTCGTTTAAAAAAAAAAAAAAAAAAAAATCCTAACAGTGCTTGTATCCCAAACAGGAGGAAACGGCTTGTTTTGGTGGTGGAGGAGGAAACCTCAAAAGGAAAATTTTTCTCCCAGAAAGAAGGCAGAAGAGAAATCGGGTGGGGACAAACAAGGAAGTCTGTAACTTAATCTCCGTGTAACTTCATCTCTTCTCTTTGGCCGCTGACTGGTGGGGGACAATGAACCCAGGAGAACCGAAGGGTGGCCCAGGCCCTCCCAACTGGTCTGGGACCAGAAAGGCCATTGGAGTGAAAGGGCTTCACCACCGATCCCGTGGAGGGTCTTCGTCCCAAGCAGGGGAATTTGCCTGCCCTCCTCCCCATCTCTTGTCAAGTCCGCGAAATGATGCACTTGACCTGGTCAATGGCACGGCTCCTTCCATGAGACAAGCCAAACCCGTCTGTGGGCTGGGGACGCAGCTCACCTGGCACGCCTCCCGTGCCTGGGACACCTGCCACTGCGTCTCCGACCCCCGGCACCAGCCCTCCCAAGGCGCCTGCGCCTCCAGCACCTGGAGGAGAGAAGGGTGTCAGCTCTGTCCCTAGAATCACCCGCCTCTAGGGAGAGCAAAGGGCGGGGCTGGTGTGGGGAACAGGAGGGCGGCAAGGCCATGGCCAACTTGCTGGTTGGGGCTGGGGGTATTAAGCAGGGCCCCAGTAATCATAGTGCTGGGCGACTGAAGAGGGCAGAAGGGTTCAGAGTGGCTTTGGAAGATGGGGCCAGGGACCCCTGATCTTGACCTGGAGAGGGAAGCAGAGGCCTGAGTGAGAGGGGGCTCCGCCCTCACGTTGGGGGAGGGCTCTGAGCTTGGAGCCCCGGCCCCCTGGGAGAGCAGGGCTGGGGAGGAGGGGAGGTCACTGGCCTTGGCATGGGGACAGGCAGGGCTGGGACACTTACCGAACTTGGCTGCCTTGGCCGCGGCGGCTGCCTGAGCGGCTGCCGCTGCTTGAGCTGCAGCTGTGGGGGGGAGAGAGAAAGAGCCCTTCAGAAACCCCCCTGGAACTCTGGGGAGGGGGGGTCTGTGCTTACAGGGCTCTTACCCAAAGGTGCTGGAGCCTCTCACTGCGCCCCCCACCCCAGCTCCTCCCTGAGCGCTCTGAAGCCCGGTCTCCGCTCCCCTGCACCCCTCCCCCTGTGGCCCTACAAAAGAGACGCCTTCTCCCGGTTTCCCCACGTGGAATTCAGGCTTACGGGTAAGGGCAGCTCCAGGAACACCGAGGGCTCCAGCTCCGATACCGGGAAAGCCCCCGGCACCAACCCCATAAGTGGGAATGCCTCCAACTCCCACTCCAGCTCTGGCCCCTGCAGGGGGAGGAGAATCAGGTGGAAAAGCATCTCAGTAAGAGAGGCTGGGGAGGGAGAGCGGGGCGGGGGTGGGGGGATGCTGGTCAACTCCCCCAAGTCTGGTTCATGAAGGACCAGAAACCATAGAATGCATGGGCCCCAGGCCATCCTCCTCCAGGGAGCCTTTACTGACATCCCCCCCAACCCCCAGCGCTCTCCAATCCCTCTCTTCTCTGACCACTTGGGGAAGGGCCCCATTGTTGGCCTTGGAGAGACTGTGGGCAGGTCCCATATCTCTAGGCAGGCTCGGGGTCCTCTGAGAGGGCCCGGATTAGGGCAAGGAGGGTCAGGGACGCTGTCTCCATTGGGACTGCCGTGCTGGGACTCTCGCATCACTCAGCTCCATGGCCTCATGGTAGGAGACAACTGGAGGAGACATTGTCCCGGGGCTCAACAGTTCCAAGTCCCAGCTCAGCCAGTGACTTGCCAGTGACTTGCTGTGTGATCCTGGGCAAGTCACTCCCCTTCTCTGGCCAGAACAGGATGGGGCAGAGCTATCAGCACGGGACTCACCGAATTTGGCTGCTTTGGCGGCTGCTTTAGCGGCTGCAGCTGGTGACACAGCTCCTGGAGGGACCAAGGGGGACACAAATGACACAGGGCCTACCCGTCCATTCACCAAAGCATATCCCCATCTACTCATCTGTCCATCTGCCTACTTAACCACCCTTCCATCTGTCCATTTGTTTGTCTATCCTTGGACTCTGATCCACCCACTCAACCAAATCTCTGTCCATCCATGTACCCACCTACCCATCCACGTATCCACTCATCTGCCTACCTATCCATTCATCTAAATATCCAATGGCTCATTTTGCATTTGCCTTCTATGCACCCATCTTGTCATGTGCTCATCCAACCATGTGCTTATCCATCCATCATCCATCCATCCATCCACCCATGCATCCATCTACCCATCCATCATTCTCACCACTTATCTAGTGCCCAACCTGCCTTTCCATCTGTCTTTCCATCTATGCATTCATCTCTTCATGTCTCTCCTTCTATTTGTCTCTTCATTTACACGTTCCCTCGTCCATCAACTTGTCTACTCATCTACATGGTCATTCACAGACATACCCAGTTGTCCATCTCACCATCATCCATCCAACCATCCATCCTTCTCACCATCATCCATCCATCCATCCATCCTCACCATCATCCATCCATCCATCCATCCATCCATCTCACCATCATCCATCCATCCATCCAACCACCCACCATTACTGAGCACCTATTCGGCTAAGGGCTGGAAACACACACTGACAGCCAGAAGATGCATTAGAGAAGTTGACACTGGTGGGGACTAATCAGGAGACTGTTACAGCCCAAGGAGGAGAAGATGAGGCATGGCTGAGGGTTTGAAGAGAAGAGGATAGCTGGGTGAGGTATTAGGGGCAATCCAAAAGTCTTAGCAACAGTTTTAATATTTCTCTCTTACATGTGTGTGCCCACGCACGCACACACGCAGCCCAGCTCACCTGGGACTCCCACACCTGGGACTCCAACACCTGGGACTCCAACACCTGGGACTCCAACACCTGGAACTCCAACACCAGGGACCCCAACACCAGGGACCCCAACACCAGGGACCCCAACACCTGGGACTCCAACTCCCGGGACGCCTAAGCCCGGCGCACCGGGCACCAAGCCTCCAGCAGCTCCTGTGAAAGGAAAGGATTGTTCTCCTGGTCTGGACCCTGTGGGAAGCTCAGAGGCTCAGAAGCTCCAAGGGCACGGCTCTGGGAGCTGTGGGGGTGGCAGGTCCTGAGGGCAGGATCCCACCCATCCGAGAGACGGGAGGCTGCCGGAACGTGACCGGCACTCTGAGGATGCGAAGACCACGATCTAGGTCTAAAGCAAAGTCAAGTGTCTCCTCTGGGCCCCCAGGCAGTGGGTGCAGCAGCCGTGGGGCAGCCCCGAGGGTAGGAGGGGAGAAGCCAGGTGCTCCATGGGACTCCCCCGCCCTCCCCCAGCTGGGCCAATCAGTGGAGAACAATGGCCTTCCAGAAAGAGTGGCCAGAATGGGCAAAGGCAAGGAGGTAGGAACAGTGCATGTTTGGGGAGATGGGGGATAGAGGCTGCCAGAGACGGACAAAAGCCAAATCCACCCAGCCTTGTAGGACTGGGCTGTCCAAGGCCCCTGCAGATGGGGGACTGAGGGCACCGGGGTCCAGGCCGGCCACCCCTCGGGGCACTCACCGTACTTAGCTGCCTTCGCGGCCGCCTTGGCTGCAGCAGCCGGAGTCCCCACCCCTAGAGAGACAGGCACAGAGGGTGAGGCCCTTTCCCGGTGGCCCTCTCAAGAACACCCCCAACCCCTGCTGGACGGATGCCCACCTGCGATGCCTCCGATCCCAGGAATTGCGCCGGGCGCGCCGGGAATGCCACCGCCTCCGACACCAGGGAGAACCCCGGCTCCTCCGGCACCTGGCAGGAAGGGGACCGTGAAGATGTGGCTCCCAGGGTCCTTCTGGAGGCCGTGCAGGAAGGCAGCTTGGATGCTGGGATTTTAACCAGCACAATCTCCTCTGGGAATGCGGCCCAGGCATCTCCGGCTGGGCCTGCTCGAGGAGGCCCCCCCCCACACTGTTCCTTGACTCATCCCCAAAGTGTCCATTTCAACACGCTCATTAAGGGACTTGTATGTTTTCAGACAAATCCCATTCTAATCACTGCCACATACTGAGAAACCACAAGCGGCCGCTCCCCGGGCCAGAGGGGCCCCCGTAGGAATGTTCAAGGCTTCCCCTCCCTGTGTTCCGAACGCTTGGCCAAGTCTGTAATCCAAGTGCCGGGCTGCCTGGCTCTGGCAGCCCCTCGTCACCCCACTCTCCTGCTCCCACATTCCAGCCATCCCCTCCAGCCTTGGGGGCCCAGAGGAAGGGCCTGCGGGGCCTCCAGCTCGCTGCTCCCCCTCCACTTTTGCCCCCTCGGGCCAGTGGGGAGATGTCCTGTCCCATCAGGGGACCAGAGGGGCTCCCCCGGGACTGGAGGTGAAGGCAAGGATCTCAGTCCCAGTAATGTGATTCTGAACTGGGGGACAAGCTGGACGGTGGCAGGGACGCTCACTCTGTCCACCACACAGGCATGGGGAAGGCCATGCCACGTCTGCAGGCCAAGGGATCGTGGGCTTGAGGAGCAGGTTAGAAGTTTTATAGTACACGTGACATTGATACTGGACAATTATATGGTTTAAATACTCATGTAGGTACCACCTAGAATTATCATTCTAACAACCAGAGTACCCATCCCCTCTGCCTGGACTTCTTCCTATTTTAACCACATGGCAAACCCCAGAATCAAATGTCATCTTCTCTGAGAAACCTTCTCAATTTCCCCCATGTAGAAATAATGTCTCCCTTTTCT
>CM052890.1:7944948-7994603 GCA_028534135.1 Potos flavus | reverse complement strand
TGGATGGATGGATGGAGAGATGGATGGATGGATGGATGGATGGAGAGATGGATGGATGGAGAGATGGATGGTGGATGGATGGAGAGATGGATGGATGGAGAGATGGATGGTGGATGGATGGAGAGATGGATGGATGGATGGATGGAGAGATGGATGGATGGATGGAGAGATGGATGGATGGATGATGGATGGATGGATGGATGGAGAGATGGATGGATGGATGGAGAGATGGATGGATGGATGGAGTGGGGGATGGGTGGATGAAGGAATGGATGAAGGGATGGAGGGAGGAATAGATGTGAATGGAAGGAAGGAGGGATTCATGAAGGAGAGATGGATGAAAAGAGGGAGGGAGGGATAGATGTGGGATGGAAGGATGGAAAGAGGGAGGGGTTGATGGGTAGATGGAGGGATAGATGATGGATGGATAGAAGGAAGGAGGGAGGGATGGAGCTATGAGGGAGGAATTGAGGGTAGATGGATGGGGGATGGATAGATGGACGGATGGATGAAGGGATGGAGGGAGGAATAGATATATCGAGAGATGGAAAGAAGGAAGGAAGGATGGATGGATGGATGGGTGGATGGATGGATGGGAAGATGGATGAGGGATGGATAGGGATGGTTGGAGAGAGGAATGGAAGAAAGAATGAGTAGATGGACCGATGGAGGAGTGGGTGGTAGTGAAAACATTGGGTAAATGGGGGTGGGGAGGGGCTGCCTTGGTTAGTTCTGTGCGAGGCAGCCTCTCAGTGATAATAGGGATGGAGAGGCTGGGGGCTGGGGCCTGGCAGGTGCACTCACCAAACTTTGCTGCTTTAGCTGCTGCTGCTGCTGCAGCCTGGGGGCCAACTCCTGAGGGAGGGGAAGCAGAGAGACTCTGAAGACTGTATTCAGGCATTTCCAGCGCCCACCTGCTCCAGCCCCACGAGAACCAACCCTTTTGCAAAAGGGGCTGGGTGAGGGAGGGGCTGTGTAGCGACAGAGCCGAGGGAGCCGCCCTCACCCGAGATCCTCCCCCAGGCTCAGCCCGGGGCCTGGACGCATCCTGGAGGGACCCTGGCCAGCCCTCGGGCTCCGGAGCCCGGGAGATTGGTGCCCCTTTGGCTGAGAGTCGGCTGAGGTTCTCCTTACCTGTCCCCGTCGGGTACCCAGCCTTGCCCGCAGCACCAGCCACTCCTCCGGGCCCGTAGCCTGTGAAAAAGAAGAGGCTCAGTAGGCCTCCGTGCCCATCTCACTGCGGCTGTCCACCTCTCAACGCCCCCAGCCCCCCGGCCCTGCCCTTCAGCGGTCAGGCTGCGCTGAGTCTCCGCCCTTTCCCTCCCAGCCAGAGTGAAAACAAATGCAAATGGGTGGGGGGTACTTATTCCCCTTTTACAGATGAAGAAACTGGCTTGCCCGAGGCCTGGGGCTAAGCGTGAGGGCCAGGGTCGAGAACCAGGCTGTCTGGATCCAAGTTCTACGTTCCCTTTTTAAGCGATTCCCTTTGCAACCTCCACCCCATCCCCGGCTGGGTGCTCTCGTCGCCAGGCCCCTGCTGCGGGAAAGAGCTAGAAAAGCCCACCGCCTCAGGGGGGCCTTACTCACCAAAGGGCAGTTTCCCAGTGCTGTAGGGCAGTCCATAGCCACCTGAAGAGAGGGCAGGGCCGGCTCACCGGTTGCTCCTTGGCAGGAGACAGCCCTACCCTGAGTAGACAGCCCTGCCTCCACAGGTGCTGAGGCCTGAGACCCCCCCCCCCCAAACACGCACCAAAGGCCCCGAGCTGCTCCCACAGGCTCTCGGGAGAGCAGAGGCCCTGGGTGGTGGAGGGAGAGGGCACCCCTGCTCCAGGGGCACGCCCCTCCCCCTGCAAATCCACGACCTGCCATGGCCCTAGAATCCATGTCTCTTCCTTGTCAGCCTCCCGATGGACGGGAACTGATGGCGGGGGCAGGGGGCTGACATCAGAGGCGTCTTTCCACTGAAGGCTGTTTCTTACCATCGACATCTGTGTTTCTTACAGTTGCCGGCCCTCTACACCTGTGCGTGTCAGGGGGGCCGGCTCCTACAGGACGGCCGGGGACCAGACGTGGGCGTCCATACTCGGGTGTCGTCACACACACCCCCCCCCCCCCCGGCCCCGCGGTGTCCGGAGTCCTCCTTCTGACTCACCCGGCAGCTTGGGTGCCTTGATGGGGTACCCCAGTGGGACGCCGGGCTGCTGGCCCCCAAAGGGTCCAACTCCTGTGGGAACAAGGAGAGGGAGCTCAGGTCCCGGCCGCAGGGGCTCGTCGGCTTCACGCTCCCCATCCTGCTCGGCGTGAGCTCCGGAACCCGGCCTGTCTTCCTGCCTCCTTGTCACCCGTCAGCCTGGGCCTCCTCGGTGCCCCGGGTCGCCTCCTCCAGGAGACTGCAGGACTCTCGCCCCCGCCCTGGGGCTCGGGCCACAGTCCGGGCCTGCAGCTCTCACGGGCATTCGGCACAGGCGGGTGGGATTTCTGGGCTCATTTGGCCGCGGCACAGACGGACGGGTTGGGGCTGGGGAAGCGGCCTGTGATCGGGCCCACATTGTGCTGAAGGCAGTCCAAGGCCTGGGGTGGTAGGCATGAGGGAAGCCGGACAGGCCTTGCTGGGATGAGGGGTGCCCAGCCCCTCCCAGGGGGAGAGCCCCTCCCTGCCTGGCTGGCTGCTCCATTGGCCTGCCCACCCGCCGGCGGGGGGACACCCAGCTTTGGCTCACCTGGGATTCCAGCAAAAGCTCCTGCACCTGCAAGGACGGGAGACATCAGCGCAGCCCTGCCACCGTGGGCCCCGGGCGCCAAGGGACCAATAAATGATGATAGGTAGCCGTGGGGGGCGGGCCCACCGGAGCCCGGCCCCATCTGCTCGGACCTCCTGGCTCACACTTGGGGGTTTCCGAGAGGGGTGCTGCCCGTCTCGGCCAGCTGCACCCCGGCTGGACCCCAGAGGCGCCTACACTGAGGGCCCTGAGCCCCGAGTCCCCATCCCCACCCCCACACGGGGCCACAGGGGCCCGAAGGAGGGTGGAGATTCCCGCTCTGGGCTCCCAGCCCGCTGGCCACATACCTGGGGTCTTGGCCTTGACTCCGGTTCCGGTGGGAACCCCAGGGAGCACCCCCACACCCGGGAACCGAGCTCCTGAGGGGCAAAGGGGGGAGCTGGCAGTGAGGTGTGGGAAGACAGGCCTTGCAGATCCCCAACGTGCCCCGGGTCACAGAGCTGAGCTTCTGTACCGACCACCAGCCACGGGCACGGCTCACGGGGTGCTGGGGGGCCTGTGTGGCGGTGACTCTCTTTCCCTGTCTGACCCAAGGTCAGAAGCCCTGAGTTTTAATCCCATGTCCTAGCCACTGGAGCCTGTGCCTCAGTTGGCCTTCTCTCTAAATTGGAGGTAACTTGTAGCCACCCTGCCCACCATCCCCCGAAAACGGGGAGCAGCTAGGGGACTTCCCCCAGTGCCGTCTCCCCTGGGGCTGGGCCACCTCAGCCAGAGGGACAGTGGGGCAGGGCGGGGGGGACACTCTGTCAGCAAATCCCTCAGAGCGGGCCGAATCTGGGCTTTTGGGGGAATTCAGGAGGTCACATGCTGGGTGGGGCGGCAAAGCCCTGGCAGGGAAAGGAGGGCGAGAGGGCAGCTCAGAGGGGGTCTCCTGCCGGGCGGATGTGCTGGGCGGGCCCCCTGGTGACTCAGAGCTTTTGGGAAAGAGCTGGCTACCCTGAGACTTGCTGTGTCCCCGGCGCGGGGGCGGGGCGGCCCTCCTTGGGCTGTGACGATGGTCTGGGTTTGGGCCTAGGATCAGGGCTGGGGGCAGGGGTGAAGCTGGCTAGCCTCTGTGGGGAAAGAGGACCCTAGTCATCTTCTGTCCTTTGGCCTGAGCTTTGATGCTTAGGGGGACAGTGCCGGTCAGGGCCCAGCTGGGGAGGTCACGGGCCACCCGGCAGGCCGCCAGGGGCTGCTCTCCTCGCCCTAGGGTCCGCTCCCTCTTCGGGCTCTCACCTGTGCCGGGGAGCACTCCCCCTGGGTAGACGCCGGGCAGCCCCACACCTGCGGCCGAGAGAAGAGGTTTGAGCTGTGAGCAGCGGCCTCCCGGGCCCTTCTCTCCGGAGCGGCTCTGGGGCTCCCAGACCCCAGCCGCCCCGGGACCCGGAGGATGTCGCCAGAGACGCAAGTGCGGTGGCCGTGGCTCTCCCACGAGTTTCGGAAGTCATCTGCAAACCCTTCTTTCTGTGTGTGGATTTATCTTGTCTCCTGGAGCCTGTTTACATGGCTGGCTGAGCCCACCTCTGGGCTAACAGCTTCCAGATGTTCCCTCCCTGCTGTGTGGACTCAGGCAGCCTTTTGTTCAACCTGAAGTCACTTCCTCAAGGGCTTGGGTAGCAAGCACCAGATGGGGGGGTCAGCGCGGCCTGGGCTCAGCCCAGCTCTGCCGGGATTGCCACGGCCCCTTCCGCCCTGCCTGTCCCCCCGCCGCGCCCTGTCTGGGGCTTGAGTGCCTGCCACAGAGCATGCCTCTGAGGTCCCTTTCTGCTCCAAGATCTGGAAGAAGGGCCCGGAAGGTAGGCCGGGGCCCCTCTCTGGCATTTCTGCCAGGTTACCACGCGTGGGGCCTGGCTGGCTTCCCCGCCCGCTGAGGCCGGACCGCTCCCTTCCTGTTGGTCCGGTGCAGAGTGGGGGGACGGCTCCCCAGCCCCCCGGGGACCGCACACTGACCGGGCACCTTCCCGGGCTTCGCTCCAGCTCCGACTCCGACCCCGGCTCCGGCCTGTGGCACCACCGCGCCTGGCGTGGGATGGGGCCGCATCAGAGTGGGGTCCGCCCGGTCCTGCGGCCTTCCCCTGGGCCACCCCGCTCTCCCCGCCATACCTGTAGACACTCCTAAGCCGCCGACGCCACCAATGCCGCCAACCCCCGCGACGCCGCCAAGGCCTCCGACGCCGCCCAGCCCAGCCCCTGCAGAGCCGGGAGCGGGAGAGGCCAGGGGTCACGCAAGGAACGTTGGGAGGCAGGAGGGCTCTGGGCCGCCATGCTGAAGGCCCCGAGTTCAGGTCTGGCCCCGGCTGGTGGCCTCCCCGAGGCCCGGTGGATCGGGGCTGAGAATTCTGCCCGCCTGCCTGCCTCCCGGGAAAGGGTCTTGGCAAAGCTGGGAGCCCACAGAGGCCAGCGGGCTTACGGCCCGTCCCCACGGGTAACACTCACCAGCCTTGGCCGCTTTATAGGCCGCAGCAGCTCCCGCCGCTCCGCCGGGCACCAGAGCCCCCGGGAAGGTGCCTGCGGGAAATGCCCCGAGCCCTGCCGAGGGGAGGACCCGGTGAGGCTCTGAGCCCCAGCCCACCGGGCCCTGTCCTTCCTGGGAGGCGCCTTGGAGGTGGCTCCCATGCCCGCAGCGACCCCTGCTCCCAGGGGCCAGGTGTGGGGACGGAGAGCGACGAGATGGCCCCTGGGGCAGGGGCCCCTGGGGCAGGCCCGACCGGGTCCCTGGGCAGCTGCTCCAACATCACCCCCATGCTAGCACCCAGGACAGGCCCAGGCCGCCATCCCTGTACCCCAGCCGCCCTCCCTGCCGGACAGACGCCCTGGGCTTGGCTCCGGCCCCTCGACGGGCATGCTGCCTGGGTGTCCACACTAACCTGCCCCCAGGCCAGCGCCTGCGAGCCCACCAGCACCTGCGGGGAGAAGGAGACCGAGCCAGTGAGGAGGGGAGAGGCTGGCGTGCGGGCGTCACTCCTGGGCCCGAGGTGGGAAGGGTCTTGGGGAGGGGGATTAGGAACCGAGCGGGACTGTGTGCATCCATCACAGCTAAGCCGGACTCCAGCAGGTGGTACTGAGGGGCCGATCCTGATAAAATAGTGACCAGCTACCCGTCACCGTGTAGGCGTGATAGCATTGACCCACCCCCCTGCACACCCCCAGGCCAGACCTTACCTTGCTTCCCCAAGGCCTGTCAGCTCAAGGGGAGCCCAGCAGGCCTTCCCAGGCCCTGCTCTGTTCTTACCATCGGCATCCCTCCCCAGGCCCGGGCCGCTTCCTTGGAGCGGTCCCCTGGCTCAGCCCGCTCCTCCTCCCCCCTATCTGGAGCCCCCTTCCATCTCCCCCCATCTGTCTGTCTGACCCTGCAGCCTGCCCTACAGCCCGGGAGCCTCCTTGCTCACAGACAGATGCTCAAATGTTTATGAGAAGCCAAATGGGTCCCTTTGGCTCTCTCCTTCCCACATCTGGGCCCAATTGCTCCTTCCCCCACCTCCAGGAGACATTCCACGGCTTTGGCCAGAACCGATGGGCAATCAGGTTGGAGCTCACGAACGAGCCAGGTTTGTTTCCAATTCTGTGAGACTCTTGCCTGCGAGCTCCAGTCCAGAGTCCAGGGACAGGCTTCTCTGGGGACAGACCCCAGACGCGGGGGCCTGCTGAGCCCCACAGGGTCTACCTGGCTTTCCCTGGGTGTGGTCCCCCTTCCCGCCCCATCTCCTCCTTATCTGAGCAGACCGCGTCTGCAACTGAGCTGGCCTCTCCGAAAGGTGGGTCTCTAACTGCGGCCCCTCTCCCTTCCAGGCAGGTGCGGCGTGCGTCCAGCCGGGCCGTGCTGGGTGTCTTTCCTTAGCACCGCAGGCCCTGCCTCTCCCCGGCTCTGTCAGGGGCTCCTCTCGAGCCAAGCCCATTTCCTGAGCTCCAAGAGGGCAGGCAACAGGCTCAGGCCTTTCCTGACCACAGAAGGGCTGGGAAGTGAAGCTGGGGACCCAACGGGAAGTGAGAAGAAGCTGGGGCTGGGGGGGGGGCAGGCCACCCGTCTGCTCTGCCCTTTTCCCATGCTCCCCCGCCAGCTGTCTGATCCCGGGCCACGTCCAGCATGACCAGCCCTGCCCCTGCTCGTCCTCCTCCCTGGGGACTCACCTGGCCCGAATGCCCCCAGGAGGCCAGCCCCTGGAAAGGAGGAGAGAGGTGAGGAGCTGACCGTAGCCGGGGGAGCCCAGGGGCCCGGCCCGCGTAACCCTCTGTTTTCCCAGAGTCACAGAGCCCTGCTGCTCCTACCTACTCTGTGTGTGAGGGGACACGTCCTTCCCCTCTCAGGGACTCAGTATCCCCACCTACAGAAAGGCCAGTGTGTCCCCGGCCTTCCTGGGACCAGTGGGCTGGTGGGCAGAAAGCCCCTCGTGTATTCCACTTGCCAAGGCACCTGGCGGGTGTCCCCCAGCTCCCTCCTGTCCTGCCCGGCTGGCGGCTGGCCTCCAGCTGGTGTTGGGGGGGCGTGGGTGGTGCCGGCTCCCAGCTGCCTGCCCCCCCCTCCCCCCGAGAGTCCAGGCAGGCCCAGACCACGGAGGTTCGAGTGGAGCGGCTGCCAGCCCACCCACCCTCTACTTGTCAAGGGATTAATTGTTCCCAAGCACGACACACGCCGTCTGTGCCCCATTCCGTCCTGCCTGGGCAGGTCCGGACGTCCCCGCGGCCAGGCCATGCAAAGCTGCTCTGGGGGTTGGTGGGGGGGGTGGGCACTGTGACCGGAGCTGGGCCTTTGTGGCCCAGGATGCTGAAGCTGAAAGGGGATGACCTCAGGCCCTTGCCGTGGGAAGGAGATGTTCTGACTTCCCTTATGGTCTACTTCTTTAGCCCGAGCCTTAAGTTCTTTCAGATGTCTACACTAAGTCTTTCACTCATAATGCCTCGATTTAGCGCCCATCCCTGATTGTCCTCTGTGGGCAAATATCCTGGTCTCCCCTCTGGTGCTTCATCGCCACCTGCCACGAGTCCCCTGCTGCCGGTGGGATCCACTCACTGCGCCCCTCACCCCCAGCTTTGCAGCCACGACCCCCACGAAGCAAAGTCCTTAGGGGGCTTTCCCGGCTAAGCAGAGTCCGGCTCTCATGCCTCCGCCTCCTCCCTACCCTCGGGGACCCTGTGAGGATGGCTCGCCCCTCCAGGAAGATGGGGTGCAGGTTTTGGCAGACCCAGCAGTGACGCCCCAAGGCTCCCGGCCTCACAGACCCCTACAGACCCCAGGAGAGCCCTTGCCCGGGACTCCTGCTCTCTTTGCCTCTCTCGTTCTCTCCTGGCCCAGCCCCGAGTTTCACAACCCAGATGGGCTTGCAGGGAAGCGGGATCTGGGTCTTGTGGATTCATTTGCACTTGGATCATCGAACACTGGGATTTCGTAAGAGCCGTCGCACTTCCAAAGTGTCCTGGAGCCTCTGGCTTCAGAGCCGGGGAGACGGGGAGCAGGGGTCGGGGCGGGGGGGGGGGGGGCGGCGCCAAGCCCACATGTGCAGCATCTCACGCTGATGGGGCCATAAATCTGGACCATTTCCTCCACCTGCTCCTTATCCGTCAGTGTTTCCCGGACGGATCTGCCCTCCCCTTTCCTGGGGGTGTGTTTTTTTGGAGCTGACGGGGGACCTCAGTGGTAGATCCGGGCCCCATGGGCAGAAGCCTGGACAGGTCGAGCCAGATCTTCTTCCTGGAACCCTCCAAGGTCTAGACACAGCCGGAAGGGGCCTGGTCAGGAGGGAAACCCATCTGGGCCCAGGGTCAGGGTTTGGCCTGGGGTTAAGTCCCGGCCTGGTCTCGGGTCAGGATTCAGCCCGGGATCGGGATAAGGGCTCTAATGGTCACTGAGGTCAGAGATGTCTAGAGGTTGGAGAAAGCTTGGTCTGGGATCAGGGGACCATCCGAGCGGAGTCTGGAGCCCACCATCTGGGTCAGCACCAGAGTGACATTCGCGGGCTTGGTGGCCACTGGAACGTCAGTCCCTGCCTCCCCCCTCCGCCAACCCCAGCACCGGGGCTGTTTCTGAGACCCTGTGCCACGGGGCCTCTCCAGGCAGCTGGGCACATGGGTATTTGCAGGGTAGACCCCAGACCCTCCCCACCCAGGGAAGACACCACCCTCCCTCCTCCTGCCTGTTGCCTCCCTCCCTGGGTTCACAACTTTGGGGGCCCTGCCCTCCCCTCCCCTTCCCCTGGGGCCTCAGGTCTTACCTGGCTTGGGCGGTTTGGCTCCAGGCCCCAGAGCTGCAGAGGGAAGAGATGGGAGTGAATGCAGAGCCCCAGGCCACGATTTTTCTACTATTTCTCTCCCTGGGGCAATGGAGGGGGGGTCTCACCCCCCAGGTCCTAGAAGCGCTGATGGGAATGGTCCTCCCCTTTGGACAGGGAGCCGCTGGGAGCCCAGGGTCTGGATGTGTGGGTGGGAAGCCTACTTCCAACCCTGATTTATGGTTTCTCCTCTCTCAGACTCAGTTTCTCAGCCCCGGAAGGGAAAACGATACCCACTCAGCGGGGCCTTTTGGGGGTGTTGTGGAGGGTCAAAGGCCACGGGTAAGGAGGCAGGGGCCACCAGGGAAAGAGGCTAGGGGAGGGGCTTGGGAGGGCAGTGGGTTCTGGCCAGTCTTTCCCAACTGGATACTGTGTAAACTGAGGGATGCCTAGGCCTTCTGGGGTTCTGGGGCTGGGGGACCTGGGTGGACCAGAGTGACAGCCAGACCCCATCCGTGAGGAACCAAGTTTGGTTTCTGAGCTCACCTCCTCCTCCCAGACCTCCGAGACCAGCACCTGTGTTGAGAGAGAGGGAGACAGAACCATCAATGTCTCTGCTAGAAAGCTGCCCGCGGACCCACGGTCAAGTTCCTCACTGCCTAGCTGCATGGCCTTGGGCGAGCCTTAACCTCTGTGAGCCTCAGTTTCCCCATTGGGCCAACAGCCCGGGTGCCGCTTTGTGTCTGGGAGTGTGCCGGCAGCTGCCCTCCATTTCATATCAGTCCTGAACCCTCAGATGGTTTTTTTCTTTCTTTTTCCTTACTGTTTATTATAAAAGGATGTAACCCAGGAAAGGCCAGATGGAAGAGGCGCGGGGGTGGGAGGGGAGGAAGGGGGGAGGCGGAGGCAAGGTTTGGGGAAGGGGCGGGGCTTCCACTCCCTGTCTGGGCACCTCCTCCTGCTCATCCAGGGGTCCCCCTCCCTGGAAGTGCCTCTCCAATACTTTCTAAGTATTGAAAATGTTACTTTTGATTCTTTAGTCTACTTCAAAGCATGACGCTTTTTTTTTTTCTAAATTAAAAGAAAACGTGCCACCCCCACCCCCCCACCCCCATGCTAGAGCTGCAACATTCTGCCCCCTATCTTTCGGGGGTGTTAGCAGTCTCCAGCTGCACGTGGTCCCTGCTTTTCTATCGTTAGCGCCCGGAAAAGCACTTCACTGTCCGGTTGGGCAGGTAGCGCACTCCTATTTTTCAGGATCTGTGTATTATGATGTCGGCTTTGCCTCAATCACACCCTCCAGTCACGGGGGCTTTTTTGCTTTATGTCTTTGCAAATAACCCTCTGATAAACCTTGTTCGGGATGTCTTTTTTTCTCTGCCTTTCAATTATTTTCTTTGAATGGATTCCCAAGAGTGGGGGGGGGGGGTTCATGGTTTGAGAGGCAGGGTGGCATGAAGGTGCCCAGTTCTGTACAGCCTCGCAGGCAAACGCTGTCTTTCATCTTTCAGAAAACTTATGCTTGAGTACTTGTAAAAAAGTGTCACGCAGACTGCTTTTAGAACGGCTTGCGGGTCTGCTGTGGGAGGCGCGCCAATATCCTTCCTGTCTGCGCGGTCACAGGGCGCAGCTCTTACGACCTGATCACGATCGGCCTTACCTGGGTGCGTGGAAGTTTCGTGTACATTACCTGGGTAAAAGACGCCTCCGGGAACTGCACCAGGAACAGCCCCCGGGACCCCTGGAAGGAAGTAAGTAGAGTCCTCCATCAGCCAGAACCAATAAAAGCACGGCAACCATAATAAGGCAGAGGACAAGGAGGATGCAGCATGTCTACAAAGCATGTTGGCCAAGCAGCTGATGATCATAAAGCATTTTCTCATTCACGCTCCTCAAGATGGCCCCATGAGGCTGGAGGGGCAGAGATTATTGTCTTCGTTTTAACAGATGTGAAATCAGGCTCAGAGAGGTGAAGAGGGGTGCCCGGGGACACACAGCTGGAAAGAGATGGAGTCTGGATTCAAACCCAGGCCACCGCTCTGAGCGGGATGGTTGGCACTGTGTTACCTGCCTCTCTCCCCCCTCCCCGGAGAGGGCCCGGCAGGGGGCTGGGGCCGGGTACCTTCCGCTGGGTGGGGGGGGGGGTGGCATTCTCTCCAGCCCTGAGCAGCTTGAGCAGGGCCCGGGGCTGTGGGAGGGCGGGCCGGGCTGTGACAGCGAGCAGCAAGGAAGTGTGGCTGCAGGGAACACAAATGCAGCCGTTCCCACACTGATAGGTTGGCGTGAGGTCAGCGTCCTCAGCCACTGGGCAGCGACGGCTGGGCGGGGTTCTGGCCGTCCGACACAGGGCTGTCTTAGGACGTGCCGGGGCCCAGAGGGGGACACCATGAATGAGCAAAGTGAATAGTTTCCTAAGGAAAAGCTAATTCACTGGCCAGGCCGGGGGCTGTCTGCCCGGCCAAGATCACGAGTTCATTCCCCACGGACCCGCGCGGCTCTCGCTGGGGAACGCTGTGCTGCTGGGCCGGGGACCAGGCCGGCGCGTGGTCATGGCAACAGACTATCCCGGAGCGGAGCAGGCCCTGGCTCCCCCCCCCCCCGACCCCTCCGGAGTGGCCCCAGCCTTGACCGGAGGCCTTGCCAGTGCTCCAGCCGGGGCCCCGGGACCACCCCGGCGACAGGGGCACGGGTGGGGTTGGGGGACAGGATCGGGCAGCCCTGCGGTGTGCCCGGAGGCCTCACGACAGATGTCTGGTCTCCGTGGCCTGGCACAGCTGGGCCTACTGGCCCCGTGGCCCCGTCAGCCTCAGCTATAGCCCGGCAGGGAGGGGAATGCCAAGCTGTCATGGTCACCCCGTGCCAAAGCCCTGGCGCCACAGCCCCCCAGGGCCTGCAGCCCCCCAGGGCCTGTCCTCCAGACCTGGAGAGTGCAAGCAATCGGGTCTGAGCCCTGGGGACGCAGACCGGGGAGGAGCACTTGGACGGACCCTGTCCTCGGCTCCCTGCCGAGCTTGCACACAGCCTGCCTTGGGCCTTTGATGCCTCCCTTGGCCCCGGCCCTCCGGCTCTGAGCGCTGTCTCTTCTGTGCCTTTCCCTCTTGTAGTCCGGGCCTTTCTCTGCTTGGCTCTCGCCCTCCTCCCCTTTTTCTCCCTCCTGACGGTACCCTCTCCCCAGCTCTCTCTGCTCTCTGGCTCCTGCTGCTGCGAGCGGTGTGGGGGGTGGGCAAAGCCAGGGGCCTCTAATCCTGGTGGGGCCACTTCTTAGCATCTTCGTGACCTTGGGCAAGTCACTTAACCCCTCGGAGCCCGTTTCCTCGTAAGTAATGTGGGACTGATAACCTCGGCCTTGCAAGGCCATTGCAAATTGTCGAAGGGTCGAAGGTTGAGGGGAGGCAAGGATATTGCCTGTGGGTCTGGATCCAACCTGTTCCATCCCCAACCAGTCTGGGGGGCCCCCCCTTGGGCCCGGCTGAACCCCTACTTCCTCTGTCGAGGTTCTGCTCTCCCGCGCCCATCGGCAGCTCCTCGTCTGCCTGCTCTCTCCGCAGCACCTACCCATCTCTCTGCAGCCCTCCTGGCCTCCCCCAGCTCTCCCTCCACCCCCCACCCCCCCACAATTCAGATCCCAACAGCGATTGCCAGACTCTGAGCCTGAATCATGACGGCCTGGGGAGCTGGAGATTTTGACCCCCATTTTGCACCGAGCTAAGGGAGTAGGATCAGGGGGCATGCAAAGGATCCCAGCCCCGCCTCCTCTCGCCAAGTGCAGGAGAGGTGAGAACGGATTAAGACCGTGGTCAAGGGCCTTCAGAAGGGCAGATTTCATGCTCTAGCTGGTCATCCTCTTCCTCGCTTCCTTGGCCGGAGCCGTGCCTCCCGCCAGGAGCGCCTCTCTGCTACCCAAGTCCTGCCCTTCCTCCAAGACTGAGCTCAAATTCTTTCCCTCCTGCCTTCTCTGAGCCTGTGGTTCTCACTGCTCAGCAGGCCCCAAGCAGTTGGCTCGGAGCACGCTTGTCTTGTTTTATGTGGGTTTGGCTTCTTTCGCGGGCTAGCCCAGGGCGGAACTCGTCTCTGGCCTCTTAGAATCCTGATCCTAGACTCTCAGAGATCACAACAGTCTTCTGGCCCCGGGCAGAAACTCCTTCCGCAAACATCCCCCTGTGCTCCTGCTTGTATGCCTCCGGTGACAGCAAGGTCACCCCCTCCTGTCTCCACCTGCGGAGACGTCTTCTTTCTGTGGAGTCAGAAGCAGCCTCTCCGTCTCCCCAGAGCCCCAGAGCCCCAGGCTCATCTCTCATCCACACACGGCCTCTCAGGCATTGCCCTTTCTTTCAAGGTCTAACTCAAATGTCACTTCTGCTATGAAGCCTTCCTGGATTTCCCGGGACTCTTCCGGCACTCCCCCCTCTGCCCCCTCCGCCGTCCAGGGCCCCCAGTCCTATCTGCTTCCTCCATCCCTCATGCACGCTCCCACCCAGCAGACAAAACATGGCGTGAGCAGCAAGAGGGAAAGTTAAACCGTAAAGATGTGCGCCAATTGTAAGAGTCAGCTGGTCCAAGTAAACACATTCTGAATCAGAAGATGAATCGTTTTAGAAATTCACATTCCCACAGTCCCCTTATTTGATGTGACTTTGGCAGACGTTACACGGCAGGAGCCTCCCCCTGGGCCTAGGAGATAAATGGGGCAGGGATGTTTCTCCTCGTCTTATGGCCAGTGAGACGAGACGCCTGGCCCGGGAGCCACAGCTGACCCCAGTCGCACGCAGGGTCTTCTGCTTCAGGTTCAAAGACGTGGAGAAGGCTGTTCGGGACGAGCACTGGGCCAGCAGGCCTTGGCAAGGGGCTCTGCCAAGCCCCAGTCCGGGGGGCTGGCAAGGGAGCAGATAAGACCTCACGAAACTGTTTATTGTTTGCCTGGAGAAAGGCTGCCAAGGGCTTTTCGAAAACAATCTGTCCTCTAGTGGGTGACTCTGTCCCCTCCCTCCCCCTGGGCACGTCTGCCCCCCAGCAAATGCAGAGAGTGGGATTAGCCCCTCGACCACAGGTCCCCCGCCCCCGGAGGCTCATCTGAGTTACCTGGGCAGTGTTTACAAAACCTCTACAATCCAGTTCCCTCGTCAGACCAAATAAAGCAGGAATTCTTGGGTGGAACCCTGGTGTCAGAGCTGTTTAAAGCTCCCGGGTCAAGTCCAGCAGGCAGCCAAGGGTCGACGATCCCTGTTCCAAATCATCCTTAGTTCCGGAATCAGGAAAAGAAAAGGCCGATAACATTTCTGGGGCAGGGGGCACGGAATTCTCCCCGATTTAATTGCTTTCTGTCTCTTTTTAAATGGCATGGGGGTTTGGGGCGGCTGGTCCTCAAAGCTACTTTGGAGCCACCCTAAATGGGTCTAGACAAGCCTTTCCATCACAGATTTCCTAGGGAGCCCCCTCCACTGGCAATAGAATTTTTTGGAGCTGGGGAATGCATGGGGTGATAGCGTCTTGGTGGAGGGTGGGGCAAGGGGGCAGCTGGGGTCCCCGGGAGACCCGGGTGGGTGGGAGGCTGTGTGAAGGTATACGGCCCCTCCCACTCCCCCGATCTCTCTCGGAGGCTCTGGGCAAAAACCCCAACAGATGTCATGGATTCCCACACCCCTTACTGGGACCCAGTTGCCCTGCCACCTGGGACCGAGCTGAGATTTATGCTTGCAAAAAAAAGACAAGGGCAGTGGAAGGTTAGCAGTGTCACCGAGGACACAAGGAAAGGGTGCATTCTGCTCGAGGGCGTGCCCACTCTAGAAGACTCATCCCCGGGCGCGTTCCTCCCCAGAGGAGCACCCGGCCCCCTCCCCTCATCTTTTGGCAGAGAACTGGCTTGGGCTCACTCCCGCCCCCCCCCCCCCCCGCCCGGAGGCTGCCGTAGCCCATCTCAGCCTCTATTTCCCTATTTGCAAAAAAGGATAATATTCTCAACTCTTAGGGTTTTGAAGGGGTTAATTGCTACGCTCTGGGGAGGCAGGTGCTCAGGGGCCACACCTGGGGGAGGGGTCGCTGGGGTAGCCAGTCCTCGGGGTTTGCTCGCTCCCCCTCTGGGCCCCACCTGATGGTGCTCGAGTCCCCCTGCCCCTCCTCCAGGATCAGGAGCCGACCCCCAGCCGTCCGGCCCCACTAGTCAGTCGCGCTAGTCCGTGGCACGGAAGCCTTGCAGCTGCCCGGCCCCTTACTCCAGCCCTCTGGCATGGCCCTGCTCCCACCTGAGCCCCCCACGCTGGCCCCCCACTGAAGATCTGGTTCTTATGGCAAGGGGGACGCCCCCAGAAAGCTGACCCCACCCAGGCTACCCCACCAAATGGCTCAGGTATCTGCACTCCTCTCTTCCCATGGCCAGGAACACCTCCGGGGGCCCCGGGGGGCCACTCCCAGGGGCCCCTGAGGTGCGTAGCAGCCCCACGGCGGGCACCCTTGTCCCCTGTGGCAGAGAGCATGCTGGACAATCCAGGACTGCCCCGAGGTCCACCTTAGCCTCTGCCACTGGCCACCCTCTCTCTCTGCCAGGAGATGAATACCTTCCCCAGTTTCCCTGATCCTCATTTGTGTTCCGTACTGCGCACACGCGCGCACACACACACACGTACACACATGCACAGTGACAATCCACACCTGGAGAGCACATTTCCCATGTGCACATGCCTGTCGGGTAGCATACTTTTGCACACGCTAACAGCACTTTCGCATACCTTACAACTCTCACTCCAAAACACGCACGCGCGCGCACACACACACACGCACACACGCACCTGCTCCGGGATGAGCCCGTGAGCAGACATTCCCCCTCTGCTGTCTGACATCACATTTGGGCGTATACACACATGCCCACCTGTGTGATCGCGTGCAACACACTCGTTCTTGTGCGCACACGCACGCACACACACATTGACACACACACTCACCCTCCTCACCAGGGACAGACCATGGCAGCAGCTTTCCAACCCACAGCCCCGTAATCCACTTAACTCTGACCTTCCTCAGAGGGGTGTCCGGACTTCCCCGGGGACAAGGAACCTGTTGAGGTCACACAGCTCCCCGCGGCCGAGCTGGCCTCCAGCCCAGGTCCCCCGTCCTCAAGGCATGTGTGCACGCCTACTGGGTCCACAGGTGTGCAAACTGCTAGTGCCCAACGACCCAAGGGGACCCCACCGGCCCCTCCCCAGGTGCTCGGGAGCCCCGCCCACTGGGACGGCACCCAGGACAGAGCAGGGGTCCTCAGCCCTGTCGGGACAGCAGAACCGGGACCCGGTTGGGACCATCTTGAGTCTTGGGGTGTCTGTGTGACAGGTTCCTCCTCAGCACGGGCTGACTCCCCGGAGGGGCAGTTCCAAGGATCCAGTGGCTGAGGGGCTCCCGCCTGGGACCCCCTGGAGGACGGCAGGGTGAAGGGCGCCCTCTGGTCTGTCAATCCGGCCACCTGGCCGGGCGGCCCTCCGGGGCTGCCGGCATCCCGGGGAGCAGGGTGAGGC
Source organism: Potos flavus (assembly GCA_028534135.1). Classification (NCBI taxonomy): domain Eukaryota; kingdom Metazoa; phylum Chordata; class Mammalia; order Carnivora; family Procyonidae; genus Potos; species Potos flavus. Next base: position 7,978,136 of record CM052890.1, on the reverse strand, counting down.
CTACCTCCAGGCTGCGAGGGGTGGGCGATGGCCAGCAGGAGCAGGAGGACTCCGGGCCGCAGGGCTGCAGCTCTCAGACCCGCCATCTCGGGGAGAAATGCCCCGGCCCGCTCTCTGCGCCTCGTTTTATCCCCAAAGCGTAATTGCTGCCTCGTCGCGGAGAGGGAAGGAGGGAGGGAGAGAGGGCGGGCGGGAGGGCGGGAGAAGGGGGAGGCCTGGGGGAGGGGGCCGCGGGGAGGGGGGCAATTACGAAAGGCCCGGCTCACAAGCCTCCCAGGCTGGGTCTGACTGGACTGGACTGTGGGCTTTTTTCCTTAAAACACACTCACACTCGCACGCGCCCGCGCGCACACACACACACACACACATACGCAGTTCCCCCATCTCTCTCCCGCTTTCCCTCTGTAGCTGTTCTCTCACTGTTGGCCCTGTTCCCGCCAGAAAGTGCGAGGGGGGCCTCTGCCAGGACAGCCCTCGGGAGAGGAAGCGGGAGGGAGGGCCCTGCAGCCCGGCCAAAAATCCGGCCCCAGCCAAGGCCCGAGTGGCCAGGCCCCCGCCCCTCCGGCTGGGCCCCGGGCCCAGCGTGGGGACACAGGCCAGCTGTCCTGCGCCTCTGCCCCCACCCCGGCCCTCCAGACCCCCCCAACACCCCCAGGTCTGGCCCGAGACGGTCCCTGCCCTAAGCTGGGGAGGTGGGGTGTTGGGTAGGTCTGGGGTCCAGGGCCTGGGGCCAATGTCTGCTGAGGTGGAGGGGCTGTGAGCACAATGGCCTGGAAGGGGAGATCATGTTGGTGCTGCCCTGTGGGGCATCTGGGGAAAGGAAGGGAGACCCTGACACAGAGTAGGGCTCCATTCCTCAGAGGCTAAGGTCGCAGTCTCCTGCCCGGTGCTGAGGAGGGAGCATTGGGCGGGTCCGGGATCCGTAAGTGCAAAGGCAGAGGGGCGCACCAGGGGAATTAAGACCATGTCGGCGGTGTCCCCTGGGGCATCTGGGGGACATGTGGGATGCCCTGACACACCATAGGGATTCCATTTGTCATGGATCAAGGTCAAAGTCCCACACGCAGGCCTGTGCAGACCACAGTGTCTGGTGAAGTTCAGGGTGGATCCCCAGGTACTCTATGGGGGACCGAGGGGTTGGGGGCCTCACCCGGACTGAGAGGCCGCTCAGCCCACCCTTATCACCCAGCCCTCATCTGTCTCAATGCAAAGCACTGCTAGCATCCAGACCAGACTCGGGGAGTCCGGACGGGCTAGTTCTCTCCGGGGGGCCCCAGGAGAACGCCCGGGGGGCTGACATTCTGCTGGTGGCCAGGAGGGGGCGGCCCTGTGCTGAAACAGCAGGGACCAGCATTTCCAGAAGGACCCCGGTGGTCCCCTTCTGCCTGAAACACGACGAGGACCCTGGGGATTTTTCTGGGGTCGGGCAGGATAGGAGAGGGTCATGCCTCCCCAGCCCCCGAAAGCGGGGGAAGAAATTCGGGAGCCAGAGGATCGGGGAGGGAAATGGATACTTGCCTTCATCAGAGCCTCTGAGGGGGAAAAAGTCGAGGCCACAAGTTCTGTGAGCTTTTCCCTGTCCCCAGATGGAGAACGAGGGGGAGACACAACCACAGCTCTGAGCAAGGGAGCTAAAGGACCCCTCCTCCAGCCAGGAGCCCTGCGGCCATCTGGAAGTCTAGCGACAAGGCCACGCATGGGACACAGGTGAACCTAGCATTACATTCCAGCTCTAGGGTTTTCTACTGGGGTAAGCTCTTCAGAGCTTCAGTTTCATCTCACGTCACGTGCTGATAAATATCCCTGGTTGCAGGGATAAATAAAATGTGGTCCTATATTTCGGCACCGTGCCTGCCAGACCCAAAGTGCTCCATTCTCATCGGGTCTAAGTACTTAGTACTAAGTACTAGTACTTAGTACTAGTGTTCATGCTATTATTGCTACCACTCGTCCTGCAAGGACCGCTCCTGTGTTTAGTGTAACTATAAATCTGGCTCTCTGCGGGACGACCTTGGGACCCCGGGGCCATCCCTTCCGCTCCTTCTGGTCTCGGGCAGCGGCCACTCCGGGAGTTTGGAAGAGACGTGGGCATGTGAAGAGAACAGGCTTGAAGCGGCTCGTCCAGTAAATGTACTGCTCTTGTTTCCAGCGTGTGTTCTTCGGGGGGACTTTGGGGTAGCAGATAGAGGTTATGCGCCCGAACTTTGTTGGTGGGGGTAGGGGCTGCTCAGGGCCGGGGGCTGGCGGCTCAGTGCCTAGGACGAGCCTGCATGCGGGGAGGAGAGGCGGGGGGTGCATCTGTGTGCCTGCCCCCTCCTGGGAAAGGGGAGCGGAGGGGGTGCTGGGGAGGAGCTGGGCCCCACTCCTCTCGGGGCAGTGACGTGGGCAGGAACCAGCTTTCAGACTTGCAAACCGCAGTCTGCTCGGAGTCTTTATTAATTCCAGGACCGGGAGAGAGGCTGGAGCCAGAAGGAGAGTTTTCTTGCTGCCTGGGGATCCAGGAGAGGTGTGGAGGGGCGCTTGCAGGGAGAGACTCGGGGCTGCTGGGCCAGACCTCTCCCTGCAAGGCCAGGGCCCTCTGTTCCGCCCCCACCCGGGACCCCCTTCTTCGTAGCGCCCTGTGCTCACGGCAGCAGCTCCAAGAACTTGCATCCAAGACTCTGCACACCGCGAAAGGGCTTCAGTTCAGAACCCACCCATTGAACTCATTCTTCTGTGCAATTTAGCCCGCTGCATTTAATACATGACATAAGGACCGGGCGTTATAGTCATTAGCCAACATTTGTTCATTCATTCGCACATTCCAGAAACCCAGCAGTCCTCAGTTGCTCTATGCCCACCTCCCTGCATAGCCGCGTAGGTTAAATAAGGCCGGGAAGGTGGAACCGCCCACGGACGGCTGCACGGTGCATCACCCTTCTCCGCCATCACCGACAAGCCTCCCCTGCCCACTCGATGCCAGGTATCCAGGTGTGTCGCTGACAGGCTGCCTCTGTCTCCCAAGTCCCCTAGGTGCACCTGCTTACAAAGGACAGAGCCGCCCGCCCTGCACGGCTCTGAGCGTCTTATTACTTTGTCCGGAAGCCCTCCCTTGCCTTCCAGATAAAGTCCAGACTTCTCAGTATGGCCTTCAAGGCCCCGTATGACCCAGCTCAATGGCTCTGACGCTCTCCTTCCTTTTGGCTGGCCTCCCTTCTGGCTGGTGGGGCTGGTCCCCAGCTCCCAGACTTGTCCTGGAGGGCTGGACGTTGGCAAGGCTCCTTGGTCTCAGCTTCTGTCCCTGCAAGTCTGTGCCCTCGGCATCCTTGCCCCCAGCCCCTCTCGGGGGCGTTGGTGGGACCCTTCGACGCTGGGCTTGGTGCTGTATCTTGGGCCCCTCTGGCCTGGCCATCAGTGAAGGTAGTTTGAAGGCGGACCTGTTTCTGTCTCCCATGTCGTGCAAGAGTGTTGGATAAGAGCACACTTGTGCCCTCCGGGAGATGGGGGATAGAGGCTGCTGATGTGAACGGACCCCCGGAGTCTGGGTGTGGTTTCTGTTTTCCCCCTTCTGCACATGGTCCTTTTATCGATCAAGTACAGATGGACTCTCTGTGTGGGACCTGGAACCAGAGAGAGAGAGAGAGAGAGGGAGACTAGCGTTTGCTTTAGGGCTAGCCTGGAAAGAGCCTGGTGTCCATCGGACCCGGGGCCCGTGCCGTGCTTCCTCACAGCGCGTGGGGCCCTCTGCTGTCAGTCGTCTCCACCTCCGTGTGAGTAAGGGTCCTTTCAGCCAGTCCCGTAGGAAATAAAGTCAAGGTTACACTGGTAGGGAGAGCATGAATTTTTCGGATGGATCCAACCGAGGTTTGGGAAGGAACGGATTGCTGGTCGGGAGTGTGGGTCCGAGTGTAGACACTTCCGGAGAGAATCAGCAGCAAGGCCAAGTGAAGGACCCGTTCCCCGACCCGACCCACCCTCGCTCATCAGAGAGACCCAGCTGCAGACATGAAGGCCAGAACCTCCCCTTCCTCTGATTTTAAAAATTTTCCAGTAGCCCCGTAAAATAAAGAAAACGTTAAGTATAATTAATCCTGATCATATGCTATATTTAACTGACTACATCTAAAATATCATCATTTGAACATGTCATTGACATAAAAGATACGATCTGTCCTACATTCCTTTTTTTGTCCTGAGTTTTATTTATTTTTTAAGATTTTATTTATTTATTTATTTATTTATTTATTTATTTGTCAGAGAATGAGAGAGAGCACAAGCAGGCAGAGCGGCAGGCAGAGGCAGAGGGAGAAGCAGGCTCCCTGCTGAGCAAGGAGCCTGATGCGGGACTCGACCCCAGGACCCTGGGATCATGACCCGAGCCGAAGGCAGCCGCTTAACCAACTAGCCACCAAGGCGTCCCTTGTCCTGAGTTTTAAAACTGGCCCTGGGCAACAAATGCCCTATGATCCAGAAATTCCACCTCTGGGTATTGGTCAGAAGGAAACAAAAATGCTACTTTGAAAAGACATCTGCACCCCATGTTCATTGCAGCATTATTTACAATTGCTACAGCAAAAAAGCAACCTAAGTAGCCATCAAAGGGGAAGCGACAAAGAAAATGTACGCCCACACAATGGAATGTTATTCGCCCATAAAAAAGAAAGGAATTCCTGCTATCTGCAACGACATGGATGGACCTTGAGGCCGTTACGCTCCGTGAAATAAGTCAGAGAAAGACAAATACGGTGTGACCTCGCTTACACGCGAAATCTAAATTAATAAATAAACCCATGCTCACAGATAACAGGAGGACGGATTGGTAGTTGCCAGAGGCGGGGCGGAATGGGGAAAGGGGGTCAAAAGGTGCAAGCTTCCAGTTCTCAGATAAATAAGCCCTGGTGACGTCACGCACGGCTTGGTCACCACCGTGAACAACGCCGTATGGTGGATTTGGAAGTTGCTAAGAGGACAGATCTTTAAAGTTCTCATCAGGACAGAAAAGGTTGTCACAGTATCTGGTGACGGATGTTAATCCGATCGCAGTAGGTAGAAATAGCAAGTTATCATGTGGCGTTCCTGAAACTAATACAATGTTATATGTCAATTACAGTCAAAAAACAAAAAACAAAAAAAAAACCCAACCAGCTGGTGTGGAAGTTACATTTAGAGCACATCTCGGTTTAGACGGGTCCCCTTTGGCGTGCTCAGTAGACTCTTGTGGCCAGTGGCCACCGGAGTGGACAACGCAGGGGAAGGTCGTGAGGGGGCTGGTGAGAATGAGCTCCCACTAATAAGATTATAGGTAGGACGGGGCGTGATGGTGAGGGAGAGGCGCAGGGAAGAAGGGACGTCCTTGAGGGCCGGTGGGGGGTGGGGGGGAGGCCTGGGGCACAATCAGGACAGGCAGCCCCAGGGCAGAGGCCCTGCCTCATGCTGGTGACCCAACCCGAGCAGGTGACTGCCCACGGCAGGGGTGGGGTGGCGAGGTGGGGAGGGTGGGGGCGTGCCGGCAGCACCCAGAGCCAACACTTTGGCCGGAAAATGAGAGAGGCCTCCTGTGGCTTGTCCCTGCCCAGAGGCAGCTGGGGACCTCTCTGAGCACGGGCCAGGAAAGGAGAGGAACTTGCCAAGAGGACAGATGTCAGACTCCGCTGGAGGTAAAGGGTCTGCAGTGAAAAGCCGATTGATGGGATGCCGCGGGTCTGGGCCGCTTCATCACGCGGGACTGGCCTGAGGGAGGAACAGGCGACACTCGGGGGCAGTTTTGGGGAGCTGGGGAGGCGGCTGGGATTCCAGTGCGGGGCGTTTCTGCATCTCCCGGGCTGGGGTGCTAGGAGGAGATTGGGGGTGCAGGGGCGGGGGCCGGCGGTCATCATGAGCTTGGGCGGATCACGTAGTAACACCCAATAACGGTGACATCGATGGTAATTAACCCCCAGAAATAAGGAGACAGGGGGCTCCGTAAGCCTTTAAGATTGAAAACTCATGTCTATAAGTATCAGGGAGACAGCCCGGGTGCCAATGCACGATGGGGTCCATGACACCATTTCGGCGACCAAAGCAGATGACTGAGGCTGGAGGGAGCGAGGAGAGGGCCGGGGAAGCCCCCTTCTCACAAGCACCCCCCCCCCCCCCCGTGCCCCAGTTCTCCAGCTCCTCGTCTCTGATCCAGCAACCTCTGTGCAACGCCTCGCCTCTGCCCAGGCCTGGGTGTTTGTGCGTCTGAGTCATTTGTCAGTCTGGGTCCTTGGCCGCTGCGAGCCCGGGGAAGGGGGGGGGTGTCCCGGACAGGCCGTGCTGTTTCGCCCCGTGCTGTTCCCATATCGCCTCCCCAACTGTCTGCTGCCGTCTGGGGGGCGTGGGGGGGGAGCATCGCCCCAGCTGGGCAGACTCTGCACGCCCCCCTCTCCCCTGGGGACCCAGAACACGCCTTTCATCTGTTTGACACTTGAGAGTTTACAAAGCACATCTCCATTTATGATCGGGGATATTATTATCCCAAGTATAAACACAGGGGTTAGGAGCCCTGTCTACAGACTGCGACGGCCAGAAAGAGCACTTCTTTCTATCTCCTGTGGATCTGTGTAATCAGACCGCGGAGCCCCTGTCACGTGGGCAGACGGCAGTCAATTCCATCCCAGTCACTGGCTCTCTCTGTCCCCACCCTCCACCCCTAACCAAAACCCAGGGGGCCCCTGGCCTCGCCGACCTTTATGGGAGCCTCTGTGCCTTTGTGTACCCCGGGACTGTGATGAGGCTGGGGCCGGGGCCGGGGCCCTCTCTGGGGACACTGGCCAGCGGTAATCTGCTCCTGGACACACGGGGAGCTCTCCCATCCCCGGGGTAGGGAAATCTTCCCTCCAGCCCTCCCGCCCTTCTAGCATGCTCACTCAAGAGAAGGCAGCTCTCTGCCTGCTTTGCCTTGCAGCCTGGGGAGCTGTGGGGGGGCGGGATACAGGAGGGACCCACAAAGGTGTTCATGGCTACATTAGTCATCCTGCTACCCAGGGGAGCAGAGTGAGTTTTGGGGGCGCACAAGCTCACCCAGCAGCTTTACGGCCCAGAGTGGAGGCCTCTGGGATTTCACCCTGCCAGCCACCCCACTCTCTGATAGAGTGATGGCCTGAGCTGGGGGATACACTCCCCAAAGCAAGGCCCTCTCTTCCCGGGGCTGGGCACCCCAGTTGTTCCCATGCTAGCTCTGGAAGCTGGTGGACAGAGCTATCCATGCTCCCCCTGTCCAGTCCGTGCTCCCTCTGCCTGGCTCACGGCCGTGCTCCCTCCTGCACGCCCTTATCGCCTCACCTCCTCCAGCCCATCGTGCCCAGGAGCCCTTCCAAGAGCCTGAGCCGGGAACGCTGCTGGGCGGGGAGCTCTCTTCCTCCTGGGTTTTGCCGGTCTCCATCCCTACACCACGCTTGGCCACTCCCTGCCTTGGGCAGACCCCCTCCACCCATGCCCGGAACCCTCAGCGGGCCTGATCCCTGTGGCGCCAGGCGGGTCCCACAGGGCGGGCAGGGCAGCTGCCAGGATGCAGGGTGGGAGGCAAGCGAGGCCAGGCCAGGGGCTCCCGCTGGGCCTGGGTTATCTACTCCCTTGTTGCTTCTGGTCTCCACATTCCTGAGCTGCCGGCTTTGGCCGGGCATTGGCCTTGGGAGGGGGAACCGACAGGATACCAGCACCTGCGATCCTGCGAAAAGGGGATGCAATCAGGAAGGCTTCCTGGAGGAGGTGATGTCAGACTTGAACCTGTTCCTTTCTCTCAAAGCAAGATGCGTTCCACGTGGTGGTTGCAAAAGCAGGAAGGCTGAAGGCCCTGGCCTTTGCCCTCTGGCCCACCCACAGGCTGCCTGCTTGCCTGCCTGCCTGGCGGGGAGCTTCCAGAAACACAATCCCAGCTGTCCCGCCCCGTGTGAAGCCCGCCAGTAACTGACTCTGGGAGGATGCTGGCCCTTCCTGCTCTGCCTTCACGCTCTCCCAGCACTTTTCAAATTGTAGGCTGTGACCTATTGGTGGGTGTGAAATTGATTTATCTGGGGGCAGGAACAGCATTTGAAAACGGAGGGAAGAGGATGGAATGGAATAGAAGCAAATGTCCCACTTGCCACGCGATCAGCCTTGTGTCTTACAACTTTTATCTGAGTTACGTGTGTTCGCGCATGTGCCCCCGATTGTCATGCGTTCTTGTCAACTCTAGCTGTGCAATTAGAACCCATGGGGGTTTCTAAATCTCACTGCCTGGGCCCTATTCCAGACCAGAGTCCCTGGTGTGGAACCCAAGGCTGGGGGGTCATCCCAGGAGCTTCTGATGCACAGAAGAGCTTGAGAAACACTGAACCAGACGGCCCATCTCTGCAAGTGACTCTCCCACAGGGGGCCCCAGCTGTCGGGCCAGTGGTCCTCGGAGTTTAATGAGCATGAAAAACATTGGTTCTCAAAGCGTGGTCCCTGGACCAGCGTCACCGACACCACAGAAGAACACACCTGTTAGCAGAATTCCAGCCCCCCCAAATCGGCTGACTCGGACAGCAGCGTGGGACCCGCGAATTGTGCTATAATGAGCCCGCCAGGTGATGGGTAAGCACCTTCAAGCGTGAGAACCGCTGACTTGACCTTGACCATCAGGCCCCTCTGTGTGAAGGTCATCTATGTCTTCCAACCACAGCTTCTGCTTCTGGAAAGAAGGTTTCCAGGGCGCGTACCAGTCAGCTCAGGCGGCCACAGAAAAGGACCACGGACCGGGTGGGGGGTGGGCTCCGACAATAGGAATTTATTGTCTCATTCTGGAAGCCGTCAGTCTGATGTGAACACCTTCAGGGGCCTACTTGCAGCCTCATCACTCTTGTGTCTGAAACGGTTGGTTTCTCCCAAGGCCCCTCTCCTTGGCTTGCACACGGGACGGACGCCTTCTCCCTGCGTCCTCTCGTGGTCCCCCGCTCTGTGTATGTCTGTGTCCTCATCTCCACTTCTTGTAAGGGACCCAGCTCACCTTAATGCCTTCGTTTTGACCTAACTGCCTCTGTAGAGACCGTAGTCTCCTCCTCCTTTCTTTCCAGTGAGGGAACATTCCAGAACATAAGCCCTCTGGACGCTCTGATGCCTGCCCTCATTGCACCCCCTCCCAAAAGCAGACCCTCTGGTTCTGATCCTTGCCTGGGCTTGAGGGGTGGCTTTGAGGAGGTGTGCGCCCTTCTCGAAACAATATTTGAGAAGCCCTATAAGGACAGAGTATCCCTCACCTGCTCTGACGTCTTTCTCCGAAGGATCTTTCCCAGTCACCTTGTGCCACCGGATGGGCTGAGAATCCAGGAGGAGAATCTGATTGTTTTCATAACTTCTTTAAAAATCTTCATTGGGGGCACCTGGGTAGTCAAGCGTCTGCCTTCCGCTCAGGTCATGATCTCAAGGTCCCTGGATCGAGCCCCACATCGGGCTCCCTGCTCAGCGGAGAGTCTGCTTCTCCCTCTCCCTCGGCTCCCGCACCGCCCCTCCCACGCTCATGCTTGCTCTCTCACTCAAATAAATAAATAAAACCTTTAAAAAAAAAATTCTTTGATTCAGGCTGAGCTGCCCACTCTTCTCCCATCAGCCCAGACTGGGGAGACCTCTGGCCACCCAGAACCACGTGTGGGAGGGCTCATGACAAAGAAAAAAGGCATCTGAGAGTGTTCACGGGAGGCCAGGCAGGAGGGCGTCAGGCGGAAGTGGTGCCGGGTGGGGCCAGCCCAGGAAGGCTGCCTGGAGGAGGTGAGCTATGGCTTCGGATTCTAGCCTGTACTGAGCTCCTGCACACCTATCAGAAGCCCGGTGGGAGTTCCATGACCCTGACTGGTTTCATCTCCAGATAAATGGAGAAGGTGCTCTTATTCCCTAGTATTAATCATATTTTTTTAATTCTATATTTTTGATGCCTTCATATCTTGGGGTCTTGCTGACCCTGGAGAGACCACCCCTCCCAGGGCAAGCTAAGTCCTATGGAGAGCAAACAACTTCTCTGGGGGCACGCTTTCATGTATAAACCAACCAATCCGGAGCCCGCACCTCAACCACCAGCTTTGGGGGGCTCTCCCGCTCCAGGCCAGTTATCCACCTGCCCTGATCGCCGCGTGGCTAGGCATCAGACAATTAGCGACAGTCTCTGCACCCAAAGCCCACTTGAGTTATTCAAAGTAGCCAATCCTGGGCCTGCTTATCTGGCCACACCGGTTCCTTCCCTGGGCATCCACAGCAAAGCCTCCTGCCCCTATTCGTTCCCCGCTGCCTCCCGACCAGCCCTGCCGCTTCCCTGTACGGGCTGCCCCCTTTCTCCTGGGATCGGGGAGACCTATCTTCAATGGCAAGCCCCTCCTGATCGGTGGGCCTCACCCTACCTGACTTGTATTTTGGAACAGCCTCCTCCCATTTTTGAAAGAGCAAACTGAGGCCCCAGAGAGGTTAAGCGACTTGCCCAGGGTCCCGCAAACTAGTCGCGGCAGACGGGATTTGAACCTCGTTCCAAGCCCAGCATCTCTCTGCAGCCCCTGTCCTCAGACAGAGCGAGGCCCGGGAGGGAGCGGGAAGGAAGCGCGGGGTTTGAGAGGGGCCCAGCGCACCTGCCCTGGAGTTGGCCCTTTGCACTGGGGTCCCTCCCGCCCCCTGCCCGGTCCGTGCTCTCTCCAGGCTGGCCCATTGCGTCTCATCTCCGGATTCTTGAGGGAGGTGGGGAGAGAGGGGGATGAAACACCAGCTTCTCGGGGAAGGGCGGGCTGACCTGCCTTAAGGCCTGGCCCCACTCCCTCTGGATGTCTAGACTTTCTTTCACAGCCAGGAGCTCCTTGGGGGATGGGACTCTGTCCCGACCCCACTGTGTCCCCAGCTCCCATCTTGAACCAAACCAGAACACACACCTGGAGTGAGCGGGAAGGTAAGTAAATGGATGTATGTCTCCTGCTCTCTGTCTCTATCTCTCGGTCTGCGTCTCTCCGTGTGTGTGTCTCTGTTTCTCCTGCCGGTCTCTGTGTGTTCCTGCCTGTCTTTCTCTGCCTCCGGGGGCTTCACTTCTGCAGGGCCTGAGACTTTTAAGTCCCCGGGTTTGCATTAAGTAGTTTATCCTATGCAGAGAGCCCGAGGCGGGGCTCGACTCCAGGACCCCGGGATCATGACCCAAGCCGAAGGCAGACCCTCAATCAATGGAACCACCAGGCACCCCTCTACAAAAGCATTTCCAAGTGAGAATAGCACATGCAGAGTGCACAAAGCTTAGGGGGCAACTTGAGGATTTTTACCTGTCTATATACCAGATCTCCAACCCCCCATCCACATCTAGAACATGCCCAGCCCAGCAGGGACTCTGTGCCCCTTCCAGGCGGTACCCGCTAGAGATCACCGCTCGGCTAATGTCTGCCACCGCAGAGTCGCTTTGCCTGTTCTTGGACTTGGCAGTGGGCTGAGTTGTGTCCCCCAAAAGATATGTTCACGTCCTAATCCCTGGTGCCTGGGAATACGACCTTATTTGGAAATACAGTCTTTGCAGATATAATCAAGTTAAGATGAGGTCATACTGGATTAGTGTGGGTCCTAAATACAGTGACTGGTGTTTTTAGAAGAAGGCCATCTGAAGACATAGGGACAGAGAGACACAGGGAGGAGATGGCCACTCGAAGACGCGGGGACACGCGGACACACAGGGAGGAAGACGGGCATGTGAAGACTGAGGCAAGAATTAGAGTGAGCCACCTGCGAGCCAAGGAAAGCCAAGGATGGCCAGCGACCACCAGAAGCCAGGAAGAGGCGAGGAAGCATTCTTCCCCAGAGCCTTCAGGAGGGTTGTAAGCCTTCTACCACCTTGATCTTGGCCTTCTGGCTCCAGCACTGTGAGAGAATACACTTCCGTTGTAAGACTCCCCTTTTGTGGCGATTTGTTATAGCAGCCCCGGGAAACTCATACAAACTTTGAATGAATGGAGCTCCATGGCCTGTGCTTTGGTGTCTGATTTCCTTTGCTCATATCATGTCTGTGAGGTTTACCCGTGTTGCTGCGTGTAGACATAGTGCATTCTTTTTCATTGCTGGTAGTGTTCCATCTTATGAATATACCGCAATTTATTTACCCATTCGAATGTTAATGTACACTTGGGTTGTTTCCTTTTTTATTTTTTATTTTTTTGGCTATCATGAATAACGTGGCCAGAGATATTCCTGTCTTTGTGGATGTATGTCCTCATTTCTCATGGGTCTAGAGCTAGGAGTGTAATTGCTGAGTTTTACAGTAATTATATGGATAATTTTTTGAGGAACTTCCGGATAGCTAAACAGTGGTTGTACGGGAGAACCTGGCTGGCTCAGTCGGACGAGCGTGAGACTCTTGATCTCAGGGTTGTGAGTTTGAACCCCACAGAAGGTGTAGAGATTACTTAAAAATAAAAGCTAAAAATGAATAAATAAATAAATAAAGGAAGGAAGAAAAAGTGGCTGTACCTTTTTATATTCCCACCAGCGGTGTCTGAGTTCCAATTGGCCTTTATCCTGTCAACACTTAGAATTGTCAAGTCTTTACATTTTAGCCATTTTGTTGGGTGTATAAGGGTATCTCACTGTGATTTTAGCTCTCATTTCCCGATGAGTAATGATGGCGAACACTTTCTCATTTGCTTCTCAGGCATTTGAGCGTCCTTGTTTGTGAAGTGCCTGTTCGAATCTTGTCCATTTTTGAAAATTGGGTTGTTTACGATTTTCCTATTGATTTTTAAATGTTCTTTACATATGCTGATACGATTCCATGGTTGGTTATATGTATTTGAAAGACCTTCTCCCACTCCATGGCTTGCCTTTCTTTTGATGTGGTCTTTTGGTGAAGTTCTTGAATTTTGATGAAGTCAAATTTATCAACCTTTTCTCTAGTGGTTAGTGCTTTTTTCTGTCCTGTTTAGGAAATCTTTACCTACCTGAAGATCATGAAGTTATTCTCTTAGGTTTTCTTTTAGAAGCTTTATAGTCTTACCTTTTACTTTTAGCGTTGACCCAAGAACATTTTAAATCTCAGAGGACCAGGCTTCAGCCTGCCCGCTCACCCCCTCCTCAAGCTTGGTGGCCCAGGCGCCTGGGAAAACTCCTTCCCTCCTGGGTCACCAGCTGCCCTGCCTCTTTCCCTGGCCCCAGCTCTTCCTCCAGGGCCTGGAATTAATAAAAACTCTGAGCTGCCTGTGGTTTTTGGAATGAATGCTTGTTCCAACCTCTGTCAGGATTCAGGCAGCGAGTGGGGTCCCCCATCCCCTCTCCATATGCACTGCTTTTCCCATCGGGTGTGGGACAAGCTTACCCATTTACACAGCTCCGAGGGTCCCCAGACGGAATCTCCAGGGAACCTTCTTACCAGATCTTTCCTCACTCCTCCCTGAACGCACCCCACCATCTGGAAACTTCCCAGTCACTTCTCTCCCCTTGTTCATAGATTCAAAGCTAGAGGAGCTTGTCCCCCCTCGGGATGGCAATCACGATGACTGCCTGGCGGCGGTGGCCTGAAAGGTGTTAGGAAGGATCCCGGTTTAGCTAGTGAGCACCATAGAGTTCTTGGTAACGTCGGTCTGGGAGGAAGCGCTGGGGGGGGGGGGGTTGTGCCTTGAATGTGTCTGATCTAGTCTGAGTCCCCATGAGGGTGAATCCAAAGTAGAGTTTCAAGGATGCCCTCGAGGGCACTCAGCGGTTAATTCGGAGGTCCGGGTTGGAAGCACTGGCCCGACCCGCTCAGCAGAGGGGCCCCTATTCTTCCGTCAGTGAATACGGATAGAACACGTGCTACATTCCAGACCCCGCGCTGGGCGTGGGAAGCACGATGGTGGGGGGACACCTACTCCGGTGTGGGCCGAGTTCCATGTGCTTTTCTCGACGCCAGTATTCAGCACAGAGAACGAGCCCGTCGGGGACTTCACGTGACGGCCGTGCGCGCACCTCCTCCTCCCTCCAGCCCCGGTCCTTGGGGTGGGATCCCAGCACAACTTCTCAAGAATGGAACTTGGCGGCTAACTGGGGTTCCCCCCGTCGAACTATGTCTCTGCAGGTGACTTTAAGGAAGGAGATCGGCAAACAAGACCTATAGGGGTGTGAAAACCCTTTAAACAGACCGGGGGGCTCCGGGGTGTCTAGAAGAGTCCTTGGGGGACAGCTGGGGCACTGTCCCATGGCAAGCCCGCTGGGCCTGCCCTGCTGCACCGCCTTTCCCGCTCTGAGCGGGCCTCAGGGTTCTCTACCCTTCTCCAGCTGTGACACACACATGTAGACACACACATACACGTGTAGACACACACACACCCAGGATGTGAACACAGGTGCCAGCAGTCTCTCTCTCTCTCTCTCTCTCTTCCGCACTCACGGGGTAGTCAACAGCCAAGGTTCTGGGCTTGTGGATTTCAGGTTCAAGTCCCCACTGTCCCACTTTGAGCTGTTTGCCCCTGCGTGCACCGCCCCCCGCCCCCCCGCCCCAAGCCTCAGCCTCCCCACCGATCAGAGGCCCCTGGGGTGAGGAGTCAGGGGCCACACTCACTGCAGCCCCCCGCCCTCTGCAGCCGCGCTCGGATCGCTGGCTCAGCGCTAGTACAAGAAACTGGGGCTCCTGGGCTCCACAGGAAATCCATCTCTGTGCCCCCCGCCCAGAGCTCGGCACCGAGCCAGGGACATAGTGCAGAGCCCGTCAAGGGCTGTCACGGGAGGGAGGGCCCGGATTTCGCTCTCAATCTTCTGGTGGTTTTCCCTCTGGGAAAGCCTTAATTTGTTTCAGAGGCATAAAGGGGCACAAACTTCTGCTGTTTCTGGACCAGCTAAGCTGGGAGAAAGCCACTGTGGCCTCTGCTAGACCAGAGGGGCCCCAGGAGGCGAGCCCCAACCTGCTTTGGGGCCTCTGACCAGAGCCCAGCTGGGTCTCCACTGCCCTCCTGGGCCCCATGTTCCGTGTTTCCATCGTGTCCACTGCCCTGGCTGGGCCCCAGCCAAGCCCTTACTCACTGGTGAGGGCCCAGCCAGGGCCGTGCCAGGCTCAGCGGAGGCCCTTGGCCAAGGACAGCAGAGCTATCCTCAGGAAAGCTGGGGATTAAGCCACAGGCCAGCGGGGACTCAAGTATCCGCCTCCCGCCCCGGCCTGCAGATGAGGGGCACGGCCACCTCCCAGCTGCCCAGGGCTGTGATGTGAGGGGATCGGCACGAGCCACCCACCCAGGGACGTGGGGACACAGCACGGCCTGGGCCAGCTTACTCGAGGACAACCTTCGGGAAGGGGCCGAGGCTATGTGCCTCGTGCCTCCTGGCTCCCACAGTCCTAGGTCCCAGGGCCTGGAGTGCTCTCTCCCCCAGCCCATGGCCAGACTGGACCCTGGGTGACAGCAGCCTAGCTCCTCTCCCTGCTGCTGGGCTGAGCCCAGACTTAGTATCTCAGCTCCTCTGAGTTTCCTGGGGTGGGGCCAACCCGAAGGATTGGGGAGGAGGGTATGGACGGCCCTGGGCAGAGTCCCTTCTGCAGGGGCCACCTCTGTGCCTAGCCTAGGTAATATGAGCTGGACAGCCTGGCCATGCTGCGGACCATGAGGTGAGGGGCGGATTCCAGCAGCTGTTGTGGGCTGTGGAGGTGCCCACCTTGCTCGGGCATGAGTCCAAGTGCTCAGGCTCTCCTCCTCGCCTGGGCTTCTGTGCCTCTTACTCCCACCTCGGGTGCATTTCTCCCATTTCTGTCCCGTCCAGATCCAACCCATCCTTCAGGACTTGCTTGCCTCTGGGAGCCTTCTTTGACCTTGGGCTGGGTTGTGGTCTTTCTCCTGTCCTCCAGGGCCCTACTGGTGGGACATCGACCCCCTGGACCGCCACCATCTGCAGACCCCTGTGTCTCCCTTAGAGAGGAGCCCCTTCGAGGCCACCCCTCCTCCTGTCTCTACTCCCCAGCCTCCCTCTCTTGACCTTAGTGCTCTCATTGCCCTCTGGGCTGTGCCTGCCCCTGGCTGGGGCCCACCAGAGCAGGTGGCCGCCCGACCTGGCCTGGTCCTCCGTCTGGGCCCCTCCCTGTGGGCTCAGGCGGGTGGGGGTGTCTGCAGGGACGCTGACTCAGATGTTATTTTGGGCTCCCCTTGGGCCCGGCAAGCTCTGGGGCCTCAGGCCTGTTTAGACGGCTGGGCCGGATGTGACCAACTCCAGGCACTCGGTTCTGCACCGGGCTGGGGGGGACGCAGGCCAAGGCAAATGCTGGCGGGGCAGGGGGCAGGCAGGAAGGACAGGCCTGGCCGGTCAAGGGCTCCAAAGGGTCACTGAGGCCCTGCTCACCTCAGGCCTTGTTCTGAGCTCCAGGGGTCCCCGCCAAGGCCCTGGGCTGGGGGCCAGGTGTGCCAGGCCTTGAGAGGTCCTCATCTGGTAGATTCATGGTATCGGAATCCCCCAAACTGGGATGCCAGTCAGAGGGGCGAGGCCTCCGAGGGCATAGCCTTGACGCCTGTGCCCCCGTGGCAGGGGCTGGGGGCCCATCCCAGCCTGGGTCTCTGACGGGGCCCCTCCTCGCTGCCCCACTTGAGAGTTGTCATCTCAGAAGCTGCCCAGACGAAAGCTGAAAGCCGAGAGGCAGGTGCCCCGTGGGCCCCGGGCGAGCTCCTTCCTCCGGCAGGCCTCGGCTGTTTTGCCGGTGGAAAGAGGGGTTTGGTTTCACCACGCTTTGGATCCGGCACCCGGTTAGGCTGTGGGCCAGGACAACCCCGGGTCTGCTGTTCTGATGTGGCCTTCCCGACGGGGCGGCTGGTGCCTCCTTCCCTGAAGTCATCCGTCCCAGCCCCGGCTGGGGGCCCCTGCCCAGAAATGTCTAAGGAAACATGAAAATCCTTGAGCTCTGTCCACCACGTCCAAATTGAAAGCAGAAGAGGTTGAAGTTGTGTTGTTGACTCCCACGGAGTGGGTGACCTGCCTGGGGCTGCGGCCGGGGGGGCCCCGGTGGCCCTCGGGGCTGCCTCCTCTGGGGGCTCCGCTGCCGGCACTTTCAGGACTGGGGGTTCAGTGTCGGCCAGCCTCACGCCTGGACCCAGGGACGCAAACACCCGCTGCCTCGCTAGGCAAGAGGCCTTTGGGAGGGAGGGCCGGCTGCCACCCACCTGCTGGGTCGCTGACTCTGCGGGACCAGGGAAGCACATGCCCCCACCCTGGAATGTTCCAGAGCCACTGGAGGGCCAGGCCCGGGTTCTCCACTGGAGAGGGGAAGAATGCAGACAACACTCCCCACCATCCCCACCTCGATCGGTCACCTGCAGCACCGGGCCAGGGACCAAGGTGAGATGAGAGAGGGTCGAAGGGGAAGGAGAAGCTGGGGAGCGGGCAGAGGGGGGGCGTCCAAGGCCCCGTAGCTGGCTTCTGGGCTCAAAGCAGGAGGAAAGAGGAGGCGCTTGCAGGCAAGTAGCCAGCAGGAACATAGGCTGTGTCCCCGCCATGAGGTGTGGGTGTGGGGACACCGGCGGGGCCCTTTCTATGCTGTTGGTATGAGCCGTCCAGGCCAAGACCCAAAGTTTCCAACTCTAGACCCTTTGGAGTTGGAAGGCCCCGAGGGAGCCCATTGTATGGAGGGTAAGACTGAGGCTCGCACAGGTGCGTGGCTTGCCCAAAGTCAATGCCGTGGCTAGTAGGGAAGCTGGAGTCCCAGTCTCTGTCTCAGGACAGTGCTTGGCCAAGCCTGGCCTAGGCGAGCGTAGGGGCAGTTGACCTCTGTTCTCAGCGAAATGTCCTCTCCTGCAACCTGATCCTAACCCCAGAGATATTCCCACCAGGCCTCCGGACAGGTGGTGGACAAGGGTGGCCTTCCAGGGCCCGGGGCCCCTTTGGACTGAGGACACACGGCTGGCCCAGGCAGCCCAGCGTCCCGGCAGCCGCCCAAGTATGTGGACGGCAGTGTGGACAGCGTTCCCGCCACGTTCCCAGAGCACGCACCAAGGAAAACATGGAATGTTTCTTGGATGACACAGTCTCCGTCCAAAGTCATGCATTCCTGTGGGAAGGCAGTGAGGAGGGGTCGTGGCTGTCTGCGGGGGGGGCCGGGGGGGCCTGCCTCGGCACGCACAGTCTTGTCTGCAGACGTGGGTCCCCGGGTTGTGCCCACGGCCAAGGGAATCTGGGTTGGATGTACCGGCTGGCGGCCGTGCCGTTGGCACGCGCGTGCAGTGGCTGTGCGTTCAGTCAGCAGACACCGGCCTTGTGTGAACGGCTGACGGCCTACTTCTCTTTCTCGCCCTGGGGCGCACAGCTGGTGTCGTGTCCCCCACCCCCCCACCCCCACCACTGCCGCATGTGGACAACTGGTATACCCCTGCCTGTGCGTATCTTCAGCTCTGAGCAGGTAGAAGGTGTAGCCCTTGACCTTGACCTTGCTCACATGGACTCAGCACTTTCCCTGGCTCCTGTGTCCTGCCCGGGCCCCCGCTGGTAGGTCCCGTGCCCTATACGGAGACCGGGCTTGTCCTCAACCTGTTCTGGACACAGGGCCATTTAAAGGAGTCAACCAGCTTGGGCTCGACCACTGTTGGAGTTGGGCTTGGATGCTATGTACCCCCGCCCCGCCTCTAGCCTCAGGCTCCCCTTGTCTCAGCAGTCCCGGGCGGTCCCTTCATATGACCACTGTGAACAAGATGGAGGCCAATGGGCCAGGACTGGTTTGGGGGGGATGATGGAGAGCGGGCAGGTGAGGGGGTTGTGGTGGAGGCCCCATCCTTTCCGTGTCCCAGGGCAGGGCCTCTTCACAAAAGGAGGGAGCCTCTGGCCTTGACCTTGGAGATTCTCAGTCCTGGACAGCCAAATGTAGAAGTTGGGGAGCCAGAGAGGGCACACAGGAGGCATCTACCCTAGATAACCCTTATCAAAGGAGGTGCACTCTGGTAAGAGTGCCGGGATGACGTTGGGGGGTTGTGGGAGCCGAGGGCCACCCTTCCTCTACCTTCAAGCGGCAGTGATGACTCTGTAAGAGCGGACCTTATGAGATGGGTTTTGAAGGTTGAATAGGAGTTTGTAAGCGAGCAAGTGAGCATGGAGAAAGATTATAGAGCTAAGTCATCATGGGTGCCAAGGCCCCAAGGTGTCAAGAAGTGTGGGCACACCCCGAGAAGTGCGGAAGGTCAGGAAGGCTGAGCTTGCGAGCCATGGCTACGCGGAGCCATGAGGGAGGGGAGACTAGAGACTAACCTGGTTTGGGGGCAGTGAGGAAGAAGAGCCTGAAGTCAGGGAAAATTCTGGAGCAGGTTTGCCTTGAGAGAGGATGCGGAGGGGGGCAGCGTCCAATGATGACGCAGAGTCTAAGTGCAAGGGATGGGGATGGTCTGAGCAGTGGCGTGGAGGTGGCATTGGGAAGAATGAGGGGTTCAGGTCGTCTGGTGGGGAAGGTTGTGATGCTTCCTTCCATCCAAGATGGCTGCCCTGTCCTGCCCCGGTCTAGGCATCTCTGGCTGGTACCGGGAATGTGGGGTGCCCCCCCACTGTGGTTTACATCGCTCACATACTTCTGGGCCCTTATCTGCAAGGGTCTGTCGTGCAGGCCTACCTTGCCAAGTGGCCCCATCACTGCCTGCCTCATAAATCAGGCCTGTCTCTCCCCAACGCCTCCCTGCTCCCACCACACCCTCCTGGGGCTGCCTGCCCCGCCCAGAGTCCCGCCCAGCTGGGGAGGCAGACAGGGGCCCCGAGGCGAGCCTCGGCCCTACCCAGGAGCTCTGGCCGTGCAGGGAAGATGTCCTGGGTGACCCGGTTTTCAGGAAGCATTCCCAAAGATCGCCAAAGTCTCTTCCCATGGCCGCTCCATTTCCCCGCTCCTGGAGCGGGGGGGTGCGGTGGTCAAGCCTGTCGCTTCCTGCAGGGGGCCTGACCCAGGGTGGGATCTTACCCGCCACTCTCCAGAGGCTGGAAACCAGCCCTCTTAGAAACTCATAGGACTGTGTCTATACTCCACGCAAATTAGAGCCACCTTTACCGCCCTTCCGGGCCTCACGTCCCTTGTCTGTAAACTGGGTACATTCGCTCATTAATTCAACAAATACTTCCTGTGTGCCGGGCCCCAGGGGTGGAGATGAACCAAGCAGAGCCTCAGCCCTAGTCCAGCATGGAGATTCTCGCGATGGAGGAATGGGGTCCTCCAAGGTGAGCATGGGGCGGTGGGAGCCCAGAGGAAGCACCGACTCTGCCTTAGCAGTCCGAGAAGGCTTCCTGGAGGAGAGGACCTCTAGCCCCGATTTCAAGGACAAAGAGAAGTTTGCTAGTTTAAAGGGAGAGAGGGGGCATTGCCATCGGGGTGACCGTAATTCAGAGAGCAGAGAAGCAAGACACCGCAGGCTAGGCTCAGGTTGGGTGGGGAGCTTGAGAGCAGGGGGGCCGGATCCTGCCAGGCACGGAATGGAGGAGTCTGACCGTCTCCATGGAGGTCAATGGGAGCCATGGGAGGGTCACAGCAGGGATGAGGGAGGAGTGGCATGATCAGATTTGCATCCCAGATTGACCCTTGGGTCATTGTCTCCTACGTGCGGAATGTCGCACCAGTGGTACTAAGAAAGGGGCTTCGGGGTCCGGGAGGGGTCCGGACAGAGGGTTCAGATGGTTTCACCAAGGAGACGTCCCTCGATCTGGGCCTTGAAGGAGAAGGACATCTGCACAGGGGTATCTGGCCCACTTCTGTGTCCCCACATGAACTCAGGGCTTGAGAAGGGAGTGGGCAGAGAAAGAGGTATCCCTTCTTGGAAAGTGGGATGGTTTGGGTCTCCTGCCGTGCCCGGGCCGTGCCCACCCACGCTGGCTCTGCTGGCCCGAGGCCTGAAGGGCCGCCTTCGACAGGACTGTGGCTTAGAAGGCTCCCCTTCCTGGCCCGAAGGCAACTGCTTGCCTCCGGCCCCTGCACCTACCTTGCTTTCCCAGCAGGCGTTTCTAGAAAGGGCCAGGCACAGCTTGGGGCCCATCCCTCTGGTCTCTGATTCCTAGTTGCCCAGCGTCAGAGGGATCCGTCTGGGAGCCCAACAGATGCCCCCGAGGCCACCGCGGTCTCCGGGAGGACCACAGCTGCAGTGGGCCCGAGGCATTTGTTTTCTGGAAAGATCTCCTTCTAGGTTCTTCTTCCCAGCGGCGGGCTCTGGAGGATGCAGCAGGGGTGAGGGCGGAAGGACGGTGGGGCAGGCTGGTGTGCGCCTCAAACGAGGGCGCCAAAAACCCGTGTGTGGACAACCGCGTGCGGCAGCTTTGCCGAGTCTCAGACATCAAAGCGTGTGTTCCGGAAGATTCTATTTCCATCCAGTTCAGAGACGGCCAGAGTAGTCTCTGGTGGGAGAAGTCAGAGAGGGCTTCTCTTGGCCGGGAGAGCGGAGGCTGGAAAGGGGGTAGCAGGCAGCTTTCGGAGGGGGGACTCTGGCCGAGTTCTGTAGGCTGACAACGCAAATGTGAATTTTCACAAATGGAACGCATTTGTTCAAAATGAGTCGCAGGGTTTTACAATACACGTGTGTCAGTACGTGTGTGTGTGTGTGTGTGTGTGTGTGTGTGTGTGTCTGCAGATCTTTCTGTCTGTCGGAAGCAGCAGTGTATTTGGGACAATCTGACTAGTGTTTTCTCTCCCGTGCCATTGGGTTCAATGCTGGGGGTGGGGCGGAGGGAGGTATGGACGATGCCGGGGGTGCCCCTTGCCCTGCTCAGCCTGGACAGAGACCCCCAGACGGGCGTCCCGTTCCATCACTGCCAGCTGGCGAATGGAGGCAGACCAGGCCGTAAGCCCCTCGGGGCCCCCCTGTGTACCCCCAAACAAATAATTATGGATCAACTAGCGGCCTGATGGGCAGAGCACTGCCCAGCACCGGTTGGGATCCCCAGAGGCGGGCTGGAGGACGGTTGTCCCGGTTATCGGGGACCTTCTGAGAAAGAGCATTTGGCTCGGCTGACCTAGACTCAGGGACAAGGCAAGGGGGACAGGTGGTTGGACATTTGCACACACACGGTCACAGTTACACGTGGACACACGGGCACAGCTTGGCCCCAGGCATCCAGACACACACTTGTCCTGCCATTGAGGGTCCCTCGTCCCGCCCTAGACTCGGGGAGCCTTAGGTGTCGGTGTTGGGTGGCCCGTGGTTGGATGGCTAAAGGGGTGAGGTGCAGATACCCAGCGTCCCCCAGGGAGACCCCCGGGCGGGGTACAGACGCCCCGGGGAGGGCAGACCCATCCCGGCCGGTTCTCTCAATGGCATCTCGGGCTGGCTGCGTTTCGGCTGGAAGGTCTGGCTGCAAAGAGCCATTGGAAAAACCGGAGAGGATTCTGGGAGGAGCAGCGGGGCAGGATAGAGTCCCACATTGGAGATCTCAAGTGAGGACCCTCTCTTCCACTAGGACACGGCACGTGTCTCTGTCCCCTCACCGCTGCCACCTCCTGGTGACCTGAGCCTTTCACCTCCCCCAGCCCAGGCGGCTGGCCTGGCTGGGGTCCTTCAAGGGGCCTGCTTCGCCTGGGTGGCGGCGGCTTTGCCAGCAACCCCTGACCTCTCCCTGACCCCTCCACGACCCCTCCACGAGCCCTCCACTGTCTCCTGCCTCCCGCCCTCTCTGCATCCCAGCCCTGACCTCACGTCTGCAGGGCTGCGGTGGGGGCGAGATAAGGCGGGGGTTGCATGCTGCTCCCTCCTGGGGACCGACGGGAAGGGCGGGCCGGGCTGCCGTCCTCAGGAGCGCCCATGACTCACCCGGTGGGCAGGGCCGAGGCTGGTATCCGGGAGGAAATGCCACTTCCTCTGGATAAGGCTGCAGGCCCTCCGGATTTGCCCGACAGTGGATGCATTTGGGGTTTTGTTTCGAGAAGTCCTTCCACTCCTGCGTGACAAAGATATTCTCCAACAGTTTGTTCTAGCAAATCAGAGTCTTGCGTTTCATATTTTGGTCTGGCTTTCATCCCTTTGGAGACATCTTTTTAGGAGACGTAGGCAGGGATCTAGGGGTAGTTTTTCCCCATCGAGTGAGCCCATTTCTCCAACCCCACTAACCATGCCACCCTTTCTCCGTGGACCCGTGGTGCGTTTGACTCTCTTTGAACTTGCTGATCTGCTCTTCCACCCGTCTGGCTGTTCTTGAACCCAGACCCTATTGCTTTCCTTCCTTCTCATGGCTTCATAGTATGTGTTCACAGCAGGCCGGCCAACGCCTCCCCTCTTGGTTCTATTTTCAAAGTCGGCTAACCATTTACAAATCGTTATTCTTCCCTATATTGTAGAGTAAGCTTATCAAGTTCCTCAAAAATATCCAGCTGGAATTCAGGATCTTGGTTCAGCAAAGGACTCTGACGTGACAGATCTGTACCTTTTAAGCAACAAGAGATTGCGGTCCTAGAATATACATGGGATGCCCGCGGAGCAAGGAGAGAAAGATGGCAGTCCCGATAGAAAAATGGGCTAAGGGTATGAACTGGCGACTTGCAGAAGAGGAAATGGAAACAACCAGAGTACAGAAGGAGTGACTCAAACTCACTTAAAATCAGAGAAATGCAAATTAAAAAACAGTAATAAGATACTGCTTATCACCCATCAGGCTGCCTGGCTGTACAGAGGTAGGTTCCGGCCGGCGCTGGCAAGATGTGGGCAGGAGCGCCTCCCCAGGTGCCCATCGCTGGGGCATGGGTGCAAAGCCTGGCCACGCCCATGCCGGGGCGCCACGTGACAGTCACACTGAAGCCACAAGCCCGGTGAAGGACGAGACTAGGTTGTTGGATCCTCAAAACAGAGCGCGACTGGAAAAAATAAGAAAGAAACATGCAGCCCCTAGCCCAATTCCATGCACATGAATAAGCAGGGCTGAAAGGAACAGGTCCGTGAAGCCGCTGGGGCACAGGGAAGAGGGTCGCTAGAAGGGTTACAACATTGAGTGCTGATTTACCACGGGGACCGTTCCGTAAGCCATCATTGTACTCATCATTGCACGGACCCATCATTGCACGGACCCATCATTGCACACCTGAACTAGTGCAACGTCCTTACGTCAATTATTCAATTAAAAAAAATTCAATCAATCGATCAATCAATCAATCCTCTGTGCTTTAATGCCAGAAAGAGATTTAAAAATAGCATAGACACTGGAGGTTCGGCTTCCCTCTCCTCCGGGCACCCGGGGATCAGAGACTCTGGGAAGACCCTGGGGCCCAAACGAGCATCTCCCATCCCATCTCGACTCCTGGCACATGGCCGGAGCCCAGGGGGAAGGTGGTAATTCATTGGGCCTGGGAAGGGGACGGTGGGGAGGAAGCAGGCAGCGTCGGGTGGGGGCTGAGAGGTCGATCCTTCGGGGGGTGCACGGGGTGGTGTTGTTAGGGGTCCAAGGGCTGGGAACCTGAGGGCTGTCCCTCTATCCGACACTCTCTGCGGGTCCCTGGACTGGGAAGGGCAGGGCTTCATTTTCTGAGCAAGAAACCCAGACATGAGGTTTGCCAGAGGCCTTTTTGTTTTTCTGGATTTGAGAATTTATTTATATGAAAAGTCTTACCAAGGTATAAACATTCGGGGCCTTTGCACATACTGTGGACTTAGCTGGAATATTCCCTCCAAGCCCCCCTCCCACTGGGTGTCCGCCTGGTGAACTCCAGCCACCCCTGGGGGCACCTCCTTCAGGAACTTTCTCTGACCCATGTCCTTGCCTGGGTCCTCTTGACCCATGTCCTGAGCCCCGGGGGTGCTCCCTCGCTCCGGGGGGGACCCACAACCCCTCACGTGATGGTCCCCATCTGTCTCCATGTCGGTGCTCCCCACTGGGAGGCGCTTCTCCGGGGCAGGAGGCTGCCTTGTCTTACTTTCCCAGGTGCCTGACACCCCGTGGGGGCTCAGAAACGTCAGATGGGTAACCGTGCCCGGGTTCATGCACCTGCCCGGTTCCTGCACCTGCCCGGGTTCATGGTCAAGGTGGGGGCCGTCATCCCAGCACCAGGTCACTGGGGTTTGAGTTAAGGTGGTCTCCAGGCCCCTGCTCTCCTCCCCAGGAGGCTGAGATAAGCTTATTGTCTACTGCCGGAGACTCAATGTTCCGGGCTTGTGACAGGAAGCCCCGGGCCCTGGGCTGCTGAGCATTCGCTGTGCCTCCAGAAGGCAGAGGGGAGACTGGGCAAATCAGGCTCCCATGTTAGGAGGGCTTTGCGTAGGGCCCAGGGCTCCTCCTTCCATTTCAGCTGTCCTCGGTTGGCTAGAAGGACGGGGCACCGTGGGTAGCCTGCTCCCCACGCTCCCGAGGCCAGATGGGGGCCGCTTTTGCTGGCTTTCAGCAATGGGACCCCTTTCAGGCCCTCCGTGGACCCCTGGAAACCCCCTCTGGCAGCTTCAGAGGTTTGTCTTCAAGTAGGTTCCCTCTTCCCAGACAAGAGGCCTTGTCTGGGTGAGTCTGGGGGACTTGTGTTTAAGCCCCCGGTTTGGGAACGTGAGGGAGAGAAGGGATTTTTTTTCTTTTTTTAAATACATGTACTTTGGTTTTCTGTGCAACGAGCTCCCAAAGTCACTGCTCCCCTCCTCGCTTGGCAGGGCTGCCCGCCTCGTGCTGTTGACCTTGGCTGTGGGTTTGCGGGGGCTGGAGCTCTCACACCATAAATTCCTGTCTTCTAGGAATCCAGCCTGGGAAAGAAAGGAAACACGGAGGAGAATATTTGATTAACATTTTTCCAACGTGACCACATCACAGAGACGTGTGGCCGGAATTCTCACCCTGGACTGGGCGGGGCACGACTCGGCTCGTGCCCAGCTGTGGGGAGGGTGGGCCGGGCTGGGGGCCCGTCTGGCCCGAAGGAACAGTGGGGTCCGAGCATTGTCCTTCGGGGTGGAGGGCTCTCGGATGGGAGCCGGGCCAGGTCGGACCCCTGGATCTGAGCACCTGGGAGAGCTCACCTTCGACTTCAGCGGTTCTAAGGCTGAGCTCGGGGTGCGAGGCTCTGACCTTGTTTTAGCCATCAGCTCCCCACTCCGGACAGAGTCCTCTCTGACCCCAATCTTGACCCTAACTCCGGTCTCAGACCTGGCCCAGTGACTTCTGACCCGACCTCCGGCTGACTGGGCTTTCTTCTGTCACTGAGCTCTCCTGCAGAAACCCTTCATGCCTCCCCGTCTGTCCCCAAACTCGGAGCCTTTGTTCTCAGAACTAGCCTGGGACTAATTCTATGGGACTGTCATCAACCTCCCCTCTCCAAGCCTCTGGCCAGCCGTCTCCTCTCCTCCTCCGACCACCAGCTATCATTGGCATTTAAAATCTCACTGTCCAAAGAAGAAGGGAACCCTCCCAGAGCCCCACTCACGCCTCTGGCCGCCTCATCGCTCGCCTCCCTGTCCCGGCCACTCTCCAGAAAGCTGTCCGCACGGTTGTCTCCACTCCTCACCTCCCTCACTCCCCAGCACACGTCGTGTCAGCCTCCCATCCCCACCGGGCGCCCCAGTGGTCCCCACCCAGGTCAGTGGGGACCCCACGGAACCCAGCCCCGCCGGCAGTGCCCTGTCCTACCAGGCTCCTAGGGCCCCCCGCTCTTCCCTCCTCGGTCTGGATGGACGGGGTTGTCTCTGCCTAGATGTCCAACTTTAGCACCTCGGTCTCCACTGTCCAAACCCAGATGCCTCTTCTTCCCCCTAAACTACTCCCCCTGCAGTGCTCTGGCTCAGCGACCCCCGTTGTTCAAACCCGAGTCCTTTCCACACGTCCCTCTTCCTCACCGGCCCAGGTCCGGCCCACCTGCACGTCAGCACATCTCGCCACGTCTGGATTTCCGATTCATCGGCACCCCAGCTAACGCCACTCACGCCCACACCTCACCCACCAATCCCCACCCTCGTCTCACCCCTCGCCCATTACCCCTGCACTCTTCCCCCTCCAAGCTGCCGTCTGATTTCATCCGATCTCCGAGGACAGCTTTCTGACTCTACCCTCCTCCACTCCTGCCCCTTCTAATCCAGCTTGACCTGGATTATGCCAGTCTTATCGTGCCGCTTGCCTACACCCCACCACTAACTTTCCGCTCCCTTGCATCGACCTCCCTGGGCTCTCTTTTTCCAACTCGGTGCCAGCCATCCCGGACCCATGCGGGTGGACCATGTGTCCCTCTCCCTGGAGTCCTCTCTGCCTCATCTCTCTGCAGCCGGCCCCGTGACCGGCTAACGTCTGCTCAACCGTCAGCTCGGCGCAGACCGCACCTCCGCCGGGAAGCCTTCCCCTCCTTCCCAGGGCTGGTCTGGGGCCCCCTGCTGGGCTGCCATGGGGACCAGAGGAGCACAGATCATGCTAGTTATCATTTCCTGGCTCTCTGACCTCAAATTTGGAAGTCCCCCCCCTCCCAGGAGCAGAGACCACGTCTGGGGGCCCCCCCCTGGATTTCTTGAGCCCAGGCACATGGTGGTCCCTCCAAAGCATTTTTAGAATGAATAAGATAAAGAGAGGGCCAGAAGATCCCCAGAGACCAGGAAGACATCAAGGCTCAAGTGGGGTAATGCGGAACAGGAAGCAGGGCTGGATGTCTGGGGAGAGAAAGAATAGGTTGGGGGGCTGGGGGACGCCCCTTAATCAGGGGAGACGTTTGCAGCTCCATGGCACAGAGAGGGCCTTCACTTGATAAAGGGGATCTGAGGCCTACAGTGGCCAGTGGCAGAGCTGAACCCTGGGTCAGGACCCTGAACTTGGGATATGTTCTCAGCTCCCAGAAGGTTACAAGTCCTTTGGCTTTGGCCTTCACTTCCTGGGCTCACATCTTCACCCCTGGGAGCCCACCAGGCTTTCCAGAGCCTCCTCCCCCACATACTCTCAACCCCCACCCGACTCTCTGGACCTCGTTCCTCCATCGGACTCACATTCCCCAAACCCACTAACCTCCCCACCCCTCCTATCCTTTCTTTCCTACTGCCCACGTCAGTCCTGTACCTGAACCAATCCCCCCCTACCCAGGATCATTTACTCATTGATATAGCACGGATTGAAATGGTGGGGGTGGGCCAGGTGTTAAGAAGAAGCTTTTGGGGTCCCTGGGTGGCTTGGTTGGTTGGGCAGCTGCCTTCGGCCCGGGTCATGATCCTGGAGTCCCGGGATCAAGTCCTGCATTGGGCTCCCTGCTCGATGGGGGGGGGTCTGCCTCTCCCTCTGACCCTCCACTTCTTGTGCTTTCTCTCTCTCTCAAATAAATAAATAAAATCGTTAAAAAAAAAAAAAAAAAAGAAGAAGAAGAGAGGCTTTTGATCTTAGAACACCACTGAAGGACCCCATTTTCATCTGGAAAAATGCAGGTGAACTTTTTTTTTTTTAAGAAATCGAAGACAAGAAGAGAAATGAAACAAACAGGATCCTTTGCATATTGGTAATGAGAACAGCACTTACCATGCACTTGTGTGTCAGGCACTGTGCTGAGTGCCTCCCAGGCATGCTGACCACAGCCCCGTGTGAGGTCGTCCCTGGGGGAGTCTCCACTACGTCCCCCACTTCAAGATCCTCCGTGAAGGGACTTCAGCTAGAAGATTTTCCTGTCCTCTCTCTTCTCCGTTGTTTCTCCCCCTCTAGGGCTTGTCCTTTCTACTGCACTCTGTAGTAACCTCATAGGGAAAGGTTCTGCCTGGCACGGTGGAGGGAAGACTTGGGGTTCCAGTGTCACCTATGACTAGGGTCCTAGTGTATCTAAGTCAGGGATAGTGTATCTAAGTCAGGGATAAAAGGCAAGGATGCCCACGGAGGCTTTGTTTTTTTGGTCTGATTTTGTCCCTTTTTTTAAAAAGGTAGGCTCCCCACCCAGCATGGAGCCCAACACGGGGCTTGAACTCACAACCCCAAGATCGAGACCCGAGCTGCGATCAAGAGTCGGACGCTCAACTGACTCAGCCACCCAAGCGCCCTTGGCTTGATTTTCTAATCATTATTCTTTTTCTATCCTTTTCTTGCCTTATTGCAATGGCTAGGCCCTCTAATACAGAGTTGAGTCAAGTGGTGGCAGTGGACAGCCGCCCTCAGTAATAAGGTTAATGTTTAATCTCTGTCTGATGGATTCCTGTAGCTATCTCCTGGTTTGTTCTGAATGCGTGAGGGAGATGTTCCTTATAGAACTCAAATTACGCCATTTTACAGATGAGGAATCGTGAGGTAGCTTGCCCAGGGTCACGCATTCATTAAGCGGCAAAGTTCCTGTATATAAATCCCAGTGAGTTCAACTTCAAAGACTGTAGTCTTAGCTAACGCTATAAAGCCTTCCATAAAACATGTTCTAAAAGAACAATAATTTAACAGTGTGGTACTGGAGTAAGGTCAGAAATATGCACCATTGGAACAAAATACAAAGCAGCAATTTTGTATAAGAACCAATTATACATAAAAATGCAAGACTTGGTGAAGCATTTATAAGCTGAATTATAACATGAATTGGAGGGACAGCAATTCGGGGTGCAAGGCAATTAGCTAACACTTTATATATTCAACACTAAAATGATCTCCAGGCGGATGACAGAGTTAAAACTTACATAAGTAAGTAATAAAATTCTACAGTAGCTGGTGGGAAACGTTACGGTCTTTCTTACCTTCTGGAAAAGCATTTATAAATTTTTCTTAACTTCCTTCACTTTTCTTAAACTTCCCAAGTGGTTTATAAGTTTCCAAGCAATAGAAGAAATCACGAGGAAAAAGATGAATCTTCTTGGC
The DNA here is from genome assembly GCA_028534135.1 of Potos flavus. NCBI lineage: Eukaryota > Metazoa > Chordata > Mammalia > Carnivora > Procyonidae > Potos > Potos flavus. The sequence continues at coordinate 7,948,541 of CM052890.1, read as the reverse complement.
TCAGGGATGGGCGGTGTGGAGGGAAGGGGCAGTCCCCCAGGCGTGATCGTGGGGGACGAAGCCGCAGGGACTAGCGGTATAAATCATCTTCGAAGACCCAGAGTGGGAGACTGCTCACCCTGCTACTCTGCTCCAGCTCCTTCTGCCCCCTCCCCTTCCCTCACCCTGGACCCCTGGGCATCTGCACCTGCTCTGAGCCACGTCCACGGGCCCCAAAGGATGAGTGGCATGTTCCAGGCAAGGGCCCAGGGTCCTATCATACCTCCGCTTTGTACTTCAGGGGTCTGCTCACCCACCAAGCCCCGCACTGCCCCTCACTCCCCTCCAGCTGGTCCAGCCCCAACTCCCAACATCTGCCCGGGCTTGCCTCCCAGCCCCAGAACTGCGCCCTAGAACTTGAGCTCTACCCCTAGCTCTCCCTGGAGCTTGGCTGAGCTGCGGTCCAGTCTCTATGCCTTTGAGAGCCCCTTCTCCGGCAGGCCAGACAGACCCCCGTGCGCTGCCTCGGTGCCCGGCGACTCCGGCCGGAACTGAGCACAGCACCCGGCACATAGTAGGCCCTCAACAAATATTTGCCAAATGAGTCAATCCCTCCACAATCCCCTCGAATAGCCCAGCACGCTCCTTGACCCTTCCCCTTAGCCTGGCCCCTTCAGGTGGGCTGCTTTGGGCCAGGAGCCGAGAACGTGCTTGACTTGACTCTGTCCGGGCCCCCTTCCTCCCGCCCCCCATATGTATGCTGTTTGCCTCTCCCTTCCCCACGGCCAGCACATCCTTCCCTATTTAGTACACCTTCTCCCGGGCGCACAGAGCAAGGTCTCAGAAAGGTGCCCTTCCTGCTGTCTGAGGTTTCCTGCAGGTCTGGCTCACCCTGGGCCGTTGTCACTCTGTCCCACCCACCAGCCCCGGTCTCTCACCCAGACCCTCAGTGTGTGCACATCCCCCCCAGGGCTGGCTGCCAGGCTTTCTGGGCTGCTCCAAGGGCACGCTGACTGCGTCCCCTTCTCAGCCCGCCCTCGCCTCCCCCTGCCTGCCGTCCTGCAACCTTGTGATTCCACGTGAAAAAGGGGATGAGGGGGAGAGTCAACGTGGCTCGAGATTTACAAAGGGTGTTTGGGTAGGGGAGGGACCCAAGGCTCCAGGGGCCCCTCTGAGGGTCAGCACACGACAACCCGCCCTGCGTGCCCGTGACGGGACAGAGGACTCTGGGAACAGCCTGGTGTTGGGGAGATGCCTCCGATCGCCCATGGCACCCCCCCACCTGTCTGGGCCGCGTCCCCTAGCTGGACGGTTAGCGCATTCCCTCCCCTAGGCTCCCCCCTGACCGGGAACAAAGCTGCGAGTGGGGTTCAGGCTTTTTCTGGGTTTCACATGCATTGACTTTTCCGGGGAGTTGCTCTGGCCCCCCAGGGACAAGTAGCAGTTCTCGGGCGCCTGGTCTGATGGCTGCCCGACCCCAAGTCTTCAGGGACGGGAGAGCGTGTTTTTAAAACACACAGAAAGCCCATCCTGTCTGAACCGAACATTTTCTCCTGCTTGTTCAACGCCACCATTTACATTCTTGGACTGGTCAGCGGCCAAGAGATTTATAGTACGTCCCTGGCTCTCGATCCTGCCCAATTGGCGTGGCTGACGGGGCCCCCATCTGTCATGGTAAGTAGGCCTTTCACCGGCCTCTGGCGGGCTCTCAGCCGGCCTGGACATTCCCAGGCCTAGGGGAAGGCTGCCTCCCTCCCCGCCTGCTCCCGTGCCCCTCACCAGTGGGCCCGGCCACGCCAAGGGGGCCCCAGAGCAAACGTGTGAGTCAGGCCGTTGGCACCGTCCCGCCCGAGAGCCACCGGACGGCACGTCCCCAGCCGTTCCCAGGCCTCCGTGCTGCCTTCAAGCTTCCCATTGCCCCTCACTCCATCCTTCTCACTCGCGAATGTGGTGTGGCCGCTCCGCGGTCTGCTGACTTCACGGGCTCCCTGTCCGGCAGGATTTGAAGCCTCAGCTCCAGTAGCCCTGGGGAAGGACCATCTCCATCCATCCAGAGGACCCCAGGGCGGCTCCAGCCACGCAAGGCCACGTGCCATCTCCCACAAGGGAAGGTGTCCTCCAGCCCTTCGTGTGGGCTCTTCCCTGTGCCTGGCACGCTGCCCACCCCCTCTCGCCTCGCTTACCCTCTGCTCCTCCTCTGGTGTCTACCTTAGACGCCCCCTCCTCCATTCGGTGGGGGCTGGCTGTCCCACTTGCATCTCCCCGCCCCCTGCCGCCACGCCATCCAGCATATCCATCAGCGAATTATCCTTGCCCGACCTTGAAGTCTCCGGAGGTCAAAGGCGCAGCTCCTTCATGCTCCCCAGTGGCTAGAGAACAATCCTCAACACTGCTGAGAAATCCATCTATTAATTTTCCCTTGGGTCCTAAGGACCAAATGGGTTTCGTTCCCTAAAATACCGTATTTTCAGATTAATCCCCCAAAGCCCCCGTTGCCGCGGTTTCACACCTTTGAAATTGGGATGGTTCAATTGTCAGTTTTGCCCTGTCTTAATGGGCCATAAAACAATGGCGCATCTTTCAAAGGAGGATTTCTCAGACTCGATGGGACTATAGGAACGACGTTGATTACAGTGCGTGATGGAGAGAGCAGAGTGCTTAGAAGGTCAGACTTCAGATTTGACCGACCTGGGCTCCGAACCCGGCTCTGCCGTATTCAGCTTGTGAGATGCCGGGGGACTGATCCTAGCTTCTGAGCCCCCGTTTCCACAGCTGAAAAATGGGGAGCCTTGAGCGTTGAGTACTCATTGGGTGGTGATGCGATTGCATTTGTTACGAGAGAGCCCTGTTTGCGAACAGTATGGCCCCTGCTGTTGTTCCGATCGCTAACTCATTCCCCCCCACTCCCCCCTCTCCCCCCCCCGAGATCCGAGTGCTGAGCGCGGTGGGACGGGAATGACGGTGGGCAAGGCACGCAGGGCTCTGTTCTCACGGGTCTTAGCTGGTTGGATAGACAGAGCGTAACCATGAACTTACAAGTCAAGGAAAATTCCTACAAAGGGGCAGTGAGGGAACGGACTTGGGGAGACCTAGTTTGGGGGTTGGCGAAGAAACTGAGATGTGAGCTGAGACCGGAGGGACAGGAAGAGTAGACGGAGGGGAGATGACGAGGTCACACCAGGTCTCAAGGGACCTCATAGTCATCGAGAGGCGTCAGTTTGGATCCAAACGCGATAGGAAGCGTTGACGTGATTTAAGCAAGAGAATGGTGGGGTCTGATTTACATTTTAAGCTGCTTCCTCTGGTTCCTAGGGGGCGGTGGGCTGGAGGGGGCAGATGGGAAGCTGGCAGAGCTGTCCAGGGAGAGCGGGCAGTGCCTCGGGCACACGGGTGGCGGCGGGAACAGAGGGAAGTGGATTTGGGATTTATTTTGGAGGTAGAATTGACAGGTCTTGGCAATGGGGAGATGTGGGTGGTGAGAAGCTGGAGGATCCAAGGATGCCTCCCAGTTTTCTGGCCCGAGCAACTGGGCGGACGATGGTGCCATTTCCTGAGACGGGGAAGACACAAGGAGGAGCAGGTTGGGGAGGAAATCGAGAGTTTACTTTTGGACG
>CM052890.1:7926126-7937483 GCA_028534135.1 Potos flavus | reverse complement strand
CCCACCCCCCCACGCCCCCGCCGCAGTCCCCCGGCGCACCCACTTCTGGCCTCTGCCAGGACCCCCGGCGAGGGCCCAGCCTGGGAGAGCCTTGCCGGGGAGAGGGCCAGCCTCCGCAGCATGCTGCCCGGGCAGTGGGCCTTGCCAGGTGTCAGACTCAATTTCCCGACCCTTCTTATTCGGAGAACCAAACGTCTCGTCCCTCCACCCAAGGCAGGTCCTCCCAGGCCGCTTCCTTGGCAGCATGAAGACCCCTGGGGGGGGGGGGCGGCAGGCAGACTCACCAGCAGGGCAGGGTGGGGGCAGAACGCAGAAAGGTCACTCATCCCATTTGTTACCCACCTCTTACCAGGCTGCCGGCCAAGAGGGAGGCAATGCTGCTGGGCAGAGGGGCCGGGGAGGGGGCGGCGGCAGGCAAAGTGGATGGAGGTAGTGGGGGGAACGCGGGGCCGGGGAGTCCAGAGACAGGGGGTTCGAGCCCCTGACTCACCCTGTCCCGTGGGCAAGACGGGCCCGGCGTTCCACTGGTAAATAAGGTCAGTGAGTAACAGGACTTTTGAGGTCCATCCCACCTCCCATTAGTCAGCAAAGTTCCCTCCCACAGCCAATCCCATATCCCTTGCACAACTTTGTACTCATTATTGTTTTTTTTTTTAATAACAGCCTTATTGTGATATAATTCGTGTATCATATAAATCATTCATTTAAAGTGTACGATTGAACTGTTTTTCGTATGTTTGCGGAGTCGTCCAACCATCTCCGCAGGTAATTCTAGAACATTTCATCATCCCCTCAGCGATCACCTGCACCCAATACCCAATCCTTCCGGGGCCCCCCACCCCACCCCCATTAGCCCTAAGCAGCTACTAATCTACTTTCTGTCTCTCTAGACTTGCCTCTTCTGGAAGAATTGTTGCTCCTTCCGAGAGGGAGGGCACTGGGCAAACTGCCGCCCCCAAACCAGCTCCTCTCTGAGGCCCCATCCTTCCCTGGGCTCCGCACTACCAGGACTTGGGGCCACAGACTCTCCCTACCCACTCCATCTAGCCCGAGTCCCATCTCCCTCTCCTTTCCTTTTCCTCCCCCAACACCTACCAGCCAACCCCCTCTCCCAGGGACCACTGTGACATTGTCCACTACTTACCTCCTTCCCACGGTGGGACTGTTCTAAAGTAAAAACTCAATTCAGTCACCCTGACCCAGCACAAAACCTTTCCATGAATCTATTACCCTCAGGGTATAGCCGAAACTTCTGCCCCCTAGTAACCCCCTAGTCTGGGTCATCCTGAATGCAGTGCCTGAGCAAGGATGTGCATTTGGGAGATGATTCCAGAAGACAGGAGGGAGGAGAGGGAAAGCCTGAAGGCCCTAAGGACGCTCTCAAGATCTACTATAGGCAGTGGGGGGCTCAATTCTGCCTAGAATGCCTAGAATGTTCCCCAGACTGGTCTGTCCCCATGGCAGGAGATGGGCATTTTCGGATGGCTCCCATCCCTCACTGGCTTCTGCCAGAGGAGCTAACCCTCATCCCCACATTTCAAGCTGCGCTGGCTGTCAGGCTCAGAGAGCCCCCAGCTCAGAAGACTCAGACAGAGAAAGAGGCCACCGTCAATGCTCTTAGAACACCCCACCCAAGTCCCCTTTGCCAGGCTCGGCGCCCACTCAACTGTGGAGTGTGGACATTGGCCCTTATCCAGAGAATAACCCTCAGCCGGTGGGAGCCATTAGCCTGGAAGGTGAGTAGCCCACAGTCTATGGTCAACTGAAATGGGGACTTCCTCACCTCAGGCATGATGGGGTCCACACTGGGATACGGTTTATGTTCTAGATCTTCCCTGTGGATCAGGCCAAGAACAAACTTTCCCTGAGGCCACATTCTGCTTCCCTGTCTTAGGGAATCATGGCACCTAACCCCTAACTCAGGCTCTGCTTCTGGGAAACCCTGCTAAGCCAGGCACATGTATGTGAGGCGAGACTGTTGGCACCAGTCAGAGCTGTCCAGCAAAGCAGAGCTGGAGATCCTAGGGGGACTGCTACACCAGATTTGGACCCTCTAACCAGAGACCCAACACCTCCCTGCGTCTCATCTCCTATCTCCTTCCTCCCAAACTCCAGCCAAATACAATAGCTGAGAAAGAAATGTGTTCTTGGAGAAATGTTGTGCCCACCCCATGCCATGACTGTCTGAATTTGATCAGGACCACAAACCCCATAAGGCCATGAGGACGAGAACTGGGCTGCATGTGAGCCTAGGAATAGAGTTAGAAGTGCAAACTTGGAGGCCAGCAGCCCTGGGCAGAATCTGGCTGGGGGTGGCCAAGTGACTGATGCTGGAAGGTCAGATTTGAAAGGGAGGGCAGAGGGTCCCAAAGACAGGTATCAGCCTTGAGGGTGGCCCACAAAAGAGCAGCCGTGTGCTCCCGTGACAGTCGAAGGCCTGTGTGAGCAGGTGAGTAGCCCAGGGAGCTCAGGGCCAAATACAGACGCCAAGGAGGTGTGACTGGCTGGTGGGCAGCTGAGATAGGAATTTAGGTCTGTTGCATAAGGCCCAAGTCCCACAATCAGGGAATGGGGTGAGGCCATCACTCAGAAAGCAAACACGCAATTAGATCCAGAGCCAAGCTGACTTGAGATAACGCCCCAGAGGGATTGTCTAGGAGTGCTTAAATCCCCCTGCCTCAGGGCAGGCCCAGCGGGTCCTAAAGCCTGAGGTGGAGCCAAGCCCACAGGTGAGAAGGCAAGAGGCTAGAGATGCCAGGGAAGAGAGCTGCAGGGCAGGAGGCAGGAGACCCCAATCCGTACACTAAGCAGATCTGAATAAATGCCTGCTGACTGGCTAGCTCTCATGTAGTCATTCAACAGCACTGAGCAGCAGTTATGGGCCAGACCTGTGCTGGGTGATTTAGGGTCCTGGCTGGGTGTTTAGCATCTCTTCTGGAATTGCTTGCATATTGTTTCCTACAGACACACTCAGGCTCCCACCATAGCCCAGCACTGCTAGAGCTAAAAGTACCATGGGATCCAGGCTCATGATCACTGAATATAACCAGATTCCTGATACTCTAATAATTTAATAGTGGTGTATAAATTACTTTTTAAGTCTAGCATAAAGGTTGAAATACAAGACTTTAAAATAACAATACCTACAATAATTTGTTCATGGAAACAATTCCATTTACAATAGCATCAAAAAGAATGAAATACTTAGGAATAAAGGTACCCAAGGAGGTGAAAGATCAATACAGTGAAAACAGTAAAACAATGATGAAAGAAATTGAAGAAGACATAAATAATGGAAAGATATCCCATGTTCATGGACTAGAAAACTTAACATTGTTGAAATGTACATCCTATCCAAAATGATCAACAGATTCAGTGCAATCCTTCTCAAAATTCTAGTGGCGTTTTTCATAGAAATAGAAAACACAATACTGGAATTCATGTGGGACCACAAAAGACACTGACTAGTAAGTGTAATCTTGAGCAAGGAGCTGGAGGCATCACACTTTCTGACTTCAAATTCTATTACAAATCCATGGTCATCAAAACAGTATGATACTGGCCAAAAACAAAAAACAAAAAACAAAAAACCCAGACATATCAACCAATGAAACAGAATATAGAGCCCAGAAATATGCCCATGCATATATAGTCTACTAATCTTAGACAAAGCTGCCAAGAATACACAAAGGGGAAAGGGTAGTCCCTGCAATAAATGGTGTTGGAGAAACTGGATTATCTACATGCAAAACAATGAAACTGGACTCTTATACCTCACACAAAAACTAAACATAGGACCTGAAACTGAAACTCCAAGAAGAAAACACAGGGGAAAATCTTCTTGACATTGGTCTTGGCACTAAAGGCACAGGGAACAGAAGCAGAAATAAATAAGTGGAACTACATCAAACTAAAATTTCTGCATTGCAAAGGAAACAACCAACAAAAAGAAATGGCAACATATAGAATGGGAGAAAATATTTGAAAACCCTATACCCCATAAGGGGTTAATATCCAAAATATATAAGGAACTCATACAGCTTCATAGAAAAAAAAAAAAAAGAAAGACAAGTATCCTAAATTTAAAATGGGTGAAGATCTCAATAGATATTTCTCCAAAGAAGACATACAAATGGCCAAAAGGTTTAAAAAAAAAAAAAAAAAGCCACATGTACAACATCACCAATCATCAGGGAAATGCAAATCAAAACCACAATGTGATATCACCTTACACCTGTTAGGATATGGCTATTATAAAAAAATTTTTTAAGTAACAATTGTTAGAGAACATATAAAGGAAAGGGAACCCTTATACACTGTTAGTAAGAACATAAATTGGTACAGTCATTATGGAACAGAGTATGGAATTTCCTCAAAAAATTAAAAATAGAACTATCCTATGGCCTAGCAATCCCAATCTAGATATATATCAAAAGGAAATCAAATCATTATCTCAAAGAGACACTGCACTCCCATGTTTATTACAGCAATTTTCAAAGCCAAGATCTAGAAACAATTGAAGTGGTCATTGATGGATGAATAGATAAAGAAAAGATGGCAGGGGCACCTGGGTGGCTCAGTGGGTTAAGCCTCTGCCTTAGGCTCAGGTCATGATCTCAGGGTCCTGGGATCGAGCCCCACATTGGGCTCTCTGCTCAGCGGGGAGCCTGCTTCCTCCTCTCTCTCTGCCTGCCTTTCTGCCTACTTGTGATCTCTCTCTCTGTCAAATAAATAACATCTTTAAAAAAAGAAAAGAAAAGAAAAGATGGCAGATATATAATGAAATATTATCCAGCCTTAAAAAGGAAGGAAATTCTGCCATTTGTGACAATGTTGATAAACTTGGGAGACATTATGCTAAGTGAAATAAGCCAGATATACAAAGAAAAATACTGTATGATCATTTATATGAGTCGTCGAAAAAAGTCAGACTGATAGTAACAACAGAGTGGTAGTTACCTGGATCTGGGAATTTGGTGAATTGAAGAGAAGTTAGTCAAAGGGTGAAAATTTTCAGTTATAAAATGAATGAGCTCTGGAGACATAGTTTACAGTATGGGAGCTATAGTTAATAACGCACTGTATACTTGAAATTTGCTAAGAGAGTAGATCTCAAGTATTCTCACTTGAAAAAAAATGTAACTATGTAAGATGATGGGTATAGGGATTAGCTTGATTGTGGTAAATATTTCATGATGTATACGTATATCAAAACATCATGTTGTATACTCTCTATATATACAATTTTTATTTGTCAATCATCTCTTAGTAAAGCTAGGGGGAAAACAGAAGAATTACACCAATTCTTCAAGAACTCTTCCAAAAATAGGAGGCAACATTTCCCAACTCATTCTCTGAGGCTCTGATAACCAAAACCAGACAAAGACAATACAAGGAAAGAAAACTACAGACTAATAATCCTTACAAATACAGACACAAAAATTCTCAACAAAGTACTAGAAAGTGACTCTGCTAACATACAAAAAAGATTATACAGTGTGACCAAATGGGATTTATCCCAGGAATGCGAGGTCAATCCAATATACAAAAATCAACCAAGTTGATACAGCACATTAACAGAATAAAGGGCAAAACCACATAATCATCTAAACAGATTCAGAAAAAGTGTTTGACAAAATCTAACACCCTTTTTATAAAAAGCACACTCAACAAACTTGGAATAGAAAGCAGCTTTCTCAATTTGATAGAGCGTCTATGGGAAATCCACTGTTAACATCACGCATAATGGTGAAAGCCTGAAAGCTTTCCCCCTAAGATCAGGAATAAGACAAGGATGTCTCCTCACCACTTCTATTCAACATTGTATTGGACCTTCCAGTTAGGGCAGTTAGGCAAGAGAAAGAAATAAAGGCACTTAAGTAGAAAGGATGACATAGCATTTTCTCTATGTGGTGATGACACCACCTTGTATATAGAAAATCCTAAGGAACACACACACACACATGCACACACAACTGTTAGAACTAATAAATTAACCAAGGTTGTAGAATACAAGAATGATTAACAAATCGATTGAATCTATATACACTGGAGATGAATACTTGAAAAATGAAATTAAGAAAATAATTCCTATCATCATATGCAAAAATTAGCTTAAAGTATCATAGATCTAAGTGCAAGCACTAGACCTATAAAACTCTTAGAAGAAAATATAGGTACAGGGGCACCTGGGTGCCTCAGTGGGTTAGGCCTCTGCCTTCGGCTCAGGTCGTGATCTCAGGGTCCTGGGATCGAGCCCCACATCGGGCTCTCTGCTCAGCGGGGAGCCTGCTTCCCCCTCTCTCTCTGCCTGCCTACTTGTGATCTCTCTCTCTCTCTCTCTGTCAAATAAATAAATAAATAAATAAAATAAAATAAAAAAAAAAAGAAAATATAGGTACAAATCTTTATGACCTTGGAGTAGCAATGGTTTATTAGATACGATGTGAAAAGCATAAGCAACAATAGAAAAACAAATAAATTGGATTTCATCAAAATTTTAAACTTTTGTATTTCAAAACACCATCAAGAAAGTGAAAAAGACATCCCACAGATTGGGAGAAAATATTTGCAAACCATTTATCTAAGAGGACTAGTTTCCAGAATATATAAACAACTCTTACAACACAACAATAAGAGATAAATAACCCCATTTTTTTAATGTGAAAAGGATTTTAATAGACATTTCTCCAGAGAAGATATACTAACAAATGGCCAATAAGCACATGAAAAGGAGTTCAAACATCATTAGTCACTAAGAAAATGAAAATCAAAACCACACTATGATGTATGAAAACCACTGTGATGGGTATAATAAAAAAGAAAGACAATAAAAAGTGTTGACAAGAATATGGAGAAATTGGAACCTTCATACATTGCTGGCAGAAATATAAAATGGTGCAGTCACTTTGAAAAATAGTTTGGCAGTATCTTGGAAAGTTGAACATAGAGTTACCAAAGGAGCAATTCTACTCCTATGTATATACCCAAGAGAATTGAAAACATATGTTCATACAAATACTTGAACACAAATGTCCACAGTAACATTGTTCACAGTACCCGAAACTCATGCCCATCTACTGATGATTGGATAAATAACGTAATATATCCATACAATGGAACCATATTCAGTTGTGAAAATGAATGAAATTCTGATACATACCATAACATGGATGCGCTTTGAAAACATGATGCTGAGTGAAAAAAGTCAGCCACAAAAGGTCACATATTGTATGATTCTCTTTATATGAAATATCCACAATAAGCAAATCCGTAGGGACAGAAGGCGGTGGCCAGGGGCTGGGAGCAGGTGCGAAAGAATGAGGAGTGTCTGCTAATGGGCACGAAGTTTCTTTGGGGTAAATGAAAATATTACGGAATTAGATAATAGTGATGATTGCACAACACTGTGAATATATTAAAAAACACTTCAAAAAGGTGACTTTTGCAGTATGTGATTTATATGTCAATAAAAAATAAATATAAGAAATCCAACTCAGTTTGTATCTACTAAAATTTATACTTTATAGTTAAAATTTTCCAACAAGGCCCAAATGGCTGGAACTGCTAAATTCCAATGGCTTCCCTGGTAAATACTAGTAAACAACTGAGGATGAGATAATGGTAAGAAACGTTTAGAAAACAGAGAGAGGGGAATACTTCCCAACTAATTTAATGAGGCCGCTGTTACTCTGATATGAAACCAGACAAAGATATATTACAAGGGAGGAAACCCATCACAAATATAGATGAGGGATTAGCAAGCCTTGGCCTTTGAGCCAAAGCCAACCTGCAATCTGTTTATAGAAATAATATTTTATTAAAACATAGCCACACCCACTAATTTACATATCACCCATTGCTGCTTTCATGCTCTGGTGGCAGAATTGAGTAGTTGTGGCCCAGATTGTATGGTCTGCAAAGTCTCAAATATTTACTACCTGACTCTTTACAGAAAAAGCTGATCTCTGCTATAGGCCAATAGCTGTCACGAAGAAAGATGTAAAAGTCCTTTAGGAAGATTAGCAGATCAACCAAGAAATATATAAAACAGATAAGGCATTAAAACCAGGTGGAATTTATCACAGAAATACAATCGTTGGTTTAAAAAAAAACCAGTCAATGTAATACAACATATTAATGGAATAAAGGTTAAAAATGACACATTCATCTCAATAGTTGCAGCAAGAGGCATTTGATAAAATCCAACATCCATTTATGATTAAAATACTTTTCGGCAAACTAAAAATAGAAGGGAAAATTTCCCATCCAGCATATAAGAAGTTTGGAAGTCACCACTCTGCCCTAACAACAAGTAGAAGGCTGAATAAACTGAAAAATCAACAACTCTTTCTAGATAAATCAGAGAAGTGAGGTCACTTGGACCTCAAGGAAAATTGCTGTCCCCAAAATTGCAGAGACAGATGAATAACAGAGAATTTACAACTTACTGGAGAGAAACCCATGAGCAGAAACCAGCAGGAACCAGTGCTGGGGTAGAAACCTCAACTACCATTGACAATTGCTGGAGGCTGTGGTGTGGATGAGTCTGAGAGATAAAAACTCCAGGGGGATCCAGTCCTGGGGCGACCCCTTCCCCCAACACTTTCGTGACTTTTACCTCCTGGAGCTCTACCAGCTTCTTGCAGTGAATATCAGAGAAATATTCCCTCTTGCTTCTGGCAGAGGGAGGGGAAAACAAGCCATTATGAAATATGCCAGAGCATTCTGTTCTTCTTAGCAAAGCCTGCCCTCAGGAGAAACTGTCTAACCAGAGTCTCACTTGCTGGGGTTTTATCAGAGCCTAGCTGACTTGGGGGAAGGGAAATACCCAACTGCACCCCCTCTAGCCATCCTGTCCCACCTAAATGGAATTAGATAATGGGGATGGTTGCACAACCTTGTGAATATACTAAACATGATTGAATGGTATACTTTAGAAAGGTGAATTTTGTGGTATGTGAATTATACCCCAATTAAAAAAAAAAAAAGAAAGAAAGAAAGGAAAAAAAAGAAAAAATGAAAATCTGTAAAAGTCTGTACTAAAATTTATATTTTATAGTCAAAACTTATTTCATAACATTCTCACTTAAAAGAATATCAAGAATATCAATCAAACAGTGTCTGCTCTCAGACCACAATGGAATCAAAGTAGAAAAAATTACAGAAAAATGGTTTAGAGACCCCTAAATACCTGGAGATTAAAAAAAACCACTGCTCAATAACACATGGGTCAAAGAAGAAACCTCAAGAGAAATTTAAAAATATGCTGAACAAAATGAAATTAAAACACTGCTTATCAAAATTTGTGGGATGCAGCAAAAGCAGTGTCTAGAGGGAAATTTATAGCACTGAATGTATTTAAAAAGAAGAAAGATCAAATATCAATCAACTAAGCCTCCACCTTAGGAAACTAGAAAAAGAAGAGCAAATCAAATCCACAGTAAGCAGAAGAAAAGAAATAGTAAAAATGAGAGCAGAAATCAATTCAATTGAAAACGGGAAATCAAGAGGAAATTAATAAAACCAAAATCTGGTTCTTTAAAAACATCAGTAGACCAGGTAAACCTCTGAACCAGGTTAACTAAGAAAAAGAGAGAAAGGACCAAATCACCAATATCAGAAATGAAATAGGAGAAAGTTATATAGATCCCATGGACATTAAAGGGATAATAAAGGAATATTACGATCAACTCCATGCCCACAAATTTGACAACCTAGGGAAATGGATCGATTCCCTGAAAGACACAATCTGCTGTAACTCACGCGGTAACAATCTGAGTAGACCTCTACCTATTCAAGAAGTTGAATCAGTAATTAATAACCTTCCCAAACAGAAAGCACCCAGACTCAGCTGGGTTCCCTGAGAAATTCTAACCATGAGTTCCATTTTTTTCAGGAGCTACAGAACCATCCCTGTTATCTGTTTCATCATTTTGGTAGATGTGGTTATTGAGGAATTAGTCCTGTGGGCCCCCCCTGGGATATCTCCCACCACTACCACAGAACGCTTGGGGCTGTGGCATGAGAGACTGGAGCAAAGAAAAGGAGAAAAAAACCAAAGGATTTCTTTCCTCTCTCTGAGCTTAGGAAGTCCCTTCCCTGGTCCTCTGGCCAGAACTAGAAGGTTTTGCCTGGACTTCTCACTATTTATGCCAATGACACTTCTTGGTTTTAGGCTGTACTCTGCTCAGGCTGCAAGATACCGTAGGGGGAAAAATCAGTAGGCTTACCAGTGGTTCAGTGGTACTCCAAATTTTTGTCTTCTTTCCCAATGTTCTTGCTAATATTGACTTTTCATAGTCCTCGGATAGCTGGTCCATGTATTCTGTCCAGGTTTTACAGCTGTATTCTGTAGGAGAGACAGGGTGGAGTATACTCTCTATTTTACCCAGAACCGTAACCTAAAGATTTCTCTAGACATATGAAAGCTGAAAGAATTAATCACCAGCAGATCTTCTCTTCGGACAGTATTAAAGGAAGTCCTTCAGACAGAAGAAAAATGATACCAGATGGAAATATGGATGTACATAAAGGAATGGAGAGCATCACAAACGGTAAGTGTGTGGGGAAACATAAAAGGCTTTTTTCTTATTTTGAAAAATCTTTTCAAAATATAATTGACTAGTTAAAGAAAAAGTAACGACAACGTATTGTGGCGTTCGTAACACGGACAGGCGAAATCTCTGACAACAAAAGCACAAAGGCTTCGAAGCGGAAAAATGGAAATATAACATGCTATATTTATATGCTATATTTTAAGTGGTATTATATTACTTGATGGTAGGCTAATAAGTTCAAGATGTGTACTGTAAGCCATAAAGTAATCACTAAATAATAAAAAGCTAAGAGTTATACCAAATAAACTAATGAATGAGATAAAATAGAATCATAAAAATTATTCAATTAATTCAAAAGAAGTTCCAAAGAGAGGAAAAGGCAACAAAGAATAGATGGGTCAAATAGAAAACAAATACCAGGATGGCATATTTAAATCCCACCATGTCAATAATAACGTAAAATGTAAATGGTTTATAGGATGGGAGGCAAATGATGTCTTCAGATCAAACCTTGCTTGCAGTATGTTCTTATGCGGCCCTTAAGCTAAGAAAGATTTGTACATTACAAAGTGCTGTTAAAAAAGAAGAGAAGAAGGGTATGTAGCAAAGACCATATGTGGCCTGCAAAGCCTAAAATATTTATTACCTTGTCCTTTACAGAAAATGTTCTTTAACTGCTGGCTTAAATGTCCCCAATTAAAAGTTAAAAGACAAAAAAAAAAAAAAAAAAAGTTAAAAGACAGAGCTTGTCATATTGGATAAAAAAAAAAAGCAAGACCCAACGATGCTGCCTAAATA
>CM052890.1:7899376-7925626 GCA_028534135.1 Potos flavus | reverse complement strand
ACGAATATGAATATAATATATAATATAATACAATCAGTCTCTGCACCCAATTCCTGGCATAGAGCTCCTAAAACCCATGTAATTTCCTAAGTGGTAAGAGCACAGGGTACGTTTTTTGTTTTAGTAATTGGTCTTGGACCCCAGTTCCTGACACAGAGTTCTATCCCTTGGGTGATGGCATTATCTTTTGTTCTAATGAAGTGGTATTGGGTAAGCTCCTGGTGGGGGCTGGTCATCGGAAAGACCAAACCATGAGTAGAAGTTTGGAACTTTCTTCAGAGAGGGGAGTGGGACTGGAAATGGGATTAATAATGATCATGCCCATGTGAGGAAGCCTCCATAAAAATCCCGAGAGTACGGGGTTCAAAGAGCTTCTGGGATGGCACACCCGTGAAAGTGCTCAGGCGGTGCGTGCCTGAGGAGGGCATGGAAGCTCCGTGTCCCTTCCCACATCCCTCACCCCATGCAGCTCTTCTATCTAGACATTTACCTGTATCCTTCATCATATCCTCCTATAATAAACGTAAATGGTTCAATGAGCCACTCTAGCAAATGAATCACAACTGAAGAAGGGGTTGTGGGAACCTCACATTTATTTTATTTTATTTTAAGATTTTATTTATTTATCTGACAGAGGGAGAGAGATCACAAGTAGGCAGAGAGGCAGGCAGAGAGAGAGGGGGAAGCAGGCTCCCCGCTGAGCAGAGAGCCCGATGCAGGGGCTCGATCCCAGGACCCTGAGATCATGACCCGAGCCGAAGGCAGAGACTTTAACCCACTGAGCCACCCATGCACCCCGGAACCTCACATTTATAGCTGATTAGTCAGAAGCACAGGGGACAACCTGGACTTACAGTATATTTTATATTTATATATATAAATATATGCAAATATATATTATGAAATACACAAATATAAATATAAAATTTCCCTCTAGGATTAAGAGTACACTCGTCATGATGAGCACTGAGTAATGTAGAGAATTGTTAAATTACTATATAGTATGGGGCTCCTGGGTGGCTCAGTGGGTTAAGCCTCTGCCTTCGGCTCGGGTCATGATCTCAGGATCCTGGGATCGAGACCCACATCGGGCTCTCTGCTCAGCGGGGAGCCTGCTTCCCCCTCTCTCTCTGCCTGCTTCTCTGCCCACTTGTGATCTCTCTCTCTCTGTCAAATAAATAAATAAAATCTTAAAAAAAACCCACTATATAGTATAGTATTTTTACATATAATTTATATATATCTAACTCTAACCAAATTAAAGCCAGAGTGCCTATATAAATAATATATTTTAGATTTTGAGACAAAGCATATTACCAGAGACAAGGAAGGTTATTTCATAATAATGAAGTGGTCAATTCATTAAGAGGATATAACAATCCTAAATGATATGCCCCTAATAACAGAGATTCAAAATAAACAAAGCAAAAACTCCATACAGAAACAGACATGTCAACAACCACAGTGAGAAAATTCAACACGATTCCGTCAACAATTGATAGAACAGCGCATTGATAATCAGTAAGGATGTAGAAGATTTGAACAATACTTTTGACCAAACTAATCGACATTTATAGCACCCTCCACTCAACAATAGCAGAAAATCTTTTATTTGTGTATTTATTTTTAAGTAGGCTCTATGCCCAACATGGAACCCAACGTGGGCCTTGAACTCACAGCCCTGAGATCTAGACCTGAGCTATCAAGAGCAGGACACTCAACTAACTGAGCCGCCCAGGTGCCCCCAGAAATCTTTTTTTTTTAAGTGCAAAAAGAACAGTCCCCAGCGTAGACCGTATTTTGCACCATAAAACAAGTCTCAATAAATTTGAGAGGATTCAATTCTCACAGAGTATATTCTCTGACAACAATGGAATTAAATTAGAAATCAATAAGAAAAAGATGAGTGGAAAATCCTCCCAAATATTTGGAAGAAATCACGTTTCTAAATAACCTGTGGGTCAAAGGAGAAATTACATGGGAATTTAGAACGTATTTTAAATGAATGAAAATGAAAAGACAACAGAGCGCAATTTGTAGGATGCAGCGAAAGCAGTATTTGGAGGGATTTTTTAAAAAATTCCAGTATAATTAACATACAGTGTTATATTAGTCTCAGGTGTACTATATAGTGGTTCAACAATTCTACACATTACTCAGTGCTCATCATGACCAGTGTACTCCTAATCCTAGAGGGAAATTTACAGTACTGATTGCTTACATTAGAAAGAAAGGCCTCACATCTATGACTTAAAATTATACACTGAGAAACTAGGTTTTAAAAGAGCAAAACTTTTAATTAAGAAACATTATCAGGGGCGCCTGGGTAGCTCAGTCGGTTAAGTGTCCAACTCTTGATTTTGGCTCAGGTCATGACCTCACGGGTCACGGGATTGAGGCCTGTATCAAGCTCTCTGCTCAGTGAGGAGTGTGCTTAAGGATTCTCTCTCTCCCTCTCCCTCTCTCTGTGCCCCTTCCCCCACTCGTGCTTTCTCCCTTTCTCTGAAATAAATAAATAAATCTTAAAAAAAGAAATATTATCAAATACACACAAACTCTTGGAAAATTGAAAAAGTGAGAGTACTTCTCAATTCAGTCTATGAGGCCAGCATTACCCTGACACCAAAAACAAAGACGTGGAAAAAAAAAAAAGTCCAATGGTCCTTACAAGTAAAATACACACACGCACGCGCGCACACACACACACACACACACACATTCTTAACAATGTCACAGTAAATAAAATTTATGAATGAAAATGAAAACACAATATATCCAAAACTTACGGATGCAAAGTACTATTCAAAGAAAACTTATAGCAGTAAATGATTGAATTAGAAAATAAGGTCTCAAATTAATAACCTAATTTTCACCTTTAAAAAAAATTTTTTTTTTAAAGATTTTATTTATTTGACAGAGAGAAACACAGCGAGAGAGGGGAACACAAGCAGAGGGAATGGGAGAGGGAGAAGCAGGCTTCCTGCCAAGCAGGGAGCCCGATGCAGGGCTCGATTTCAGGACCCTGGGATCATGACCTGAGCCGAAGGCAGATGCTTAATGACTGAGCCACCCAGGCGCCCCCTAACTTTCGCTTTAATTAACTATTTTTTAAAAGAGTAAAATAAACTCAAAGCAAGCAGAGGGACACCTGGATGACTCAGTCAGTAGAGCATGTAACTCTTGATCTCAGGATTGTGAGTTTGAGCCCCATGTTGGGTATAGAGATTACTTTAAAAAATTAAGCAAAATCTTAAAAAAAAAAAAAAAAAAAAAGCAAGCAGAAAGAAGGAAATAACAAAGATAAGAGCAGAAATCGATGAAATCGAAAGCAAGAACAATGGAGAAATCACTTAAACCAAAAGCTGGTTCTCAAAAAGGATATAAAATTCCTAAACCTCTAGATAAATGGAAGGAAGGAAGGAAGGAAGGGGAAAAGAGAAAGAAAAAGAGAAGGAAAAAAAGTAAGGATAATTGAATTGGACAAAATTTCTCAAAAACCACAAACTGCCAACACTCACCCAAGTTAAAACAGATATCCTGAGTAGTCCCATGCTATTAAAGAATTGAATTTGTAGTTAAAAACTTTCCAAAGAATAAATCTCTAGGTCCCAACAATTTCTCCGGAGAATTTTACCAAAGTTAAAGGAGAAAAACACCAATCTTATGAAATCTCTTCTAGAAGAGTGAATACTCCCAAATTTGTTGTATGAGGCCAGCAATATTTTTATATCCAAAGTAGGCCATAATAGTGTAAAAAGAGAAGTCTACACAGAGCAATAGTCCTGATGAACACAGACATAAAACCCTCAAAAAAAGTAGCAAATTGAATGCATCAGTATATAAAACAATAATACAGTACAACAAAGTGAGTTTTATACCAGCAATACAAGGCTGGTTCAATATTGCAAATTAATTAATTAATTTTATTAACAGTCTAAAGAAGAAGAAAAAGCATACGATGATATCAATGTATGCAGAAGAAGCATTTGACAAGATTCAACATCCATTCTGGGTAAAAGCTCTCATCAAAGTAGGAATACACAGGAAATTCCTCAACCTGATAAAGGGCATCTACAAATTATCCAGAGCAAAAATCATACTTACTGGTAAAGAACTACAGGTTTTCCCTAAATTAAAAAACAAGATAAGAATGTTTACTGTCACCACTTCTATTTAACATTGTATTGAAAGACCAAGCCAGGACAATAAAACAAGAAAAGAAGTAAAGAGCCCACAGATTGGAAAGGAAGAACTAAAAACTGTCCCGATTCATAGAACACGTAATTGTCTCCATGGGAAATCCCAAGAAATCCACAAAAAAATCTCCAAAAACTATAAATAAGTTTATAAAGACTGAAGCATACAAATTTATATCTATGCAACTAGCAGCAAACAGTTGGAAACTGAAAATTTAAAAACAGTACCATTTGGAAGAGCATTAAAAGAAGAATTTAATGGGGAACACTGGGGGTGCCTGGATGGCTAAGTTGGTTAAGCTTCCAGGTCATGATCTCAGGGTCCTGGGATCAAGCCCCACATCAGGCTCCTTGCTCAGTGGGGAGTCTGCTTCTCCCTCTGACCCTCCCCCACTTGTGCTCTCTCTCTCTCAAATAAATAAATAAATAAATAAATAAAATCTTTAAAAAAAAAAAAAGGAAGAAGAAGAAATACCTGGGTATAAAACTAACAAAACATGTGCAGGGTATTTATGCTAGAAATGACAAAACACTTTTAAAAGAAAACTAGAAAGATCTAAATAAATGGAGAGACATACCATGTTCACAGATTAGAAGATTTGGTATAAGTAGGATGACAATACTTCGCAAATGATTTATAGATTTAACACAACACCAGTCAAAATCTTAGTAAGATTTTTGTAGATATATACAAGCTGATTCTAAAATTTATATGTAAAGGCAAAGGAACTAGACAAGTTACAACAAATTTGAAGAAGAAAAATACAGTTGGAGGACCTACACTTACTAAGTTAAAACAAATAGTTACCACATGACCCAGAAATCTCATTCTTGGGTAGGTATCCAAGAGAAATGAAATCATATATCCACACATAGCTTCATATACATAGCTTCATGTATATAGCAACTTTATTATAATAGCTTGAAACTGGAAAAAAAGCCAGATGTCTATAGAAAGCGCATGAATTTTAAAAAGTGGTATATCTATACAATGGAATACTACTCACAAATATAAAGGGAACAAATTACTGATTTATCCAACTTCATTAATAACTCTCAAAAAACTATGCTACTGGAGGAGTGATGTCAGTGAAAATGGCAGAGGAAGGAACTCCAAAATTCCATCATTCAACAAAAGTAACAAGAAAAAAAAATGCAAAAACTGTCAGAATATTTTTTTTGGAGCTGTGGAAACTAAACAAAGATTTGCAGCAACCTGAGAGCACTAATTCAAGGAAAACAACTGAACCCCAGGAAAACAACAAGCTTTGCAGTATTTAAACTTATACCAGTCCAATCTCCCACTCTCCAGGTCAGTGGTAGTTTTGACGATAACAGCCCATATTGCTGGTGGTGGAGGAAGCAGAACAGACCTCATTCACCAAAAAAAAAAAAAAAATAATAATAATAATAATAATATTTTTTGACCACTCTGGTAGTTCCCTATAAGATCAGCTTGGAAGACTGTGTTATTTTTGTTTTTTTGCGGAGGTTTGTGTGTGTGTTGTTTTTTGTGTGTGTGCTTTCGGTTTTTTTGTTTTGTTTTTTTTTTTTAAGATTTTATTTATTTAACAGAGAGAGAGAGATCACAAGTAGGCAGAGAGGCAGGCAGAGAGAGAGGGGGAAGCAGGCTCCCCGCTGAGCAGAGAGCCCAATGCGGGGCTCGATCCCAGGACCCTGAGATCATGACCTGAGTGGAAGGCAGAGGCTTTAACCCACTGAGCCACCCAGGTGCCCCTTGTTTTGTTTTTTGATGGTTTGTGTTTTTTTTGTTTTGCTTTTTTGTTTTGTGTTTGTTTGTTTGTTTGTTTTTGCCTAACTCCAAACCGGCCCAGTGTTAAGAGACACTACCAGGAGGTGGAAGGTGGAAGCGTTAATTGGAATACATTTATAAACGAATGTTTTAGTCACTACTGCCTGAGCCACTGGGTAACAGTGGGGCAAATAATAATCTAACCAAAAAGCTTGGTAGGAAAGACTGGGAATGTGTTGTCCATAAGGAATTTAAAAGTTGTGACATTTATGAGAATCCAGAAGGTAACACACATGCCCAGGGATGTATGCGTGCTAAGAAAAGACTTGAGAAGGCCCTAAGCTCTCACCTCTGGCTCACCTTCAGGTTCTGCACAAGCAGGAAGTGAAAACTAATGCAGAGTTATAAATTGCCAGTCTGCGTGTTGAAGGAGTGCCCAACATGCACATGGAGACCTTCAACAAACATTAGGAGACTTTTTTCATTCCAGGAAGGGATAAGAATACTTCTGTCCAATACTTAGCTGATCACTAAGCTAACATAACAGACTTCATTAGCCACAAATGAGGAAGAAAACGGAATTAGTTCAGAAAAATGACTATACAAATGCAACGATGTCAAACCCTGGGGGGAGGGACAGAATATGATTTCCAGAGTTACACATTACAGTATTCAAAATGTTCTATTTTCTGGGTTGTTGTTTTTTTTAAGATTTTATTTATTTATTTGACATAGAGAGAGAGAGAGAGATCACAAGTAGGCAGAGAGGCAGGCAGAGAGAGAGAGGGAAGCAGGCTCCGTGCTGAGCAGAGAGCCCGATGCAGGGCTTGATCCCAGGACCCTGAGATCATGACCTGAGCCGAAGGCAGAGGTTTTAACCCACTGAGCCACCCAGGTGCCCCGTTTCTGGGTTTTTTTTTTAAAGATTTTATTTACTTATTTGAGAGAGAGAGAGCATGAGCAGGGGGAGGGGCAGAAGAAGAGGGAGAGGGAGAAGCAGCCGCTGAGCACGAAGAGCCTGACATGGGGCTTGTTCCCAGGACCCTGAGAGCATGACCTGAACCAAAGGCAGAAGCTTAAACAACTGAGCCACCTGGGCACCCCAAAATATTCCATTTTCAACAAAAAATTATGAGGCATGTAAAGAAATAAGAAAGCATGGCCCATACACAGGGAGAAAAACCAATCAATACAGATTGTCCTGAATGGAGCCTAGACATTGGATTTTCTAGAGAGACTCAATCAGCTATTTTAAGTATGTTTAAGGAGCTAAAAGAAGCCAAGTCTAAAAAATAGAGAATATCTGTAAAGTGACTCAAATCATAAAAACAAGCCAAATAGAAATTCTGGAGTTGAAAAGTACAATAACAGGGCTGCCTGGGTGGCTCATTCGTTAAGCGTCTGCCTTCAGCTCAGGTCATGATCCCAGGGTCCTGGGATGGAGCCCCAAGTTGGGCTCCCTGCTCTGCAGGAAGCCTGCTTCTCCCTCTCCCACTCCCCGTGCTTATGTTCCCTCTCTCGCTATCTCTCTCTGTCAAATAAATAAATAAAATCTTGAAGAAAAAAAAAAAAAGACAAAGAAAGAATCTTGGAAAAAGCAAGATAGTAGTGACTTATCACAAAAGATCCTCAATAAGATTAACGGCTGAGTTTTCATCAGAAGCCATGGAGGCCAGAGGCAGTGGGACCACATAGTCAAAGTACTGAAAGAAAAACTGTCAACCAAGAACTCTGTATCTGGCAAAACTATCCTTGGAAAATAAGGGGAGGGGCGCCTGGCTGACTCAGTTGGTAGAGCATGTGACTGTTGATCTTGGGGTCATAAATTCAATAAGGCAAAAAAAAGATGTCCAGATTGGAAAAGAAGCAAACTCTATTTGCCGATGCCATGACCCTAATACACAGAAAACCCAGTTCATCAAACTTAAAGGATACAGTGTCAATATACAAAAACCAGTCATTTTTGTATACACTGGCAATGAACAATCTCAAAATGAAATCACAAGTATAATTCCATTTACAATAGCATCAAAAGAATAAAATACTTAGCAGTAAATTTAACAAAAGAATGAAACTTGTACTGAAACTAGGAAATATTGTTGAGAGAGATTAGAAAAGATTTAAATGAATGAGAAAACATCCCATGTTCATGGATAAAAAAATATTGTTAAGATGGCAATAATCCCCAAATTGCTCTACATAGTCGATGCAATCCGCCTCAACATCTCAACTGCCTTTTTTGCGGTTGGACAAGATGATCCTAAAATTCAAATGGAAATGCAATGACCCTCAAATAGCCAACAATCCTGAAAAAGAACAAAGTTGGAGGACTCACACAGCCTGGTTTCAAAACTTACTACAGAGCTATGGCAATTAACACCTTGTGGTACTGCCATAAGAACAGACATATAGACCAATGAAACAGAACTGAGAATCCAGAAAACCCAGATGATCTATGGCAATTTGATTTTTGACAAGGATGCCAAGACCATTCGATGGAGAGAGGATAGTGTCTTCAACAAAGAATGCCAGGACAACTGGTTACCCACACGTAAAAGAGTGAAGTTGGCCCTTCACAAAACACTGTATACTTTTACCTCACACCATAATCCAAGACAGATCAAAAACCTAACTATAAGAGCTAAAACTATAAAACTCCTAGAAGAAAACATAGGGATAAATTTGCATGCCCTTGGATTATGCAATGATTTCTTAACTATGACTCCAAAACCTTAAGCCCCCCAAAATAGATAAATTGGATATCATCAAAATTTAAAATTTTTGTGCATCAAAGAACAATATTGGTAGAGCAAAAAAAAACAACCCACTGAAAGGGAATGGAATTCCTGGGTCGTAGGGTATCTGTGTTTAGATTTTTGAGGAACTGCCAAACTTTTCCATGGAGGCTGCATTCTGCATTCCTACCAGCAATGTATGAAGGCTCCAATTTCTCCACATCCTAAACAACACTTGTAATTGTCCCTCTTTTTGAGTACGGTCATCCTAGTGGGTAAAAAGTGGTGTTCATTGTGGTTTTCATTTACATTTCCCTAATGAATGCTCTAATGTAGGGCATCTTTTCATGTGTTTATTGGTCATTTGTATATCTTCTTTGGAGAAATATCTATTCAAATCATTTGCCTATTTGAAATTTGGGTAATTTGTTGTTGGTTTATTGGGTTGTGAGAGCTAAAACTATAAAACTCTTAGGGAAAAAACACAGGGGTAAATCGTTAGACTTTGGACTTAGCAATGGTTTCCTAGATGTGACACCAAAGGCACAAGAAACAAAAGAAAAGGGAGACAAATTGAATTTCATCAAAATTTAAAACTTCTACACATCAGAGGATATTATCAAGGAAGTTAAAAAACAATGCACAGAATGGAAGAAAATATTTTTAAATCACACCTTTGGCAAGGATCTAGTATCCAGAATATTTAAAGGACTCTTACAACACAATAACAAAGAAAGACTTGGACAGACTCTTCTCCAAATAAAATACATAAATGGCAAAAAAAAAAAAAATAAATAAATCACGTGAAAAGATGTGTCACATCATTAGTCATTAGGGAAATATAAATCAAAACTCCAATAAATGAGACACCACTTCACACCCACAAGGATGGCTATAATCCAAACATAAAAAATATGTTTTGATGAGGTTATGAAGAAATGGGAACTCTCATCCATTGCTGGAGGGAATGTGAAATGATGCACCCACAGTAGAAAACAGTGTGGCCGTCTCTCCCAACTAGTTAAACACAGAATTACCCTATGACCTAGCCATTCCATTATTAGGTATACATCTGAAAGAACTGAAAACATGTGCACAAGGAAACTTGTAAACAAATGTTCATAAGTGGCACTATTCACAATAGCCAAAAGATGAAAAAACAGCACATATGTCCACAAACTGATAAATAGATAAACAAATTGTAATAGATTTATACGCTGGAATGTTGTTTGGCCATAAAAAAGAATGAGTTTCTTTTTTTTCTTTTTTTAAAGATTTTATTTATTTATTTGACAGAGAGAAAGAGATCACAAGTAGGCAGAGAGGCAGGCAGAGAGAGAGGGGGAAGCAGGCTCCCTGCTGAGCAGAGAGCCCGATGCGGGGCTCGATCCCAGGACCCTGAGATCATGACCAAGCCAAAAGACAGAGGCCTAACCCACTGAGCCACCCAGGTGCCCCAAGAATGAATTTCTGATACTTTCTACAATGTGGATGGACCTTGAAAAACACTATGTTAAGTGAAAGAAGTCAGACATAAAAGACCACATACTGTATGACTCCATTCATATGGAAGAGCCAGATTCATGGGGATGGAAAGTAGATTAATGGCTGCAGGAGGTTGGAAAACGGGAGAATGATGAGTGATAGCTTTATGGGTATTGGGTTTCCTTTGGGGGTGATGAAAATGGAATTAGATAGTAGTGATGGTTGCACAATATTTTGAATTACCAAATGTCACTGGATTTTACATTTGAAAATGGTTAGGTGGTAAATTTTATGTTCTGTGTCTTTTACCACAAGAAAAAGTCACCAGTATGAAAATAAATAGACAAGCCACAGACTCGGGAGAAAATGTTGGCAAAATATGTATCTGACAAAGGACTTATACCCAGCATATATAAAGAACACCTACAAATCAATAATAAAAGAAATACCAACCCAATAAAAAACAAGCAAAAATTCTAAAATTAGAAACTTTTCAAATGAAGTTTTATAAATAATGGTATGTTCATCATAGCTGGTCTGCAGGAAAATGAAAATTAAAATCACAGTGAAAGACCACTGCATATCTATTAAAATGGCCAGGCTGAAAAAGGATATCTACTGTATGATCCTATGGTAAAGGCTGAAATTTAAAAGACAGACAATACCAAATGTTGGTCAGAATATGGAACAGCAGTCTCCTTCATTGTTAGGGGAAATGTAAAAAATATAACTGCTGCAAGAAAAGTTCTGATCATTTTTTGACATATACTTTCCTGACCACCCAGCCATTTCACTCCTAGTTAGTTACCCTAGAGAACATTCTGGAATGAGGGAAATGTTTTCTACCCTGATCAGTGTTATGGACTAAACGGGAAGGTAGGGCTAAACTAAACTAGGTTTAGATGAGGTCATGATGGTGGGGACCCCAGAATGGGAGTAGCCACCTTATAAGAAGATGAAAGAGACCAGAACTCTCTCTCTCTTCTTGTCATGTGAGGACACTGCAAGAAGATGGCCATCTGCGAGGCAGGAAGAGAGTCCTCCCCAAAAACTGAATCTGCCAGCATCTTGATCTTGGGTTTCCCATGAGAAGCATGAGAAATAAATGTGAGTTGTTTAAGCTCCCTATTTGTGGTATTTTGTTAATGTTTGCTGAGATGCCCACGGCAATGGGGCTACAGGAAACGTAAATGTGAGAACTCATCCAAGTATACACTTAAGATTTGTGTGTTTTCTCTATTAAATTTTATCTTAGGGAAATGCAAATAAATACTGAATTCCAGTCGGTAGGTTTGCCTATTATGGTGGCATGGGTTACCAGCTCTGAAACTATTTTCTTGTATTCTAGGCTTGAGCAAGTAAGTGGAAAGTAAGAATCAGGTTACTCGTTGTTGGAGAAGGGAAACGTAGGTACAAGGGAAGGAAAAGTCTAGAAGTATACTAGGTTGCTGGATAGATGTTGGGTGTGTCAGCACGAACTCACAGTTTTTAGTGTGTGTGTGTGTGTGTGTGTGTGTGTGTGTGTGTGTGTGTGTGTATCCGTACAGAGTGAGATTATATGATAAAGCAAAAGGGGCAAAATGTAAACAAGTGACAAATCTAGGCTAAAAAAGAAAAAAATCCCTGGGTTTTGCTCCTTATATTCTTGCAGCTTTTCTGTGAGTTCAAAGTTATTTCTAGATAAAAAGTTTCAAAAAAAACAAAAAACAAAAAACAAACGATAAAGCAAATTGGCAAAAAGCAGCCTACAGGGATGCAGAAAAGAGAGATGTTTTCAAGAATCATCCCAACCCAAGGATGCTCGGAAAAGGAAATCCGCTTTATACACGCAGACTTGTGAGCGTCTACACGCACGCCCCATTATCCCTTCCAGAATCAAAGAGAAATGCCACGTGGATTTTCCCATTTGGAAGAGGCGGCGGCGGCCTGGCAGAGAGAAAAGAGGCCAGGCCACGAGCCAGGATACCTGGGCCCGAGTTCCAGCTTGTGGAGCAGTGGAGGATGGCTCCCGTCCTCTGGACCTCACCGTCCTGTCCACACTGCGAGGTGGCCAAAATCTCCAGCCACTCTGTTTTCACCACTCTAGATGGTCCCAAAGCCAGAGTGGGGCTCGCCAGCAGCTCAAAGACCCACTGCGGCCCCCCTGGGGGTTTCCACTTTCCAAGAATGAGCCTCTCAGCTTGTGTCTCTTGGAACACCAGCCTCCCAGCACTTTCCCTGCCTTGTCCCGGGGCCAGCCTCGATCTCGTGATGTGATTTTCCAGACCGAGGCATCTCCTTGCCCTGGGAGCCTCCCTGCTGCAGTCTGAGGACAGACCCTGCCCCCAGCCCGCAAAGACACAGCGGCCACAATAGGGGCTCCGCTCTCGCTGGACTTTCTGACCTCTGGAGGGGTGGCCACAGAGAGACAGGTGACCTCAGGACCCAGGGCCACCAAGGATCCCTGGGCTACGACGACCCAGGTAGATGGGACTCACCTGCTAATCCTGTCTGCCCGCACCCCTGATTGTCTACCCTGGGGTCTCAGAGACTTCCTCTGCAGGCTCCAGCCTCCCCAGGGCAGAGAGAATATTCCTTCACTAATTTCACACATTTTTATCGACCTTTCCGAGTCAGGGTGAGCACGCATATACCCAAAGAACTTGCATTCCACGCCAGCCGACTGGAATGTATAGTTATGCACGGAATCAGTGCTCTGTAGGAGAGGAAGAAGGAGATACTCGCATTTCTTAGGTCAAAAGAGAAGGCAGTTTTGGGCACAAAGAAGGGAAATGCAAAAGCCCTGAGGCCACATCGGGTTCAAAGAATGGAAAGAGGTATGGCCGGGGTCAGCAGGGGCCAGATGTGCAGGATGGCCAGATGTGCAGGTCCCTCGGGGGTGATATGAACACAGTTGCGTTTGCCAAGAAGCCTGACCACAGAGCAGAGGGCGCGCAGAGGGAAGTCGGTCACTAGTCTCAGACAGACGCGTCCTCCCCATCATCCCACCAGGTGGGTTCTGAAGGTGGAGTCTCGTGGTCCGCCTGGCTGGGGGAACACACTGGAGACCATCTGAGCCATTGCTTCCTCTGAACCTCTAATCAAAAAAAGCCACTCCACTTTATTAAGATATAATTCACATCCCATACAACTCACCTATTCAAAGTGCACAATTTGGTGGATTTTAATATACTCATAGGTATGTGTCATCATTAGCACAGTCTATGCTAGAATATTTTCATCAACCCCCAAAACAAACACTATGTCCTTCATCTATCACCCCTGGGGCCACCTTTCAGCCCCTCCCAGCCCTAAGCAACCACAAATCTACTTTCTGCCCCCGGAAGAATGGCCCACTCTTTGCCAGCCTCCGCCTTACCTGGGGGCTGACTCCTATCCCAGTGCTCCAGGCTGAGCCTACGATGGCCACCAGCCGCAGTTGGAGCTCCAGGGCCACCACCGAGCCTGCCCTGCCCTCGGATGCCAGCTGTGGCCTCCTGTCTCAGCGCTGGGACAGCCCTAGGTACGGGGGAAGGAAAAGTCTAGAAGTATACCAGGTTGCTGTCCCCAGCCCTGCCCCGTCTCTCCTTTTCAGCTGGATATGGCTAGTTTTTGTTCCTCTACCTGCCACATGAGCTAGCTTTCAGGAGCCGCTTCCCCAAACCCCAAGACTAGACCTCTTGGGTCCCAACCTAGGGCCTGCTTCTGCCCGTTGTCCTGTCCCAGGGCCAGATCCCAGGCAGCTCCAGCCACCTAGCCAAAACCTGTTCTTTGTCTCTCCCTCTCTCAAGGGCAGGACTTAGACGGCCCTCCATTTTGCCATTCCCCCCACCCAGGATCCACCTCGACCTTCCTAGGGGTCTTTGGGGGTACTCCCCATTTCAGAAACAGAAGCCTCTCCCCACCCTCAATGGGAAAGGACATAACTTTCATCAGTTGGCCTCTCCACTATTAGTAACTGAACCCTTTTTTCATGGAGAATCCATTTCATCTGGTTTGGAGGGGCTGACCCTTCCCTGTCCCTCCCCGCCCCTGCCAACACAGAGATAGGCACATGACTCAGGCATGAATGAGACAGGAAGAGAAAGGGAGAGAGAATGAGACCTGGGAAGTGGAGAGTTGTGCGCTAGTTAACAGTGGGTCCCTTTGGGATGAGACGAACCCCAGCAACTGGCTCAGAAATGGGCACGTGAGCCCAGCAGGACGGTACATCTGCACTGAGATGTGCACTCGGCAGCTGCAAGGAAGAGTGTCTCTCTTCCTTTCGTACGGGGACTTTTAAGGATGCTGCCCAGGCCTGCTAGACACCGGCCTTCCCAACTCATGGAGAGCGGCCCTCGGAGAGAGACACCAACACACACTCCAAGAGAGCTGGAGGGAGCGAGAAACCCAGTGACATAATTTCTGCCCCAGCATTTGGCCCCACCCTTGGACTTCCCAGCTACCTAGGCCAATAAATTCCTTTTTTGCTGAAGTCATTTGAGTCGAGTTGCAGTCGCTTGTGACCGACACTTGCTGAGTGGTGAGGGAAAGGATTCTGGCGTCAGTGGGAAGTTGGGCTGGGTGGACTCAGGAGCCCCCTGCGGCTGGGAGCCCGAGCCGTCAGTGTGGCAGGGCCAGCCCCTCCACCCCAGCTTCAGGGACTGATGTGGGGGAGTGGACACAGTGCACGTCCTACACTGCAGAAGCCGGGGACCCTCTGCGTCCCTGGCCTATAACCGGCTCATGGCCCTTTTGGAGGACTGCCTGTGGGCTGTGGGGCAGGCTTCCCTGCAGTTGTAGAGAGCCAGAATGCCAGGAATTTCCCACCTCTCAATGTCGTGCTCCCTGAGCCCCGACCAACACCTGACAAACAGTCACGCTCGGCAAAGTTCGGCTTGACTGCCTCAGGCTGGGAAGCACGACGTCCACTCCAGGGTCCCCTCTGGGTCAGGCTCCCGGGGCCCATGCCTGACATCATGCTTTCGCTTGACTCCCTCTCCTGTCCTGTCCTAGGTCCTCTTACCCCCAACTAGTCTCCCGTAGGAGCACTTTCTTAATAAATGATTGGCACAAAATTGCATCTCAGGGTCTGCTTCTAAGAAACCCAACCAGTATTATTCTGACTCCGGTCAGTTTGTCCACACTCCTGTAGACATGTCCGGCTGGCTGGCCTGCCTTGACCTCCATAAACCCTGCACTGAGATCATCCTTTTCTGGTCCAAGCCTCCTCTTCCTGTTCCCTGCCTACCTCATCTCCTGATCCCCAAATGGAGGGGTCATCTTCAACCGCCATCACCGCCACCCTCCATCTGCGACCCGCAGTGCATCACCCACTGCCCTAGATTCTGTCTCTTTATTAGTTTGTGACCTACTCCCTCCCTACTTAGTTCGTTTACCTTGGGTAGCACCCCATAGATCTTTGCTTCACTACAGCTCAAGTCCGAATATCTGGCCACATGATCTCTCTGCATAACCCGGTCCACAGCTTGTTTCAAGGACAACAACATCCTGGGCTGGGTATCTGAGGTCTGCAGGACCTCATTGATGCCTGCTCTGGACCTAGCTTCCGGCTGAGCACGGGGAACGTGGAGGGGACACAGACCCAGTCCCACCTGGGCGTATCATTCAGAAAGACGTCCTCCTCTGACTCTCCCCGACCCCACTGCACCAGGCAGCATTTCTCCATCGTTTTCAAAATTATGAGTTTTATAATTCAATTTTTTTGAATTTTCTGGCGCTCCATTTCACCGTCTGATCGCTGTGCTCTGTTTACCACTGGGTGTTTATATTTTGACGGTTTCTAGTTGGGCTTTGGGTAATCCGACGTTTCGATTGTTTTCATGTTTCAATGATCAGATGTGTCCTCTTGTGTCCTCTGCTTGTGTCTCCTTGGACCTCTTTTTGGAGTCTTCATGTCTGGCAACTAGCTTCCTGGGTAACGTCTTCAAGAGACCATCTGGATGTCTTTAGACCGGGACCAAGGCCGGAAATAACTCCACAGGGTTGCCGCTGCCTCCTCCTCCTGCCAGTGCTCCTGTGGGCCATCTGGGTCATAGCAGGCCAGCCTCCTGGCCTGCTCCCACCAGGACCCAAGGGTTTCCTCCATACAGGGTCCAGCAGGGCCCCTCACTGGGCACCTGCCAGGGACCAAACCCTCCCAGCCCAGCCACCCTGGCTCGGCAGAAGCAGGTCTTTCCCACAGGGAACCTGCATCAAACTAGAAACAGTAAGAAGCAATATAACCAAGGGCTTTTTATAGTTTACAAAATGCTTTCTCACGCACGCATCCCATTTGTGCCCCATAAGAAGTCTGGGAGGTGGGTGTGATCATAACCATGTCCGCTTATAACTGATGAACTTGGGGCTTGGAGAGAGAATGCAGGCTGCCTTCCTGACTCAGCTAAACAGCGGTGACGGAGCAGAGACTCAAACCCAACCTTTGGCCTCCAGTGCTGTGCTTTCTGGAAATCAACAGACACGTCAATATAAGCAGGTATACGCGGTAAGTTCTGAATGGTATAGAGCAAAATACCAACCAGGCATCCACAGGGGATACAATGGTCTGGGGAGGCTTCCTGGGGGGGGAAAGCCTAGAGTTTGGCCATGAATGGCAAGGAACTGGAGGAGCAGAGGTGAGGCTCAGAACTAGAGACATTGCATGCATCCCTTCCTACACCCCTCTTATGGGGCCACCTCCCACCTCCCACAGGTGATCACTCGCTCTCCCTTTATTTTACCCACCCAGAAACAGTGGCTCAGAGATGCAAGGACTTGGCCAAGGTCACCTGGGCAGTGGTAAGGCATGAGGAGGAGCAGTGCACGGAGCAGCGGGCTGGCGTCAGCACTGCAGAGGGGAGTATGGCTTTAGCTCTACAACCAGCAATGGTTTTGTCAGGCCTCATCCGGAGCCTCCCTGGAGGACAAGCAGGATGGACAGATGGCTGGGGGGGTGTGGCTTTGGAGAGCCCGGCTCCCACCCATCCAAGGGGAAGTGGCCACTCCACTCACTGCAGGGAGCAAGGTCCCAAGCCCTTTAGCCATTCTGTTCCGCCTTGTTCTGCCTTTTTTATGGCCCCCACAGATGTTGGGGGAAGGACAGGGAGGGAAGATTTGTTTCCAATTGGTTTCAGGAGGTTGGAGCAAGACCTCTGTTTTTCCAAAGCAAAGCGGAGACGGTCCGCATTAGGACAGGGAGCGTGAAATCCATTGTAAGAGGTTCCGTGTGTGCCGGCAGGATGGGGGCTGGTCCTCACCACCATCATCTCACATTTGAGCCCTTTCCCCAGACCAGAGGCAGGGAGCTACACTCTGCCAAGTTCCCCTGGCCCCAAAGTGGCAGCAGAAGGGCCCGCCAGGTGGACCCAGCTTGGACTTGTCACTCCCAGCCCTCCTTCTCCAGGAAGCCTGCCCTGACCACCGCCACACACAGGATCATATAACCTGGCCTCTCCATGGCCTTGGCTGTGGGCATCACCAGTGCCCGTTGAACTCAGGTCAAAAAATACATCGCACCTGTCCCATTGTAGGATTCTGTATCCGTCTTCTAGTGTGTTTTCTTGTCATGTATCATCAATTCTTTCAATTACTTATCCCACAAACAGTTATTAGGGGGCTGTTGGGGCTAACCCCTGAGACGTGGGTCAGGCTTGCCCTCAGGTGGTTCACCAGCTGGTAAAAAGGCCAGACAGGTGAAAAGATGTTTAAAATTCGAAAGAGGGGCGCCTAGGTGGCTCAGTCGTTAAGCTTCTGCCATCAGCTCAGGTCATGATCCCAAGGTCCTGGGACTGAGCCCTGCATCAGGCTCCTTGCTCAGCAAGAAGCCTGCTTCTCCCCTGCCTGCCATTTCCCTGGCTCATGCTTACTCACTCTCTCTCTCTCTCTCTCTCTCTCTCTCTCTCTCTCTCGCTGGCTCTTTCTGTCAAATAAATAAATAAAATCTTAAAAAAATAATTTAAAAGAGTAAGTGTTGACACAACAGAGAGAAAGGACCTGAAGGTCAGGGAAGTCTTTCTAGAAGGGATTTTTGAACCGGGTCTGAAGGGGGTGCAACCGTTCCCCCAGTGGAGACAGAGAGGGCCAAAGTTCCACCGTGGGGCTGGAGTAGCCAAAGCGTGGAGGGAGGGAGTGGCGGAGAGGTAGGCTGGGATAAGTACAGTAATCACAATGCTGATGTTTGTTGAGCCTCAACTAGGTGTCATGTATTTCCGTGAATGCTTCACTTGTGTTAATGTACTTAACAAACACAAACAGCCTCTGCGGTAGGTAGATGGGTGCCATTATCATCATTTCAATTTTACAGATGAAGAGATAGAAGCACAGAGAGTTTAAGCAACTTGCGTAAGATCACACAGCTAGCAAGTGGGGGAACTAGATGTTGGCCTCAGGCAGTGTGGTTCCAGAGCCCATGCTCTTAGCCGTGATTACGTACCATCTCTACCAGGTATATTACTGTGTCTCTTCCTAAAGGTTGTGTATGCCTTACAGTTCCAATAAATTAGCTTCCCAATCATGAATGACCAACATCACCTCTCTCCCCCAAAAAGTTCCACCACTCTTGTTCTCTCACTGTTTCCTTATGAATCTCATTTCCCTCAACAAGAGCACAGGTCCCTCCTAGTAGGTAGTCTGCCTTTCAGGGTTCCCCATTGAGCCCCGTGTTCATGACCCATGTGGAGTTGGCCCCATACCCGGCAGTACTCGCTGGAAGGAGGGGCTGACTGAGGCCTCACCGCAAGTCACCTGAGCTACCAAACACCTGGGGGCCCGCCGAGTGGCCAGGCTGAGTGTGAAATTTTCCAAACTGCCTCCCCAGCCGGCTCAGCCCTGAGTCCAGCCGCCCCAGGAAAGATGAGCTCACGCAGGGGCTCTCCTACATCTCACGAGCTCTGAACTGCGACCAGCGCCAGAGCCCCTTCCAAATCCCTAACTTGAAAAACCTGTCTGCGAGCCCTGGCCCCAGAGCGTGTCTGCCATGCACGATCGGTGCTAAGGAATGGCGCTCAAAGCTGGCTCAGCTGCAGCCCAGGCCCCAAACCAGGACCTCAAGCATGGCCTCACCGCTGAGGCAGACATGGCCAGAGCCAGCTTTGGGGGCCATGTCTGGAGCTGCGGGCCAAGTCCATTAGCAAAGGCAAGGCTGGAAGTTGGAAGCCTATAAAAGAGTGTTGAAAGGGGATACTAAGGCTTGAACTCGGGCAGCGGCCATGGGCTAGAGAGGAAGGGAGGTTCCCCAAGACACTGGAAAAGTGCCATGGACTGTACTTGGGTTCTCCAGATTGGTTGCTGGGGGGAAGGAAATGGACAGAGTGAAGGAAGTGGGGGGCCCAGACCCGTGTGGCTGGAGAAGAGTGGAGCAGTCTTGAAGCGGGCACTGCAAAGGTGGGAGGGACAGAACTGTATAGGGGAAGAGTTTATAAGATTCTTTCAAAATTCTTTGACTTTTGGCAGTTATAATTTGTCTCAGTATGGATTTCCCTTTACTCATCTTACTAGGTATTCTTTGAGCTTCTTGGGTTTATCGATTCATGTTTTTCATCAAATTTGGGGTGTTTTTGACCATTATTTCTCACATATTTCTTTTTGCCTCCTTTTCTCTCTATTCTTCTGAAACTCCCATACTGAATGTATTAATCTGTTTGCTGGTATCTCACGGATTTCTTAGGCCCTATTCACATTTCTTCATTCTATTTTCTTTCTGTTCCTCAGATTAGATCATTTCAATTGTCCTGTCTTCAAAGTTGTCATTTTTTTTTCTTCTGTATGTTCAAATCTGCTGTTGAATCCCACTAGTGGATTTTTTTACTTCAGTTATTATACTTCTCAGTTCAGAATTTCTTTCTATTTCTTAAAAAATGTTTTTCGATCTCCTTTTTGATGTTCTTATCTTGTTAACTTATTGGTTTCTTGATTTCCTTGAATCTTTGTTCATAGTTTTTCTTAGCTCTTGGAACATATTTAAAACAATAGATTTAAAGTCTTTATCTAGTAAGTCTAATCTCTGAACTTCCTCAGGGATGGGCTATACTTCCTGATTCTTTGTATGCCTTATAATCTTTACTGAAAACTAGACATTTTGAATCTTAAAAGCAGCAAGAGAGGGAAAGGAGCCACATAAGTTTAAAAGTTGATTTCTTGGGGCACTTGGCTGGCTCAATCAGTGGAGCATGCAACTCTTGATCTTGGGGTTGTGAGTTCAAGCCCCACACTGGGTGTGGATCCTATTTTTTTAAAAAATAAAATATTTTTTAAGTTGATTTCTAATCCTAAACCATGGATGCCAAAAAGGAGAGGGGTGACTATATTTAAAGTGCTGAAAGGGGGGGCACCTGGGTGGCTCAGTTGGTTAAGCGCCTGCCTTTGGCTCAGATCATGATCCCAGGACCCTGGGATTAAGTCCTGCGTTGGGCTCCCTGCTCATCAGGAGCCTGCTTCTCCCTCTCCCTCTGCCTGCCACTCCCTCTGATTGTGCTCTCTCTCCCTGTCAAATAAATAAATAAAATATTTAAAAAGAAATAAAATAAAGTGCTGAAAGGAGGGCACCTGGGTGATTCAGTCAGTTAAGTGTCTGCCTTCAGCTCAGGTCATGATCTCAGAGTCCTGGGGTCAAGCCCCACATCAGGCTCCCTGCTCAGTGCGAAGTCTGCTATTTCTTCTCCCTCTGCCCCTCCCCCTGCTCATACTTTCTTGCTCTCAAATAAATAAAGTCTTTTTTTTTTTTTAAGATTTTATTTATTTATTTAACAGAGAGATCACAAGTAGGCAGAGAGGCATGCGAGGGGGGGGGGGAGCAGTCTCTCCACTGAGCAGAGAGCCTGATGTGGGGCTTGATCCCAGGACCCTGAGATCATGACCTGAGCCGAAGGCAGAGGCTTTAACCCACTGAGCCACCCAGGTGCCCCTCAAATAAAGTCTAAAAAAAAAAAAATAAAGCGCTGAAAGAAAAAGTAAGAACTTAATATCCAGCAAAACTATCCTTCAAAAATTTGAGATAAAATTAAGACATTTCCAGACAAACAAAACTTGAAGAATTTCATTGCTAGTGGGGCGCCTGGGTGGCTCAGTGGGTTAAAGCCTCTGCCTTCGGCTCAGGTCATGATCTCAGGGTCCTGTGATCGAGCCCTACATTGGGCTCTCTGCTTGGCGGGGAGCCTGCTTCCCCCTCTCCCCCTGCCTGCCTGTCTGCCTACTTGTGATCTCTCTCTCTCTGTCAAATAAATACATAAATAAATCTTTAAAAAAAAAAAAAGTTCATTGCTAGTAAACATGCCCTATGAGAAATGCTAAAGGGAGTCCTTCAGGTTGAAATTTAAGGATATTAGATTGTAATTTGAAGTCATATGAAGAAATAAGAAACTTCAGTGGAGACAACTACATAGGTAAATATAAAAGTCAATAGTATTATAATTTTGGATTATAACTCCTCTTTTTATATCCCATAGGATTTGAAAGACAAAAGCATTTTAAAGATTATAAACCTATGTTAATGGGCACACAATGGATAGAGATGTAATTGATAATGATATAAAGGTGAGAGGGACAGAATGGTATAGAATAATTTTTGTGTGCTATTGAAGCTAAGTTGGTATCAATTTCAAATGAAATTGTTATACATTCAGGATATTAATCATAACCTCCATAGTAACCACTAGGAAAATATATAAAAGATATACACAAAAGGAAATGAGAAGGGAATCAAAATAGTTCACTACAAAAAAAAATCAAACACAAAAAAAAGCAGTAATGAGGACATGAGGAACTAAAGAAGACAAAGAAACAGCAAAATGGCTGAAGTAAATAATTCTTTATCAATAATTACTTTAAATGTAAATGGATTAAACTCCCCAATCAAAAGGTAGAGATTGCCAAAATGGGATTTTTAAATAATAATAATTCAACTACATACTGTCTGCAAAAGACTCACTTTAGACATAAAGACACATATAGGTTGAAAGTAAAGGGAAAGAAAAAGATTTTCCGTGCAATCCGTAACCAAGAGAGTTGAGATGTTTATATAATATGAAACAAAATACATTTTAAACCAAAACTGTTACAACGAACAAATAAGGACATTATGCATTAATAAAAGAATCAATTCATCAAGAAGATATAACAGTTATAAACATTTATTCACAAAGGAGTCCCAAAATATATGAATCAAGTATTGACAGAATTGGCAATAATGTGGATGGAGCTAGAGTATAATGCTAAGTGAAATAAGTCAATCAGAGAAAGACAAATGCCATATGATTTCACTCACATGTGGAATTCAAGAAACAAAATGAACAAGCAAGAGGGGATAAAGAGAGAGAGAGAGAGAGACAAACCAAGAAACAAACTCTTAACTACAGAGAACAAACTGATGGTCACCAGAGGGGAGGTGGGGGGTGGGATGGTTGAAATAGGCGATGGGGACGGAGTGTACTTGCTGTGATGAGCACCAGGTGACATATGGAACTGTGGAATCACTAGATTCTATTGCACACCTGAAACTAACATTACACTGTATGTTAACTAACTGCAATTAAAATAAAAACTTCTAAAAGGGGGGGAAAGGGAAAAAAATATTGACAGAATTGAAAGGAGAAATAGACAATCCTACAATTAAGTTCGAGACTTCAATACTCCACTTTCAATAATGGATAAGAACATCTAGACAGAGGGTCAATAAGGAAAAGAGAACACAAACAACATTATAAGATAATTAGACCTAACAAACCTACATAGAGCACACCAGTAAACAATAAAGCATGCTTTTCCAGGGCACATGGAACATTCTCCAAGATAAACCATACAGTGGGCCACAAGAAAAGTTTCAATAATCTTAAAAGATTGAAAACATATCTTCTTTGACCACAGTGGAATGAAGCTGGAAATCAATAACAGAAAAGCTGGAAAATCCATAAATATATGGAAATTGAGCAACACAATCTTAAATGGTTCAAAGAAATCAAAGCAAATTAGAAAATACTTAGAGACAAATGAAATGAAAACACAGCATACCGAAGCATAGGGGATGTAGCAAAAGCAGTTCTCAGCAAGAAATCTATAGCAGTATATGCCTACATTTTATTTATTTTTTTTAAAAGAAGATCTCAACTCAATAATTTAACTCTATACCTTAAGGAACTAGAAAAAGAAGAGGTAACTAAACCCAAAGTTAGTAGAAGGAATGAAATAATAAGGATTAAAGTGGAGATAAATGAAATAGAGAATAGAAAAACAATAAAATCAACAAAACCAAACGTTGGTTCTTTGAAAGGTAACAAAACTGGCAAATCTTTCACTAGCTTGACTAAGAAAAAGAGTAAGGAAGACTCAAGTTACTAAAATAAGAAATGAGGGGCGCCTGGGTGGCTCAGATGGCTAAGCTTCCCACTCTTGATTTCAGCTCAGGTCATGATCTCAGGGTCATGAGACCATGCCTGCTTGAGATTCTCTCTCTCCTTCTCCCTCTGTCCCTCCTGGGTTATGCACTCTCTATATAGATAAAAAGAAAAAAAGGAAATGAAAGAAGGTACATTACTACTGACTTTATAGAAATAAAAAGGATTTTAGGAAAATACTATAAAGACCTGTATGCCAACAGATTAGATAGCCTAGCTGAAATGGATGAATTCTTAGAATCACACAAAGTAAAAACAGACTCAGAAAGAAGTAGAAAATCTGAATAGAACTATAATAAGTAAAGGGATTCAATCAGTCACCAGTGAACATTTAAGGAAGAATTAACACCAATCCTTCTCAAACTCTCCTGAAAAATTAAGGAGGAAACACTTGCTAACTTACTTCCTGAGGCCAACATCACTCTGATACCAAAGCCAGAGAAAGACACTACAAGAAAACTACAGACTAATGACCCTTATGGATATAGATGCAAGAATCCTCAATAAAATACTAGCAAAGTGGAGGGAGGAGCAAGATGGCGGAGCAGTAGGAGACCTAATATCATCAGGTCCCAGGAGTTCAGCTAGATAGTTATCAAACCATTCTGAACACCTACAAACTCAACAGGAGATAGAAGAAGAGCAGCAATTCTAGGAACAGAAAATCGACCACTTTCTGGAAGGTGGGACATGCGGAGAAGTGAATCTGAGGGGATATCGGGGAAGAGAGACTGCGGGGGGAGGGGCCGGCTCCCGGCAAGCGGTAGAGAAAGGAGCACAAAATCAGAACTTTTGGGAGTCTGCTCCACTGAGGGACGTCGCTCCAGAGGCTAAGCAGGGGGTGGAGCCCTCTCGGGGACAGTGTGGTCTCAGGACCCTCGGGGTCACAGAAAGACCGGGGGTGTCTGAGTGTGGCCGAGCCCCCAGGTATCAGAGTGGGGAAGCCGGCTGTAGAGACGGACCCGAGGAGGGGGGCTCTCAGCTCAGGGTTGCCATAAACTGTGATCCAAGGCACAGTCGGACCACTGCTCTTCGGGCAGGGACCCCACAAGGGGCAGATCCGGGGAGACTCACCTTCCTCCTCCGGGAGGAGCGGCGCGGGAGCGGCTGCAGGAATCGGCTGGGTTCGGAGACTCCAAACGGGGCCGCGCGCCAGAGACAGAAACGCTTGGTCACAGGCTGGGTGAGCTCGGAGCGCGGCCGGAGACCAGGGAGACAGGAGGGACTGACTGCTTTTCTCCGAGGCCGCACTGAGGAGTGGCGCCCCGAGCGCTCGGCTCCTCCGGGCCTCAGATAAGGAGGCCGCCATCTTCATTCCCGTCGTCCAAAGCGGTACGGAAAGCATTCAGGGAACAAAAGCTCCCGAGAGCGAAACCGCGCAGATGACTTAGCCCGGCCCCTGGCAAGGGCGGTGCAATTCCGCCTCCGGCAAAGACATTTAGAATCACGGCAACAGGCCCCTCCCCCAGGAGATCAGCAAGAACATGCAGCCAAGACCAAGTTCACCGATCAATGAGAACTGAGGAACTCCAGAGCGAGGGGAGCAACACATAGAATTCATGGCTTTTTTCCCACGATCCTTTAGTCTTTCAAAGTTAATTTTTTAATTTTTTTCTTATTCTATTTTTTAACATTTTTCCTCTTTTCTATTTTAATGTTTTTTAACTATTTTATCTTATCAATACCTCTTTAAAATCTTTTTAATTTTCATTGTTATAGTCATATTCTATCCTTTCGTTGTATTTAACCTTATTTTTTGTATACATATAGGGTTTTTTTCTTTAAAATCTTGGGATACAGTTTCTTCTAATAAATCAAAATATACCCTAAATCTAGCACATGTCTTTGTTCTAGTCTCCAGGCTGATCACATTCTTTCTTTTTTTTCGTTCTTTCTTTTTTCAACCAACTTCTTATCTTATCAATTCCTTTTTTAGAATCTTTTTTAATTTTCATCTTTACAGTCATATTCCATCCCTTCATCGTGTTTACCCTTATTTTTATATATATATATAAGTTTTTCTTTCTTTAAAATTTTGGGACATAGTTTCTTCTAACAGACTAAAATACATCCAAAATCAAGTGTGTGGCTCTGTTCTATTCACCAGTCATATATATATATATATATACATATATATATATATTTTTTTTGGTCCCCCTTTCTTCTCTCCCTGGTTTCAGGTCTCTTCTGATTTGGTTAGTGTATATTTTTCTGGAGTTG
Source organism: Potos flavus (assembly GCA_028534135.1). Classification (NCBI taxonomy): domain Eukaryota; kingdom Metazoa; phylum Chordata; class Mammalia; order Carnivora; family Procyonidae; genus Potos; species Potos flavus. Next base: position 7,899,894 of record CM052890.1, on the reverse strand, counting down.
TTGCTACCCTTTTAGTATTTTGTTCTCTCATTCATCTATTCTTATCTGGATAAAATGACAAGGGGGGAAAACTCACCACAAAAAAAGAACAAGAGGCAGTACCCATGGCTAAGGACCTAATCAATAGGGACATTAGTAATACGTCAGAACTAGAGTTCAGAATGATGATTATCAAGGTGCTAGCTTGAAAAAAGCATGGAAGATACTAAAAAAATCCCTTTCTGGAGAAATAAAAGAACTACAATCTAGCCAAGTTGAAATCAAAAAAAGCTATTAAGGAGGTGCAATCAAAAATGGAGGCTCTAGCAATGTCCACAATAGCCAAACTATGGAAAGAACCTAGATGTCCATCAACAGATGAATGGATAAAGAAGAGGTGGTATATATATACCATGGAATACTATGCAGCCATCAAGAGAAATGAAATCTTGCCATTTGCAACGACGTGGATGGAACTAGAGGGTCTTATGCTAAGCAAAATAAGTCAATTAGAGAAAGACAATTATCATATGATCTCT
>CM052890.1:7882192-7898876 GCA_028534135.1 Potos flavus | reverse complement strand
ATGTCAAGAGAGCTGGACAGCACTCAGCATCTGTGGCTCAGAGAGCTGGGGAGTAGGGGGAAATCATGGTGGCTTCCTGGAAGAGGTGTTCTCCCCAACAGGCCAGCCCTCTGTGAAGCCTACTCAGGTGATCCTAAGTAGAGACGGCAATAGGTCAACAAAAGGAAAATTGCAAAGCAGAATCAGAAGCGGTTGGGGCGAGCTGCCCCTTCCCCTCTACAGGCCTCAGTGGTCTCATCGGTACAATGGGGGCAAAGGATGCAGGCTCCCGCCATAGCCCACAATGACGTGGCAAGGGTCTCCGAGGGTTAGGCCAGGGACGCTCAGATACTTATCCTCACTTAGGAGACCTCAAGTTCTAGTGGGGTGCCCCGGAGGCAGGGGGCACGTAGCCCCCAGCTTAACTCAGGCCCGGGGAGGGGCCGAATAGAGCCTCAGAGATACGACCGGTGCTGGCAGGAGCTGATGGACAGGAGACTGAAAGCCCGAGCGTGGAGAGCCACAGTGTCAGCAGCTTGGACCACAGTCCATCAATGACAGGAAACTGCAGGCATTAAGTAAGGCAGGGTCACGGTCACAATCACCAGGGCGTGGGGGACACTGGCTCAGGGAAGGAGGCATCTGCATAGCCCAGCAGTGGCCATGAGACGGCAGCCGACGGAGAGGGAGGCTTTCTCTCCCTCTTCCTGGACTGTGGGCCCCTTGAGGAGAGTGGGCTCTGGTCCCCGGGGCAGACACGGAGAGGCAGGACGGGCCTGATGACTGTGTGCTCACCCCCCCCAGGGAGCCTGGTCACCCCAGTCCTCACACGGATCTCTGCTGGATCAGGTCGTGCTGACCGAAGGCTCCCCAGGCTCCTCCCAGTGGCCACGGCTTGCGACGCAGAATGGTTCCTGGAAACCCGGTGGTTTGAATGTCCACATCAAAGCGGGCCAAAGCATGAGAGGAGACAGAGATTCCAGGAGGGATTTGTCCCTCCCGACCCAGCAAAGGCTCACTGGGCACTGACCGTGTGCCAGGCTTGGGGCTGGTGTGGAGCACCCAGAGATTAAGAAGGTAGGGAGGGCCTCATCGGGGAGGGGGTGCCCAGCGACCCATGAGCCATGAAGCCCCAGGAGGACTGGGCAGTGGGCAGTGGCATGGAGAAGGATCTGGAAGATCAGGGCGGAGATGGGAGGAGGGAGAAGGGGCCGAAGAGATGGCTGGGGGGGGCAGGGCGGGGAGGGCACGGGTAAGTATTAGGGACAGCGGGAAAGCACAGGATTCTGGGGTCCGCGAGGGAGTGAGAGGGAGGGGTGCAGGGAGGGGGCTCAGTGGGGAGGCCTCAGTGAAGGGACGGGGCTCAGCGGTCCAGTCTAACTCTGGACCAGGACCAGGACCCCAGAGCCCACCTTCCCCCAAAACACCCGTCTTGCCAGGTTTTGGTGGAGACACAGAAGCGGAGTTACGGGCCATTTTCACCTTTTAAAAACCACAGATATCCGACACGGGGCACCAGAGCCAAATTTCTGGGAGAGACAGAGGCCCCGTTGGCGCTTTGCTTGACGTCAATCGGGGCTTCTCTTTTGTGTCTGCGGCTTTGACAGGAGGAGGCCAGATTAGGGGGCTAAGCTGAGAGAGGGAGAGAAGAGCCAGAGGCCAGGCACGGCCCCTGGTCTTTCTGACCCGCCCTCTCCGGGTCAAAGCCCTCATTACAGTGTCAGCTCCTGCCCAGGGGCTGGGGGCCTCTGGCGTCCGCAGCCAGAATCTGGACCCCTTGCCCGGCTCCATGCCTGAGCCCTAATGTGCAAGCCACACTTGTGGTCTGGAAGGTTCCGCGCCGGGGAAGGAGCTCCATCGGCCACTAAGGGCTAGTAGTGGGTTCCCAGGAAGGTCTGTCCTGTCTGTCCCTCCTCCCCCTGCCTGTCCAGGCCAGAGCTCCTGCAGCGGCCTCGCACCCCCTCCCCTCCAATCCTCTTGACAACAGCTGCCCAAGCTGCCAAGGTCCCAGCTTCTGCAGAAAAGCCCAAATCCCCAACATGGAGCTTTTCAGACAGGGAAACTGAAGCCTGGAGAGAGCCAAGGGGCTAGCTGGTACGCCCTGTGTCCCCAGGTCCAGCACAAGCCTCAGGACACAGCCACAGGAGTGCCCTCCCCACCCACCCAACCCAGCCCTCATTCTGCCTCTGGGCCACTTACGAGGTTTCAGGGGTCAGGGGTCAGGGACCAGCTGGGTGTGGGGGTAGGGGTCGGGGACAGGGATCGCCTTTAACATATCCCCACCTTAATGGGCTCCACATGTGGGTCTTGTCCTAATACACACTGGGTGCCTAGTCTGAGACTTGACCCCCAAGCCCAGAGGGGTGTTGGGGTCCAACACCCACCCTAGGCTAAGCCCCACCACAACCCCAGAATGAGCCTAAATCCAACTGGACCCTAAGTCCACCACTGGACTGAACTCCAGCCCGAAATACAGGCTGACCCCGGAGCTCTGACCCCAATCCCAATCCCAGATGAAACCCCACTTCGGACCCCAGCCCCAGATTGAACCTTGAACCCGACCCCAAGGCAGAGCCCTATCCCAGCATAAACGACCTGGGAAAGACCCCCGGGGACACCAGGACGTCAAGCCCCGAGCCCTCTGCTGCCGGGCGGGGCGGCAGACTCCTCTGAATGCTGCGCCCCGGGTATGAGGAAGGGAGGGGGCTGCGCAGCACTGTGTCACTCTGGCCATCGCCGTCGTCCTGACCTCAGGGTTATCAAGTCGTGGGGGGCAGGGGTGGGGGAGGGAGTGTCTCCCAGCCTGCCTGCCTCGGGGTCGGGCAGGGCCGTCCTGGGCGGAACCCTGGACCCATACATTCCCCTGCATACGGGGGTCTTTCGGGAAGGGTGGCCAGAGCCACGGGGAGGTCCTGCTCCAGAAGGGACCATTCCACTGTGGCATGGAGCTCTCCTTCCTGAAGAGCGGAGCTTGCCCAGGGCTGTGCTTTGCATGAGGCTCAAGCCCAGGGGCTCAGGGCTTGGCAGTGCGGGGTCCCCGAAACTCTGGGCCCTGCCTAAGAGCAGGAGATATAGAGTCGGGGCAGGAGGCGGGGCGGGGAATTGGTCTATGTTCGCAGGGATGGCTGGGGACTGGGGAACCTCCAGCTTGAGGGGGTGCTCCTTCCTCCCCCGCCCAGGTGCCCTTTGGTCTCAAGGCAGAGCCAGGGCCCCAGGGAGGCCCGCCTGAGCCCCTTTCGCCATCACTCCAGGCCCCGGCCTCACTTCCCGCCTCACTGTGAGAACGTGCACTTGCAGCCGCAAAGAAGAAATCAGCACGAAGGAATGTGCTGTCCGGGGGCCAGCGGACAGGATGGGCTTGCCGGAGAGGGAGCGAGCAAGGAGAGCTCTGGGAGATCGGAGCCGGGAAGGAAAACAGAGATGTGCTGGGGCAGCTGGCCAGGCAGCACCGGCCCAGCCATTGTTCCCAGCCCCACGGGTCAGGTGCACTGGGCTCGCGGCCGAATCCCAGCCTCTGCTCAGCGAGGCCCCAGCCTTCCCCACCACGCCTGCCCGCCTCCCTCCTGTCCCAGACCCTGACCTCTGGGGCCTGGCCCAGGCTAGGAAGAAGACAAATACGGCCTCCGCGGCCCCAAGCCACTCTCCGGGCCGCTGTCCGTCTCTTGGCACATGTCACCTCTCCCCGCTGTGGTCCACGTGCTTCCACAAGCCTGACTCTGTCCAGACCTCCGCGTGGGAGGATGCTTCTGGTTTCAATGGCCTGATAAGCTGCTCCGTATGCGGACGTTAATAGCTGATAATGGCTTAGACCTGTCCCATCAGAGTGTGGTCCCCAGACTAGTAGCATCAACGTCACCTGGAAACTTGGTAGAAATGCAAATTATCGGGCTTCAGCCCAGACCTACTAAAATCAGCCCCGCAGGGGGCATGCACGCTCAAGTGTGAGAACAGCCGGCTTAGAGTGTGGCCAAGGTCAACTCCACAAATGCTGATGGAAAGAATAGGTAATTGAATGAACAAAATGGAGAGAATAACTTTGAAGAGGGCTGGAGTGGAGGGTTGCGTAGAACGATTGGGGTTCGGCGTCCGAGCCCCCAGGGAGAGTTGAGAGCTACAGCCTGGGACAGGCAAGGACCGACCAGCTGGACTCCCTCTGAGATGGAGAAGGCTCTCAGACAATGTCACCTGCAAGGAGGCCATCCAGCACGTCGGGCCTGGGGCCCAGGCAGATGCAAAGGGGACGAGCCAGAGTCCGCAGGAAGAAGGTCCAGCAGGTCAAAAGGATGTAGCTACGGGAATCTGGGACTCGGGAACCAGGCGGGGTTGGGGACATCCAGCAGCAGACAGACAAGACGGGCCCTGGGAGCAAAGCTGAGCTTCCATTAACAGAACTGGGACACCAGATCCAACGCCGAGCCCCCGAACCTTGAACTTGGCTCCTTCAGGAATCCCCTAATTGAAATCAGGCCGGGCCCCCCAGAATCTGGGGCAGAGCTGAGCCTGCTGGTGGGGTCTGGGGAGGGGGACAGGGATGGGCAGGACGAGAACCCTGCAGTGGTTCCAGTCTTGCTAACTCACCCCAAAATATGGGCTTGGAGTCGGATCTCTCCGGAAGCTGGGATAGCTCTTTCTAGAGCTTCTCACCAGCCTGATGAGTGAAGTCCTCCCGGCTTTCCCTACTGGGTCTTGCCCAACTTTGAGTGCAACGGACCCAACTGCAGCTCATATTTTCAGAATAATTTAGGGAGACGGCCAAGGTCTGTCCTTACCCTCTCGTTCTGTCCACCTGCTGGCTCGTCTCCCTTCAGTGCCAAGGAAGAGAGGACAAATCATGTGGCCAGATCTCCACGCTAGCTTGGCCAACCCCCCATGGCCAACTTCATCCAATGTTGTAAAGGTAATTTCCCACTCGACATAAAAAGAGAAGCATCTTCACCCGCAGCCATCATCTCTACTGAGCGACTCGGTGTTTCAAGACCCGCGAGGGGTCCTCTGCACATGCACGGTCCAGAGTAGGTCCCACTTGTCCTGGAGAAGATTCCTTGAGGAAAAATGGCACCAGCATCAAATAGGGCTGGGAGACACTGCACGCCAGGGCCCCTTCTTAGGAGATCAAAGTTCCTGTTAACAATTTTTTAAAAGACTTATTTATTTATTTGAGAGAGAGTGTGAGCAGGGGTTGGGGAGAGGGCAGAGGGAGAAAGAGAGAAAATCCCAAGCAGACTCCCCGCTGAGCGCAGAGCCCTGAGATCTTGACCTGAGCCGAAATCAAGAGTCAGACACTTAACCGACTGAGCCACCCAGGCGCCCCCACAAAGTCCCTGTTAATAATTAAAGGCTCTCCAGGATGCCTGGGTGGCTCAGTGGGTTAAGCATCTGCCTTCAGCTCAGGTCATGATCCCAGGGTCCTGGGATCGAGTCCTGCATCAGGTTCCTTGCTCAGCAGGGAGCCTGCCGCTCCCTCTGCTTGTGCTCTCTCTCTCTCTCTCTCAAATAAATAAATAAAATCTTAAAAAAATAATAATCAAAGGCTCTGATAAGTCCTGTCTAGCTGTCAGGTTCAGTGTTTCCCCAGTTTATTGGATCCAGAAGCTTTTTTAGGTCTCCTCCAACCACGTTCCATGGAGTATCACTTGAGATACACATCCAAAGTGCAAAGGGGCATTGTCTCCTGCCAACTAGACACAGATGACCTTCCTTCTGGAGTCCCAGGGAGGAAAAGCAGAAGTCGGGGGAGTGTCTTGTTCAGAGGCCCCGTGGCAGAGAGAGCGGGAGACTCTGGAGACCCACAAGGGATCGGCATGGCTATCCTTCTCTCCACCTCCAGGAGACCCCAACTCCAGAGCCACTGTCCCCAGAAAAGGTGTCGTCGAGCAGAAGCCTCAAAGGAGGGGCAAGCTTAGCTGAGAGGGGAGGTTGGAAGAGAGAGGTGTGGGTTGGCTGGACCGCCCAGCCAGCGCGGGAATGACAGGCATCTCCCAGCATCCCCGGAGGAAGTTCAATCTCATCCTTTGGCTGGACTTGAACCAAAGACCAGCTCATGTTTCCATTCTGTCTTCTGCAAGTGCCTCTGCATTCCCCCCACCCCACCCCGAGGCCAGGGACAACCTCCCTGCCCCGACCTGTGTGCCCAGAGGTGTCCTCTTTGGGAAGGGCAGAGAGCCCGGCTTCAGCTCCCCGCCTCCTGCCCAGACTCTTGGCTGCCTCCTGAAGCCGGACAATGCAGGGAAATGTTTGCACCCAAACAACTCCGCTGCCTCAGGAACTGCCTGACCCTGCCCAGGAAAGAGAGCTCCTGCCGCCCCGCCCTGCGGCCCCCTCAGTCTGGGGACCAGAGACCAGAGCCGGCGGGTTGGCCCCACAGAGGGGTTGGCAGAGCAGAAGGGGTCAGCGGCAGCCCCGATGGGGGCGGGAGGGGAGCTCAGGGTCACCTCTCTCTAGGGACTGGGGCTTTCCTTCCTGCCTACAACAGAAAGAGAGTTCTGTCCCTGCCTGTGGGATAGGCAAGAGCCAGACTGTCAATATTTATCTGGAGAGCCGCAGCCCTGGATTCATCTGGCCCGAAGATAATGAAAAGAGCACTTTGATGTGATTTGAGAAATGCATTCATTCATTGAACAGCGTTCCCAGCCCTTGGGTCCTGGGCCAAGCGCCGGGCATGGCACTGGGGATGCAGGGGTGGAAGAGCCCCGCCGTGCCCTGGAGAGGTCTAGGGGGAGATATGGGCCCCCCAGAATAGAACAGGGGGCAGGTGGGCCCGTCATCAAATGCACCCACAGCTGTGGCCACCCAGCTCGGGAAGCCACGGGTCAGCGCCGCTTGCAAAAGCAGAGGTCATGGTCGCCGTGTTTGATAAAGGCTAAAATGCCCTCTGGTGGTTCCTCTCCCAGCAGCCCTTCCCATCCGCTCCAATTCCGCCCTCCAACCCCAGCAAGCCCCGGGGTGAAGAACACCAGGTGCGGGCCAGCGAGAGCATTGCTGGACGTGGCCCCACGTGACACCGCCACCGGGGTGACCTCCGGGCATTCCCGGGGCACAGAACTTCGGGGCACAGCAGCTCCCTGTTTCGAGCAGTGGTGGGTAGAGGGGAGAGAGCCAGGGACCCCCAAGTCCTCCCAAGTCCCAGTGGGGCTCTTCTTCGTAGCTTGGAGGAGGCCGAGACCCAGATAGAAGGAGTGGGGCGGGGGGGAGGGAGCAGCTAAGGTCAAGGCCGCCAGCCTGCTTGTCGCAACCCCTCACGCCCACCTCGCCTGCGTGCCAGAGACTGTGTTTTTGTCTTTCGGGGCTGGTGGGGGGGGGGGTTAGGGGTGTGGCTCGGGGCCTCGAGTGATGAGTTAAGTGACAATGAATTTGAACCACATGGAGCTCGGGCTTCAGGGGAAAGTGTTTTGGTGAAATGCAGCTGGAATTTCATCAGCCCCCACCCCCCAGACGGTATAAAAATAGTCCGGGCCAGGCAGGCTCTGACCCACAGGCCTGGCCCAATTTCGCCGCCCCCTGTCCCGGAGAGACGCTTGGAGTGGCCTCTTTCCCTGAATCTGGGTTTCGTAATCTTGCCTTGTTGTTTTGGTCGCCTGTTTTGTTGATCGGCCTGGTTCAGTCTGGGAGAATTAGCTCCCTGACGAGCTCCCCGCTGCTTGGCTTTGAAGAGAGAGCGAGGCAGGAAGACCCTCTCTTGTTGGTAACGAGCCCCCAGGGGCTGGAGAAAGCTGGAAAGATGGTCACGGGCACTGACTGGGGACTGGTCGGGGAGCCCTGTGATCTTGGGAATGGGGGGGGTGCTCTGTATGCGAGGGAGAGAAACGGGCTTCACCTAAGCAAGAACCAGAGGTTCTGTGAACCTCTCAAATCCAGCCTTGTTCCTCAGAAGGGGAAACTGAGGCTCGGGGCGGGAGGTAGGTGACCCCAGGCTCTAGAACCTATTCACAGCGCAATCAGGACTCACCCCAAGCAAGGACCTCTGCTTCCCAGCACAGGGCCTGGCCCCCAGGAGGCATCCGGGGTGTCCGTGAGAGGAAGGGGGGAGCTGGGCACCCCGGGCAGATCTGGAAGGTGAGGCAGCTGTCATCCCCTTCCCTCAGATGGGAATGGTGGGAGCCGCTCCTGAGGGCCCCTCCCTCCCGAGGATATGCTACTGATGTCCTTGCAGACCCAGCACCAAGGCCCAGGGGACAGCAGCCCCCCGAGGGAATGAGAGGCGCCCACAGCAACACCAGGGGCTGCGGGGATGGGGACAGAGCGTCCCAGCAGCTGCGTCTCAGACCAGTTGACGGAGCCGCTGACCTGACAGCCCAGAGTCACGTGCGCTAGACCAGGACTGGACCCTGCCACCCTGGGGGGGAAAGGGGGGCGGGCTAAGGAGCCTCGGCCCTGAGTGAGCCATGGGCCTCATGGGCCACCTGGGGAACAAGTCTCGTCGCCTGGGCACCCACGTTCCCCTCCGTAGCACCGAGGCCCGGGGACACTTGGTCCCGGGAACCAGGGTGGTCCCGGGGACCATGATGGACCCGGAGTAAATTGTCCAGGCACTGGGACCCTGGCAAGTGGCAGCAAAGAGTTCTGGGCTCTCCCCGGAGTGACTAGCTGAGCCACACCTTCCCCATCTGACTCCGGTGGGTGGGGTTCTGTGAGGACAGCGCCCCGGCTGGGGGAGGAGGGACGGGCCAGGAGGGGCCACGGGAAGCCCCCCTCGGGAGCCTGTGGCGGTCAAGTCAGGGCTCTGTGTGCAGCCCGAGGCAGGGGCCCTGAGTCCAGCACCCCTTTCGGCCCTCCCAGCCTGCCCAGGGCGGAGGAGGGAGGTGCTGTCCGGGCTGAACCAGCGGCTTCCTCCTTTGCCAAGTTCAACCACGTAGAGTCTAGTTAATCTGGGTCTTAGCAGGAGCCTCCTCCACTTCCTTTCTCTCCAGGCTGGAGCCCCCTGGTGAGAGCCAAGTCCCCTGGGACCACGGGACAAGACTAGCATCTGTCCTTCCTGCCTGGGTCTCCCCACATCAGCCTGGGCCACAGAACCTCAAATGCACTCAGAAGGCATGGCCGGGGGACCCCCTCCCCCTACAACACTGCCCCCTGCCCCGTGGAGCCTGGGACCCGGCCCGTCTAGAAAGCCCTGCTGGCCCGGTCTGGGCTGCCGCCCCCCCACTTCCAAGACGGGTTCCGCTCCTCCCACTCCTATTGTCCTCCCCCTTGGCCCTCGGCCAGCCCCCAAGTCCAGGCTGAGCCCACTCCAAGCCAGCCGGCGAGGGAATGGGGGCATCACGCAGGGGCTCCTGGAAGCCTGGGTCTGCCCCAGGAGTTGGGGAAATGGAGGTTCCTCCCCAGCCCTCTTGGCAGGGGTGGGAATTAGGGGCTCCGTGAGAGGGGTCGGAACAGGCCTGGATTCGAATCTCTTGTCAGGGGGGTGGACAAGTGATTTACCCACTCTGAACCTCGGTTTCTTCATCTGTAAAATGAGGGTGCGCATGACACTTTCCTGCCACGCCGTGCGGGGGGAGATATTACATCACGTAAGAATGTGCTTGGCACAAAGGCGCCCAGTGCGGTTGGCTGCCGTGTTCACGCCAAAGAGGGAAGGCGCTCCGGTTGGTGGCAGAGGTTGTTAGAAGGTCGCTGTGGGACAAGGAGGGTTGCTCAGAGTAGTCCAGACGGGACAGGGGGACAGGACAAGGCAGTCCCTGTGACCAAGCCGCCTCTGCTTCTCCTCCCGGGCTGGGGACAGCAGCATCGCTTCTTGGGGCCCAAAAGTTACCCCTGTCTCTGCCTCCCTCTGTCCTTTCTCCAGCTCTGTCTCCGGTGTGTGCCCCCCCCCAGGTGCAGAGAGGCAGTGTTAAGGACACAGACTTTGAACCCAACTCTGCCCCCCTCGTGGCTGAGTGGACCTTAAGCCTCAGGGTCCCCGTTTGTAAAACGGGTCCGTGATAACAACGGTATCTCCTACCTCCGTCACAAGGGAGCCTGGAATGAGTTAAGACCAGGAGAGCCCTCAGAATGGTATCTGGCCCACCGCGAAGACTCAATAAATTCTAGCCCTTGTGATTTTCTTATTTGTGTCTCAGTCCCGCCTGTTTGTTGAGTCAGATTTTCCGTGGGTGAGGAGCTCGAGCAGGAGGCATGAAGCTCCCTGGTTCCCATTGCCTGGGGCTCCAGGTCCTCGGCGCTGGAGGCTGGAGCAATAAAGGATTCCTTTCAATTGGGGCCAGTGATGCTCTGATAAAATCGGGACTGCAGGATGCTAACCTTAACCCAGGGCCTCGGAGGCGGGGCCAGCCGCAGAGCCCAGGCCATTCTGGGCGGGGCGGCCCCAGGGCCCTGAGGACACAGGCCGGTAACATCTCTCTGCGTGTTCGACGCCCTTTCCCCCCCTGACTCCCCGACCACCCTCTATGCCCAATATCTGGCCTCCACCCCAGGCCTGCAGGAGGCTCGGAGTCTGAGGAAACAGCATCTCGGAAGCCTAGGATCTGGGAATTCTGGGGCCTCAGCGTAGCGCGAGGAGCTCACTACTGCAATGACCGTGACAAGGTCCCTGTGCGGTCGCTCAGGAGGGCCCCGTGGCCCCCGGGAGGTCAGAGGACAGTCTGAGAAGGAGCGGTCCTGGCCACCACGGGGCAGTTCCCATGGCTCAGAAGTTTCCTCCAAGCCAGACCTGCGTCCCGCCGCTGGCTGCCCCACGGTGTGTCCCTGCCTCCGGAGGCCCCTTGCCCCGTGCATTCTGTCCGGCATGCCAGCCCTGGTTCCCTTGGGCAGCCTCCTTTCCCGGGCCGTCTTCTCTGCGTCTGGGGCCTCTGGGGAGACCTGTATCCCCATCCTGCCGAGCACGGGCATTGGCAGGGCCATGGGGAGGAGGAGGGAAGGGACAGCCGGACACATCGTGTGAGACGGTCTTCGTGATGGGGATCCAGGACGGTCCCCCCACAGCTGGTGGGCACCCGCATAGAACCCTCGGTGGCCTGGGATGGGGGGAGGTAGGCAGGCAGGCCACCCTGAGGGGCCCGGAGGCTCTTTCAAGCGATGCCAAGGGCTGCCGGGCGAGTTGGTGCAGAGTGCCAGCTGTCAGCACTCCTGGCAAGGGACATGTGTCCCCATTATGTCAAAACTGTACAGATCCCAAGGGCAGCCCGCAGGAGAAGCCCTGTGAGCTGTGCCATCCAGAAAGGAAGAGGAGGCGAGCCGCCGGGGTACGGGACCCCCGCCTCAGGGAGGGAACCCCGGGCAGCCCCAGCTCCAGCCCCGCCAGGCACGGGCAAGGCGGAGCGACCCCAGGCTCCAGCCCTCCAGACGCGCGGCCAGCATTCCGTCGTGGAGACAGGGCGGAGCGGCCGCCAGGGGCCCAGATGGGCCGCATTAACCTGGGAGCAGGCTCTTCGGGGCCCAGATGCTCCGTGTTTAGCCGGCTAGCCGGCTTTGGGCTCCAGATGTGGGGCTGGGCTGGGGGCGGGACACAGCTCCAGATGGACGCAGTCTGAGAGGGAGCGCGCACGGCTCAGCTGCAGCGCCCCTGGGCATGGGGCTCTGGGGCTTTGGGGACTGGGACAAGGGGCCTCCACACTCGCCCTCTCCAGCACCTCCACCCCAGGGCCAAGAGGGGTTCAGGGTTCACAAAAGAAAATTCCGACTCCGGAGTCACAGAATCAAAGGCTCATGCCTCATTGCATGAACAGTGACAACACCCAGTGACTTGCCCAGGGACACACAAGCCAGGGACAGGCAGGACCCCACTGGAACAGAGGGTCTGACATTCCTGCAATCACAGGCAGTGTTGGGGAGGGAGCTTTGGGGACCGATGCCTGCTTCTTGCCACCCACAGGGATGCACTCAGCCCCACACGGTTGGGTGACCGGGACATCCTTGTCCAAGCATTGAGAGGAGGCTCTGTCCTGACCTTCCAGGCAGGGTCTGGGGGGTGGGGGGCACAGTCCAGGTCCAGGAGACTCTCTGAGGTTGCAGCCTGGCCCTGGAGCTGGCTGTCCCTAGCCTCCCCCAAATGCTAGTCCATTTGGGAAGTAGAGGGACAGGAGGACACTAGGCAGAGAGGACCTGGGTCCACCGCTGACCCCCCGGGGCCCTGGGCTCCCAGCCGCCAAGGCAAGGTGGCAGGAGAGATGCTCCTGTTCACTGAGCACCCACCAGCCAAGCCCCTCACCTCCCGTTGGGTTCCCACAATTCCCGTGCAGGGTGTGGGGTCCTCATCTCGCAAATGGACGAGACCACCGGGCCGGGCCGGGCCAAGCCAGGCAGAGTGGGAGGAACACCGGGGACCTGCCGCTGGCCTGGGCTTGGCCATGAACTTGAGGTTCTGCAGGCTGTGGCTCAACATGGCATTTGGGGAAAACCTTTGTAAGGGAGCCCAAGCGAGGTACTGTCCCTGGGGCCTGGCCCTCCTGTCCCCGTAGAGCCCATCTGCCCTGGATGGTGGGACAGCCGGGAAGCCCAGAGACCCCCTGCCTGAGCCCCATGCATGCCACAGCCCCTCCCGCCACCCAGAGGGCCCTGAGAACTGGAAATTCTCAGTGTCTCCTCCTCGATGTCAGGAGCCACCCCCCTGCCACCGCCTTTCCCCAGACCCCGGAAGGACCGCGGAGATTGCAGGGACGAGGGCAGAGGGCAGGCCCAGCGGCCATATCCACACGCCGGCCCCGCTCTGGGCTCTGAGCTAGGAGGGCACGGAGGCCGCAGAGGGCACAAGTTGGCGGAGGCTTGGCCCAGCTGACCTCGAGGGGAGCGGCCAGGAGACCCGGCCCAGAAGAGGCCTTGGAGTGGATCCCGCTCCTGGACCCCTGAGGGGAGGGGAAGCAGGCACAGCTACCCACCGAGGGCTGGTGGGCACCCTGCAGGCTCCTTCTGACCCCGCCCCGGCAAAGCCACCCGGGAGGGAGACAGGAGGACACCCCGGTGCGGCCTGGGGAGGGAGGCTGGCCGGGGGCGCGGGCCGAGGCCAAAGCCCTGATGGGTTATGTCAGGTGAACGCTCTGGGGGAGGGGGGGGTCCTGCGCCTCTCAGCTCTGGCAGCCCCACCTGGGGCCCACGCCCAAGAGCTCGGCCTGCTTCTGAGTGCAGCCTGGGGGCCGGGGAGGGGGCCGCTGGGCCGCTAGCGGGAAGACTCAGCCAGCCACGGCCACCGGGAAGGCGGGGCCAGGATGAGCCCCCCACCAGCTGCAGGGTCGGGCCTGGTAGCCGTGTGGCTCGGCTTGCTGGGGAGCAGAGCCCCGGGGACCACCCCCAAGCCCCAGGAGGGCTCTCTCCAGTCCCTCACTTCCTCTGCTGCCCATACCCCACCCCAGGGCTCCGGGACCCCATCCCCCAAATCAAGGGGACCCCCATTTCTCACTCGGAGGCTCTGCTTGCCGGCTGCCCAGCATCCCGCCATTCGACAAGCTGCACCTGGACAGCGCCTGACACCCCTGTTTCTCCTGAGGTTGGGACGGTGTCGGGAGCTGGGGGGGATAGGGAGATACCAGAAAATGAGCCCCTTTCCCAGGGCTGTGGGCTCAGGGGGTGCATGGGAGCTCAAGGAAGAAGAGGGGAGCTCGTTGCAAGCCGGGTCATTGAAAGGCCAGCGACTCAGGCCGGGGACTGAGGAGGGGGCCCCTCGCAGTCTGTCGTGGCTGGGCAGCCAGCGCCCTGTGTGTCTTGGCGGAGCGGGACCCCTGGGCGGCCAGGTATGTAACAATTCCAGCCATTTCCTGCCCTATTAATGAGAAAGGGGCTGATATAAATATACACTCAGCATAAATAAATACGGGCCAGGCCCGGGGCTGCATAGCAGACAGATTGCGTGGAGCTGCTGGCCAGCCCTTCAGCCAGCTCCCCCCACCCTGCCCGCAGCACCCCCTCTCGCCGCCCCCCACTTGTTTTCCTCCTCCAGGCCAGGGCCCCTCCACACACACAGGCCCGAGGCAGATGGACAGACCGCCGCCGCCCTAGGGCCTCAGGAACGGGGTTCCCGCACCCCCTGGGAAGGCAGCAGGCCCGAGAGAGAGGGAGCTGGGGTTCCCGGTCCCTCCTGCCTCAGGCACAGACCTGGTGACAGTCCTGGGAGGCCTGGGGTCCCAGGATCAGGCTCATAGGTGGGGAAACTGAGGGTCACAGGCCTAAGGTCACACAGCCAGGAGGCTGTGGATCCGGGATTCAAACCCGAGGCTTTCTCACTCCAAGGCCTCTGAGCTGCCCACTCTGTGAGAGGGGCAGTCAGGGGCAGCCTCTTGCCCTCCCGCCTTCCTCGCAAGCCCCAGCCCCTGGATGCCAGGGTCCTCCGAAGGCCCTGGAGAACTTCTGGTAAGGCCTGGACGGGCTCGGCTCCTGCAAGAAGCACGGGCAGCGCCCGCCCCACCCCGCCCCACCCCTGCTCCAGACCACCTCCCGGCTGGAACATCCAGGTCACTGAGGTCCCTCGAGTGCTGGCTGTCCCATCAGGGATAATCCAGTCACCCCCCACTGCATAGACATGGAAACTGAGACCCGGGGGCCAAGCTTCACGAAGGTCACAGCGAGAAGCAAGCCAGAGCCGGGGAACCAAGTGTCTGTCACCAGGCCTTCTCCTCAGGTCCCGGGGAACCCTCTCGCAAGCCTCCCCGGCTCAGTGCCGCCCCAGCTCCCCGGCCTCGGTGCTTCCCAGGGGGGACTCAGGTGTTAGCCTGTGTTCTAGAACCCAGCCGGGGGCCCTTCCCTCGGCACAGGTCGGCCACAGCGACGAGGAAAAGCCAAGTCCAGAGAGGTTTGGAGCCGGGTGACGTTGGTCACGGGGAACAGCCCGGGGCAGATCTGGGGCCGGCACCCAGGGGCTGTGGTGCATTCCTCTCTTGTAAACCCAGTTCAAATGCCCCCTCCTTCAGGAAGCCTTCCCAGCCACCCCGGCCCCGAAGGATGGGCTCCCAGTCTGCCCTCAGGCCTACTCTGCCTCCCAGGCCTTGAGGTATTCTGGCCCCAGTCTGTCGCATGAGTGGGCACTTAGCCCAGGAAGCCACACTGGTGTGTCCGCCCCCCCACTACCTCCCCACCGCTGCCCCCCCCTCGCCCGTGCAGAGCCCCAGTGTGGAAAGTGGAGGCCAGGCCTTTTCCAGCTGCGGCCTCATTCCTGCCAGCGGCCAAGGATTTGGGAGCCAGCTGTCTGAGAAGGCAAGTTCAGCAGGTGGGCATGCCCGGGACAGCGTCATCCCGAATCGCAGCTGGTCTCCTGGCCCCAGCCCAGGCTTCGGGTCCGAGGCCAGGCTAGGCTCTTGGCCTCTGAGATCGCGGCCCCTCCCCCAGCCCCGGTCCCTAGTGCCCCTCTCTGCCCCAGTGTGGGGATGAGGCAGGAGGGGTGGGAGCGCGGCAGGAGGAGGGTCACGGAGGAGCTCCCCAGGGCCAGGGCCAGCTCCCGCCTGCGCCGTCCCTGCCCGCGGCCACACGTGGCGCCCCGGGGGCCCACCCCCTCCCGTGCTTCGGAGCTCCCTTGCGGGGAGAGAGCAGAACTGGAAGCGGACCTTGATGTAGCCATGCGAAAGGACAAGACATCCACGTGGGCCGACTTGGAAATGGGCGGGTGGCATGTCGTCGAAGGCAAAAAAGCCTTTCGTCTGATGATGCGCGCAATAGGACGGGTCTCGGTCGGAGACGGATCTGCAGGGGTAACGTGCGAGCCTGCCCGCGGGCTTGCGTGTATGCCAAGCATCGTGGCTGGAAGGGTACACGGCACACAGACCATGAGAGAGGAAGGAAACACTTTTACCTTAACATGTCTGTATTGTGGGTAATGGTTTAAAAATTTAGTAAAGGGAAACATACTAGTATCATATCCACAGTCTCGCCTCTAGCCCCACCGCCCCGGGCCGTGCCAGCCTCCCTGCTGGTCCCAGCCTCCGGCCCCTACCCCAGTTCCATCCTTGCTCAGGTCAGTTCCCCCTCCCCGCCCTCCGAGGGGTGCAAGCCATTGCCCTTCCTGTCCCCTTTTGGCCCTTGAAGCCCCTCTCCGCCTGTCCCTTCCCTCCCTCCCGGGCACCCCAGGCCCCCGCAGGCCACAGTCTGGTCAAGCACCCACTTGGCCCCGGGGGAGTTCCATATGCCTGCCCCGGGCCCTCCTTCCCACTCGCCGCCATCCCCAACCTCAGCAGGGGGCCAGCTTCACGCACCTCAGCGCACGGCTGTCCCTACATTGTGAGGATGTTCTAGAATCCGAGTCAGGTTTACTCCAGCACCTTCCCAGCACATGTTCTGCCTCGTGGGCCAGATGGGAGCCCTTCAGATATCTCCCCCGAGGGGCAGGCCGGGTCTGCTCCTCAGACTCAGAGAAAGGGCCCAGAAGTTCACCCTGTACCTACCCCGGGCCATCTGCAAGTCCATATGGGAGGCAGAGCAGGAATCTGGCCTGAATTTCCCCAGGAAGCAGAATCCAGAAGGCAAATACGGGGCAGAACTCTCGAACATCTTCCCACACTCACACTGCCCTTGGGCTTGGGAGTGAATGGAAGGTGATTGTTAACTCCCAGGAAACCATCCCTCCCCCTCCTCTCACGGAATTACTGGCCTCAGGGGCAGGAGGAGTCTGCCACCTGGGCTTGCTTGGCTCCCTCAGCTGAGATTTTGGATGTTTCCCTCTCCCTGGAGGAGATGGATAGACGGATGGATCTATGGATGGATTTATGGAGGAGCGGTGGACGGATGGTAGGGGAGGTGGGTAAACAGGCTGAGGAATGGATGGATGGGTGGGTAGATGAGTTGGTGGGTGGATGGA
>CM052890.1:7845797-7881692 GCA_028534135.1 Potos flavus | reverse complement strand
CCCCCGCCGGGCAAAGGGCAGTATCCTTAGGGGTAGAGAGACAGGAGGCATGGGGACAGCGACCGAGGGATGGAGGGACCTACGAAGAGAGAGGGACCCGGGAAGATCTCCCGGCTTCTGTCCTGGATGTCCTGTCTCCCATCCACGGGGAGAAGAGTGAGCTTGGGTGGGGAAAGAGTCTGCAAATGGGAAAACCCCACCTGAGTCCTGGGGCTGAACGGCCCCTCATCGGAGCCCGAAAGCCCCCTCTCTGGACCCCACGCTCCCTTGTCGGGAGACCACCTGGGAGCCCTAGGGGGCGGGGTGGGAGACAGCCACTTGGGGTAGGCCGTGCGCCCCACCACGGGCACCGCAGCATGGGGGCGGGGCTCCTGAGCAGGCAGCCCCCTAGTGCCACCCGGTGGGACAGGTCCATGCGGTCCAACAGCTCTGAGGTGGCTGTGAAGGGCTGGGAGGGCCCCCAACCCAGTGCCCCCCGTGCCCCACTCACCAGCACTGAGAGCTTCATCACCAGCAGCAGAATCCCCAAGAGGCTGGATCTGACCGGAGGGACGGCCTCCATGTCTGGCCCTTCTCCCCTTCCTCCAGCTGGGAGAGGGAGGGTGACTTCACAGATACTGCGGGGTGGGGGCCGAGTTACCGTGGGGACCCAGTTGCCACAAGAGACCCCCTTTTACCCGCCTCCCGCCCCTGCACGGCACAAAAACTAGGGTATGTGTCGTCTCCGTCCTGTCCCCTTCCCGGTTGGACGCTGCCCCGGACTCCACGTCTGGCCTGTCCACACAGGCGCCGGAGAAGGTCCTCAGATGGACAGCCCTGGGGCCTGAGTGGGCAACTGAGGCAGTCATCGGGTACAGAAACGTGGCCGAGGGTGGCTGGGTGTTGTCCCCGCCCAGATCCGTGGAAATCCCGAAGTATCAAAGGCCCAGGAAATAGAAATCTTGACCCCCAGGACCACAGGTGACACGGTATTTGGAGACAGATGGAGGTCTCAGCTGTCCAAACCTGCAGGCCCCTCCCTAGGCCCTCCCCCACCCCCACCCCAGTCACAAAGCCGAGAGATGAAGTTGTGACTTTTCCTCTCAGAGCTTAGTGACACCTGACACTCCGTTAGAGGAGGGTAGGGGAGAAAAACTGTGCTGACCCAAAGGCCCCAGAGAGTTCTGGAGAGAGGCGAGGACTGAAGGAAAGGGGACCATTTGCTAAGCTAGCCCACTCCGGGAGGCCACCGCCTGCCTGGGGCATCTCGCAAAGCTTGCCAGAGGCTGGGATTAGGGTCAAAGGCTTAGAATTTTCTGGGAGAATCCAGAACCTTGATTACAGCACTTCTCACTTTGCTTTTACCGTCGGGGTCCCAGCAGGTGACCGCAGGAGGCTGCGGGGAGGTGGCTGTCACACCTTTTAGAAATTTGTTAGAGCACGCCCCCTGCTGGACAGGCTGCTGTGGTGCGGGGCTGGGTGACAGGAGGGCCCCCCTGCGCGCGTCGGAAAGGGCGGGTGCCTCCCCAGCCCTCGCACACAGCGTGATTTCAGTCCTCACTTGCCACCTCGGCCAGGCACCCTTGTGCAGGATACAACTTGCCCAACTGGACATGGAAGCCTGCCATAATGAGCCCTCGAACATCAAGGATGACCTCGGCCCAGGGCAGTCCTGTGCACCCATTCGTTTCCTCTCCTGGGGCAACAGCTGCGGTCTGGAGGGTGAAGTGTGCAAAGTCTCTCCATTCTGTCCTCTGCCTTGCCCGTCCCCCGCCCACCCTCTGTGTCTATGACATTATGGCACTAAGGGGTCATCAGGCTTCAGAAAGACCTCCTTGAGCAAAGTTTTGAAGGATGGCTAGGAACTTCCCAAAGTGTGAAGGATGATCCGGACAGAGGAGACGGCACAATTCAACCGATTCCAGAGTACTAGAGCATAAGGCGGGAGGCGGGGAGGAGCACAAGGCAAGTGGTGAGATCGGCAAGGGCCACGTAGGCCGTGGAATATTCTGTCACACAGTGAGAGCCGTGCAAGGGCTGAGGCAGCAAGGAGATGGCTGTGGGGGTCCAGGAAAGTCCCTCCCGCTCGTGAGGAGGTGAGACGAGCGAGAAGGGGTCTGGGGCAGGGGGCAACGGGCAGGGCGGGGGGATCGGCTAGGAATCCACTAAGATAAATCCTGGGAATGGAGAGAAGTGGACAGATGCCAGAAACATGTAGAACAGGGGCGCCTGGGTGGCTCAGTGGGTTAAGCCTCTGCCTTCGACTCAGGTCATGATCTCAGGGTCCTGGGATCGAGCCCCGCATCGGGCTCTCTGCTCGGCGGGGAACCTGCTTCTCCCTCTCTCTGCCTGCCTCTCTGCCTGCTTGTGATCTCTCTCTCTGTCGAATAAATAAATAAATAAAATATTTAAAAACAAAACAAAACATGTAGAACATAAAGCAGCAGGGTTGGAGGCTGTCATACACGGGGAAAGGTCCAAGATGGGACCCTACTTGCAGCCTAACCAGCCAGCCTGCCCGAGTTCCTTGGCTGCTGGCAGAAGCATGAGGTTCCCGGGTCAGAGAGGAAGGACCATCTACCGAGCACAGTACTAGATGCTAAGTGCTTAGCATTGGTTCCTTGAGCCCCCAATCCCCCCAGGGTGACATGGACAGGGCCATAAGACCCCGGTCCGCCCAGTGAGTATATTACGAGAGAGTAAGCCTGAGCTTACAGAACCCAAATCTTTTGTAATGGGCAGTAAGCAAGCCTGCCCTTTGCTCCCGAGGGAGACACTATCTTTATCACGCTAGAATATGCCCGTGCTTTGCCCCAGAAGGCGACACCATGTATTCCAAGGTCGTCTGATAGGCAGACATCCCGAAAAGATAATCCGGATTAAAGATCAGTGTGCGGAACCAGGAGAGAACTGTGAGCTTGCCTCCCAACGGAGGGCTGAAGAAAGAGAGGTAAAGCAAGGCAAGGGTCAGGGTCCCCCCTCAGAAGGCTTGGGTAAATGGCGGTTGCTGGGGCTGCCCACCAAAGTCAGGGTGGGGAGGAGGCATGGGTTTGGGGAAGGACCTGACAGATTGCTGGGAATCACACGGTAGGAACAGAAACTAGGATTTGCAATTTGTTTTCCTTCCTCCCTCTCCTCCCCTCCTTGGCTCACCCCCCCTCCCCGCCACTATCACCCAGCACTGCCATACCAAGAATTCTACTCGCCTTAGGCTGAGTCCATGGTCTTCAAGTTCACATTGACCAAACCCCCTGGACCATGTGGTCCAGGCAGGAGATGGGGTAGCAAGAACCTGACTCTGCCCTACTTCCGCCAGGGCAGCCCCTCCAGACATTTCTCAAGACCAAGCTGAGTCTCAGTCCCAGCTCTGTCAGCTGTCCCCAACGCCCTCCAGGACTTGGTCCCCAAGCGAGATTTCAGCAAGGGCTCTCTGTGGCTCTGTGCTTGCTCAGACCACAGGAGGCGAGGGCCACAGATTTCCAGGGAGGCCAGGAGCTCCCCGACACCTAGCCCCAGCCATGTAGTACCATTGGCCAGAAACCCCAGAGTCCCTTCCCCCCAACCTTCCTTCCTCACCTTCCTGCCAAGCCTCCCGCCAAGAACGTGGGTTCTTAGCGGGGGAGCCCCCCATCCCCTTCTCTTTCCTACTCAACACCCAGGTTCAAGGCCATCCGTGCACTATTGCGCCGCGTGACCTTGGGCAATAAGGATTTTCCCTCCCTGGCCCTGTCTGCACCTTGCAGGGTAACAGGGAGGACCCCGTGGGTTAACCTAGTTACCAGGGGCCGCCGCCTGGCCTGACGCCAGGGGGCTCCATTCCTCCCCCACGCCCCTCTGCGCAGAGACTCCCCTCCCCAGTCCAGGACTTAGGGCTACAGGAGCGCAGGCAGCCCACCTTGGACTTGCTCCCATTCCTGGGGCCCAGGGCTCCGCGGTGTGCTCCCCTGCGGGTGCAGTACGGCAGTGCGGCCGCGCGGGGGCAGCACACACCGGCGGTGCGGAGCCCGGCGCACCTGCGCGCGATGCTCCACTGCGTGCAAAGTTTTCCGTCGCTATTTTGTCTCCTGTCAGTCATGGAAGCTAGTTTCCCTGTGACAACAACCGTGCGTCTTCCCGAGGAGCTCGCCCGGTGCGTGTCTCCTCATGCCTGGGTTACTGGAGGCGAAACCACGGGAAATGATCTGGACCAATATTCTCCTTTCTTTCATGTTCCAGGGTTAGAATCTCACTCTATTTCAAATCTTCATTCCCCCCCTCCCCGGAAGTACACAAAAGTGATAAATATGCCTTCATAGTTACTGGAATTTGTATTTTTGGTTGTCTAAAAATGGCTTTATCGAAGCCACTTAAATACAAAAATAAGAATTAGGAACTGATGAATGAGAGGGGAACCCGGACTCGGTCTGAATTGACCTCTGACATTTACTCACAGGTCAGTGCTCGCGCCCCAAGTTCCTCCTTCTGTAAAACTGGGATATACTTTGTAGAAGGTGAGGTTATGGGGAGGAGTCAATGAAACAGGGTCTGGGAAGTGCTTCCAGCAGCACCTGGCCGCACCAATGCTTGGGGGCTGGTGGGTCAACAAAGTCAGCACCCGTGGATTGGAAAGTTAACTCAAGAATTTTCTTTTAAAGATATTATTTATTTATTCATGAGAGACAGAGAGAGCAAGAGAGAGAGTGAGAGGCAGAAGGAGAAACAGGCTCTCGGCAGAGCAGGGAGCCTGATGCGGGACTCAATCCAAGGACCCTGGGATCATGACCCGAGTGGAAGGCAGGCACTTTAACCAACTGAGCCACCCAGGGGTCCCTAATTCTAGAATTTTTAGAAAAAAAATAAGCTACAGGTTAGGCAAGATTGCTTTAAAACATGCGCAAATTTGTCAAAGGAAATGACCTCCAGGGTGCACGGACTGAAGTGACTCATAAGCCAACATGTGGAAATATTCATCTCAACCAAACCCCTTTCGGGGGATTCACTTGGAGGCCGAGACTACATTTTGAAATTCTAGAACAACATGGCCAAATATAAAGAAGCCTCACTGATACCTTTTAAAATGAGTTCAAAAAAATTTTGAACACAAAAATGAGTAAAAATGTCTTAAAAATATTGAAAAGGATATAAAGTGGCCAGACCATCCCATCGTTCAAAAACATTATTCATCCCCCAAATAGAAGGTCTGATAAATGGACAAAAATGTGTAAATGCCAGCAATGGATTGCAGAATCACACCTGTATGGTACAAAAATCAACAAATGAACAAACAGCAATGGGAAATAGAATTTTCACTAATTTGTTTCTTGATCAATTTATGCAGAACCAATGTGTTTCATGTACTTGTTTTCTGCCAGCTCACTTAGACCTCTCTCTCTCTGAAATTCTCCCACCCACCACCCACCCATCCATCCTCAGCCACCCGCCCCTCTCCCTGTTTGCTCTTTTCTCTATTAGGCATCTTGGGTCCTAAAGAAAATGTTCCTCCATCCATCGAAGGACATTTAGGTTGTTTCTGTATCTTGACTCTTGTGAATTTCGGTGCAAGGAACATGGGAGTAGATAGCTCTTCACAATCCTGATTTCAAGTTCTTTGGATATATACGCAGACGTGGGATTGCAAGACTACAAGGTAGTTCTATTTTTAGTTTTTTGAGGACCTCCATACATTTTCCATAGTAACTGTACTAATTTACATTCCAACATGTGAGAGATAAGTAGATAATAATAAATAGATAGATAGATAGATAGATAGAGAGATAGATAGACACAATGGGATATTATTTGGCCTTGAAGAAAAATTTCTGACAACAGGGATGGAGCTGCAGGACATTATGCTAGGTGAAATAAGCAAGACACAAAAAGGGAAATACTGCATGATCTCACCAGCATGTGGAGTCTAATAAAGCCAAGCTCAGAAACCGAAAGAATGGTGGTTGCCAGCCAGAGGCTGGGGTTGGGACAAATGGGTTGATCATAGGGTACAAAGTTTCGGTTATAAAGATGAATAAGTTCTAGAGATCTACTGTACAGCATAGTGAGCACAGCTAACAATACCGTATTGTTTACTTGAAATTGACTAAGGAGATAGATTGTCAATCTTCTCAACACACACACACACACACACAAATGGTAACTAGGTAGAGGTGATAGATATGTTAATTAGCTGGATTGTCGTGTCCATTTCACAATGTATATATATATATTCAAAACATTAAGTTGTACACCTTAAATATACACAATTTTTACAAAAGGAAAATGTCCCTCAGTACCCCCTCACCCAACCTTTTAAACCATGTTGTTGAAATAAATTCTGGGGGCGCCTGGCTGGCTCAGTGGGTTAAAGCCTCTGCCTTCGGCTCAGGTCATGATCTCAGGGTCCTGGGATCGAGCTCCGCATTGGGCTCTCTGCTCAGCGGGAAGCCTGCTTCCTCCTCTCTCTCTGCCTGCCTCTCTGACTACTTGCGATCTCTCTCTCTCTGTCAAATAAATAAAATCTTTAAAAAAAAAAAAAAAGAAAGAAAGAAATTCTGCAGACATCTTATCGCCACCACCAGCCACTGGCCATCTAGCTTCTGCCCCCACATCCCCACCGCCACTGTCCTGGGCCGAGTGACTAATAAACTCTTTTTTGCTGAATCTGGTACAGAGACACCATGAGCAAAGCCAATAGGTAGCATCAGCCTAGGAGAAATGTTTGCAACTCGTGAAACAGTCCAAGAATCAGTATCCAGAATATACAGAACATCTAAGGAACTCCTACAAACATAAAGATAAATAAGACCAAATCAAGCGACTCGATAGAACACATAGGCAACAACAACTCACAGCAGAGGAAATCCAAAGAGCCGACAAACTTAGGAAAAGTTGTGCACCTTCATTAGTAATCGAGGGAAATACAAATTAAAACCACAATGAGATACTCTCTCACACAAGTGTGTCAGTGAGTCCGTGGGGGCAATTAGAGCATCCAACGTGACGCATGCCCCCACCTGGCAGTTCCATGTTGGCTCTTGGAGAGCCCCCCATGGTAAGAAAGGTGTTATTCGCAGCTGCCCGTTGTGTACATATGTGAAACTGAAACGAGGTCACCAGACAATAATTGCCCTTACTACGTGCAATGTGCACTTTCTATTCGTTCGATTTTACAATGAACCGAATTGTTCTCGTTACCCCCTACCAGGATGTAAACGCCATTTTGTAAAGTGCTCCTTCCAGAAGTAGTCATTTGTGAACAAAGAAACATGTGCAAGGCTATTTGTGGCAGCATCATTTTCCATCAGTAGGGAAACGAATAAATGAATTGGGTGTATCCATTCGAGGGATGACTAAGTAGTGATTACCATGAACAACGCTATCTGTAAACACCAATGTGGAAAGATCTCAAAAACATAGTAAAGGCAGGGGGCGGGGGAGTTAAGTAAAAATTTACAGAGTAATAGCTATAAAATGATAGCATTCACATGCATTTTCTCAAACCCGTTAAGTACTATTAGATGTTCCAGACACATGTAGTAAAAATAGAAAAACAAGACCTAAAAGGTCCTGCCCATTCACGGTGGTAGCTGGGTCCCTGGGGCAGCAGACGGAGGAGGGAGGAACTCAGAGGGAGTCTCAGCTTCATCTATAATCTCGTCTTTTTCTACATTCACATATTCTGAAGCCACAATGACAAAATGCTAACATTTGTTCATTCTGGGTAGTGGGTACCTGAAGGTTGAGAACAAGCCATTTGAGCAGAGATCTGAAGGAAGAGTGATCCAGACCAAAACCAGCAGTGCAAAGGTCCTGAGGTGACCACGGCGTGTTCCAGGAACACCAGAGGCTAGGATGGTGGAGTGAGGAGACAGGTTAGATGAGGGTGGTAAGGAATTTGGATTTTAGGTTTTAAGCAGGGGAGTAAGCTCACCAAATTTATATTGTAGGGGCGCCTGGGTGGCTCAGTCATAATCCCGCGGTCCTGGGATTGAGTCTCATGTCAGGCTCCCTGCTCAGCGGGGAGTCTGCGTCTCCCTCGGCCCCTCTCCGTGCTTGTGCTCCCTCTCTCTCTTTCTCAAATAAATAAAATATTTTTTAAAAATGTATACTGTAAAAACATCATTCCGGTCGGACATAAGTTGTTAACTGTGGAAACTGAGCGATCAACAAAAACATGGGGTCTATCTTGCTAATCTCCGTGTGTTTGAAATTTTCCGTTCAAATTTTAAAAACAATAATCAATACTACCTCTGGCTACTCTGGAGAAAATGGACTGTGGGGTTGGGGGCGGGAGGCAGAAGGGAGGCAGAGAGGCTAGGGAGGAGGCTGCGGCAGGGGTCTGGGTGAGAGGGGAGGGAAAATAGGACCAGAGTGGCAGAGGTGGAGGGGATAAGCCACGGGACTGGCGGGCGACGGAATGTGGGACGAGAGAAAAATGGCTTGGGCTTATTAGCTCCTCGGTGCACCGTGGTTCTGGAGGACGAAGAGGAGGAGGCCAAGGAGGGGCGGGTTTGGGAGTGGGGACAAGGAAAACCGGGTTTGGGAGCAATGCCAGAGAGAGGCTCGTGGCCTCCACAGGGAGCTGTGGAGTTCAGGGGAGAGTTCAAGTCCAGAGTTCAGGGGAGAGTCAGGACTTGGAGTCATCTCTTTGGGGATCGCTGGCACAGAAAAAGTATTTGAAACCACGGGACAGGATGAGATCATATAGGAAGTGGGTGTGGTCAGAGACCAAGAAAGGGCCCAGAACTGAGGGGGGGTGGGGGGCGCTCTCTGGCCTGAGGAGGAAGAGGGAAGAGAAGAAGAAAGAGGCAGCCAAGGACACAGAAAACCCGAAGGAAGGGAAGTTGCTCTCTGGTCCCCAATCACCCTCCAACCTGTCACTCGCCCCTCCCTGACAGCCTCCCCCCCCCCATTATTACAGATCTGACAAATGCAGATCTAACTCCTGCAGTCCCAGCCTAGTGGCTGTGGCCCCTGGGGACACTCCCCCACCCCCACCCCCGAGCCTGGAAGTGCCAGACCTCGCTCTCCCAGCCTCTGGGGCTTCTGGGACAATGTCCCCCCTCCAGAGAAAGAGAGAGAGACAAGGAGACAACGCCCAGCCTGCCTCGGGGTTTGCATATGAGGACACACGGTTGGATGACGGGCTGCCACCACCCTGTGACTCGAAGGAACCCTTAGAGCAAGCACACAGTGACGAACAGGAGACGGGAGCCTGGGTCCTCGGTGAAATCAGCGGGCCACCAGCAGGGCACCTGGATGACGCCGTTGGTTGAGCGTCCAATTCTTGGTTTTGGCTCTGGTCATGATCTCAGGGTCATGAGATCGGGTCCCAAGTTGGTCTCCTCAATCAGTGGGAGTCTGCTGGAGAATCTCTCTCTCCCTCTGCCCCTCCCCCTGCTCATCCTCTCTCTCTCTCTCAAATAAATAAAAAAATCTTTAAAAAAGAAAAATCAGCGGGCCATGGGGCCAGCCTTGGTATGCGGACCAAGGGACTTCTAAGACTAAACAGCGAACCCCTATCATTTAAACTTGGGTTGGGTTTCCAGCACTTGCATCCAGAAGCATCCAGACGAACCCCCACACCCTCAGGGATGCCCGCATCCCACCCTCACATGCCTGGTCCCCCAAAAGTCGTGCCTTCCCCCCTGAGAACTCTCGCCTACTGGCACCGCTGTGTCTTGCCTGTGGGCCGTCTTGGCCTCACGTGGCCTCGCCCTTGTCCACTTGACCCTTTCCCGCCACTCACTCTGGCCACAGGGTGACTCACCTCAGCCACCTGCAGCCCTTGGCCTCTGGCTCGTACATCTGTGAGGTCACACAATAGTTCTGAAACATAAACTGCTCCTTTTCACTGCCCAGAAATGGTCTGGTGCCCACTGCTCCAGGAAAGGCTTATTGTCAGGAAAGTCTTTGGGGTTCCAAAGTTTAGGAAATACACAGGAAAGGCTTTGGGGTTCCAAAGTTTAGGACTTACGGGGGGCTGATAACCGGACTCGGAAGCCGTTGGTGTGTCAGAGAACCACGTCCTGTCCTGAGGCTGGGACGGGGTCCTGGGGCTCCCGAGGGGAAGGAATGGAGCGGGCTCTGGGGAGAGAAGTCAGCGGGGCCTGGGGGCCAGGCCTGGGGGGAGCAGAGCAGCATCCCGAGACCACCAGCTCCCACCAGGAGCCCCCCCATGGCAAGTCTTGTTCTCCACCAGGGTCTAGAAGCCATTGCTCTGGGAGCCATATTGGTGCCCATGAACCACGCAGCCCCCCATCAGGGAGTGGGGCATCACTGAGCAGAGGCACCGAGGGACTATGGGGACAGATGGGCAGCCCCTCCGGGTCCTCCCCAGGTTCCCTCTGGTGATGCAACAGGACTGCCTTTGGGGCTCTCCACTTTACTTAGAGGCTCATTCCTCATGGCGACATCTTTCAAGACCACAGCGCCCTCTACCCCCACCCCAGACAAAGGAGTGTTCTAGACACCCGGTGGGGGCGGTGGGGGGTCGGGGGGCTTAGAAGGAAAAGCCTGCACACAGATACTGAGGAGATAGTGAGCAGAGCCTGAACGGGAGTCCCGCCCCCCCAGACCAGGCTAGAGTGGGGGCTGGTGCTGACTCATCCTTGACTCCATTGCCCTGCCCAGGGCCTGATAAACAGAAGGTACACAATAAATATTTATTGGTCTCAACGGAACATGAGGCCATAGCGATGGGGCCCACACTGTCGGCTGACTGAGCCTGTCCCTGTCCCCAACCTCCCCCTCCCGATTCACCGGCTAGCGACCGCTCGGGGGCTGCTGGGTGACCCAGTGTGGCCAATAGGATGAAGTAGAATTCCCAGTCTTGGGCTTCCCATGAAGCTTTGGTGATGATGACTAGTCTGAGCTGGCCTCGCTTTCTGCCCTTTCCCCTTCATCCTGTCCCTTCTGGAGGTGCGGGAACGACGAGGAGGTGACAGTCATGAGCACAAAGGCCTCCGTGCAAAAGGTGACAGAGAAGGGAGATGACCAGAACGTGGGTCCCTGATGGCATGACTGAGCCTCTCACCAGACTGCCCAGTCTCAGCTTCCGCGATGAGTCCTGTCCATCCCTCTGTCTTTAAGCTGTTGTGTGTGCTCTATTATTTGCAGCTGAACATGGCGGATTCCCAGCACGTTCACTGTTCGCCTTTGGACGAAAACAGATCTGGGTTTGGACCTTGGCAGGTGACAGCTGAAATCTGGGTTTCCTCCACTCCCCCAAAACTGCTCTTGCCAACGTCACTGGATTAATTAAGGGAAATGACAAGTGATTGTAACAGACAATCCTGAAATCTCAGTGGCTCAACACGATGAGGTTGATTTCTTACTCCTGTTACGGTCGGATGCAGGTTGGTGGGGAGGGCAGGGCTATGCACAATCATTGAGGGTCCCAGACGCTGCCATCTGGCAGCCCCGCTCTCCTCTGGGTGCTGGGAGCCCCTCCATTGAGGATCGGATAGAGGGTGTTCATGGTCCAGATCTGGAAATAGAAAGCTTCACCACCATCCGCCTGCTATTGACCAGAATTCAGCCTCACAGCCACACCCACGGGCAAGGGAGGCTGCGGCACGACGTCTAACTCGGAAAGAGGAGGCAAATTTGGCCACTGGTGCACACTATCAGGGTCTACCAGGACCCCCAAAGACCTCCGCATCCCCATAGTCAGTGCTCACTTCTGAAACCTCATTTTAAACCACCTTAGTGCTAGCCATTCCGCATCTTTTGAAACACTCTGTTCTTGACATCCTTCCTGACTTCTCTGGGTTCTCTCCAGCTCTCCTACACACTCCTCTTCCTCCCTGAAGGGTTGGGGGGCGGGGTCCTCAAGCTGGATCCTGAGCCCCACCCTCTTCTCTTTCTCTTCTCTCCCCACACGTCTCACCTTTACCCACTGCCTCAATCACCACTGGTTATACTCACGACCCCGAATCGTGACCCTCTCTCCTGAGCTCCAGACTGGCATCAAACAGCTTCCTAGACATCTTCACATAGCTACTTCAAACTCAAAATCTCAAACTGTGAATATTCTCTTTGCCCCAAACCTGCTCCTTCTCCCCAGCTTCCCTTGCTGTGAACGGCACCATCATCAACCTGAAGGCTTAACTCCCGACAGCTTGCTTCCCCTCCCCATGCCACGCACTCCCAATTACCAAAGCCCTGCTCCTTCTACTGCCAAAACATCTCTGAACTTCATCCATGTCTCTCCACAGCCATGACTGTTATCCAACCTCGTGCTGCCATCACCTTCTTCCTGGACAACTGCGACAGGCTCCCAAACTCCTCCTGCCCGAATCTTGATCCCCAAGGGTTCTCTAGGCTAGTGCTTCTGAAACTAGTGAGTGAACAGCATAGAAATCACCTGGAGAGTCTGTTTAAAGAGGATTTCTGGGGCATCCCTACCGGCCTAGCAATCTGATTCTGATTCACTTGGTCTGGGGAGCGGCTCACCAATTTGCATTTCTAACAAGTTCCCCTAAGGGCGTCCCCTGGAGGAACCCAAGCTAAAGATGCTGGCACCGAGGTTGGATCCCGCACTGTCCAATACGGAGGCCACTAGCCACAGGTGGCTATTTAAATTATTGAAACAAAATAAAATTTAAAATTCAGTTCCTCTGTAGCACTAGCCACATTTCAGATGGTCCACTGCCACATGGAGCTAGTGCCTACAGAACAGCGCCCAGGATCGAACATTTCCATCGCCTGAGAAAGTTCTACTGGATGGCGTTGCCCAGAGCGAGGTGACCGTTCTAAGAATGAAGGCTGGTCTTAGGTCCCCCTCTTGCCCGTAAGATTGCAGAGGCTCTCACTTCCTAAAAGTAAAAGCACGCAAAGGACGTCGAGAGCCCGGAGGGCACAGAGATGCTCCTAAACTGGGAAACCCTGAAAATGCGTCGGAGTACTCCAGAGCTTGCTTCCCAGGCTAGACAAAGGCCAAGAACTTTGAGCTCATTGGCTGATGGTGGAGGGCGGCTGCCAGCGCTTTTCTTTGATTGGGTACTTTCTCAGAGCGGAAAGCCAATCCTCGAGGGCGGCGGGGGCGGGGCTAGGCTCGCCGTATAGGCCCCGCCCCGAGTTCCGGCGCTCCAAACACCGCAGGCGGGGCGGATCGGCGGTGAGTTCTGACCCCTACCTCTGTAGATCCCTCCGGTGTTGGAATCTGGCTCACCCCCTTTGGGAGTGGGGAGGTGGGGCAGGTCCTCCCTCCCGCTGGGGGGGAGCACCTTCCCCCCAGCTCTGAAGCTCACATGTCACGTGTCTCGCCCTGTGTGTGCTGTCACCACCTATGAAATGGCCTGGCGGGTAGGGGGTGGGAATGGGAGAGATTGCAATGGGCCCCGAGACACCCAGGCTGTGTCCCCACAGGAGGATGGCTCAGGAGGAGGGCGGGAGCCGGTCCGAGGCGCAGGCGCGGGCCCGGGTGGGGGCCTTACACGACATCACGGACCTGGGCCACAAGCTGCACTTCTATAAGCGCTGGGCTCCAGACTATGACCAGGTAAACCGGCCAGGCTCCTCAACTCCACCTCTCTTGCTCGCCCAGCCTCAACTTGCCTATCTGTAAAGTGGGGACAATTAGCTTGCACAGCCCCCGCCCCGGGTGGCTTGTGAAATGACGTGAGCCCCTGCAGTCCTGCCCCCTTCAAGGACTAGCCCCCTCTTTAGCTCTGCCAAAGCCCTGCGGCAGCCCTGCCCTCGGGCCAGCCCGGTGGCTCCACACTGAAAGCCCCTAGAAATCAGGAACCAACACCTCTTCACCCTGGGACTGCAGCCCAGGCAGAGCAGCTGACTGCCTGGAGGAGGTGCCCCTTGAGGGGTCACTATGGACTGGGAAGAGAGCGCTGCCTTGGCCAGCAGAGCAGTTCCCGGCAGTGGGCTGGGCGCTGACTCTCTCATTCTGGCAGAGGAAAGCATCTCGTGCCAGAGTCCCTGCAGGGCTGGAGCCCTGGTGAGCCCAGCACACGCGCATGCACACACACACACACACACACACACACACACACACACTGCTTGGCCTGGCTGACTCCTAGACAACCCTGCCCGGAGGTCCCCCAAACAGTGGGGCACTGGTGCCGGTCAGCTCTCAGCGCTCTGTCCCCAGGATGTCGCCGCCTTGCAGTACCGTGCCCCACGCCTCGCAGTGGACTGCCTTACCCAAGCCCTTCCGGGCCCACCTCACGCCGCACTGATCCTGGATGTGGCCTGTGGCACCGGCCTAGTGGCTGCCGAGGTGAGGCCTCCCCAGATCCCCTGCCCTCTCTTCAGCTGCCCAGTGGTTCAGATTTCCTTTCACCCCTGGCCCCAGAACTCTGCCTCCCCCCACCCCCTTCAGACTCACGGGTCCCAAACACTTGGACTGCATTTACTGCGGGGCCCACTGCCCTCCCCAGGGGCAGAGACCCAGCTGGGAGATGGCAGGTCTGAACTGTGACTGAGTCCCACCCCCGCCAATCTCAGCTGCAGGCTCGGGGCTTCCTCCAGCTGCACGGAGTGGATGGGAGCCCAGAGATGCTGGACCAGGCCCGAGCCCGCGGCCTCTACCAGCACCTCAGTCTCTGCATCCTGGGCCAGGAGCCTCTGCCCAGTTCTGAAGGTACTTCCCCTCCCACCCAGACACCTTGCCAGTGCCCCTTTCTCTTGGCCAGCCTCTGTCCCCCTCCACAAGCCCCTTCCCACACCGAGCCCCCCAAAGCCTCACTGAGCCCCTCTCTGAGCCCTCCACCCCATGATCAGACGTCAGCCCCAGATGGGACCACACCGGCCAGATCCCCCCACCACAAGGGGCAGGCCCGGTCCCTCCTGATGGGTATCACAAAGCCGCCACAAAGACACACCCCCACAGCACCTCGCCACGTTCTGCATAGGGACCTTCGATGCGGTGCTGATAGTGGGGGCCCTCAGTGACGGCCAGGTGCCCTGCAGTGCCGTGCCTGAGCTTCTGCGAGTCACCAAGCCAGGTGAGGAGCCGCCCATCCAACCTCAGGCACACACCTTCCCCCCTATCCCTCCACCCCCGCCACGCAAACAGCCAGCCAGCCTCAAAGCCTCTCGGGCCAG
The DNA here is from genome assembly GCA_028534135.1 of Potos flavus. Classification (NCBI taxonomy): domain Eukaryota; kingdom Metazoa; phylum Chordata; class Mammalia; order Carnivora; family Procyonidae; genus Potos; species Potos flavus. The sequence continues at coordinate 7,866,677 of CM052890.1, read as the reverse complement.
GCGGGGTCACACAGCCTAGCCTCGCATCCCGGCCACCAGTGGCCACCAGCAACAGACCCTGACAAACAGACAGGGCAGACGGGGAGCCAGCTGGCCCCTTATCCATGGAACGGCTCCGCTCTACTCTCTGGCTCTGTCTCCTCACCTCCAAGCAGTGGCAGAGCCCCTGCCCCCCACGAGATTGCAGTGGGTGGGAAGAGGGCCAGGCCACAGGTGGGCCCACGCTCTGAGAAGTCAGAGAGGAGGGGGTGAGGGCAGCCCACCAGGAACATGGCCACAGGCAGAAACCGGAAGTCGGGAAGACAGCCACAGGAAGTCACCAGAAGATAGGGGAATGGCGGAGCGGGAGGATGGGGAGGCTGGGGAAGCCCCACAGATCCCCTGGTTGCAGAAAGACTGCATCTGCTCCCCCCTCACTGGGCCCCGCAGGGCCCGTGGCTAAGCCTGGGCAGGTCTGGGCAGACTTCGGCCTCAGGGAACTGTGGAGGCTGACAGAAGCAGGGTCTTGAGTGGGGTCAGAGAGAGGTAGTGATGGGGCTGAGGAGAACAGGAAGCTCCCCCAGAACCAGCCCAGCCCGTGCTAGTCAGGCCCCTCAGCTGGCCGGAACCCTGTCTGTCTGCCCACATGGCACAGGCTCCCCTGCTTTGGAGCCTTTCGTCTCACGGAGCCCCATCCACCCACCCTGCAGGGCCCTGCTCCTCCCCACCCCTTCCTCCAGGAAGCCCTCCAGATACCAGCTCTCCTACATGTCTCTGAGCCTGCACTGGGCATGCTAGAGGTGCCTGGAGAAGACCGAAGGGATAGGTCATTCATTCATCCATTGAGCCAGCGCTTAATGATTCCAAGTCCTTCCCATGACCCCGGGGAATCAGCCCCACGGACGACGTAAGCTGGGAAGACAGGCTCAGAGAGGTGAGGGGACTTGCCCGAGGCCCAGAGTGCTTCCTTCCTGTGCTTCCAGACACAGCCACACCCTCCGGCAGAGGGGCTGGGTGAGCAGTGAGGACGGAGCCCCCCTGTCCAGGGGATTAAGCCAAGAATTCTCAAGGGAAAGGACACTGGGGCCCGGAAGGGCACGTAGGAGGCAGGCTGAGGCAGCAGAGGGGTATTCCTTGCGGTGGGAACGGTGAGCACCAACGGCATGGAGGTGGAGAAAGGCTGGCCCGGGGACAAAGCTGAGAGGATATACGCTCCTGAGGACACCCTTGGGGACAGGAGCAGAAAGGGACAACCTTCCCGGGAAGGGGCGGGCCTCGAGCCTGGAAGCAGGGCTCCTGCACCCCCCCCCCACTCACCTTCCACTGCCCCACCCTCCCCAGGGGGGCTGGTGTGTCTGACCACCAGGACCAACCCATCCAACCTGCGCTACAAGGAGGCACTGGAGGCCACGCTGGACGGGCTGGAGCAGGCCGGGGCGTGGCAACGCCTTGTGGCCTGCCCCGTGGACCGGTGGGAACTGGCCACCTCCACCTCCGAGCTTGAGGTGGGGCCTGGAACTTCTGACAGCGATGGCTTCATCTCCGGCATCGTCTACCTGTACCGAAAGCAGGAGGCGGCCCAGATGGAGGGAGTCGGGCCCCGTCCTCAGCCCCCCCGCTGACCTCTGACCCTCCGCGTGACCTCAGCCAGGCCCGTCCTTGGGCCTCCTCTGCTTCGTCTGTAAAATGGGACCCCTGGGCCCACCTTGCCCCTCGGGGAGTTCTGCCTATTAAATGGGTCCCAGAAGGGGCCTCAGGACTCTGGCTCTGATTCTCTCCCCCAGGAAGGTGACATCCGTCCCTGAGAAGGACAGAAGTGAGAAGAGACAGACCAGAGAGGGCTCCCACCCCAGGCCTTCCGTGAGCCGGGCATGATAGGGCCGCAGATGTGACCTTGTGACTCCTGCCATCGTGGCGGGTCCTCTCACCCTAGCCGGAGGACCAGGAAACCCGTGCTCGTGCCTCTGGCCTTGACCGAATCCTTTCACGTGTCCAGGATTCCGGTTCCTCATCTCTACAGAGAATCAGAAAGCCCGGTGTGTCTCGGAGGCTCATTACGAAGGAGCCTTGGAGCCGGGCCTTCCGGACGAGCAGGATTCAGAAGGCTGGAGAAAGGGAAAAGGGCATTCCAGACCCACAGCAGGGACAGCCTGCTTCCCAGACAAAGCCGGGCCAAAGAGGGGGAGAGGGCAGGTGGCCCACTCCCCGGGGCTGAGTGTTCTCACCTGGCCTCCCTCCTGGGGTCCCCAACCCCTCACCACGATCTTGGGCGCACCGCGTGTTTCCTACGTATGGCTTTACCTTCTAACAAATGAAGGGCTTTGAGCAAGGTCATTCCAAAGGTGAGGGCCAGCTCTGATTTGTCACAATTCCTCAAAGCCAGTTTTTTTTTTTTAAGTGTCCTTGTCCCAGCCACGTCACAGTGGTCCTGCTGCTTGCCGACCCCCGGCCCAAGCTTCTAGCCCTGCCCTGCCCACCTTCGCGGCTGAAATCAGAAACGATACGGTCGTCCTGTGCACAGGTCCCATTTATTGTAGAAAATAATAGATACCATGATAAACAGATCTCCTTAAGTTACAAAACAGAAACCACAGAGGAGGCAGGGAAAAGGCCCAGGACTTCCCGGGAGCGAAGGCCAGAGAGAGACCATCCCCCCTCCCCGGCCGTCCCCAGGATGTCCAGTGACCTTGGCAGGGGTGGCGGATGTCACAAGTCACAAGAGTCCTGGGCTTCTGCGGCCGCGGCCGCTGAGGCGGAGCCCTGAGGTTGCAGGGTGGGGACAGGAAGGGGTGCGGGCCGCCTGGGCAGCCTCCGTGGCCTCCTCCCCACCACTACCCAAACCAGTTTGTAGCACCTTCACCCCTCCCCTCTAAACCCGTCTGTCAACTCTGTGTCTACTCTGGCTCCGCGGTCAGGTGGGTGAGCGAGGCCCCAGCCATTCTCCTGGGCAACCCAGGAATGGGCAGGGCACCCACTCGGAGGCAGAGCCCAAGCGAATTCAGGGCTGAGCGGTCCTGACCAGCAGGAGCCAGCTCCCTCCTCCCCCGCCACACCCTGTGACTTCCGCCCCCTCTCCTGTGTCCACGGGCCCTTCAGCGGAGGGAGGCACAGGAGTCTTTCTGTCCATCCTTGCTGGCGTCGGGGGGTGGGGGGCCGCTCGGGTTCGGTGTCCAAGGGGGCCAGAAGGGGCTGAGCGCTGCCGGGCCAGTGGCCTGGCTCCGTCCCCGCTTGCCCAGCCCCGGGCAGCCTGCAGCCCAGTCCTGGGCTCACAGGCTGCGCCTTCAGTCCGGGGAGGGACAAAGCCGGCGGGACCGAGCTGAGTAGCGGGCGCCTTACACGTAGTTGCTGGCTGGGGCGGAGCGGGCGGCGGAGTACTTGGCCGAGTAGGGCTTGTCGGTGCGCGGCGGGCAGTTGCAGCAGAGGAGGGCCCCCCCGAGCAGCAGCAGCCCCGAGGCGGCCCAGCCGATGTAGAGAGAGGCGCCCATCTCCCGCTTCTGGCCCGAGGCCACCAGCGGGTTGTAGAAGTCCCGGATGATGGTGTTGGCCGTCCAGGACGCGGGCACCATGACCAGCAGGCCGGCCAGCAGGAACACCACGCCCGCCACGATCATGGTCTTGGCCTTGGCGCTCTCGTCCTCCACGCAGTTGGTGCACTTGCCCCCCACCACGGACAGCAGCACGCCCAGCGCGGCCAGCAGGATGCAGACGACCATGAGGGCGCGGGCCGCCTGCAGGTCCTGCGGCAGCGCCAGCAGCGAGTCGTACACCTTGCACTGCATCTGGCCGGTGCTCTGCACCACGCAGTTCATCCACAGGCCCTCCCAGATGGTCTGCGACGTGACGATGTTGCTGCCGATGAAGGCCGTCACCCGCCACATGGGCAGCGCGCAGCTCAGGATGGCGCCCAGCCAGCCCAGCACGGCCAGCGCGATGCCCATCACCTGCAGCCCCATGGAGGCCATGGCTCGGCGTCTGCGGGGGGCGGCGAGGGGGCAGGGGTCTAGGACCTGGAAGGCTGCCGGGGTCCGGCCCTGGGGGCTGTAGGAATCCGAGCGCGGAGGACAGACCCTCGGCGTCCGCAGCGAAGAATTTCACTTGGAGTCCAGAAGCCAGAAGCGTCGGATCGGCTCCCCAGCTCCCCGATCTTCTAGAAGCACGAGCCCAGTAGTTCCTTTCAGTCGCCAGCTCTGGCGCTGGAGACCTGAGCGGTTATATGGCTCCGCGGTGGGGGCGGGAGCAGAGGGAGGGGTTTCAGTCCCCAGGGCCTGCCCCCCCTGACCAGTTTCTCTGGATTCCTGAACCCGGGCCAACTTGAAGGCACTTCAAGGCCTCAGCTCTGGGCCCCTGAGTCAGGATCCTGGAGAGCCAGTCTCGGGGGAAACTGCCCTCTCCCCCTGCCCCCTCTCCCCACCCCCCCACCCCCCCGGCCCGTTGCTGAGGTCAGCCTGGAGACAGACACTGAGTCACAGCTCCCAGCACCTGGACGCATGGGGCAGCCAGCCCCAGCCCGGGTCGGGTCCTGAAGACCAGGATCCCCGCACCTCAGGGCTCCCTCATTCCAGGCTTGGGTGGGCAGACAGGGTGGGGACCGTCAGGGAGAGGGTCTGAGGAGGAGGTCCTGGGAATGTCAAAGAGCGGCCCCACCTTGATTCCTGTAGTCCCGCCCTTATCGCCGTCCCCTCTGGGCCCATCACTGCTATTCTGCTCCTCACCATCCGGGCACTTGCCTCCCCAGGGATTCTGGTGTGGGCTTCATGAGGGTGGTGTGGAGAACGAGGAGCTGGGGGGCCAGGACTCCTGGGTCTGTCACCTGCTGTCCCCTCCCTTCCCGCTACCAGGCTTCCCAGCCCTGCCAGAAGAGGAAGTCTTTGGGCTGAAGAGAAAAGGAAGCTTGTCCCCCCACCAGGAGAGTTTCGGCCAGTTCTCCCTGCCCCCCACCCCGGGGTGGAAGCCGCTTGGCCAGAACTGAGTGGGGGAGGTCACGGAGAGCGAGCCACGGGCCAGGCCCTGGGAGCAGAGGCAAAAAGCTGTTTACTCTGGGAAGACACACAGAGCGGTGGTCAGATAAAAAGCCAGAATGGGGGCAAAGTCCCATAAGACCTGGAAGGGGAGGAAGAACAGAGACTGGATGGAGGTGGGGCGCTGGGGAGGGGGCTTGGGAGGGGAGGGGAGCTGCGGGGCACAACTCCCCGTCGGGGGGGGGAGAGGGGGTGGCTATCGTCTCAGGTTATGTACTGAGGGCGGGAATCACCATGGATGGGGCCCCTGGGAGTTGTGCAAGGCAGCAGGTCTGGGCGAAGGAGGACATTTGGGGAGAAGCAACATGGAGGGCAAAGGTACGGGAGCTTGGGGAAATGCAGCTAGTTCTAGGAACCCGGAGGAATCCAGTCTGACCAGACCCTGGGGTTATGGGGGAGGGACCGCGAGAGAAAGGGCCAGAAACTCTGCCCCAAATATCACGAGACCTAGGATGAGCAAGGACATGGGCTGTCAGGCAGAGAGAGGTCCATGTACCTTAGAAAGATGTCTCTAGAAACCGAACGGAGATGAAAGAGAGCAGAGCAGGGTTTGCGGGGATCTTTATGGGGGACAGTGGTTGGGCCTTGCTCATCCCTGACAGATCAAGGGAACTCCTCGCCCTCCACATGGTCGCCACCAACATAGTTCCGAGGCATCCCTGAGCTCCCAGCACTGTCCAGCACCAAGCCCGGCACCCTGGGGTGGCCGCGTGTCCCCCAGCTTCCTATGGGAGAATCAGCAAGCGTGCGTGATTTAGGTTGGAGTCATCGGTGAGCCCTGGGCACACAGGAGGCCTTTGAGATCCCGAGTGGACGGCCTGACAAATCACAGGGCTGGCTGGGACAACGTGGTGGGGAAGTTGAGGTCTTGCGTTGTGGTTGGCGGTACACACAGCCGGCCCCTTAATGAGGCTGGGGGTCCCAGAGGACAGAAGCAGGGGTCTTCAGTGAATGCTCGGGGCACTCAGGAAGGCAGGAGGCACTCTCCCGGTTCCCAAATGCCCACACACACAGTCCTTCCCCCACCTCTTCAGGCACGCGCGCACACACACACACACACACATACACACACACAAATACAAACAAGGATGGTTTCTGCCTGCACCGCACCTCCCAGGTTTTCCTTACGAGGCTCAGAGGAACAGCAGACGCCCTCAGGCTGAACAACAGAGATAAGTGCCCTTCCAGATTGACAATAAGTGCTTTCCTGTGATGACCTCATCGAAAGTAAGTAGGGCAGGGACTCTGACAGCCCTTGTACAGATGGGTAAACTGAGGCCCAGAGAAGGCCAAGGGCTTGGCCAGGACGGGATGGGCACTCCATCATCAGAGCCTCCTGACTCGGGGGCCCCTCATCCATGGTCCCAGCCCTTCAGGAAGCTTTCCGAGTCCAGAAGTGGGTTGCCCAGATGGCCAGACCCCCGCCCCGCCCCGCCCCGCCCCTGCCCCTGCCGGCTTCCTGCCCTTGTTTTCTTGTGACATAGCCCACTGGCATTTGGAGAAATAGGAGTGGGGGAGGAGGAGCACACGGGCTCTAGAACTTTCCATCCGTGGCTCAAAAAAAACTAAGAAGCTGTGCTTCCCTGCCCAGTTCAGCCAAGCACATCACAGGCGGGGAAGGCGCTGAGCAGAGGGGAAGGGCAGGTGCAGGGGGGCCCAGGTGAAGGGCAGGCCCAGAACAGGGGAGGTCCACGGGGAGCCTGGATGGGGCTGTGGGTCCAGGTATGCAGAAGGAACAGGAGGTCCCCGACACCGTGAGCAGCTCTGCACATGAGTGAAGCTGGAGAAATATTTGTGGAGGCTTGACTTACGCCAGGAAGTCCTGGCAGGGTCCCACCCACCTGTTGCAGGAAAAACACCAGGAGAGACCAGATACTTTTCCAGCACGCGCTCTGGCTCCGGCTCCCGGAGCCTGCCCCTCCTAACAGCTTGCACAACGTTTTACTGTGACATCTAATGGGTCTGCCATCCACCATGTCTGCTTCTGCGGTGAGGAGGGCAGGGTTGGCACTTTCTTCCTTTTCTTTCTCCCGATACTCACCAATTTTATGCCGATCGACTTGTATCGTGCCCACCGGTTTTTTCAAGGACAGCCCTCTCCCCAGATCAGTTCCCCCCTCCCTGCCCACCTCATAAGCATCTTGCCAGCCGTGTGAGCTTCGAGAGGCCAGTTTGCCTCTCAGCCTCAACTTCCCTCTTTGTCAAATGAGGACATCGGCGCTCCTCCCTATGGACACCTGTCACATGAGATGAGGGTGTGAAAATGCCTTGTCAGCTGGAAAGTGCGGTACCAACAAGGACACAGGAGCCACCCCTGGGTTCTGGTCCCTCTCACACCAGGTGGGAGCTGGGACTTCTTCGACTCCTCCTCCCCAGAGCCCTAGGAGCTCAGCCAAGCCCAGGATCACAACTTTCGACCTCACCCCCATGCACACGCCTCGTGCCCTGTGTCCGCTGCCCCGGCATCCCTAGGAGAAGGACACCTGCAATCTCCCACCCAAACCCAGCCATTCCGCCGTCTTCTGAGCCTAGAGCCTGTGTCCTTCTAGGGACTTCGCCCAGCCTGCCGGACCCCTAGCAGGACGGCCAGAAGAATCTCCTTGGGCCAAGCAGACCCGGGTCCCGGGAACTTTCCTCCTTATTTCCTGGGAACAAGAAAACTAAGACCAGGAAGAGGGGGTGTCAGCTCAGAATTATTCCCCCACATCCCCTCCCCGCCACACACACACCCCCAGTATAACATTTTGATCCTCATAAAATCAAGCAGATTTTTTTTTGAAGACAAAAAGGAAACAGCCTCACTCTCAGCTCAAAAATTAGTCGAGCTGAAAGTTGGTCCAAAACCATTTATTTCTGGGGCGCCTGGGGGGCTCAGTCGGTGAAGCGTCTGCCTTCGGCTCTGGTCATGATCCCGGGTTCTGGGATCGAGTCCCGCATCGGGCTCCCTGCTCAACAAGGAGTCTGCTTCTCCCTCTGCCCCTGGCTCATGCTCTTTCTCTCTCTCTCTCTCTCCGTCAAATAAATTAATAAAATATATTTTTTGAAAATCATTTATTTCTGCAGAAGTTCACAAACTTCTCAGCCCACAGCGATGAGTTAAGATCCTGTTTGTTTGTTTTTTAACCAGAGACAATGCCACTAAGTTCTAAGATGTTTAAATTTCAGTAAGTAATCTGCGATAGGCCGTCACAGTCCTCGGTGAGTATACACACTGTGTCACCAAGGGTCACTGCAGAGCATCTCCCTGCATTGTTCCAAGGCAGGATCTCAGGGCGGCTTCCCGCAACAGGCCGTCACCTCCAGCCCCGGCCGGTGTGGACCAGCCACCTCCTGCGTGGCTCTGGAGGCCACCGGGATTTCCCCAGGGTGGAACCCGATCTGCTGGGAATGCTGGGCCCCCGGGCTGGCACTCTCCAAATCTGGGGGAGGCTGTGGAGGGCCCTTTGTGGCTGTCCTCTGAAATAACCCCAGCCCTCCCTGGGTCGAGTCCCAGCTCTGCCACTACCCATTCCGTGATATTGGGCAATAGCCTTGAACTCTCTCAACTGATTTCCTCATCTGGGTAAGGAGGATGACGAAGCCTCCTTCCCAGGCTCTGGGAGGCGCAGTGAAGACGCAGAGCCAGGGCCCAGGAGCTGGGCCCTCTCGGCCCCCTGAGATCCTTCTGGCCGCCCTGACAGGGGTCTGGTGGCCCCAGAAAGTCACAGTTCCTGGGCTCAGAAGTGGATGCCTAGCCCCAAGCTGAGCGGGTCACCCTCGGCCCTCGGCCTGGCAGCCCACGCGGGTGGCCGTCCTCCCCACTGGCTCGGGATGGGGTAATGACAGGCCTGACTGCCCGGCCTGGGCAGACTGGCTGAGCCTGTGCTGCCCCCAGGCTGGGCCCCACGTGGGCTGAGGGACAGGGTGGCGAGGGGGAGGGTGGCAGTTCCAAGGAAGAGAAGCCGGGCTGGCCGCTCCCGGGTTCGGAGAGAGGGAGGGGATGGGGGGGCCCTCCGAACGTGCTGGGTTAGAGAGACGGTCAGATGTGGCAAGGATTCTGTGAGGGAGAGACTTACAGAGAGGACGAGACTGAGTGAGTTTTTAATCGCTTCCCATTAAATTTGTGCCTTGGATCCCAGCTTCGGGCTGGCGGTTTCAAAGATTCCCATATTTATGGGCGACCGTCGCTGTCCTCACCATCCCACTCTGCTGTCCAGCTGTTTGGGGGCGGGCCACTCCCCTACTTCTCAGTGAGGTCCGTCACGGGCCCCAGGCATGAGACCTCCTTCCCACCCACCCTTGTCCCTCCGCCCCCACGCCCCCTCCTCACTTCAGGGCAGCCCTGTCTCTGCCGGTTGTATCTTCCAGTCTTCCAGAAGCAGTGGAAGGAGAGAACCTAAAGGCCAGGGGATCCTTGAGGACTCTAATCTGATGGAGGAGTCAATCCCGCCCAGCCCCACCCCTCCCCAGCCAGGGAACCTGCTTCTGCCAGACCCTTCCAGTCAGTCGGTCAGCAAATAGTTCTCAAATGCCTGACATGGGCCAGGCCCCAGGCTGAGGGCCTTAATATTACGAGAACACATTTTCTCTTACTATAAAACTACATGGGGGTATCATCGTTCCCATTGTAGAGAAGGGAAAACGGAGGCTCTGAGAACGGATGGGACATTCAGGACCACCAGAATAACGACGAGACCAGGATTCACGCCTAGCCCTGCCTGATTCTGAAGCTTATTCTCTGCACCCACCCTCTCTCCTGCGCCGGACAGGCCCAGGGGCCAGACACGGAGCTCAGTGAGGACCCTGGCCAGCACCTGCCCTCAAGGCCCCCGGGTCTGAATAGACAATTTCCTACACCAGAGAGGCCAGCTCTGTGTGAACTCTGCAAAGGAAAGAGCCTGCTCCACCCGGGGCCCAGGGCAGGCTTCCTGGAGGAAGTGGCAGGTGGAAGAGAGAGTTCTCCAAAAAGGGAAATGGGGAGGGGTGGGGTGGGGGAGGACCTGGGTTTGCAGGAGGAAGTGGCAGGTGGAAGAGAGAGTTCTCCAAAAAGGGAAATGTCTCCAGTGGGCAGAGCCAGGGGCTGGGGTCGTCCCCACCTGCTTCCTCCCCAGCCCGCCGGTGGGAGCTGCAGAGGAGCCTGGGACCCGGCACCCTTGCCCTCCAAGCCACCGGGGCAGGGCCCACGCCTGCTGACAACAGAGCAGAGAAGCTGTTTCTGTTTTCATGACACACCGAGAGGGAGAGAGAAACCAGCAGGCTGACCTGGGGACTCCTGGGTTGGCACCCAGTGAGTCAGCAGTGACAGCCCGGGAACAGAATCTATCCAAAGTCTAGGGATCCTAAGTGCCATCACCCCAACCCCAGGTGACTCAGCGATCACATTACCCTTCCCGCCCGCTGCAGAGGCCCCCAGGCCTGGCTTCCGCGCCTCTGGCCCGGATGCGGCGGACCCCACCCCCAGATCCTGGACACCCCCACCCCCCCCGCCTCCTCGGGCCCTGTCTTGGTCCTCCCGCCAGGTGCACCCACTGACCCAGCCCGGCCAGCAGCCCTCATTCCCCGGCGCTCCCAGCTCCGGATGGGTCTATCTCCGAGGAAGGGCCCCCGCCTGACCCCACCTGCCCCACCGGCTTGGTGTCACCACCCTCACTCCACGGCTCTCCCCCGACTCCCGCGCAGCCTACCCGGGCCACCCAGGCAGAAGGAAGCCCCCCCGCACACACCAGGGCGCACAGGCAGGCTCCCGAGTTTCGAGTTTCGTTTCTTTTCTTTCAGCCACCTTGTCCCAGCCTTTCGCATCTCAGCCGGCTGGCAGGAAATCCAACCTTGCTCCTTCCCGCAGCTCCTTCTTTACTCAGGGATCCTCTCGGTCCCAGGACACCCACGGGTCCCTCCTTGTCCCATCAGCCATTGCCAGGCCCCGGCTGCCATGGAAACGTCCAGGGTCCAGGCCCAGTGGCCCCTCCAGGCCTGGGGCTCAGCAGCCTCCCAGGTACACGGAGGAATCTGAAATCACTGACCAGGAACCACACAGCCATCACCTAAAAGGTATCACCTTCTGTTCCCAGGAATAGCGCGGCCGGTGCGTAGTAGGAGCTCATAGTAGGACCCTTCCCTGTCCCGGCACACTGTCAAGTGGCCCACAGCCCCCCAAGTCCTGCCATCCCAACAGAGGTAGCTCTTTCCCATCCTTTCGGTATGTCTCCACTCCAGAACACCAAACCCTGGCTCTTCTTGACCTTAGTCTTTACCTTGGGGTCAAGCTCAGGGAGAGCTTCTGCCTCAGCCCTGCCTCTCCTCCCACCCACCCCCTTCACACTAGCCATTGTCTCCCCAGCCTCCTCGCTGGCCTCTCTCCGGCCTCATCCTCTACCCCAAGGCCGCAGTGACCTAACCCTAACCCTAACCCTAACCCCAACCCAGCCCAGCCTTTCTCTCCTGCCACATATCCTCATGTCCCGATGTCCTGGCCGGCCATGGCTTCCGCCAGCCACCTGTCCCTTATCACCGCACTTTGAGCACACCGCATCCTTCTCGAGCCTCCTACCTTGGTGCAGACGGAGCCTTCTGCCCAATGAGTATGCTCATCGTTTTGCCAACATGGCAAAGCCCATCCCATCCTTCAAACCCCAGCTCTCGGACCGCGCAGGGGCGGCCAGTGGGCTTGCCCACATGGTGTGGTCACCCCCATCGGAGCGCCTGCCACGCTACACATGGATGTGGCTTCTGCCGCCTGTCCCCCCCCACCACCACCAGGCTGGGAGTTCATCGAGGGCGGGATGACCACGTAGTGCTCCCTGATCCTCCCAAGAGGAGCCCGAGCGTGTCTGAACCGGCATCAAAGGCTAGCTCCTGAGTGCTTAGTATCACTGGACACGAGTGGACAAAAAGAAAGCAGGTATTACTAGAAATAAATGATTGGCTACATAAAGGGAGGAAAAGAGACAAATCTCCAGGGCAGCCCAGGAAGGGGGAGAGAAGAGTAAGTGTATAGTAGAGGAACCTGACGAACACTGCCTCAGCCAGGTAATCAAGGTCAACAACAATAGCCAGAAGCCACGCTGCTCTGAGCAGCTGTTGGTAGGCATCTGCCTTCGGCTCAGATCATGATCCCGGGGTCCTAGGATCGAGCCCCGCATCGGGTTCCCTACTCAGCGGGAAGCCTGCTTCTCCCTCTCCCACTCCGCCTGCTTGTGCTCTCTCTCTCTCTCTGAAAAATAAATAAAATCTTTAAAAAAAAATAAAATATATTTTTAAAAGACTATTTGGGGGCACCTGGCTGGCTCAGTCAGTGGAGCATAGGACTCCTGATTCAGGATCGTGAGTTCAAGCCCCAGGTTGGGCACAGAGCCTACTGAAAAAATAAATAAATAAAAATACAGTCTATTCTTTTTTTAAAGTAAGAAAGCAAGCAAGCTAGCTACCTAGCTGAGCCCAAGCCCCACCTCCTCCAGGGAGCCTTCCTGGTTCCTGCTTGGGCAGCGAAGGGGCACTGAAGTTGCCAGCAGGCAGGACTCGGTAATCAGTTCTGCTCGCGTTCCAGAACGTCTCTGATGGGGAAACGGCATGTTTTAGGAGACGCATGCTGAACTACGGAGCAGCCAGCCAGAAGCAAAAAAGTATGTGTGTGGCGGGAGGGGAGAGAGTGAGCGAATGGAGCAGAGGACGAGCAGTTGGTGACCCTGCATGGACGGTGAGTGTTCCTTGCGCTCTTCTTGCAACTTTTCTGTAGGGTTTCAATTTTTCAAAACAACAAGTTAAGAGAAAAATTCGGGGACCTGTCAGGAGGGTGGGTGGGAGGCAGCCACCTTCAGGTGGGGGGACCACAGGTGCACTGGTGGTGAGGCGGGGGGAGGTGGGGAGGGAGCAGAGGCCTGGAAGGCAGGAGGGGTGGAGAGGAGGGGAAGGTAGGCAGGCGGGTGAGCAGGGGGGATGCTGAGAGCCCCTCTGTCAGCAGGCAGGCCCAGGCAAGAGAGGAGCTCCTCAGGCCTGGCCCCTTCCTCTACCCTGCACCCCGCAAGCCAGGGCCCCAGAGCTGCCCAAGGGCTGGGTCACAGGAATACTGTCCGCCCCCTCCCCAAAACACACCTACAAGGGCTCTCCCGGCTCCCGTGTCCCCAGCCCCACCGCCACCCATGGCTCGATCCCCCAGCCTCTCCCCAGCTCCTGCCCCCGAGCCGATTACACTGGGCTCTCCTGCTGGTGGGAAAGTGGCCTCCCCTGTCCTACAGAACTCCACAGCCCCAGGCCTCCCCTGGGTCTGGTACCAAAGCAGCCCTCCCAAGCTCTTTCTCTGCTCTGGGCTCTGGGCAGGCTGCGGAGCGCAGACCTCGTTGCCTCGGAGGCAAGGCCAGTAACACTGATAGTAACGTCCCGAATGTCCATAGCACTACCATCCCAATAGCCAAAACGTGGAGATGACCCGAGTGGCCATCAGTGGATGATGAATGCATGGACAAAGCATGCTATGTCCCTATTTTTTATTTTTTTTAAGATTTATTTATTGGGGCGCCTGGGTGGCTCACTCGGTTAAGCAGCTGCCTTCCGCCCAGGTCATGATCTCGGGGTCCTGGCATCAAACCCAAATCGGGCTCCCTGCTCAATGGGGAGCCTGCTTCTCCCTCTCCTTCTGCTCCTCCCCCTGCTTGGGCGCTCTCTCTCTCTCTCTCTCTCTCTGTCAAATAAATAAATAAAATCTTTAAAAATAATAATAAAGCTGCTTCAAAAACAACAGTAATTAGCCCTTCCCCAGTGCCTGCTGGGCGCCAGGCAGGCCCACACAGCCGCTGCTGACCCCGGGGAAACTCCGATCTGGTAATATCGGCGCCTTCCACCAACGCAGAAACCGGAGCTTGGAGCATTGCCGTGACTTCCCCAGGGACACACGGCTTGTGGGGGCAGAACCGGAACCCAGAACTGACCGAAACCAAAGCCGGAGTGTGTAACCACGACCACAAGCACCGGGTCTGCTCAAGCTCGTTTCCAAGACAGGACCGACCCTCAGCTCTCTGGAGCTGGGGGGAAAGTCAGCACCCCAGGCGCCCTGCCTTCAAGGGCTGCAGGTGGGCTGTGGACACGCAGGGGGCTTTGATGGCGCGGCGCTGGGGTGACGGGTGCGGGAACGCAGCAGGGCAGTGGAAATTCGGGGTGCCTCTCCACACCCCGCCCACAACCCCCTGTACCGAAAGCGCTGGGCCGCCCAGCAAGGAGACAGAGCCCCTTGGCGGTGGCGCTACCTCCCCGCGGGGGTTGGGCCAGCCCCTGGCCTGCGGCCGCCCTCCCGGGAGTCGCCCCCGTGTGTTTGCTTGTGGGAACTGCAGCCTCCGAGGGGGCACAGCGCCCAAGGGCCCAAGGAACAGAGTTGGAAAATGCGCTCCCGCGCTCTGGCGGGTGGAGGGGAAGGGAGCGCTGTGACCCGCAGGGGTGCCTGCGATGGGGCCGCCAAAAGTGCCCCAGTGGGGTTCAGCTACGGGAGGGCCTGCAGTGCATGAGCCATAGGTGGGGTTTACAGATTTTTCATCATGATGGAAAATAAAAGCTGACGGCTGCCATGGGGGGCGGGGGGCTGTCCGGCTGGGCAGGCCTGAAGTCGGTGCCCTGGGGTGAGGGCACAGCAAGTGTGGCTGAGGCCCTGAAGCAGAGCGCGGGAAGGGGATCACCCATCACCCAGGGCAGGACGGTGAGGTCCACGGGAAGGGGGACAACCCACACTTGATGGGGTGGCCCCAGGGGAGGCTGAAGGCACTGCAGCCCCAGCACCCTGTCCCGGGTCTATGGGGGCGGGGGGTGGACCTGAGAACTGAGCTTGGGCGTGAGGGGAGAACAGCTGTCCCTCCGCAGAAGGGCAGGAAGGAGGGGAGGTAGAGGAGCGCATGCCTGGCTGAGAAGAGGAGGGGCAGGAGCTATCCAGGAGCCCCTGGAGTGATGGGCACTCCGGAGTCACATCCCCTGCTGTCCCTTCACCTGCCCCATCACCCCCTTGGCCATGACCAGGCCACCTGGGTCTGGGAAGGTGGTGAAACCCTGGCCCACTTGTACGTGGACTGGAGAGGGCAGGCCGGCCAAGGACAAGCAGGCCGCCTCTGAGACCCGGCCTTCAGCCCCTGCCCCTCTCTCGGGACCAGCCCCTCACCAAGCCCTCCTGCCTTTGATACTGCCTGCCTGCAGCCTCCCGGGCCCCTGGGGAGAAAGAGAGCTTAAGGAAGAGACGGCACAGAGTAGGAGGCTCCGTGCAGGGAGGGTCTCAGGCCAGTGCTGGGAGGGCTGGCTCGCATCCGGGCAGTGCCTGGGGCACCCCTTCCAGGCAGCCCCCAGGCTTGGTTTCAGCAGGCCTGGCCGAAAAAATGGAAGAAGGCCGGGCAGGGCAGGGCCTCTTTATGGCTTTTGGTGAAACCTGGCCCTGGGGACAGGGAAGAAGTTTCCCTGAGCAGGTGGGGAGGAAGGAGTGACTCATTCCTCCCTCCCAGGCTCCGGGACACCGCAGAGCCTAGGAATTACCCCAAAGCAGCCAACCAGGCCGGTCCAAGAGAAAACAGCCCCAACCCCACCCTGGGCACTCTCACCTCCCACTGCCACCCACAGGAAAGGACAGACCACACCCGGAACAGTGGATTCCCCGGATGAGAAACACACACCCACACAGAAACACACACAGACACACACAGATACACACGCACCCCCTAAAGTAAACACCCGCCACCCACAGACACTCCCAGGTGCCCGGCCAGAAGCCCACCATTTCGCTGGCTCACCGCACAGCGCCCAGGGGGTAAAGACATGGCCATGGATCTCCAGTCAGACCAGGGCCCCCGTGTTAAAGATAGCAGGAAAATAGATATGATTTGTTTTAGATATGATTATTTTTACTGAAGGCAACAACAACTGACTATGTTGAACTTAAGTAAAAAAAAAAAAAATAGTAAGAGAATTGGGGAGGGCAGTGATAGCATGCCTACTGGGATTTCTTGTGGAGCAAAATAAGGGTCGCCGGATTCCAAAAAGGCACCAACTGGGACAGCTTGGGGACTAGCATAGTATATCATATACATATATATTACATAAAATATATAAATATTCTTATGTAGTCAATATATAAATTCTAATATATATACTAGAAATGAAACTAGATACATATAATTATATAAACTAGAAATAAATATAAGTAAATAAACTAGAAATAAATTAAATAATTAAAATTAAATTCATCTGAATGAAAAGAACTATTATAAAATTTTAGAAGAAAATAGAGGAGAATATCTCTTGGAGCTAGGGACATTTCTTTTTTTTTTTTTTTTTTTTGCTGGGGACATTTCTTAAATAAAATTCAAAAGGTATGAAAAAAAAATTGATGAACTTGGATGCATTAAAAAATTGGCATGATCAGGGAGCCTGGCTGGCTCAGTCGGTAGAGCATGAGACTCTTGATCTTGAGGTTATGGCTCGAGCCCCATATCAGGTGTAGAGATTACTTAAGAACAAAATCTCTATAGGGGCAGGACTAGAGGTGATGGGGTGGGTCTGGCCCCGGGAACAGAGCCACAGGCCCTCTAGACCACTTTGCCCATCTTTCAGCCTCTCTTACCCCTACCCACAGAAAGAAAAACAAAAATAAAATAAAATAAAATCTCTAAAAAAAAAAAACCTGGCCTGATAAAAGATAATAAAAAAGGTTATACAACCCACATAGCCAACAAATGGTTAGTAATCAGAATATATAAAGAACTTCTATAAAATCTATAAGAAAAAGACAACCTAATAGAAAGACAGACAAAGGGTATGAATTGGCATCCTACAGAAGATAATTGGAATGACCAATGAATCTATGAAAAGGGTTCAACCTCACTAGCCATCAGAGAAATGCAAATTACAATGAGTTACCATTTCCCATCCACAGAAGAACAAAACTACCAAGTGTTGGCAGGGATGTGTAGCACAGAAACTCTCCAGCATGCTGCAGGGAGTGTTGGTTGATACAATTTTAGAGAATCATTTAGCAATACCTCATAAGGCGAATGGTAAATATACCATATGACCCAGCATTTCCACTGAGAGAAACTCTCAGGCACATGTACCCGGATGACAAGGACATATGTGTAACAGAAAAGTGATTGGAAACAAGCCAAATGCTCATCAAAAGAAAAATGAAATATGAATTGTGACACAGTCACATGACGGAATACTATACAGCGATGAAAAGGGAAACAATTACTGGCACACCCAACAACACGCATGGACCTCACACTGAGTTAAAGAAGCTAGAAACAAATGAGCACAGGCTGATTCCACTTATGGAAATATCAAAACAAGAAAAAGTAATCAACGTTGAAAGAGGTGGCTGTCTCTGGGGAGACAGAAAGAGAAGAGACACCAGGAAACCTTCTGGAATTATGGAAACACGCTCTACCTTGATCTGAGAGGTGGTTATCTAGTACATAAAATTGTAAATATTTCATCAAGCTGTACATCTAAGATTCAAGCATTTTAGGGGCACCTGCCTAGATCAGTCAGTGGAGTATGCAACTCTTGATCTTGGGGTTGTGAGTTCGAGCCCCACGTTGGGTATAGAGATTACTTAAAAATAAAATCTTTGAGGGAAAAAAGATTTGTGCATTTTAAGGACCTCACTGAATGTATTTTAGGCCTCAAAAAAAAAAAAAAAAAGAAAAGAAACTGCATGCCAAAACACTCCATAAAAAACACTCCATAACTTCAAAAATACATTTGAAGGGCAAGAGGACAACTTTACAGTGTAGCGGCAAGATGGTGGATGGGCTACCATCTTGGTTTCTTCAGCAGATCCCAGTTTGTGCCCTCTCTCCTTCCCTCCACGGCTCAGCTTTGGAGGCTGGGCCAGCACTCTTCGCCCATGGAGATGGCTTGGACCACATTCTTGGGCCTCCTAGCCTTTGGTGGTCCTGAAGGCGAGCTTCTCTGAATGTTTATCAGTGGTGACAGCAGAAGGCAGATGCTCAGGAGGGCCCCTGAGCTCTTAGAGTACCGCCCCTGCTCCCCTCTTGTAACCATGATTTGATATACCTTCTATGATCAGAGTCAATCATTTAATCCATTGTAGAGATTCCCTTTGGCCTGTTCTTCTAGGGGCACAAGGAACCCCAAATGGCCAGGAGGCCCCTTTCCTTCCAGTATAGTGGGCCTGTGATCATGCAGCCCCCCCTTCGAGAGCATTCCTCCTTTGGCAGCATTCAGAAAACAAAACTGTTAAGAGTGGACTACAAGGTGTTCCTTAGGGTGATGCCATGCCCATTTTTGCCCCTCAGTTCCTGGATCCACATATATATCCAAGATCCTGGAGACCTAATTCAGGCCAGGCTTGATGTCCCATTCACAAAGCATGGCCTAGAAGCATGTAGGAACTCCCCACCCCACCCTGGCCTTTTGAAACACGTCAAAAGTATGGAGATAGGCAGTCTACAGTAACAGAGGAGAACCTCCTTTCCTCTCCGCTTTTCCCACCTCACACCCCCACAACTGATCCTAAGCAGATCTAGAAGCTTCCCCCAAAACCTCTTTTCCACCCCCAGTCTAAAGAGCTCTGTTCCTGTCCTGCCCATCTCAACATTTTATGTATATCCACATTGTCTTTTCCCCCAGCAAGCAATTCTTCCTCCTTCCGATTGATGAGACGGGAGAGCAAATCCCATCTCAATTAATGAATCCTCTTTAGCAGGGAGGGGAGGAGGGAAGTCCGGGAATGCACCTGTGTTCTGCCCACAGGAGAAACAGCACGAGGTGTAAAAACATCTGCCAGATGGCAAGTCGCATCTCCTAGGCTCCCATCTCCTGGGCGGAGCCACTGCTGTCTTCAAAAGGCCATTTCATCATCCTGCAGGGCCAGATGCTTCTAGATGGTGGAGTCTGTGATAAAAGCAGGGCTCTCAGGACATTACCCATGCTTCTTTGGCTGTAAAGCAGCTTCTAGATCAGAAGCAATATGGTGGGATTCACCAGAACAGTGGATGAGGCATTAGAAAGTTCATGAAGGGTGCCATCGGCAGAAGTATGATACACCAGTAGAGCTGATACAAATCCCAAATGACCATCTACTGGCATACGGACCAATTGCTGACATCCTCCCAACAGGAGTCTGGGGTGATGGGTTTGCGTTAGGCCAGCTGGTCCCTAAGGAAGGAGGCGGCCATATTGGATTCAGGATTGGTGCTACTTTGCTGCCAGTGGGCACCGGGGTCAGCCTGGGTGACAGAAAGCCCTGCATGGCCTCCCTCCCTGCCACAGTGGCCTCAGAGTCAAGGCACCAGCGCCCCAGGACCGTGCTGACAGGGGAGCGTGGCCTCTGTCAGCAATAAGGCAAGAAACACTAAGGGTTGAGTAACCTCTGATAGAGCCCTATCTTAAGTCAACTTCTCTCTCCTTGGGCCTCAAAAGCTGCTTTGTTTAACTCTGTGCTGCTTGGATGAAGATATGATAAGGTCCCCAAGGTTTACATAAACTTAGAATGCAGCAGTCTATTACCCTCCACTCCCTATGAGGGAGGTGCCCCAAGGTGAGGACACAAGACCCTGTAGGAGCTGAGGACTAAGATCTCACGTCCCTCCCCTCCCCTGAGGTGCCCTCAGCCCCAGCCCATCCCCCACTGAGCTTCCCTTGGGTTTCTTGCTTTTCCTTTCCCTTTTTCTCATTTTGGTTGCAGAAGGTAAATACACAGAACTGTAAAAGCTAAGCCAGGGGTCTCAAGCTCAAGCTGTTACAGGGGATGAAGAGGGAATGAAAATGCATACTCAGAGCCAGGTGCAAGACAAGAGATGGGGGGCTTCCACTTCCTGGACGATGGAGTAGATGTACTTTTCCCTGTTCCTTCTGCCGAGAACAACGAAAGGCCCTGGACTCCAGAGATAAAGCAAACAGGAGAAGATTGAAAGGTGGAGAGAAGGCAGACCAGCTAGGGACCTCTAGACCCACGCTATGAGGACATGCTATGCCCTCATTGTCACTTTCCTGCTGGCCACCTTTGGGCTCCCTGTGACACATGGTGAGTGCTCTGGGTTCTCTTTTCCCTTCCTGTAGCCCAGACATGGAAGTGAGGAAGCAGGCAACTGGGAGACACCAACAGGCACAGACAAAGACGGCCCCAAAGAAAGTTCTAGTCAAAGGACCAGCAAAGGGGCAGCCTAGAAAGACAGAAATTGTTGACAAGAACCACCCATACTCACTGTTTAACCACAGCCCAGACTTCTACCCTCCAAAGGCTGTACCAAAGCAAGCAGCATCCCCACCAAGGTGGCGTGACAACCCCCCACCCCTTCGGTGTCGGGGAGACTACATGGGGAAGTTAGTGGTCCACGCTCACCGGGGAGAACCAAGGCACCACACATGCTCCCCCACTGGGTTGCACCAGAGGAGGTCACCCCCATCATGCCGTTGGTGGAAACCACCTGAAGAGCCAGAATGCCCATCTCTGCCCAGAAGTAAAGAGGAGCCACCCTCCTCCCTGCCCATGCCAACCAAGGCCAAATGGGGAACTTGGAACGTCTACTTCGGCCTGGCAATACGAGGAAGCCCCTCGCCTTTCTCCTGTAGTGTCAAAATAAAACAACCAAAACAGAAGGTTACGTAACATCTGGACTCTCGGAACATAACACAAAAATGCCCAGGATTCAGCTGAATGGGATTCAGTTTCTTCATACGAAGAAACAGGAAGATCTCAAACTGAGTGAAAATGACAATGAAGTGATGTCAAGACCAAGGTGACAGAGATGTCGAAATTTCCTGACAAAAATCCTCTTAGAAAGGGGAACCCTCCTACACTGTTGGTGGGAATGCAAGCTGGTACAGCCACTCTGGAAAACAGTGTAGAGGTTCCTCAAAATTTGAAAACAGAGTTACCCTTCGACCCAGCAATTGCACTACTGGGTATTTACCCTAAAGA
>CM052890.1:7703843-7845297 GCA_028534135.1 Potos flavus | reverse complement strand
GTAAGTCAATCAGAGAAAGACAATTATCATATGATCTCTCTGATATGAAGAATTCGAGAGGCAGGGTGGGGGGTTGTGGGGGGTGGGAGAGGGAAATGAAACAAGAGGGGATCAGGAAGGAGACAAACCATAAGTGACTCCTAAACTCATGAAACAAACCGAGGGTGGCTGGGGGGTAGGGGCGGGTAGGGATAGGGTGGTTGGGTTATGGACATTGAGGAGGATATGTGTTATGGTAAGTGCTGTGAAATGTGTAAACCTGAGGATCCACAGACATGTACCCTGGGGCAAATAATACATTATGCTTTAATTAAAAAAAAAAATCCTCTTAAACCAGCCATGGTAAAAATAATTACATGAGCAATTACGAATGCACTTAAAACAAATGAAAAAGTAAACTTCAGGGGTCTGGGTGGCTCAGTCTGTTGGGCGACTGCCTTTGTCTCAGGTCATGCATGATCCCAGGGTCCTGGGATTGAGCCCAGCCTCAGGCTCCCTGCTCAGTGGGGAGCCTGCTTCTCCCTCTGCCTCTGCCTGCTTCTCCCCCTGCTTGTGCCCTCTCTCAAATGAATAAATAAAATCTTTAAAAAGAAAGAAAGAGAGAGAGAGAGAGAGAGAGAAAGAAAGAAAGAAAGAAAGAAGGAAAGAAAGAAAGGGAAAGAAGGAAAGAAAGAAAGGGAAAGAAAGAAAGAAAGAAAGAAAGAAAGAAAGAAAGAAAGAAAGAAAGAAAGAAAGAAAGAAAGAAAGAAAGAAAGAAAGAAAGACGGGCGGCTGGGTGGCTCAGTGGGTTGAGCCTCTGCCTTCGGCTCAGGTCATGATCTCAGGGTCCTGGGATCGAGCCCCGCATCGGGCTCTCTGCTCAGTGGGGAGCCTGCTTCCCCCTCTCCCTCTGCCTGCCTCCCTGCCTACTTGTGATCTCTCTCTCTGTGTCAAATAAATAAATAAAATCTTTAATAAATAAAATAAAATTAAAAATAAATATTAAAAAAAGAAAGAAAAAGAAAAAAGAAAACTTCACCAAAGAAATATAAGTTATAAAGAAGAAACAAATGGAAAGTTAAGTACTGGAAAATATGATAACTGAAATAAAAACTCAGTGGATGGGCTCAAGAGCAGAAGAGAAAGGACAGAAAAATCCATGAGCTGGAAGATAGAATAGAAATTACCCAATCCAAACAACAAGAAAAAATAGACTGGAAGAAAAATGAACAGAGCCTCAGGTATCTGTGGCTCTAACAAAAGATCTAACATTTGTGTCATCAGAGTCCCAGAAGGATAAGGAAAAGAAGGAAGACCTGGAAAAGTACTTGAAGAAATAATGGCTGAAAATTCCCCCAATTTGGCAAGAGACATACACTTACAGATTCAAGGAAAGCAAATCTCAAACAGGATAAATCACCCAAAAAATATACACAAAGAGATATAATCCATAACTTCAGAAAACAGAAGACCGAGGGCAAAATTCTTAAAAGCAGCCAGAGAAAAACACCACCTTGGCTTTAAGGGAAAACAATTAGAATAACAGCAAATTTTTCATCAGAAACCATGGGGGCCAAAAGTCAAGGGAAAAAATTTTTATGCACTAAACTAAGTGAAAATGAAAATACAACATAACAAAATTGTAGGACTCATGAAGCAGTGTCGAGAGGGAAACTGACAGCATTAAAGGCATGTGTTAGAAAGAAGGGAAAATCCCAAATCAATAATATAAGCTCCCACATCAAGAATTTAGAAAAAGAAGCAAAATAAACCCAAAGTAAATGAAAGAAGGAAATAATGAAGATCTTGGAAATAGAGATCACTGAAACAAAGAACTGCTTCTTTGAAAGAAAATGATAAAAATGACAGACTTTTAGTAAGGTTGACAAAGGAAAAAAAAGAGAGAGAAGACACAACTTACAAATAGGAATAAAACAGGAGCTATCTATCATACAGACCCTATAGACATCAAAAGGATAATAAGCAAATGTTATGAACAATTCTACACACATAAATTCAACAATTTAGGGTGCCTGGGTGGCTCAGTTGGTTAAGCGATGCCTTCGGCTCAGGTCATGATCCTGGAGTCCCGGGATCGAGTCCTGCATCGGGCTCCTGGCTCCACTGGGAGTCTGCGTCTCCCTCTGACCTTCTCCTCTCTCATGCTCTCTTTCTATCTTTCTCTCAAATAAATAAATAAAATCTTTTTTAAAAAAAAATTAAAAATAAATAAATTCAACAATTTAGATGAAGTAGACCAATTTCTCAAAAAAAAAAAAAAAAAAAAAAAAAGCCCACAAGCTACAACTAACCCAATATGAAATAGATCATTTGAATAGCCCTGTAAATATTAAGGAAATTAAATTTGTAACTTTAAAATTCCTGGGGCACCTGGGTGGTTCAGTTGGTTAAGCATCTGACTCTCGATTTTGGCTCAGGTCCTGATCTCAAGATAATGAAATCAATGCCCACATCAGGCACCGCACTCAGCATGGAGTCTGCTTGGGATTCTCTTTCCCTCTCCCTCTACCCCTTCCCTGCTAATGCTCTCTCTAAATAAATAAATCTTTTAAAAATATAAATAAATCAATAAAACTCCTAAAAAAGAATGTCCAGGCCCAGTTTTCCCTAGAGAATTCTACTCCATTCATCAGGGTTATCCAGAGAAAAGAGCCCTAATGAAGTGATCCGAAGGGGCACGTGCACCCCAATGTTTATAGCAGCAATGTCCACAATAGCCAAACTATGGAAGGAGCCTAGATGTCCATCAACAGATGAATGGATAAAGAAGATGTGGTGTATATATATATATACAATGGAATATTATGCAGCCATCAAAAATTGAAATCTTGCCATTTGTAACGACATGGATGGAACTAGAGGGTATTACGTGATAGACGATGGGGAAGGTATGTGCTATGGTGAGCGCTGTGAATTGTATAAGACTGATGAGTCACAGGGGCACCTGGGTGGCTCAGTGGGTTAAAGCCTCTGCCTTCGGCTCAGGTCATGATCCCAGGGTCCTGGGATCGAGCCCCACATCGGGCTCTCTCCTCAGCAGGGAGCCTGCTTCCCCCTCTCTCTCTGCCTGCCTCTCTGCATACTTCTGATCTCTCTGTGTCAAATAAATAAATAAAATCTTAAAAAAAAAAAAAAAGACTGATGAGTCACAGACCTGTACCCCTGAAACAAATAATACATTATATGTTAATTAAAAAAATAAAATAAAAACCTGCTTTTCTAGCCCTAGAGCCTGGGTGTACATGCTGGGGGACCACCCAAGAATAGAATGTTTAAGAATCAAGCATATCAGAGTCATATTTTCAGGGTGGATTAAGTAGTTTATGCCCCAAGGATGTACTTAAGGGGATTGTTAAACAAAAGGAAAGAATGAATTAAACAAAAGGAAAGAATTGTTGAATCACACATTCAACAAATGGGGAGGGGGAGGCTGCTGGACTCAAGAAGGTTCCAGGTCGCAGAAAGATTATCGTGGCAGATTTGGTTTCAGGTGACAGGGTGATCATCATAGCAGATTTAAACATTTTGTCTAATACCATTACATTTTGTTTAATACATTACGTTAATACCAATAACATTTCGTTTGATACCAAACCCAGACAACTACAACACAAAAATCGAAAACTTCACTATCGCCCATGAAATCGTCAACAGAAATCGTCAACAAAAATATTAGCTAAAAGAATTCAGGGTACACAAGAAGAATTATACACCATGACAAGTGGAGTTTATTCCAGGCATGCAAGACCGGCTCGGTATTCAAAAATCAATCGATATAATCCACCACACGAATGAGCTAAAGAAGAAAACTCACATCATCATTTCGACTGATGCAGAAAAAGCATTTGACAAAATTCAACACTCATTCGTGATTTAAAAACAACAACTCTCTGAAAAATAGGAATAGAAGGGGACTTCCTCAACTTGATGGAGAGCATCTTAAGAAAAAAAACCCTACAGCTAACATTGTACTTGGATATTTCCACTCCAAGATCAAGAACAAAGCAAGAATGGCTGCTCTCACTACCCTTATTCAGCTAGTGACCAAAGTTGTAGCCAGAGCAGTAAGGCAAAAAAGAGAAATGCAAGGTGTACAGATCAGAAAGGAAAGAATATATCTAAATCTATTTGCAGATGACATGATTGCCTATGTAGAAAATCCCGAGAAATGTACAAAAACATTCCTACAATAAGTGAGTTTACCAAGGTCTCGGGAAACAAGATAAATATATAGAAATAAAGCTTTCGCTCTTTGGTAAGAGGACAAAAAAGACAAGCTAGAGCGGGCGCAACGGCTGTGTTAAAGTTAATAAAAGGAAACCTCACTAAAATCTAATCGGGAGGCCACCAGTAGGGGGAGATCTCTCATGTCCTACCACTCACGGTCAATTGCAAACCCAACAGGAAGAAACTACTGGTAAACTCGTTCCCCTCACTGACCCAGAGGGAGGAGGAAAGGCTTTCCTACACCCCGGCAACAGCCCAGCCAATGAGAGGCTGTCACCACTCAGCCAATGAGAAGCTACTAGATTCTCTGCCCCCAATTTCCTCAAATGGACTTATTTTAACAGCTTTCTCAACTTCCCCCTCTTGTATAAAAGAGTGTACCTCTCATGGACCTGCCTGTGGTTTTTGCCATAGCTTATTTTTCATAGAATCTGATTCTCCCTCATTCCCAAATAAAACCATTTTTTGCTGGTAAAATAATTGGCGGCTTGGGGCGCCTGGCTGGCTCAGTCGGTAAGCATGCGACGAGTTCAAGCCCCACACTGGGCAAGGAGGCTAGGCTAAAAAATAATAAGCAACTGCCAGTTTCATTTTTTAAGGTTCACAGTTGCAGATCACACATTCAACAAAGGATTACTATGTAAGATATATAAAGAACTCTCAAAACACAAGAGCTAAAAACAACAACAACAAAAAAAAAACAAGCAATCCAACTATAACATGAGCAAAAGCTACAAACAGACATTTCAATAAAGGAGATACACAGATGGCAAATAAGCACATGCAAAGATGTCTAAGGTCCCTAAGTCATTAAGGAAATGCAAATTAAAACCAGAGCAAAATACCATGACGCACCCACCCACATGACTTCAGTAAAATCCGGGGACAGTACCAAATGCTGCTGAGGACGCAGAGAAACTGCACAGCTCACACACTGCTGATGGAAATGACAAATGGTACAGCCACTCAGGAAAGCAGTTTGGCTGTTTCTTTAAAAGTTGAACTTAAAAAAAAAAAAAGTTGTAACTACCACGCAACCCCGAAATCGCATCCATAGGCATTTATCCCATAGAAATGAAGACATGTTTGCACAAAAACCTGCGCCTAGGTGGTTTTCAGCTGCTTTGTTTGTAATGGCCCCAAACTGGAAAAAATCCAGACGTCCTTCAAGCAGCAGATGGTTACAGAAAAAGTCTCCATCCATACTGGGCAATATCACTCAGCAATAACAAGAGACAAACTATCGACACACACGACAAGGTGGATGAAGAAGAATCACGCCGAGTGACCAAAACCAACACCAAAAGTTACTGTACATGCTGTGTGATTCCATTTACATAACATTCTTTTCTTTTTTTTTTTTTTAAGTTTTACTTATTTGTGTAACCTCTATGCCCAACATGGGGCTCGAACTCATGACCGCGAGATCAAGAGTCATAGGCTCCTCGACTG
Source organism: Potos flavus (assembly GCA_028534135.1). Taxonomy (NCBI): domain Eukaryota; kingdom Metazoa; phylum Chordata; class Mammalia; order Carnivora; family Procyonidae; genus Potos; species Potos flavus. The sequence continues at coordinate 7,839,618 of CM052890.1, read as the reverse complement.
AGCCAGCCAGGCGCCCCTATATAACATTCTTGGAATGACAACAGATGAGTGATTGCCAGGGGCAAGGAGGGGGTGTGGCTATTAAAGACCAGATGAGAATGGGGCGCCTTCGTGGCTCAGTCTTTGGGCGTCTGCCTTCGGCTCAGGTCATGATCCCAGCGTCGTCGTGGGATGAAGCCCTATATGGGGCCCCCTGCTCGGCGGGGAGCCTGCTTCTCCCTCTCCAGCTCGGCCCCCCCCCCCGTGCTTGTGTTCTCTCTCTCGCTATCTCTCTCTGTCATAAATAAATAAAATCTTTGAAAAAAAAAGATATTAAGAGCCTCATGATCGCCTCCCCGACAAATTTAAAAATAAATAAATAAATAGCAGATGAGGGACCCTTGTGGTTTGGAAATGCTCTGTGTCCTACCAATGTCAATATCCTGGTTGCGCTATTGTACTATAATTTTACAAGATGTCATCACTGGGGGAAACCTGATAGGATGGAGATCTCTGCGTCGCTTTTTAGAACCGTATGTGAGTACCTCTGTATTATTTTTTTACAACTGTGTGTGAATCTACAATGATCTCAAAATAAAAAGGCCAACTAAACAAAGAAAGAAAGATACTAGGTACCATCAGCAACATGAGTATGCATGCCCGTCAAAGCATTCTAACTTAGGCTTTGGGAAAACTTTGTGCTGGTCTAAATGAGACTCTGCAGGCTGAATTCTGCCCCGGGGCTGCAATTTGCAACCCTTGGCCAAGCGCTGGGAACATAGGTAAGTGCTGTGATCAAATGAAATTGATAACCACATTTAAAACACACATTTAGCGATATGCATAATCATTACTGTTTATTTCTCATCCTCACACATTCGCACACGTCATACACAAATACTGCACACCCACCCCCCCACACACACACACTCACACACACCCTCCACCACGTGGACACCTAGACCTGCAGTCAAATGATGACTTCCCAAGAGGACTCAGCCATCACAGTAGGCACAGATGGGTCTCCTGTGTACCCTTTTTGCCCTTCTCCTTGTCCCTGGTTTGCCCCCAGCAAGGGCATCTGGGCCCCCAAGCTTCTCGAGCCTTGGGGTCTTCCGCTCTGCCCCCAACTCTGCGCATAGCTCTCCCGGCTGCCCATGCTGGAGACTGCAAGAAGGTGGCCCCAGTGGAGACTGCCTAGTGAAGCGGGTAGAGGAAAGGCCAGAGTGTGCTGGCACTGGAAGAAACAGGAGGGTGCCCCAGGGGCCGCCATGGGCAGGGGGCTGGCCCCAGGGCCCTGATGCCTACTCTGGGGGGTTGGACACTGGGCAGGAGGTAAGGAACAGGCTCATGGATCTGCAGGCACTCTTCTCTCCCTTCCTCTTTTCTAGTGCTTTGCTCCTCGGAATCTCACACACACACACACACACACACACACACACACACACACACACACCCCATTCTACCCAATTACACCTAGTGCCTCCAGCAGTCAAATCCTTCTCCACCCACTCCTGCCCAACCTCCTAGGGGACGCTTTCCTGCATCAGCGCCTCTCAGAACCCTTTCTAACATCACTGAGCACTGCAGGGTTCCATCCCTGGAGCGTGGGTCCCACCTTGGGTCTTGCCGCCACTTACGGACTGGAGGCTCAGGAGTGGCGTGCATTGTGCCTGGAGGCCCAGAGCCCCAGCCGACTCCCGCCCCCCTCCCAGCCCTCTCGCTTCCCAGAGGGTGTCATCCCAAGTTCCTCCCCACCCTCCGAGGCACACACACCTCACAGACAAGCTGCAGGCCTGCGTGCATAATAATAAAATAATAAAATAATTTGTTATCTTTTTAAATAAATTTTTTTAAACACTTTATTTATTTATTTGAGAGAGAGCACAAGTACGGGGAGCAGCAGGCAGAGGGAGAAACAGGCTCCCCACTGAGCAGGGAGCCCGACACGGGGCTCAATCCCAGGACCCTGGGAACATGACCCGAGTGGAAGGCAGACGCCCAACCAACTGAGCCACCCAGGCGCCCCTGGATATATATTTTTTTTAATGGAATCACCCAATGTGTCATGCTTTGTGACCGGCATCTTTAACTTACTGTAATGTTGTCAAAGGTTATCCAGGTATGGGTGCCTTATTCCTTTTTATGGCCAAATAATATTCCATTGATAGCCATACCCCATTTGGTTAACCATTCACCAGCTGACACTTGGGATGGCTTTGCTTTGGGCAGACATTATTATGAATAATGCTGCCACGAACAGAACATTCGTGGTGTGCAAGCTTTTGCGTGAACCTGTTTGTCACTCCCCTTGAGTAAATACCCAGTGGTGGAATCTCTGGGGCAAATAGTAACTTGACCTTTTGAGGAACTGCCGGACAGGTTTTCACAAGCAGCCATGACACGTTACATTCCCAACAGTGCCTGGGGGGTTCCCGTTTCTCCAGCTCCTTGGGACCGGCTGTCCGTGTCCGTCTTTACGATTCCAGCCATCCCCGTGGGTACGAAGTGGCATCTCTTTCTGGTTTTTGTTGTCATTGTTTCTAAGGGACACCTGGGTGGCTCAGTCGGTCAAGCCTCTGCCTTCAGCTCAGGTCATGATCCTGGAGTCCTTGGATCGAGTCCTGCATCGGGCTCTCTGCTCAGCAGGGAGCCTGCTTCTCCTTCTGACCTTCCCCCCTCTCATGCTTTCTCTCTCTCACTGTCTCTCTCTCTCAAATAAATAAATAAAATCTTAAAAAAAAGATTTTATTTTTAAGTAATTTCAACAGCCGACATGGAACTCAAACTTACAACCCTGAGATCAAGAGTCACACGCTCCATGGACGGAGCCAGCCGGGCGCCCCGTGTCTTTGTGGTTTTGGTTTGTATTTGCCTAATGGCTAATGGCTTCGAACATCTCTTGACGTGCTTCTCAGCCATTCGTACGCCTCCTTTGTCTACTTGGAATGTCTATTGAGATCCTGTGGTGGCCATTTTCTAAATCGGGTTATTTGTCTTTTTATTATTGGGTTGTAAGAACCGTGGTAGATATTAAGCACAGAGCTCACTGGAGCTGTTTGCGTGGAGCCAAAGTCTTATTTGCAGAGTCCCTGAAGTTTGGCCCCTGGGCACGAAGCTTCCTGTCCGGCTACCTCCTCACAGCCCTGCCCAGCACGCCCCCATCCCTCAGCCTCAGGAGCCAGGCCCCTCTCCTTGCCCACCCCCTAACCCAAGCGGCTCAGAACAAGCCCCTCCTCACAGCTGAGGAACTTGAGGCTCAGGGAAGGAAAGCACTTGCTCAAGGTCGCACGGCTGGGGAGGGGCCGCCAGGCTCACTTTCGGGTCTGTCCAACCACACCCCACGCTCTCTCCGCACATTCTCGGCGCCTTGGTGGGTCCTGCCTGGGGTTTGGTGGGTTTTTTTTCTGGTTTACGCTCACGTTGTGTCCATTCTCATCCCAGCCCTGCGAGGTGGGTCCTGCACTGTTTTCCTTGTTTGACAGAAGAGGAAGCTCAGGTAAGAGAGGTGACATGACTGTCCTCAGCCTCGTAGCTAGCAAGAGACAGAGCGCACAGGCCTCCCCGCGGGCACCACCAGCCCGGGACCCAGGCTCCGGCCGAACGCACGTCTGACCTCGGCCCGCCCCCCAAACCCAGCCACGCTGCCTCGGGGACTCGTTTCTCTTCTCGCCCAAAGCCACCGCGCGAACCAGGAAACAGTAGCAGCCAGCAGTCCACTGAAATGGACCCGGGCTACCCGAAGCTTCTGAAGGGCAGCCCCCACCCAGCACCGGCTGGGCCCTCTGGCCGGGCACTCCCAGCCCTGCCCAGCCCAGCCCTGCCAGGCCCAGCCCAAGACCTTTGCCCCTGCAAGAAGCAGGACCTTGGTTTTCATGGGCCTCTGGTCCTGTTTCCCTTACTTTGCTGTCACCCCGGGGCCTGGGCACTTAGGGAGGAGGACACAGGCTGCATGCGTGTGGTTGGAAAGATGTGGGCAAACCAGAAAACCCCTTAGGTCCAGCTCCGTGAGGGCTCTCATCTCCCTTGGAGGTGCCCTTGGTTCCTACTAGATTACAAAGCTCCCACTAGATTACAAAGCGGCAAATAAAACTGGCAGAAAACTTTGCCCATTTGGTGACATTCTAGCTCCCCCCGTGGAGATGACGGGAGAAGAGAAAGAACGAAAAATAAATAAGAAAAATCGAGTATAGGGCGCCAGGGTGGCTCGGGTGGTTCAGCGTCTGAGTCTTGATTTTGGCTCAGGTCATGATCTCAGGGTCGTGAGATCGAGCCCTGCATCAGGCTCCGTGCTGGGTGTGGAACCTGCTTGGGATTCTCGCTCTCCCTCTCCCTTTGCCCCTCCCTCAAATAAATAAAAATTAGTCTTAAATAAATAAATAAACAAACCTCAAATTTCCTACATTCCTTGCACTATAAATTGGATTATATGTCTTAAGTAAATTAAGCTTGGATTATAAGCTGGGTTATAAGTCTTTTTTTTTTTTAAAGATTTTATTTATTTATTTGACAGAGAGAGAGAGATCACAAGTAGGCAGAGGGGCAGGCAGAGAGAGAGGGGGAAGCAGGCTCCCCGCTGAGCAGAGAGCCCGATGCGGGCTTGATCCCAGGACCCTGAGATCATGACCTGAGCCGAAGGCAGAGGCGTTAACCCACTGAGCCACCCAGGCATCCCTGGATTATAAGTCTTAAGTAAATGAGTTTCCTAAAGTGACCACTGACCCAGCACCTCGCTGACAAATTCAACATTTATTCAAACCTCCCAACCTGATTGCTCAGATTTATCTCCATCAGCCTTCACGCCTTTTGTGGAGGACCAGGTCAAGCACTGGATAAAACGAGCAGGAAAGTAACACCCTGAAGGGGATTTCGAGAAAGAAACCCCTAACTTTTGGCAAGATGCTCGAACACTCGTTGGAAATCCCCACCGAGCAATTACAGTCATCGCCCGCTGATTGAAACAAGAGTCAGGCCGGCACACAGAAATCTGATGAACCCACTCATAACTATGACAGTCAACTCCAAATTGTCCTTTAAGAATATCCTGGGGACACCTGGGGGGCTCAGTCGGTAAAGCATCCGACTCTTGATTTCAGCTCATGTCTTGATCTCAGGGTCGTGAGTTCAAGCCCCGTGTTGGGCTTAAAAAAAAAGAAAAGAAAGAAAGAATATTCTGGTCTCCCTTTAGATGTTAACTCCACTCAGGGAAGTTAAGTCTATGTTTATTAATAGGCTGAACCGGGATCTTTCTCTTTCAGTTAAAAGGACCAAGGTGGAATGGAAAACTGATTACTCCAGATTTAGACTGGCTTGCTCACATCCTAGGTGAGTCCCCTAAAAGAAAGACCGCTAAAATTCTCAATTTTCAACTCCAGCAAATCAACCTTCTAGTTTCTCTTATTATTGCAAAGAGCCAGGGCATTAAAAAAAAATTTTTTACATTGTTACAAATTTAAGCACTCCAGTTGCTTCAGCCCTCTGGTGGGTGTTTCCAATGTCCTCCCAGTTCCTGGGGTCTGGGCTTCTAGAAACTACAAGGGGCTCTTCCCAACCCTCACTCTTGATCAGCTTGGAAAAATACTCTCTAGACCGGGGATGAATCTGTCTCTGTCTTTATTGACACCGAGCTATAGTCTCAGGGTTCAACTTCTCTGCTATAAGGCAACCCCTGTCTCAAAGTATTAAAATAATAGGGGTTCAAATAATAGGGGTTTTTAATAAACCTCAACAGGTTCCTGCCTCTAAACCTATTCCCTCTTGTCCAGTAAGACACAGGCACCCTTTTCTCCTTACTTCCTCTGCCCGTTTTCATTTACTGAATGAATTCACTAAATGAATTCATTTACTGGGCCAAGATTTCCTAGAAAAGTATCATGCCAGAATTTTTCTCCTAAAAGGGAGAAGTAATTCCAGAAGTTGACAGTAAAATAAAATAAAACTGAAATGCCAAATAGGAGACATAAATGATCCTTTGGCATGTGTTCTGTGCTTTGTCTCTGATGGCTCTGTAATTGAATCTGGGGACACTGGTCATTTATTCCTCTCAGATCGGCTACCATCTCCTTTATGGGCAAAATCCTCAGCTGATATTGGCACTGTGCACCTGCCATCAAGATTCAAAGAGATCCCACAAAACCTGTTCCCATAATTAATCAATACCTTCTATGTAAAGAGAACCTTCAAGGCATCAAGCCCATAATAGACGATGACAAGGCTCAGGGCCTCAGTATTCCTTGTATGAATCCCTATAACACCCCCATTTTACCTGGGAGAAAACGCAATGGCCCAGAATGGAGATCTGTCCAGGACCTCTGAGCCATAAATGGCACTGTTATCCCTCAGCACCCCAATGGGCTACCACCAACATCCATTCCCACTGAAAGCAAATTTTTCACTGCAATGGATCTATGAGGTCATTTTCAGTATTGCAATTGATAAGGATAGCCAAAATATTTTTGCGTTCACTTAGAAGAATGGAAATACATCTGGACAGTAATGTCCCAGGATTTCAGAGTATCTTACCTTAAAAGCTGATTTGGAGGATAAAAAGTTGTCTGTGGGGGCGCCTGGCTGGCTCAGTCAGTAGAGGATGCGCCTCTTGATCTTGAGGTCTTGAGTTCGAGCCCCGTGTTGGTCTTAGAGATTACTTAAGGAAATAAAAATCAATTAAAAATTTTAAAAAGCAAGTTTTCTAAAGGCTCTACTTCGTTGAAATATGTCAATGGTTTGCTTCTCTGCTCCCCTCCTCAAACCTCTTCACGGGAATCCAGCACCCATCTGTTAAAACTTTTGGCCTTGAAGGGACATAAAGTCTCCAAAGAAAAACTGCAGCTTGCTCTAGTTTAGGGTAGACACTTAGGGCATCCGATGTTGGAATAAGGGCTACATACAGACCAAGATGAAACCCCTCGTGACTGCTTAAGGCTGACAGATGACCTTTGGACACCCACTGACAATTTATAGGAAACTCCTCTAACCAAAGCAGATTTTTCATGGTTTACTGATGGTTCTTTTTTTTTTTTTTAAGATTTTTTTTATTTATTTCAGAGACAGAGAGAGGGAGAGAGCATGAGGTGGAGAGGCAGAGAGAGAGAGAGAAGCAGACTCCCTGCTGAGCGGGGAGCCCGACGCCAGACTCGATCCCAGGACCCTGTGATCATGACCTGAGCCAAAGGCAGACGCTTAACCGACTGAGCCACCCAGGCACCCCAGTTTACCATGGTTCTTATTTAAAGGATGATAATGGTAAATACCATCTACTATTGCAACCCCCTTGAAGTCACTGAGGTAGCTAGCACCTTCACCGCTGGCTACTTCAGTCCAACAGGCTGAGTTGTAGGCCAAGGGTAAAACCATAAATATTTATTCCAATCATTGGTGTGCCTTCAAAGTAGCTCATGACTTTGGAATATTATGGAAACAACAAGGTGTCCTTATCGCCAACAGGAATAATATTCAAGATGGCTACTATGTCCAAAATTTATTAAATGTCATACTTTTGCCAGCTGCTCTGACTCTTATTAAGGTTCCCAGGCCCTCCAGACTCGACTCTTGAAGGGCCAAAGTAACCCAACTTGATGATCTTTCCATCAAAAACGCAGTTCTCAAAGAGACCAATAGTTAAACCCGTTATAGTCCAAAGGGATGTTCTCTCAAATGGTAATTTTGGAAAAATTGACAAAAGATACCCAACACCTGGCCCCAGAGAGGGAAAAACAATATTGGAAATGTATCATTGTAGGTTCAATAAAAAGAGAGAACTCTGGTTTGGACCAAATAATCATGAGCCCTACCAGAAATTCCAAAATTCCCACTATTTACAACCGTCTACGCATTAAACCACCGGTCCACTGACAAACCGATAGCATTCATGAACGAACATTTGTGGAGAAAAGTTCCTAAGGCCACAAAAAGTGCCCCCCTCATTTGTCCCGGGTGTTCAAAGGATAATCCAAGGAATCTGTTCATATAAGTGGATCTCATCCAGCTTCCCCATCTCATGGGTAAATATGTTTTAGTCCTGGTTTGTATATTTTTTCGCTGGACCGAAGCTTTGTGTGTGTGTGTGTGTGTGTGTAGACAGGCTAATGCTTCCTCTGTTGGAAAAGACGATCACAGGGTGCCTGGCTGGAGAGCCGATCAATGCCCTTCAGCAGCACACCTTGCAACCTGGAGATTTCATCTGTTGGAAGACTCTTCCAGAAAGACTCAGCAAACTCACTGGAAAGGCCCGTATCAGAAACTGCAAACCAACCCTGGGGCTGCCAGGAAATAGGCTCTCAGATTCACGTGATGCATCTAAAGAAAACACCAGACCCTGGGGTCCCTTGGGGGGAGCTCAGTGGGTTAAGTGTCTGACTCTTGATTTTGGCTCAGGTCATGATCTCAGGGTTGGGAGATGGGGCTCCAAGCCCAGCATGGAGTCTGCTTGTCCCTCGCCCTCCCCTGCTTGCTCTCTTGAACTCTCTCTCAAATAAATGGATAAAATCTTTAAAAAAGAAAGAAACAAAAGACACACCAAATCCTGACAGGACCCGCACACTATCTAGTGACCTGAAAAGCAAAGATTTCCCGGAACTGAAACAGGGCATCGGACAAGACAATTTTCCAGGATGTCCGGGCCAGGCCTGTATGCCTTTTTCTCTTTTCCACGGAACGAAAATGCCCTTTCTCTGCATTTCTCAAGCCTTTGCAAAAGGGGGGAACCTCTTCTCTTGATTCTGGCCTTTCAGAAACAGCGTCATCGTGATCCTGGAACAAAGTAATTTTTCACTTGCTTTTTTCTGAAGGCTTAGGTGGTTCAGAATTCATAGAAATCCTTCTTTCATCTAAACTATTGACTGACAAAAAAATTTTAAGAATCTAAAAGATAGGGGCACCTGGGTGGCTCAGTGGGTTAAAGCCTTTGCCTTCGGCTCGGGTCATGATCTCAGGGTCCTGGGATCGAGCCCCACATCGGGCTCTCTGCTCAGCAGGGAGCCTGCTTCCCCCTCTCTCTCTGCCTGCTCTCTCTGCCTACTTGTGATCTCTCTCTCTCTGTCAAATAAATAAATAAAATCTTTAAAATAAATAAATAAATATAATAATTTTTTAAAATTCAAATAAAAACCAACTATGAACTGACGATAAATTCTTATCCAAAGCCGTGGTCTCTGAATTTACAACTTTACAGACTGTATTATTTTATAATATTTGTTTTCAACACAGTTCTTTTTGAGATAACAATATTTATTATTATTTTTTTTATTTTTCTCTTTATTTTTTTAAAGACTTATTTATTGGGGGGGAGGGGCAGAGAGAGAAGGAGAGAGAGAATCTCCAGCAGACTCCCCACCGAGCAGGGAGCCCCACGCAGGGCTCGATCTCATGACCCTGACATCACCCGCCTGAGCCAGTCAAGAATCAGAGGCTTAACCGACTGAGCCACCCAGGTACTCCTCTTTTTGTTTGTTTTTTTTTAAGATTTTATTTTTAATCACTGAACTCTACCTCTGAAACTAATAATGCACTATATGTTAATTAACTGAATTTAAATAAATTTTTTAAAAAAGATTTTAAAGTAATCTCTACACCCAACATGGGGCTCGAACTCACAACCCTGAGATCCAGAGTCACATGCTCTCTGACTGAGCCAGCCAGGCCCCTGAGATAAGTCTCTGAAGGGCTGCTGCTCTGCAAAGAGTTACACTGTTGTTCCCAATGCACTTGATTGGTTCTTTCCACACGTTTGTACAATATTTACTATTCTGCTCTTGTGACAAGAAGAATCTCAACAGGACCAAATCATCAGTTATAGGCCCCCAAACAAAAAGATGTACACGGGGCATCTTCTAAAAGAAATCGACCGCCTCTGCCACTTGGGCAATGAGAAACCATCATTACCCTGAACTCTTGCTTCTCTTTAATGGACTTTTGTTCAAAACAAGCCCTCCCAACTCTCTTCTTCTTCCCCATAAAATAAAGTTCCTCTCCTTTGTTTGTGGGTCTTGCCTACCATTTTGCTGCAGCTTGCTCGTCCTGGGTCGTAATCCTCTGCTTCCCCCCCCCCCCCCCCGAATAAACCCTTTCCGCTGGCAAACTAACTGGCGGTTTTACTTTTAAGGTTAATAGGAGCGAGGGCATTGCAAGTAACATCTCGGACTTCCCACTTTTGCCCAGATCAAAACCTTTCACCACCATTTCATTAAGGTGGATCACAGCACTCACTCGGGCCCAGAGGGAGGGAGGACGAGGCTGTGAAGGAGGAGCGGAATCAATGACGAGGAGGGACTTCTGGGAGGCGAGAGCAGCTCTGCTAAAAGTATCCAGGATCACTGGAGGAATAAGAGCTAAGGGGGCTGCAGTGGGGCTGAAAATGAATTTGAGTTCAGCACTGCTTTGGGGCATCTTCTCGGTGCCCTTGGTGCGGAGAGGCGGGTTCCTGGCTTCCGAGCGCAGACCTCCAGGGCCTGGATCAAGCCCGGACTGTGCGCCAGCCAGGGCCGGAGGGACCCAGGAGCAGGTGCGCAGCTCCGGGGGCAGCCTCCCTCTCCGGAAAACAGCACCGGCCACGCCCACGCTGGGCCCTCCCAGGCCCCATGGACCCCGGCCAGCTGGCAGAGACCCCCTTCCCCACGCCGCCTGTGCCAATGGCGCCGAAAATGTGGGGAAGTCGGTCAGTGTCACGCAGACTGTGATTTGTACCGCAACCCCTGCCGGCCCCAGACAATTAACTTGGGAACAGTCGGGGACGAGAAGCGAGGGGCGGGGTGGCAGGCCCCGCCCTCACTTGGCACCCCTCCACCCCGAGCTGTGCGCGACTCCCGGCCAAGTCCTTCCTCCCTGGGCGTTCGGTGAAGGTGGGAAGTGGGGCCACGTCACGGTCCCCAGGCCAGGGGAACCGCGGCTCCGCCCCTCCCACCCCCGCCAGAGCGCTGGGCACGGATCTAAGACTCACCGGTCCCAGCTCAGGGCCAGCCCAGTCGCCGCCGCCCGCCCACAAAGCCACAGGCAGGTGCAGGCGCTGCCGAGGCGCGAGCGGGCAGAGCGGAGCCGTTAGCGCGCGCCGTCCGTGCGTCCGTCCGTGCGTCCGTCCGTCGAGGCCTCCGTCCGTCGGCGCACAGCAGCTCCAGCCCAGGCGCAGGCGCCACGGCCCCTCGTCGTCCCGCACCCTGAGCCGCCCGGCAGAGCCGGCTTTGGCGCGCGGCAGCCATGTCCATGGGCCTGGAGATCGCGGGCACCTCGCTGGCCGTGATGGGCTGGCTGAGCACCATCGTGTGCTGCGCGCTGCCCATGTGGCGGGTGACGGCCTTCATCGGCAGCAGCATCATCACGGCGCAGATCACCTGGGAGGGCCTGTGGATGAACTGCGTGGTGCAGAGCACCGGCCAGATGCAGTGCAAGGTGTACGACTCGCTGCTGGCGCTGCCGCAGGACCTGCAGGCGGCCCGCGCCCTCATCGTCGTGTCTATCCTGCTGGCCGCCTTCGGGCTCCTCGTGGCGCTGGTGGGCGCCCAGTGCACCAACTGCGTGCAGGACGACACGGCCAAGGCCAAGATCACCATCGTGGCGGGAGTGCTCTTCCTGTTGGCCGCCCTGCTCACCCTGGTGCCGGTGTCCTGGTCGGCCAACACCATCATCCGGGACTTCTACAACCCGCTGGTGCCGGACGCGCAGAAGCGTGAGATGGGCGCCGGCCTGTACGTGGGCTGGGCGGCCGCCGCGCTGCAGCTGCTGGGGGGCGCGCTGCTCTGCTGCTCTTGCCCGCCGCGCGACAAGAAGTACGCGCCCGCCAAGATCCTCTACTCGGCGCCGCGCTCCGCCGGCCCGGGCACCGGCACGGCCTACGACCGCAAGGACTACGTCTGAGGGGCGGCCGCGGGGAGACCCCAGCACCCCTCGCGCTGGAGCGCCCACCAGTCCGGCGTGCAGCCTCTCATCGGAGACCAGCGCGCCCCCCCCCCCACGTGCCACGAGCTCTCCCCCCGGACTGGGAGGGGCCAACCACCCGGCCGCCCCTTCCCCAGCCGCACGCCTCTCCCCTCCCCCCGCACCATCCACCGCCCCCCACCCCCGGCCCCCGGGTCCGCGAGCCGGACCACGGCGCGCGGGGGACCAGCCCGCACGGACAGTGAAACCTTGCTCCTCCGGAGCGCGGGGCTGCCGTGGCCCCCGCGCCTGGCCAGCCCCGTCAGGCCGCAGCCCCGAAGCCCGCGTTGGGCGGGGACCGGCAATCTTGAAAAGGGCCAGTTGATATTTTTCAATAAAAGCCTTTCATTTTGCATTTGCGGGCGCCTCCTTGTCCTGAGAGCCGAAGGGCCTCCGCCTCCCTGCAGAACCTCCCCCCTCCCCAATCCCTACCCCGCCAGGGTTGGCCTTGGCTGGATTCTGCCCGCTGCCCCGGAATGAAGCTTAGACAGGGCAGAGGTTGGGTAACCCAGAAAGTGGGGTTGGAAACTGGGCTGGGTGCGCCCTAGGGGGTCATTTGGCCTCCTCACTGGGGATTCAGACGTTGAAGGCCCAATCTAGAGAGGCGGGTATGAGCAGTAACGGCCTCCCTCCTCCCTCGGCGGACAGAGGCGTGGGGAAGGCCGGAGAAGGGTTTCTGGGGGCCTCCTTCGCTAGCCTGTGCTATCTGGGTCTATACTCCTCGTCCTCCCCGGTGTGGCTGCACACGGAATCTTCCCTGTGCGTGTGAAAGAGCGCATTCAGTGCGATGATTTCATATTGGGAAGAGAACAAAAAGACCTATTGTTTTTGTAAAACACCGCATCCAAAGTAAACCTGAGCAGAATCTTCTCACCGGGAGGAGAGATGAGAGCGGGACCTCATTTTCTTCCCAGGACCCCGGACCAAAAGACAGAGGGGACTCGGGACCCTCTTAGGGCTTGAGTTTAACCAGGCTTGGAAGCATTTGTGTCTGGGAGAAGGCACAGGAGGTTCCGGCAGTAGGAAAGGGGGCCTGTGCCGCAGACGGGGAAAGAGAGGTCCCCCTCGGCTGGACAGATAGCTAGGTACAAGAGAAAACGGGATGAGGTCCGGGGTCCCAGAGGAGGCCAAGTCATAGTCTCATATGCGGAATTACGAACTCTGGACCTTATTCTGGTATTTTTGGGAGTCAGGGAAAGACCCACCTGGTCAGGTTTATGCTCTAAAATATTGTCTCCCGCAGCGCCCTGGGGAAGTGGGATTCAAGGAGGGAGATGATGGCGGGGATACCATCCACGGGGCTCCATTGCCATCCATGTTGAGATGGTGCAGCCAAAAAGAAGGCGGGGGCAGTGGGGCCAGGAGCAGGGCCTGATGGGGGCTGGGAGGAAGCAAGAAGAGTGGAGCTTGAGAAGCATTTGGATATGTGGGGTGAGGGAGAGGGGGAAAAATTAGGTTAACCGCAATTTTCCGTCTTAGGTCACTGATTGGATTGGTGGTGCCATTTACCAAAATAGGAGACCAGGTTACTGGGGCAACACGATGGGTTCAGTTTTGGGTGTATGGAGTTTGGCGAGCCCAGGGGACCTCCAGGCAGAGACGTCCAGGAAGTGGCAGGGCATTTATAGAGGCCTGGGACTCGAGAGCGGTAAACGTGGCTCTCGTTAGCGCACAGGTGGCAACCAAAACCAGGGGAGTGGATGAGGTCAGTCTAGAAACCAGAGAGGAAAAAGGGTGAAGAGACGGGTGTTGGCAAGGGTGTCCGAGGTTGCAGAAGTGGTCAGGCTAGATAAGCATCAAGGTGGTCCCTGGGGGCCTTGGCAAGAGGTGTGGGGGCAGACGTGGCTGGCAGAAAGGCCAGTGGGAGATAAGTAAAATCAGAGTACGCACACCATGAGTTCAAGAGCTTTGCTTATAACGGGAGTTTCAGCCAAGTTAGCAAGTTGACAGGGAGCGAGGGTCAAGGGACAGGTATTTGGGCTTGGGGAGACTTGGGATTATTTCCAAATAGTTATTGTATCTCAAACTGCTTTGCCTTCAGGAAAGCTAAAGCAGAAGGTCCTAGTGGCCACCAGACTTTTCAGTAGAATGCGCCGCTCGGCTGCCCCCAAATTCTCTAGTTAAAGAAAACCAACATGCTGTCACCCTTTATGACCCAAGGAAGAGGAAGGAGGTTATAGCTTTGGGTCATTCTCTGTAGGATTCCAGGAAAGCACGAGGGGTTGGGGTTGGGCTCCTGATTAGTCTTTGGGGAACCATTCTTCTAGCCTGGGGTGCGGGGGACGGAGGTAAGGGGGAGAGTGACACTGAGTATGAAGGCGAGGTGATGAGTGATGGAGACGCATTGTAGGGAGAGCTGGAGAAAGGGGGTGTGGGTTCAGAAATGCAGAAGACTCAGTGGGGGCCTCCGTGAGGGGAGGGGGCCCAGTGAGAGGAAGGGGGCTCAGTGACAGGGAGGGGCTCAGTGGGGGAAGGGTCAGAGAGGGAGGAGGTCCAGCAGGAGGGCGTGAGAGGGAGGGAACCAAGAGGAGAAGTTTCTCTGAGCCCGTCTGTCTGGGATGGAATTGGGGGTGGGGTGGGGGGTTAGAAGGGCATAAGGGGGTTGCATCTGCCTTAAACCTCCACAGTCTCTGGCCTTGGGAGTGCAGGGGGTGTGTCAAGTGGGAACTGAGGGGCACGGAGTGGCTTCTTTGTCCCAGAGAGTACTGCAGGTGGGAGCAAGGTTATTCATTTACCACATCAGCTTCCAAAAGGCCGCCTGAGCATAATGCCTCCCTGCCACACTAGGACAGAGCTGCAGCCTGGGGCCCCGCAGCCAGCCTCAGGACCCCCCGCCCCCTGTCCCCGCCAAAGGACTGTGGCAGAGAAGGGAGACAGACTCTTGGGTGGGGGGCCCTCAGCTCCTCCCCTGGCTCCCTGGTCTCTTCCCAGTCTGGGCTCCCCTGGTCCTCCTGGGTGTAGTGAGGTACCCTACCCCATCCAACACTCCCCCAACCACACACACACACACACACACACACACACACACACACCTTGGCCTGGCTTTGGGATATCTCCCAACTCAAACTCTTCTTATGCTTTTTGGAGTTTAGGGTCTAAAGGCGGTGGTGGCACTTGTGGGGTACAGACCGCAAGCTGAGGGGAGTCTCACAGGAGGGATCCAGGAAAACTCCCGCAGGCTGGAGGAGAGAAACTGGGAGTCAGTGGTTTCTAGATCCCTTCCTTTACCTGGGTGCCTCTGAGCGCTTGCCTTCCCCTTCTGGGTCTCAGTTTCCCCGCCGTTTCAACAAGGGGTTGAACCAGATGACCCACGAGGGCCCTCTTTAACTTGTCTTTTCCGTCCTCGTGTTTATCCTTGTCACCCCCTGCTGCAGAAAATGAGTCAGAACCAAACCGACCGGGTGACCAGGGCGGTTCAATCCTCTGAGCCTCAGCTTCCTCATCGGCAAAATGGGTATGATATTAGCACGAGGCCGTGTGGAGGATCAGCGGAGACATCCTCCGGGTGACCTCTCCAGCAGAAGGTCATCCACCAAGGTCAGGGGAACCATCCTGACCTTGCGTCTGTCTGCAGCACCCAGCGCAGGCCGGCACCCATTCGTTCGGGGGGGGGGAAAAAAGGTCTGCCTGCGTGCTTTTCCACCTAGCCCGAGGCTAGGCACGAGATAGGAGCTCTATTGTCAATGTTTAGGTTTATAAAGCCAGGCAGGGGCCTGGGAGCATGAGGGCGGCGGCCGGGGCGTGAGAAAGTTCTGGGTTTCTCCAAAATCCAGAGCCCTGGCCACCCTCTGCCAGGCCCCGCGGCTCTGTCCCACTGCGCCTCCCACCGTTGGTTGTGCCGCGGGGCCTGGCCTGCTCTGGCCGCACCTGTTCCAGCTCTTCCTCCTGCCGAGACCAAAAGCCAAGTGCTTTATCAAACAAACACAGCATTTATTGTGGTTCCTTCAAGGTCTGCGGCAGGCCTGATGGAACAGACAGTACCTTCCTTCTCCCTCCCCTAGCAGGGCTCGATTCAAGGTCATCCGGGCCAAGACAAGCAGGCGAAGAGAGCAAGAGTCCCACTCGGGTGCGGGCTGAGCGACCTTGGGCAAGTCACCGGCCGCATCTCACTCTCAGCTGCACAGGAGGCCATATTGTCGCTGATTCCCCACCCCCCGCCCCCCACCATGAACCCTGCAAGGTACGCATGGCACGATGAGGCCACCGAGGCTCATAAGCGAATGGGACTAGGCTCCTGGCCCTGCCACGTCCTGCCAAGGACCAGCCCCTCACCCGCCTACCTGGTCATTCTCTAGATGTCTTCTTCCCCACTTGCTGCCATGACTCCAACCAGGCCACCATCATCTTTCAGGAACAGCCTCGAGAGGGTCACCTGCCTCCAGACTCCCTCTCCACAGTCCCCCTCCCGGCTATGCCCCATTCCAGGCCACTCACCTCAGCATAGCCAAGGGACTACTCATGTGACGAAGTCCTGAATCTGACCACATCAGAAAATCCTTCCAGTCCCTTACTCCCCACCCCCAATATGGCTCTTAGAATCCCACTCAGACCCCATGGCGTGCCTCAAGAGCCCCTCCAGGAGCAGAGCCGTGGTCGCCTCCATATTGTCTCCTCTCCTCCCCGCCCCAACCCCCAAGGCCCGACTCATCCGGACATCCTTCAATTCTGCATGAACCCTGCCCTCTCTGGGCCCTGGGCCTCACCACAACCTCTTCTCTGTTCTTAGCAATTTCCCCACCCTTACCTCACTCCTCTTGGCAAGCTTAGAGGTCATTTCGTGTCTTAGCTGAGGGAAGCTTCCCTGACAGCCAGCCCGTTCCTACAGAATGCCATCCATCCATCCAGGACGCCACCGTGGGCTTTGTCGGTCTCTGCCAGAATCCCTTCCCCCTTTTAAACAATCCCACAGCGTTTCTTGTCAGCTGGCCACAACACAAGCATAATCAGAACAATATTACCAGGGGGGCCTGAGTGGCTCAGTCAATTAAGCATCTGACTCTTGATCTCAGCTCAGGTCTTGATCTCAGGGTCGTGAGTTCAAGCCCCGGGTTGGGCTCCACACCCAGTGTGGAGCCTACTTAAAATACACACACACACACACACACACACACACACACACACACGCCAATATGAACAAATGTTTCAGAACTACACTCCCCAACAAAGGACACCTAAAAAAAAAATAATACAAACCACATTGTCTTCTTAACATTTTCTCACTTCATTGACCATTTCTACTTGAAGACGTTTTGGAGTAGACTAATATGATCTCCTCTGAGCCTGATTCAACCAACTTGTTTTCCTGACTTTGTTTTAGAATGAATCTCTCCTCCATCATCTAGCGGGAGATGCAGAGACTCATCAAAACCAATGATACAGCACTCCACGCACAAAGACCACGCTAATCCACATGTTACCTCCTGGAATGACCTCTGAACTTGTCTTTCTCCTGCCCCTAAACCATCAGCTCTGCTGGGGAGGGGCCCTAAGCACCCTGTTCACCTTTGTATGCCCCAAGCTTAGCCTAATGCACGGAACTGATGCTCAGTGAATGAGAGACAAGGTTCACATCCCGGGTGCCAAAAGAACAAAGTTGAAGGACCCACACTTGTAGATTTCAAACCGTGTCACAAGGCTATAGTCATCAAAGCAGTACGGTACTGGCATAAAGACAGGCAAAGCGACCAAGGAAACAGAATGAGAGAACCCAGGAATGAACTGTCACGTATGCGGTCAAATGATTTCCACGAGGGTGCCAAGAACACTTAATGGAGAAAGAACCGTCTAGTCTCTTCCACAAATGGTGCCAGGACAACTGGATAGCCACACACAGAAGATGAAGCTAAACCTTTACATAATGCCATATGTAAAAATTAACACAAAATAGATCAAAGACCTAAGAGCTAAGCTTATTTGAGGCACTTGCGTGGTGCAGTCGGTTAGGCATCTGATTCTTGGATTCGGCTCAGGTCGCGATCTCAGGGTCACGATCTCAGGGTCATGAGGTCCAGCCCTGCGTTGGGCTCTGCGCCCAGCTCCGAGTCTGCTTAAGATTCTCTCTCCCTCACCCTCTGCCCCTCCCCCCTGCTCTCTCTCTCTATAATAAATAAATAAAATCTTAAACAACAACAAAAAAAGAGAGGCGTCTGTGTGGCTCAGTCACTTAAGCATCTGCCTTTGGCTCAGGTCATGATCTCAGGATCCTGGGATTGAGCCTCATATCGGGCTCCCTGCTCAGCACAGAGTCTGCCTCTCCCTCTCCCTCTGCTCCTCCCCTGTTTGTGCTCTCTCTCTCTCAAATAAATAAATAAAATCTTTTTTTAAAAAAATGCTAAGCCTATAAAACTCTTAGAAGAAAACATACAGCAAAAGCTTCACAACATTGGACTTTTGGCACCAATATCTTGGCTATAACACCAAAAGCACAGGTAACAAAACAAAACAAAGCAAAAAAAAAAAAAAAAAAAAATAGACAAACTGGACCCGATGAAAACTTAAAACTTTGTGCATCAAAGGATACTATGGACAGAGTGAAAAGACAACCCATAGAATGGGAGAAAATATTTGTAAATCATATAGCTGCTAAGGGATTAATATCCAACGTATATAGAGAACTCCTAAAACTCAACACCTACAAAAAGAGCCAATTCGGAAACAGGCAAAGGATTTAGATAGATGTTTCTCCAAGGAAGACATATGAATGGCCAGTAAGCACATATGAAAAGATGCTCAACATCCCTAATCATTAGGGAAAGCGAATCAAGACCACAATGAGATACTACTTCACCCCCATTAAGATGGCTACTATAGGGGCGCCTGGGTGGCTCAGAGGGTTAAGCCTCTCTTCAGCTCGGGTCATGATCTCAGGGTCCTGGGATCAAGCCCCGTATCGGGCTCTCTGCTCAACAGGGAGCCTGCTTCCCCCCTCTCTCTGCCTGCCTCTCTGCCTACTTGTGATCTCTGTCAAATAAATATATAAAATCTTTAAAAAAAAAAATGATGGCTACTATAGGGTTGCCTGATTGGCTCAGTAGGTTAAGCATCTGACTCTAGATCTCAGCTCAGGTCTTGATCTCAGGGTCATGAGATCAAGTCCTGTTGGGCTCCAGGCTGGACATGGAGCCTCTTAAAAAAGAGAGAGAGAGAGAGAGAGAGAGAGAGAGAGAGAGAGAGATGGCTACTCTAGAAAAAGAGAAAGGATGGAAGGAAGAAAAAAAACCTGGTGTTGAAGATGTGGATAAATTGGAACCCTTGTGCGCTGTTCGTGGGAATGTAAAATGGTAGAGGTGCTATGGAAAACAGTATTGTGGCTCTTCAAAAAAAAGTAAAGATTAAAGAAATAATAATAATAATAAATAATAAGAATATATAAATAATAAGAATATATAAATAATAAGAATAATGAATAATATGAATAATTTTTAATTAAAAATTAAACTATCTTGTGATCAAACAATTCCACTTCTGGGTCTATACCTAAAAGAATTGAAAGCAGGATCTCAAAGACGTATTTGCATACCCACATTCATAGCCTGTTCCCAAAGGCCAAGGAGTGGAAACAATGCAAATCTCCATCTGTGAGTAAATGGAGAGCAAAATATGGTCCATCTATGCAATGGAATGTGATTCGGCCTTAAAAAGGAAAGAAATTCTAACACCTAATGCAACAAGGAAGAGATTTTACTGGGGGGACTATGTACAGAGAGGCGTGCACGGAGTTAGGGGACTCGGTAAAGGATATGGAGGTATCAAGAAACTAACAAACCAGGAGCTGGGAGAAACAAACAGCTCAGCATCTCCCTCTTCATAATTTTTAAGCTCAAGTGTTGATGGAATAGTGGTATTTTCATCATCATCACCATTTTACCGATAGGAAAACCGAGGCATAAAAGCGTTATACTGTTTGCCCAAAGTTCATACAGGGAATCTGGGCTTCGAACCTAGGCAGTCTGGCCCGCTAGAGCCCAGGCTGCACGCCCTGCCTCTCATTTGACCTCTCCCCGGGTGGGGAAGTATATATTGATACAACAGTATTAAAGGGCAATTTGATCATTTCTATAAAATCAATAAAATAAAAGTCCCTTATAAAGATACTCTGAGACCCAGCAATTCCACTTCCAGATAACTTTGTACTGCAATACAGAGCGTGCAAAGATATGTAATATTCGTGTTTTTTTTTAAGATTTTATTTATTTATTTGACAGAGAGAGAGATTACAGGTAGGCAGAGGCAGGCAGAGAGAGAGAGGGAGAAGCAGGCTCCCCGCTGAGCAGAGAGCCTGATATGGGACTCGATCCCAGGACCCTGAGATCACGACCTGAGCCTGAGATCATGACCTGAGCCGAAGGCAGAGGCTTTAACCCACTGAGCCACCCAGGTGCCCTGTAATATTCGTTTTATGCAGCCTCAGGTAAGGGGAACAGACCGCAGCCCCAGGCCCAGCCCCAGCTCTGGGGTAATTCCCAATTAGACTAAGCCAGTCACGTGGTTGATCTCTTTCACTCCGCGGTGATTGGTTTACAGTGGGCATGTGACAGCTGCAGCCAATGAGACAGGAGGGAAGATCTAGGGGGTGGGCAGAGAGAAAAGGCTTCTACATTTTCTAAGAGAGCACTCTGACTTTCCTTGGACGGGTGGTGGCATCTGGAATTCTATCCCCAACTTGAACCCCAAAGAGAATGAGCCCATGAGGCCATGAGGCCAGTAATGAGGACAGCAGTCTGGAGAGGTGGAATGTGGAGCCCTGGAAACATTTTCTGCCCAGCAGTAACTCTCAGTTCCCTGGGTCCTCATCCTCCTTAGATCTCGGGTTGTGGGAGATGCAGCTTTTCTTATTGCTTAAGCCCGTTTGACTTGGGGTTCCAGCCCACGATGTCCTAACCAGTACAACTGGGCTGCCGTTTAAAAAAAAAAAAATCAGGGGCGCCTGGGTGGCTCAGGGGGTTAAAGCCTCTGCCTTCGGCTCAGGTCATGATCTCAGGGTCCTGGGATCAAGCCCCACATCGGGCTCTCCGCTCAGCGGAGAGCCTGTTTCCCCCTCTCTCTCTGCCTACTTGTGATCTCTCTCTCTCTGTCAAATAAATAAATAAAATCTTTAAAAAAAAAAATCAAATACACTGTCTCTTGTGAGGTAGTCTTGCAGAAAAATAAACAAATAAAATCTGAATCTGATCAATTTTCTAGATCCGCTCACAATTTACAGGATACGCAAAGGAGGGAGGAACAAAGCAAAACGGAATATACTCAACAAAACCACAACTGGGTTCTTCAATGACCAAAAAAAAAAAAAAAAAGCATTTTGTTTTCAAGGAAACTGAGATGTAGGGGAATCTCTAGATCAAAAGAGACTTAAAAGAGATATCAACAAATCAGTTGTGGCCATTCATGGGTTCCTGACTCAGACTCTTAGAGTTGATGGCATTTATGAGACAGTTCGACACTGGAACAGTGAGGAGATGATTGATAATCTTAAGGAATTATGACTTCTTAAAGTATGTAAATGATATGGTGGTTTTATGTTTAGAAAACAAACAGAAGTGCCCTGAGCCTTTAGAGAAACATACAGAAATATTTAAAAATGCAATGCTATGATGTGTGAGATTTACTTCCAAATCACATGCAGGTGGGAAAAGACAAAGATGGGGTGTAGGTGAAACACGATGGATCTTGAGTTGATCATTGTTGAAGCTGGGTAATAGGTAGAGGGGGGTCCCCATTTTATCCCCCTTCAAAAAAGTGTTAAAAAAAAAAGGTAGATCTGCATTGACATAAAAAAATATTCCTCAGACATACCTTCTTTCTCTTGCAAAATTAAAAAAAGTTTTCTTGACTTCACATCTCCAAACAAAAGCCACCCCATTTCTCTGCTCACCCCCGATTTTGCCTCCTCTGCTCCTCAGCCTCTCCTGTCTGCTCCCGCCCCCACTCTTTCTGCACTCCAAGCCGCTCTTGGCAAGGTCCCCAGTGGCCTCCAGGTTGCCATGGTCTACGGTCACTTTTCTATCCAGAGCTTACTCACTCACAGCAACTTTTGACATAGGTGATTGCTTCCTCCTCCTTGGAACCTCAATTCCCCCGCCCTTTGGGACGCGTCCCTCCCCTAGCCTTCCTCCTGCCGCTGCTCTGTCTTTCTTCCTGGGCATTTTTCTCTTCCTCCGATGCTCCGATGCTCCGTTGAGCCCTTTGATTGTCTCACCCATTCCCATCGCTTTAACACCCTCTAGCTCCCAGCCCTCTCCTCCGAGCTCCCCATGCAGGCATCCACCTGCCTCCTCGGATGCCGTGGAGGTGGTGGGGTGCAGGGGTTAACAATAGCGTGGCTCCTGGAGCCCAACCACTTGGGATTGGATCCCAGCCCTGCGGCATCCAAGCTTTGCGATGGTGGGCAGTTAATTAACCTCTCTGTGGCTCAATGCGTTTCGCTCTAAAGAGGGATCAATAAATAATACAGCTCTTATGAGGATGAAATCAGTAAATAGATAAAACACTTAGAACGGTGTTTAGCACATGTTAAGCACTCAACAAATGTTGACTATTATGATATCTCACGGGCAACTTGATCTTAACACGCGTCAAGTAGAACTCTAGCTTGTGGGACGCCTGGGTGGTTCGGTCGGTTAAGCGTCTGCCTTCTGCCTGGGTCATGATCCCAGGGTCCTGGGATCTTCTCACTCAGTGGGGAGCCTACTTCTCCCTCTGCCTGTCGCTCCCCCTGCTTCTGCTCTCTCTGTCTCTCTGACAAATAAATAAAATCTTAAAAAAAAAAAGAACTCTAGATTGTCTCTCCCTACTAGTACCTTGTAGAGGGGGGAAAAGTTTCTCGTCAGCCTTGCCCAGCTCAGTAAACAGCACAACTACCCGCCTAGGGGAGTCTGTCCAGAAACTTAGGAGTTGTCCCCAACTCCTTCCTTTCCCTCCCCATCGTTCTCTCTACCCATCCAATTCGTCATCAAACCTTGCTGATTCTAACTCCAAAACATATCTGATATCTACCTTTCTCTACCTCCATGGCCACCTCCCAGCCAGAAGTGTCCTAACTGGACAACCACAGTAGTGTCCGAGCTGATTTTCCTTCCTCTTCTCCAAGTGCCCTTCGGTCTGTCCCTCCATCTTCCCCTGTGCAGCCAAACAGTCCTATAAAACTGCATGTCTCTCCCTGCTTCAACTCTTCCCTGGCTCTCATTTCTCTTAGAATAAAAATCAAATTCCCTACCAGGCTCCCGCTAGGACCAACTCCAGCCTACCTACCTCGTGCCTTGCTCCCCTTGCTTCCTCTGTGCACCTCAGGGCCTTTGCATACACTGTTACCTCTGTCTAGGACACTTTTCCCCTGGCGTTCATATGACTGCTTCCTTCTTATCCTTCAGATGTCACCATACCTGAGGCCTTTCCTTCCCATCCTACTTAATATTGCCCACCCCAATTACTAGCAAACACAGCATCCTGTTCACTGAACTTATCACAGTTTATACTGACATATTTATTTCTTTGTTTATTTCTTTGCACCCTGTCTCCCCTAATGGTGAATAGAAAAGCAGGGGATTTGGGGTTTTGGTTTTTCGTGTTGCTTGAGGAACAAGGCTATGTAATCGCCATATCTCTAGCTTTAAAATTCATACTTGGCATTAAAAAAAAAAATCAGAGCGCCTGGGTGGCTCAGTCAGTTAAGCGTCTGACTCCTGATTTCGGCTCAGGTCGTGATTTGGGGAGCGTGGGATCGAGTCCCAAGTTGGGCTCTGCCCTCCTCCCTGCTTGAATTCTCTCTAAATAAATATATAAATAAATAAAATCTTTTTTTTTTTTAATTTTCATACTTGGCTTTAGCATGTGCTCCATAAATATTTGTTGAATGGATTATTGGATTATTGATTTAAAAAGAAAGTCAGCTGGGGAACGGATGTGCCTGGTATTATCGAAATTATGGAAGTCAGTCTCTAAACTCAGACATACAATGCCATGATTTCTGTGATGCCCGGTTCTGCCCGGGCAGTGGGAGACAAGTTAAACTTCAGTCCCCCTGGGTTTGGGCCACAATTGCAGGATATTTAGCAGAGCCAAATTTACTTGGGGCGGGGTCGGGGGGGGGGTAGTTGGTGGCTGAAAGAGGGACAGGTTGGACAGTATCCAGCCCTCAGGAAACAATGGTCACTGCTGAGACATTGTCATCTTGATTCAGTGGCCCCTTAGGTCCTGGTACTGCGTCTGCTTTGGGCTTCGGACCAGGGAAAATGTTGCAAGCTGCCTATGGTTCTGCCAGTCTAGTAGACCCCTAAGCTGTTTCCTCTCTGGGGAGCCTGCCCAGAAGCAAGAAGCGAGTGGCAGACGCCCCTCCCATTCTGGGCCAACCTCTGGTCTCTGCAGAGGAATTCCCTTCCCCTAAGGGCTTCGGCTCCTGAAACACACAAACTAGCTTTTCTACCCTAGGGTCAGCCATAGGCATCCCAATGAACACAGAAAAGTAGGAAAAGGTAGGAAGGAACCAACTAGATTAACCTAGAAATACATTATATGTTTGGAAAAGATCACGCTGACCGCCATGTAGGGTAGTGACTAGAAGGGCAGAAATGGACAAGCCCACTAAGGAGTTTGCCACCCCGGGGAAGGGATGGGGTGGTGGATTTGGACAGGAGAGAATGGATATCAGAGTTAATTGGAAGATAAAAATCAATAGCAACTAGGTGAGGGATTGGGTGGGGGCAGGGGAGGTAAGGACGATGCATCTAGAACGACTCGCAAGATTCTGCCTTGGGAGAGGGGAGGGCTCTGCCATTGCACGTGGTGTTCCCACTTCTGGAACACCCTCCTCCACTGTGAGCCCTTCACCTGCCCCCACTCCTACTCATCTTTTCAACCTCCATTCAAGCACCACTTCTGCACAGCCGCCCTACCTGACCCCAGGGCCAGCTGGATCCCTCCCTTCTCTCTCCACCTTCCTTTGCATATTTACTGCGTGCTCGTGATTACACATCCATTGGTATCCTCCCCACCAGACTGTCAGGTCTGCGAGTGGATCTGGGCTCATCCTTGCAACCCCAGTGCCTAGAACATAGTAGTGCTCAATAAATAAAGGCTCCCAAATGCAGGCAGGGGAGGCCGGAGTGTAGCCTGCAGGTTGGTGTTTTTCCCAGGGGGAGTGGAGTGGGCTGGGTTTCAAAATACATAGACTCCCGTCTGCCACCTCAACTCCTCAGCCCCCTGCTTTAAGATCTGTGTTTGCGAGGAGGCTGTGACTGTGGGTACTGTGTGCACATGGGTCTGGAGGTGGGGAAAAACCTCGACAAGGTTGCAGCTAGTGAAGCAAAGCAGGACAGGCCGGTGGTGTGTGGCCTGGTGGGAAGCTCAGAGGGGAGAGAATGTGGGGAGGGGGGCTAGAGGTGGCAAAGAGGGGCCCCAGAGGTGTTCTGGATCCTGTGCACTCCCCACCTTCTATCGATGGCCCCAGGGGCCTCCCCAACCTGCTCAGAAGCAAATAAATACTCCACACAATCCACTGCTATGTGGTTCCTGAGTTTCTCCTTTTGTTCATGGCTGTGTCTAGAAAGGTGTCGGTGTCTAGCAAGGTCCACAGTAGAGGCTCCAAAGTAGCTGTTATTTTTGAAGGAATGAAGGAAGGAGGGAATGTTCTGGAAGTGCTCGGTGAGTCTGGGGGAGGCACCGGGATTACCACGCCCCTATGGGAAAGACTGCGGTGGGGATTAAACAAGGTAATGCATAGAAAAGTCCCCGCAGCTTAAAAAACACAGGATCCAAATCTGAGAAGACTGAGTGGCCCAGACAGGAGGAGGCTGGGCAGGGAATCACCTAGCGGCCCCCCTCGGGAAGCCTCCAGGGGTCTCCTGGGAGCCCCGCCACGGCACGACTGACACTTCGGCCCCACCCGGCCAGCAGGCAGGAATTTGCCCTGCTGACCTCCCCTGGCACACTCCTGTCACCATGGCGACCAACCTGGAAACAAGCGGCCCGATTGTCCCTGCTCAGCGGGGCAGGTGAAACCCTGGCCACGTGACCGATACTGAGCCAGGTGCGGCGACGGGACACGCGCCTCCTCCCCGCCTTAACCCCTTTCGCGCTGCTGCCCCCCGGGGCGCAGTGTCCCTGCCGCCGCGGGCCGCACCCCTTGGGGGCCCCGGGTTCCCAGCCAGAAGGGCGCTGACTACCGGGAGCACTGCACTAGGAGTCAAATTCCCGGGAAGGAATTCGGGTTGGGCCACGCACGTGCTGAGTGACTGGAGCTGGGTAATTCCCCTCCCGCGTCTCCATTTTCTCAGCAGTAAAATGAGGATGACGACTCCCTCCCACTTCACAGGGACCTGGGGACTGCTGGGAGCCGGGATGCTGGGAACAAAGACTCCCAGTGCGGTCTCATTCACACCCCTTTGCTCCCCCCACAGGACTTCAGCATATCAGGGGTTCCAGATGCCCCCCCCAAGGGCTGGACACGCCCCCCCCCCAAAAGGGAGACCCTCACCAACCAACCAGTCAGGAGTTGGCCAGTTCCTAAACAAACTGGGGAAGGGTGGACAGCCCCCCCACCAGAGTTCTTCCCAGGTGGCAACAACCCCTCTCCAGGCCCCACCGCTTGCTCTGAACTGGAAACCTCAAGCCAACTGGTTTCTCCGCTTGCTCCCAGGCCCTAACCAGCCACGTGATGGGGCTTTGGGCAGGTCTCAGGAATGTCTCCAGACTGCTTCTGCCACAGACCCAGGGCTCTGAGCAGATGGGCCAGGGTCGTGGGCCAGGCTCAGGTTCCCTGGTTAGACAGTAGGCTGGGGTGGAGGTGGAGGGTGGTTTGAAACCACGTTTGAAATACTACCCTTCTGAATCACCAACATTATGTCAACCCCCTGCCCCTTCATCTGCCAATTCTGGAAAAACACCCTACTTGATGTCTCCTCCAAGGACCCCTCCCATGCCTTGGTCCAGCCCCCATCCAGGGCTCGAATGTCCCCATCACTCCCCCAATGACTATTCTGGCAACAAATCATCACGCCACCTGATGTGCTTGGCGTCCCCAGTGACCTCGAAGCCTTTCTCTCAATTAGAACAAAACAACTGCCAGTCCCCAGGCTGACTCAAGGTGGGCGCCATTTTATTGGGCAAGGTATTTATTACACGTTGGAGTTCAGACGCATCCTACCCGCCTTGCCTCCATCAGTCCTGCCCTAAAAAGGGAGAGGCCTGGCTGGTCCAGATGTCATCTTCTGGAAGGGGCACTGACCCAGCCACTAGGTGGACCTTCACCTGAGCCTCAGCTAGTGCCCTGAATCTCTTCACTATCATTCAGTAAAATGATTACTATTGCACTTTGCCCCAGATAAACAAAACATGTCTCCAGTCCACCAGGAGCTCCCAGACTATGGTGGACACAGAGAAAGCCAGCTTTATAATACTATACAGCAGACTCCTGACAAACGCTTTGAGAACATGGGGTAGAAGAGATTAGGTTCAACTGGGGAAATCTGGGAAGGCTTTTGAGGAGGTGGCAGTTATCCTGCACCTTTAAAGTTGTACAGGAGTTGGGCCACTGGCTATCTGGAAGGCAGCCACAGCAGCCAGCAGGGGGAGTCCTGGGGGGTATAAACCAAAAGGGAGGTGTGCATATGTAGTTTTCTGGTTGGGGAGTTATGAGAACAGGAAGCATGGGTGGAAGAGCAGGTAGGATGGCCAGAGGGGGGTGGGACACGGACCAAAAAAAGAAAAAGAAAGAATGTCACATCAGACAGCGATTCTGATTCCGCCTCCTGTACAAGCCATTTGCCTCAGTTTCCCCATCTGTAAAGGGCGGGCGTGGAGGGTGGTTGGAGATGACCTCTCCAGAGTCGAGGATTTCAGGATGGGTAAGAGGGGCACCACCCGGCCTGCCTGGGCCCCTGGCTGTGCAGCACGGCGCCTCCAAGCTGGTGCCCCGACGACGAGAGCCACTCCCGGCGCCTCTCCGAGCCCGCCCGCGGCACTGAAAGTATGGCACCCACCCAAGGCGGTGCGTGAGCGCAGAGGAGCAGGCCAGGTGCGGGGCGGGCGCTGGCCAAGGCAGGGCCTCCTCGGCTTGCCAAGGACCTGCCCCACGGGCGCCCAAAGCGCGCGCCCCGGATCCGGGACGTTCCGGGTGGCGGGGATGGGACTCCCACGCCACAGGACCCTGGCTAGCCACGAGGATTCGACGCCGGAAGAGGCTGGGCGGGGCCTCGCGAGGGGCGTAACCAGGGACACACGGTGGCTCCGCCCGGGGCGTGGTCAGGAGCGGTTCTCTCGCCGGTCCGCGCGGAGGCTGAGGGGATTACGTAATGACGTAAGGGGCGGAGCAGGGGGAACAGATTGTACTCTGGGATTACGTAAGGAAACGATGGCGGGGGCGGGAATTCCGTGCTAGTGGGCGGGGAAGAGGGCGGAGCTGCAGTCGGAATTGGGCGGGGTCCTGTGCGAAGGCGGGAGGCGGAGCGAGGGGACAGGACAAGGTGCGCGCCGGGTAGCTGCTCCCGGACATGCTCCGCCGGACCGGCGCCTGGAGGCTCCCCCTTAGGGGGCTTGCCCCCTGCAGTCTCAGCTTCTCCAGGGTGCCGGTCGCACCCAGCAGCAGTGGCCGAAGCGGCGCCGAGCCGAGGTCAGTCAAGGGCGCCATGTGAGAGGTCGTCTGTCGTTCCTCCCGGTTCAGTCCGGCCGCGGCGGCCCCGCCTCCTCCGCTTGCGCCCGCCCACGCCCAGGCCGCTCCCCTAAACCCCTTCCCCAGCCGGCTTAGACCCCTCCACCATCCTTGCACCTCCCTCCAGGTCGGTGCTGCTTTCCTACAAGCTTCTGGACGGAGAGGCGGCCCGCCCGGCCCTAGTGTTTCTGCACGGGCTCTTCGGCTCCAAAACCAACTTCAACTCCATCGCCAAGGCCCTGGCCCAGCAGACTGGCCGAAGGGTGAGCTTCCGGGAGAGGCGGGGTCCCGCGGGGGAGTGGCCCGTCTCTCTAAGCTGAAATGAGGAAGAAGATGGACGCCACATGGCACACCGTGGCACTAGGTGGAACTCATTCATTCTCTCGTGCTTGCATCCATCCAGTCCTTCATTCGTGTTAGAGATGCCCATGTGCGTGCTCCACACGGAGCTTAGGCTCAGTGTCCAATGCCTAACTGCCAACGCCCTCCGCGTTAAGGGTGCCAGCCCCTGTTCCTTCGCCAGGGATGACAGGGAGCTTGCCACCTTTTATATTAGCCCATCCGACTTGTGCTCCAACTGGTGGAAATTCTTGGCACCTGCTTTCTCTGGGTGGTCACCCAGCCAGGCCAAACCTTTAGACACGGGGTCACACTCCTTGGGCCTTCTCTTTTCCGGCAGAGCAGCCCCAAGTCCCTCATCTGGCCTCCTAGGTCTGAGAACTGGGCCTTCTCACCATCGGGGCCGTTTTTCCACTTCAGGATCTTTCCCCAGGCTCTCTACCCCCCTCCGCCTGCAGGAATGCCATGCCTTAGGCAGTCTGTGCCCCGAATGTGGAGGCCGGCCCTGCCCGCCCTCTCTCCACTCTGCAGGTGCTCACGGTGGATGCTCGGAACCATGGTGACAGCCCCCACAGCCCAGACATGAGCTACGAGGCCATGAGCCAGGACCTGCAGGACCTCCTGCCCCAGCTGGGCCTCGTGCCCTGCGTCCTTGTTGGCCACAGCATGGGAGGCAAGACAGCCATGTTGTTGGCACTCCAGAGGGTGAGCCTTTCCTGTACGGGGCTTCCCCCCATCCAGGGTGGATCCCGAGTACCCAGCAGTCGACCTGGGCCTCAGCCAAGCCTTGGATGGCCAGATTCAGGATCTGGGAACCCTGCCTGAGACCCAGTATGCCTGCCGTAAGGCCGGTCCCAAGTGTGGTTCTCTCATACAGCCAGAGCTGGTGGAACGCCTGATTGCTGTGGACATTAGCCCGGTGGAGACCACACCCAGCTCGAACTTCCCATCCTACATGGCTGCCATGAGGGCTGTAGACATCCCAGACGAGGTGTCCCGCTCCTCTGCCCGCAAGCTGGCTGACGAGCAGCTCAGCACTGTTGTCCAAGTAGCACACCCATGCCCGGGTGGTGTGGTGGGCTGGGATCCGGCAAGGGAAGCGTGGCAGCCCCAGACCTCACATGGAGGCTCCCCTCCCCCAACCACTGGGCCACCCCCCTCCCCCCACAGGACGTGGCCGAGCGGCAGTTCCTGCTCACCAACCTGGTGGAGGTGGGTGGGCGCTTTGTGTGGAGGGTGAACTTGGAAGCATTGGCCCTGCACGTGGACAAGATCATGGCTTTCCCGCCACGACAAGAATCTTACCCTGGGCCAACCCTCTTCCTCCTGGGTGGAAACTCAAAATACGTGCGGTAAGCCAGTTTTACCGGTGGTGGTGGGAGGGGTCCCAGCCTAGGGATCCTGCCTTGGGGAGGGCTTGGGTGTGGGCAGGGGGGGGTGTCTGAGAATTCAGAACCACGACTGGGCCTGCAGGGTCATGCGCTCTCTTCTCCCTGCTCTGCTTCCGCTTCTCTCTCTGTCCCCATCCTGCCACTTTGACCCCTTCTGCGCGGCCTTCTCTTCGACGGGCAGCCCCAGCCACCACGCCGAGATCAGGCGGCTCTTCCCTCGAGCCCGGATGCAGACTGTGCCCAATGCCGGCCACTGGATCCACGCCGACTGCCCGCAGGATTTTGTGGCTGCCATCCGAGGCTTCCTGGCCTAAGCGTCACTGGCAAGAGGAAGCAGGAGACCCCAGGCTTCCAGGCTCTGCGGCCGACTCCGTATTTCTGCACAAAAGGACTCAGGCGGACACCGAGAGAGCATGAGGGTCCGGAGGTGGTCAGACCTCAAGCTTTAATGAATAAAGACACTGCTCTCAAGGTCCTGGGCTGAGCTCTGTCACCGCCAGCGTCCCCACCGACCCAGGGGGAACTGGACCCAGGGGACCCTGGCAGTTCGGGGGCCCGCGGGGGTGCCCAGAGCACCCCTGGACTCTCTCTGCAGCTGATTCTCGACCCGCTGCCTCACCAGCTGCTGCATGTCCTCCTGGGGACAGGAGAGCAGGGTCAGGGCCAACCCTGTGCCCTTTTCCTTCTCCCCATGCCTCCCCGGCCCGGCTGGCGTTCCCACGCTACCTCCCAGGCCTCCACCTCCTGCCTCAGCCTCAGTTTCTCCTCCAGGACCTCCAGCAGCTGGGCCTCCACGGCACGCAACTTGGCTTTGCATGCGTCCAGCTCGGCCTCCAGTGCCTGCTTCCTGCAGGTGGCGGGGAGAGCAGCGCGAGGCTTGGACCCCGCACGTCTGTTGTGTGGCCACAGCCCCCCGCCTTGTGACAGGGTGAGCGCTTACGGGGCTTTCCTTGCAGGGATACCTGACTTCTCACCTCCACTCCTCTAGCTGGATAGAGCCCTGCGGGTGAGCCACCCACTGCCCTCCCAACACCCCTGCCCCCCGCAAGTATCTGCCTCTCACTTGGCAATGGCTTCATCCCGCTCCTGGAGGGCTTGGTCCAGCGAGGGCTCTGTCTGCGCGTCCCCCAGCGCTCCAGCCACTCGGGATTCTGGGCTCTGTTGTAGGGTGACAGGGAAGGGAGCAGGGATCTAGAGCTTGTCTAGATGAGGTGTCCCACTTCTGGGCCCGGCTGCCCTTCCCTTGGCTCTGATGCCAATGGCAGCAGGGGAGGGGTCTGGAAAGTTCTGTTCCTGCCTCCCCCCACCCCATCTCCTGGGCCTCTGAAAGTAATGCAGGGGGACTGGGCCACGCTGAGGGGTGGCAGCTGTGGCCTTTGCCTGGCATGAGGCTAAACAGGGGACACGGCGTTTGGACCTTCAAGGAGGAAAGAAGTTCCCACCCAAGGCGCAGGAAAGAGACAAGGTGGGTTTCAGAAGGACACTCACCCCTCTAGGGCCCGGGACAGAGAGTGTGGCCTGGTGACTGGGACTCTTGTCAGTGGGGTGGGGCAGGCGGACAACGTAGCCCTTTGCCCTCCCTTCCGGGCGGGCGAGGCACTCCCTGTCAGGCTCCGCCCCCGGCTGGCCGGGTGGCGGGGCCCCTGTCGCCCC
The DNA here is from genome assembly GCA_028534135.1 of Potos flavus. Classification (NCBI taxonomy): domain Eukaryota; kingdom Metazoa; phylum Chordata; class Mammalia; order Carnivora; family Procyonidae; genus Potos; species Potos flavus. The sequence goes on along the minus strand of CM052890.1, from coordinate 7,807,710 downwards.
TCCTGGATCCTGGAACCCGGAACCCTCCTGCCTGGCCCAGAGCTTCCTCAACCCCTTCCTGTACCGTCACACTTGTCCCTCACCACGAGGGGGCGCTCTACCCACGTCGGGAGATGAGAACGAAGGGCCAGAGCCAGGACCATCTTGGATGCTGACAAGCATAAGTCCTCCAGCCCCCCAGCCCCAAAGGTTGGCATCTTGGCATCATTGACGCATATGACCAATCTTAGCTCAGCAGAAAACAGGAGGATAAAAAGCCCAACCATTCCAGGCAGACTCTTAACATCTGGGATGTCCATTCTTCCTAGCCATATTGCTCGTTATTCCGCCAGGATCCCCAGCGTTCTGATCCTTGAGCCTGGCAGGGTCCGCTGTGCTGGGGGTGGGGGAGGGGTCGTCTAGGTAGCCCAGGCCTCCCCCCACTTCCCCCCCCAGCCTCTCCCGCCCCCCCACTCCCTGCCATGCGTGCTCATTGAGCACACCAGTGACGTCAAAGGTGTAAAAGAGAATTTGCCCCATTGAGAATCCTCTTCGGCAAGGTCACGTCTAGGGGATTAGATCCTCAGCTCCGTCCTAAACTGTAAATATTTCTCCCAGGCCACCCCGCCAGACATGACTCGTGGGTGCCACTGAGACACGGTTCCTCCAACAGCCAGACCGACAGTTTTCCTTGGTTGAGCCCCAGGCAAAGAGGTGAGGTTGAATGTACCCCCAAATGCACCCTTCTGTTGAGATTGAGTCAGTGTGTTTTGAGGGTCTGATCTGTGCCATGATCCAGACAGGGCCCAGGGACCTGGTCTCAGGGACCTCCGAGGCCAACAGGGATGAAGCATAGATATAATCAGAAAAGAGTGTCAGGGGCTCCAGGAACAGTGGGAGCACAAAGGAGGTCACACGCAGTCCGTCACCGGAAGTTCCCATAGGAGCTCGTCCAGAATGAACCCTGCAGGCCAGCAGGAGTCAGTCAGGAGAAAGGCATTTCTTTTAACTTTTTATTTCAAAACAGTTTCAAAACTGCTCTTCAGTGTCAAAAAAAATATCCTTTTGGGGTAAAAAAAAAAAAAATCTAATATGGTATCAAACATTGTACCCAGTTGTTACATCTCTCTGGTCCCCCTAGGTCTAGAACAATTTGCGGCCTTTCTTTGAATTTCGTGGCCTTGACATTTTGAAGATTACAGGGAAGTTACTTTGTAGACCATCCTCCAATTTGGGCTTGTCCATGCCTTCCTTATGATTAGACCACTGTTAACCCATTTGGGGCAGAGACATCACAGAAAGGATGCTATGTTCTCCTTTCTAACATCGTTTGGAACCATGACTGGTGGGATCAATGCCGATCGCTTGACCCCAGTTAATCAGCACTGGGGAAGGGAGGGACTTTGAGACTATGATACATCCTTTCCTTTACCCCACTTTCACCCATAGGGTTCAGCCTCCACCGATGTTTCTTGCCCGGATTAATTATTACTATAATGATTCACAAACGGGGGCGCCTGGGTGGTTCAGTCGGTTAAGCATCTGACTCTTGATTTCGGCTCAAGTCCTGATCTCGGGGTCCTGGGATCGAGTCCTGCGTTGGGCTTGGGCTGAGTATGGAGTCTGCTTAAGATTCTCTCTCTCCGGGCGCCTGGGTGGCTCAGTCGTTAAGCGACTGCCTTTGGCTCAGGTCGTGATCCTGGGGTCCTGGGATCAAGTCCCACATGGGGCTCCCTGCTTGGCGGGAGGCCTGCTTTTCCCTCTCCCACTCCCCCTGCTTGTGTTCCTTCTCTCACTGTCTCTATCTGTCAAATAAATAAATAAAATCTTAAAAAAAAAAAAAAACCTCCCAGTGTTCATGTTAGTGGTTCTGATTCTCTGGAGAACCCTAACTAATAGAATTTACATATATTAAGAAAAAGTTCACTATTAGACCGGAATTCCCATCCACCAGGCTCATCCTAGCTTTCCATATTTTACCCTCTTTCTCCCACTGTCTTCAGTACATTTTATAATTAGTTCAGTCTTCCTGGATGCCGCTAACCCCCTGAAACAACGGGGCTCCCCCTGACGTGGATGCCCTTCTTACGGGGGCCCAGCTCCTGCGGGGACTGCCTCCCCCCACCCTCAACTCCGATGCCATCCTCGGGCGTGGCCCTGGCTGCCACTGGGGTGTCAAATATCTAAGAGTTTTATAGTCATTAAGCGAGTCATTCATTCCGCAGATATTTACTGAGCACCTACTATGTTCTGAGCGTGTTTCCAGGTTGTGGACATAAAACAGGAAGATAGAATTCCCTGACTTTGCTGAGCTCACTTTTTTTTTTTAAGATTTTATTTATATATTTTTTTAAGATTTTATTTATTTATTTGACAGAGAGAGATCACAAGTAGGCAGAGAGGCAGGCAGAGAGAGAGCGGGAAGCAGGCTCCCCGCCGAGCGGAGAGCCTGATGCGGGGCTCGATCTCAGGACCCTGCGATCATGACCCGAGCCGAAGGCAGAGGATTTAACCCACTGAACCACCCAGGCGCCCCAAGATTTTATTTATTTGACAGAGAGAGAGATTCTCTCTGGGAATCTCTCTGGGGAATCATGGGTTCATGCCCCAGCTGCCCCCCCCCGACCCCTCTTCCAATCTCGCTCCTCCTCTGCTTCCCCAGGATGGCTGAGCTCAGGCCGCAGGGCTGATCTGGAAGATGGACAAAGTCGATGGTGCACTGGGGTCATGGAGGCTGGAAGTGGGAAGGAGAGCTGCCAGCTCGGCAGGGGGCTGGGTTTTGTGGTCAAAACAGCTAGGATTTGCAGCGCAGGGGGGCTTACATGTATGTGATCTTGTTTGTGCTTACCTCCCTGTGCCTTATCGTCCTCATCTGTGACATGGAACTAATGGGTCACCTCCCCAGTAGGGTCACGGGAAGGGTTCAGTAAGGTAGCTCATACAATGACCAGTGCTTTGCATAGTAATGGGCCAGGGTCAGACATCCCAGGAAAGGAGAGAAAGCCTGCCAGAGAGCGACAGAAAAGAAAAATGGGAGAACGTCGTCAACGACACCACGCGCGCGCGCGCGCACGCACACACGCACACACACACACACACACACTCTCTCTCTCTCTCTCTCCCCCTTTATGTCAGCTGCCCTCTCCTTCTCTGCAGCCTCCATGGACTCTGCCCTAGGGACACTTCTGTTCCTCAATTCTGCACGAGCTGCCGCCTCATCCTCCTCCAGACCCCTACAGCCCCTGCACTTCCACATCATCTTGTCACTGTCAAGGTGTCTCTCCCACCAGCCTGAGGGCTTCTGGAGGACAGGTGTTGACTGTCATCCCAAGCTGGGCATGCAGGTGCTCAGCGACGATGGTGTGAACCAGTACCGGCCGTGTCCAGCAGGTGGCAGCAGTCCCCAACCTCAGGGATTGGGTGGGCAAGGGGCACTCGGCCAACCCTTCCAGCTTGCTGGATAGAAACCCCAAACTGTCCCCAGGGGCTTCAGGAGCTCCCAGAAGCCCAGCTTTTCCCTCAGTGCTCCTTTATAGGGAACACTGTTCATTCAAATGTGCTAACATTTATCTCTCATCCCACGAGCCCACTTTCTGTGCCAGCCTTGAGAAATACACAAGAAGTGACCTGGTTCCTTCCCTGTAGATGTCCCCATCCAATGAGGGGACAGACAGCTAACACGGACCACAGCACGGGTCTTTGCAGGACCACACAGGAGCCCAGCCCTCATTGTTGGGCCAGTCAGGGATGAATTCTTGGAGGAGGTGATGTCTACTGGGGAAGGAGTGAAAGTCAAGGGCCAGGTGCCTGGGAAGAGGAAGGAAACAGGGAGGAGAGTGTCCCAGGCCTGGGGAACTAGGGGAAGTGCAGATTCCTAAGAGGAGCGTGCCCAGTGGGCTGCATCAAGGGAAGGTGGCCTCCAAGAGGTGACACAGGACTGGACCGAAAGGAAATAGAAATCTCTATTGGGGTATCAGGATTCTCCCCCTGGGGCAATAGGGAGACCTCACTGCCCTGAACAAGTAGAATGCAGAATGCCACAGAGAAGCCCCTTTGACTAAAGTGGGGACAGGGCTTTACAGGGCATTGGTCTGGACAGAATATCCATCGATTATCCACATTAAAGAATGAGGTGGGGCACCTAGGGGGTTCAGTCCATTAAGCATCCTACTCTTGATCTCAGCTCAGGTCTTGATCTCGTGAGTTCAAGCCCCACATTGGGCTCCACGCTGGGCATGGAGCCTACTTTATTTTTATTTTTTTTTAAGATTTTATTTATTTATTTGACACACACAGAGAGAGGGTGATCACAAGTAGGAAGAGAGGCAGGCAGAGAGAGGGGGGGAAGCAGGCTCCCTGCTGAGCAGAGAGCCTGATGCGGGGCTCGATCCCAGGACCCTGAGATCATGACCTGAGCCGAAGGCAAAGGCTTTAACCCACTGAGCCACCCAGATGCCCCTATTTTTATTTTTTTTAAGATTTTATTTATTTATTTCACATAGAGAGAGAGCACAAGCAGGCGGAGTAGCAGGCAGAGGGAGAGGGAGAAACAGGCTCCCCGCTGAGCAGGGAGCCTGATGTGGGACTTGATCCCAGGATCCTGGGACCATGACCTGAGCCGAAGGCAGTCGCTCAACCAACTGAGCCACCCAGGCGCCCTGAAGGCTACTTTAAAAAAAAAAAAAAAAGGATAGAAGTGATGTGTGTTACGGGGACTGCCCCTTTCCCACGGGGAATAAGCCCTGCTCTCTCACTATCCCTGCCCTTGTTCACACCCTTGGCCCAGAATGCCTTCCCCCCACTCTCCACCCGGCCACCTCCTATTCATCCCTTAAGCCCCAATTCAAATGCCCTGACTTTGGGAAGTGGTCCCTGATCTGCCGCTCTGAGGACCCATGTCATCTTGTGCAGCAATTTTATTTATTTTTTTACTTTTTTAATTTATTTTTTAAATTTTATTATTTTATTTCTTTTTTATTTTATTTTTTATTTATTTGTTTTAGTCCCTGCCATGGAGCATTCGATTCCAATGTCTGCCCTGTTTCTTATTCCATAGACACACACACACACGGATGCACACACTCCCGGGACTGTGACTCCCAACTTCATCTCCACCCCAAGCCAGACTACTCCTGCCTCCTTAGTCTCCAGCGCATGAAATCCTCATTGACCATCTGCGTGTCTCCCCGGCTATTCGGGTGGGCACTTGAAATGCTCACAGGTGTCCGGTCTGGACTCCTCCCCGGTCCCCCCAGATCTGCTCCTCCTCCCGGAGCCAGATCTGCTCTTATCTGCATGTGCTCAGTCATCAGCACCTGTTGCGTCTAGTTCATTATATCTCACGTTGTCTTAATGTCTTTTTTAATATTTTATTTTTTTTAAGTAATCTCGACCCAACGTGAGGCTCGAACTCACAACCCCAAGATCAAGATCAAGAGTCACATGTCCAGGGTGCCCAGGTGACTCAGTCCTTTAAGCATCCAACGCCTGATTTTGGCTCAGGTCATGATCTCGGGGTCATGAGATCAAGCCCCACGTCGGGCTCTGGACTTAGCAGGGTGTGTCTACTTGAGGATTCTCTCCCTCTCTCTTCAAATAAATAAATCTTTTTAAAAAAAAGTCACATGCTCTACCGACTGAGCCAGCCAGGCTTCCCTAATTGTTTTAATGTTTTACAACAAACATTCTTTTCATAATTGAAATTCAGTATAATAATATTAAATAAGTCTCTTGAATGGCTTTGACCGTTCTCTACAGGCTGCCAGGTCAAGGTCTCTCTCCTAGACACCACTTCCACGCTGTCCTCCATGCTGTCCTCTTCCCATGCTCGAAGAACTACCTATGCAGGCTGCTTTCAGCCCTGACTGTTCCCATGAAATCCAGATCACATGGGCAATGGCCTGCTTGCCCTCCCCATTGGGGTGTCCAATGGGCAACTCAAAATTAATAGATCCAAATCCCAAAACTTGATCTACTCCCCCTCCCGAACCTAGCCTTCCCCTAGTTCTTCCCCCACCTTTGTGAGCAGTAACACCGTCTTTCTAGGTATTGGGGTCAAAACTCGAGTCCACTCACGCTGGATTTCTCCCTTCCCTTCAGTTGGCTCTACCTTTTAAAATGCATGCAGAATACGACCACTTGTCACCACCATCACTGGTGTGTCACCACCAAACGTCATCACCTTTGTCCCAGCCACGGGCGCGATTGCGATCACTTCCTAAATGGCATCCCTGCTTCCTCCCCAAAGCCCTTCACAGTCTACAGATACACATTTAGGATGGTTCAGTTGATGATTTTTTGACATTCCGACAGTGCGAAAGTGATACGCCTTCAGTAGAAACCATACGCCGAATTCTGAATCTGGATCTCTTCCCAGGTTGGCGATACGAGGCGCGATCCTCTCTCGTGATGCTGGGTCATGGCCCCTGCAGCAATCACGAGAGCGAGGGAGCCCTGCGCTGACAACCGTCCCCGTGCCCAGATAGCCATTCTGCTTCTCACTTTCTGGCCAGCGTTCAGCACATCACATGAGAGGTCGATACTTTATTATAACATAAGCTCCGTGTTGGGTGATTTTGCCCAACTTCAGGCTAATGTAAGTGTTCCGAGCACGTTTACGGACAGCTAGGCTAAGCTCTGATGTTCGGTAGGTTAGGTGTTATGACGTGCATTTTCCACTTAGGATATTTTCCATTTACGATGGGTTTATCGGGACGTAATCCCCACTGTAAGTGGAGGAAGATCTGATTATCCCCACCCAGCAAACAGCAGTTCTGTTAAAGCCCAAGATGGATCTCGGCTCTCCTGGCATCCCTTATTCATGTCTGTGGCTTGCATCCCAATCAGAGTAAAAGCCAAAGGAAGTGATCACTTACAAGGCTCCGCCCCCCCCAAGGTCTGGACCTCACCTCCTTTAAGGTCTTCCTTACCCACTAGGCTCCAGACATCCACGCCTTCTTGCTGTTTCTCCGACACGCTAGGCATGCTCCCTGCTCATGGTCTTGCATTCGATGTTTCCTCTTCCCAGAATGCCCTCCCCCCAGAGACCTACATGACTCACTCTCTCCCCTCCTTCAGATATTTGCTCAAATGCCACCTCCTCGCGGCGCCTGGCTGGCCCAGTCGGTGGGGTGTGCAGCTCTTGATCTCCAGGTTGTGAATTCGAGCCCCACGTTGGGAATAGAGATTACTTAAAAAAAAAAAAAAAAAAAAAATTAAAAAAACAATGCTACCTTCTCAGCAAGGCCCTCCTGGACCGTCAGATTTCAAATTGGAAACCCACGGGTACCTGGGTGGCTCAGGCAGTTGAGTGCTGACTCTTGATTTCAGCTCAGGTCATTATCTCAGGGGCCCAGGATGGAGCCCCGCATCGGGCTCCCTGCTCAGTGGGGAGTCTGCTTGAGGATTCTCCCTCTCCCTCTGCCCTTCCCCCCTGCTCACATGCACTCACTCTCTCTCTCTCTCTCTCAAATAAATAAATAAATCTTTTTTTTTTAAGATTTTATTTATTTATTTGACAGAGAGAGAGAGATCACAAGCAGGCAGAGAGGCAGACAGAGAGAGAGGGGGAAGCAGGCTCCCCGCTGAGCAGAGAGCCCAACATGGGGCCCGATCCCAGGACCCTGAGATCATGACCTGAGCCGAAGGCAGAGGCTTTAACCCACTGAGCCACCCAGGTGCCCCTAAATAAATCTTTAAAAATAAAATAAAATTGGAAACTCATCTCAAACCCCGCACCCCCTACCCCTACTTCCCTACTTTGTCTTCTCCATAGCGTAGTATCACAAGCATAGATGTTATTTACAATCTCTTTCCTCTCCTAGGTATAGATTTCACGAGGGCAAGTACTTTTGTCTCTCTTGCTTTCTGCCATGTTTCCAAGATCTAGAATAGTCAGTGCACAGTAGATGGTCAGTTAACTTTTTTTTTTTTTTTTTAAGTGGGCTCCGCTGGGTATGGAGCCCCACGCGGGGCTTGAACTCACCACCCTGAGATTAAGACCTGAGCTGAGATCAAGAGTTGGACACTTAACCGACCAAGCCACCCAGGTGCCCGAGCTCCGTTGATTTTTGGTTCATGGAATGGAAGTCTGATCCTTGATTCCCTCCTCCTTGTCTGCACAATAAAGTTCAACATTCAAGGAAGACCTCCTTCACCGGCTTCATCTCTTACCCATGCAGAGCTGTGTGCCACAGCAAGGTCTGAGGTTCTCCAAACACTCCCGGCCTCACCCCAGTGTCTGGGCACACTCCTGTCCCGAACTCTTCCACCACTCCCTGCTGCAATCCCCCTGCCTCCAAGAAGCCGCCCAGAATCCCTCACCTACTGAAACCATGTCTGTCTCTGCCACTACATTACATCTTAAAGTGCAAAATAGTGGCTCGAGCATGGTTTCCTGGGTAATGTTTGAGAACTGAATGAATGATTGAACGAGGGGAAGACCTCTAAGAAAAGCAGAGTCTAAGGTGAAGGGCACACATCTAGTCTTTATCCATTCTTCACGCTACCATTTAATATGAACATTAGTAAGCAATGCTTGGTGTGACCCTGGGGCCCTCTGCGGGCATGAGCTGTGTCTCCCCCTCCTGCCCTCTTTCCACAGGGCCAGACACTGGGCTCTGGGGGTGCACCCATGACCCACCCCACCCTTCGCCCAGCACACAGGAAAGCACTCTGGACCAAAAGTCAGGCAGCACCTTTGCCGCCACTGTTCACTGTTATCCCCGGGCAAGTGCCTCCAGCAGGCGAGTCCTGGTTTTGCACCACCAATGCTCACTCTGTGCGATGCTCAAGGTTGAGGTCTGGACAACTGGGAAGGGTGTGGCTGCCTCTGATGCCAAGCCGCGTCTAAGCTAGTCAGTCTCTGGCCGGATTTCCAGGGAAGGAGAGATGGCTGGAACAGTGTCTCTAGCCTGTCTGCCAGCCAGCAAACCTGTGCCCACAGTCTGGGAGAAGCGCCAAGCTCAGACACACTGGGCAGCAGGGGGCTGGCCCAGCTCCAGAACAACACCTTGGCAGCCCTGGGGAAGGGAAGAGGGAGTGCTTGGCTTGAGGTCAAGAGGGTCTGGGCCAGGGCACAGAGGGGACAGCTGGGGGGCTTATATGGCTGCTGTCCCAACAAGATGCTGGCAGGGATTAGAAAAGGAGCATCTGTTCCTGACTAGCCCCCACCCACCACCCCTCTACACGCTGCTAAGATCTTTCCATTAGTGCCACAGTGAGCTGGGCCCCCCGGCTGAGCTGCCCCCAGACATATAGAGAAATAGGATCTCAGGCCCCCGGCTGGGACTCAGGGTCAGGATTGTAGGGAAAAGGGGCAGAAGAGCAGGCGTTAGCTTAGATCTCCCTTCCTCAAAGATAGAAGGGTTCCTGCATCCCACTGGGAGTGGAAACTGAAGGAAAAGGGGTGGTCACCCAGCATCAGACCAGTGAACTGAGAAATCCTGGGAAAAGAGGGGCCAGAGCCTGAGTCTGGATGAGGTGTTGGGGGCAAGTGGGAAGGGTAGGGGCTCAGCGGCTGGAACTCTGGAGCAAGTTTTTGGAGGGGACTGCCTGCCAGAGGTTCCAAGTCCGTAAAACCGAGGGGTTTCCGACCTCCAGCAAAACCCCAGGGAGGTGAGGAACTCTGAGGGTGAAGATCCAGAGTCCAAAACGAGGGCGGAGCTGCTGGCCGGCTGAGTGCAGAGAGGGAGCGGGGGCTCTGGACCCTCTCCCGAGCAGGGATCATGCGGCGTGGGGGCACGCGCGGACACGGGGTCCCAGGACTCCGACCCCCCGCGCGCGCCCGGGGCTGGCGGGGCGGGGCAGGGGCGGGGCAGCGGCGGGGCGGGGCCGGGCTGGGGGCTGGGCCGGGGTCCCGGGGGCCGGGGCGGGGCCGCGCTGGCGCTGCGCAGCCGCGGGGCGGCCGTCGCGCATGCGGGGCTCACAAGGCTGCAGCCGGCGCCGCTGCCACTCCCGGGAGCATGAAGGACCGAACCCAGGAGCTCCGCACGGTGAGTCCGGCCCCCGCGCGCCACCGCTCGCCGCCCGCGCCACGCGCGTCGGCTGCTTCCCTCCCGGCCTCGGCGGCCACCCGGCGACAGCCCCTTGCGTCCCCGGCCGAGCGGGGGGAGCGGTGCGGAGCCCGGGACCCCGACCCCCCTCCGGGTCCCGCCCCTCGGACCCACTCGGGGTCACGGGCTCGCGTGAGCTCGGCGTCGTGGGCCCGCGGGCTGGCAGCCGGAGCCCAGGGTCCTGGATAAACTTTTCGGCGCGCCCTTGTTTGGGGGGTCGGAAGGCTATTATCGGATACCCGTGGCGGGACGGAAGGCTGACCTCTCCCGCGGCCCGCGGAGCAGGTCCTGTCTCTGTCCCCCCATCGTGCCTCATCACTGACCCTCCTGTCCCCCCGCACGGGTGTGGACAGACGGCGGGACCGCAGTGGGAAGGGGCTGGGGGCGGTCCCCTGCCCAGAGCCCAGCTGCAGGGCGCGCTGCGGAAACCTGGCCGCCGGGCGGGGCCGGGCTCCTCGGGCGGACGCTGTCCCGCGGGGCGCCCCGCCGCCTCCGTCACCTGTAGCTCCCATCACCTGTGGCTCCCCACCCCCGTCGCGCTCGGGGTTTGCTGCCCGCCCCGGTCCCCGAGGGGTCAGATTCGCCTCCGGTCCACCTTGCTGGCCTCCTGGCAGCCCGGGCCCGCGGCGTTTTCAGACCTTCCGGGTTTCCCGGTCTGAGTCCAACCTGAACCTATTTTTCCACCTGTGTCTCGGAGGCCCCCGGGGTGTGGCTCTTGGGGCGGGGTTTGGGGGGAGTAAGAGGATGCGCAAAGGCTCTGACCAGAGCCCACCCTCTCCTAGCCCTGACTGAGACCCCTGCCGCCTGCTCCTCATTCACCCCTACCCCCTCACCCCCGTCTCCCCTGGACTCTGACATTTACCAGGACATTCTCTCCTCTGTCCTTAGAGACGGCAAGCCTGGGGGCCGTGTGGGGGCAGTGAAGGAAATGAAGTCTGCCTGTGGGGAGGGGGGCATCAGGGCTCTAGACCAGGCTGACTCTTGTCTAATCCCCTAGCTGACCACGGTGCTGTCTGGCAGGTGCCCTGCCCACAGTGCTGGTCTGGGGTGGGGGGCAGCTAGCTCACTGGCTCCTCTGAGCCCTCCCTCTGCCACCCCACTTGGAGCCAGAGACCGAGGTCCTCTTATATGGAAAGTTTCACATGTGCTTTGGGCTTTTGACCTCCTGGCTTGACCTCTCTGTGCAGAAGCTCCCTGCATCTGTGCCCCATCTCCCCCATTGTACCGGTCTTGTTTCCTGGGCAGTCTGGAGCTGGGACTTGTACTCTCCTGCCTCCATCTCCCTCCTTGCTCTGGCTCGGAGCCCCCACCCTTCCAACAGACCTTTTAATCCTGGCCAAATGCCCAGCCCCCAGGGTAAACCTCAGGAGGTTTCAAAGGAAGAAGATGGTCTCTCATGTCATATATGATGTCTAAACACTTCCCCCGCCAACCCTTGCGGTTGCCCTCAAGCTTCCTGTGCTGTATTGAGTCAGAAAGAATGTTATCTCGGCGATGAATGGCCTTGTGGTGCATTTGCTGATGTTCGGATGTCTGGTGGGTCAGACGAGTGTATGTGGGAACCAAGTGGTCAGGGGAACACAGTCCTTTACATGTGACAGGCTCTCTGGCGCATCAGCCTTCATCCCCTCTGCTAAAGGGGAAACTGAGGCACAAGAGAGCAAATGGCACGCCTGGTAGCTCAAAAGGGATGGTAGAAAGGGGTTTATCCCAAAGACAGTCAGACTTAGGCCTGGCTGGGACTGGGGGCCCGTGCGGAGGGCTTGGATTGTAGGGAGCTTGCACCCGGGACTGTGTCTCTGTGACCCCTCACCCCCCCATACACGCATAAACACGAGCCGTGGTGCTCCCTGAGATGGTGAGGCCTGGCTGCTCTGCGGATTCGCTGAGGCTTCCTCTCCAGACCCCACCCCGCAGGCGTTCAGAGCCCATGGAGGCTGCCGAACTCATTGCCGGGTGGCCCTGCCCACTGGGGGTTGCGGGCAGCCTGCAGGGGCCCACACTGGGTGGGGTGGGACAGCTAGTCTGGGGGAGCTCTCATTCCCACAAGTCTCCCTCTGGGCCTTGGGTTCCCACCTGTAAAAGTAGAGATAAGAAAACCTAGAGCCCAGTTTCTCAGGGCAAGGGGTGGTCACCTGACTCTGGCTCCATATTTAGGGGAGACCTTGAACCCCAGGAGTCAGAATCCCCAGGAACCAATAGGCCGGCGTACTGGCAGGGCTGGACAGAGGTGGTGCTCGGGGCAGTGACTTGCACCCCTGCCAACCCTCCCTCCCTCCTCCCCCCTCCTCCTTCCCCATCCAACGCCACCACATTTGGAAGGAAAGCAAAGGGAGCTTATTTATAAAAGTCACACTTGGGGAAGGAGCTGGCGCATTTCCTCAGCGCTCTGCAGGCCAGGCCCAGCCCTCCAGCCTTCCCCAGCTCCCACTTCTCATGCAGCTGATCCTGCAGTTGTGCAGATGGCGCGAAGGGATCATCGGGGGCCCTCAGAGATCAGAAGGGCCACTCAGGGGTCTCAGAGGGGCAGGGACTAGCCCAGGGTCTCAGAGAGACCAGAGAGACTTAGGGCAAGGTGCCCCCGGGCAGCCCCACCTGGCATGCCGCTGCCTCCTCCCCGCCCCCCCATTCGGAGGCCTCCCTGGTTTTCTTTCTGAGATCTTCTTGGAGCTGACGCACCCTTCCCTGGGTGCAGGAAGGTGTTTGTCTCTGTGCTGAGCCCCATGCAGGACATGGGGCCGGGTGCGGGAGCCAGAGGACAGAGAGGAGGGAGCGTTGGGGCCGCCAGACCCGGGAAGAAGGGAACCTGGGGTGGCCTAGAAGGAGTTGGATAGAAATGGGAGGAGGGAAGCTGGTCCAAAAGGAGGGACCCCTGTGAGTAAAGGCAGAGAGGCTGGAATGCCCAACCAGGAGAGAATGGAGGGTGGTCTGATGCCCGCTCACTGGAGCGGCCGGGGCGGGCTGGGTGGGGAAGCCCAGTGCGTCCCTTTGCCCACCTGTTCCCCCTTTCTCTCCCATTGCTGGGAAGACACCAGGCAGGTTCTTGCCTTGACCTCTCTGTGCCCGTCTCATCCATACAGTGCAGCCGGCCCGATCCGCCTCGCAGAGTGGAAGAATGGGGATGTAAGAGTAGGCCTCCTTCCTCCCCTTACCTCCTCGGGGTTTCCCGGAAGAAACAGTGGGTTTCTTTCTCCCAGAAGAAACCTGGGGTGCAGCTGGAATGACCTTCGGGGATGATCTAGTCTTTCCTCTTTCACAGATTGGAAAACCTCCTCTTTCACAGATTGGAAAAGTGAGGTCTGGAAAGGGCCGGGGGGTTTATCTAAGGTCACGCGGTGTACTGGGAGGGTGGAGTGAGGCCGAAGCCAGCTCCTCTCCACCGGCGAGGCTGCCTCCTGGAGCTGCCCTGGGGCCCCGGTCAGGGGCAGGGATCTGGAGGTGAAGGGCGTACACCGGATGGGGAGAGGGTGAAGGGAGCAGACGGGGGTGAGGGGGAGCCCCTCTTTCCTGGAGACCCAGTTCGGCCTCACATACCCCTGACTCAGCTCTGGGTCTCTCTGCTCTAATGGTATTGACTTTGATTCGTCATTAAAAACAAGAAGGGGGAAAAAAAATAGCCCTCAAGGCAGACGACAGCCAACTCCTGCTCAGGAGGAATGAATCAACGCTGCGGCTGGCCTCCCGCCATCCATCCCTCCCCAGGGACGGGCCTGGAGGCTGCCCGGCCTCCGAGCCTCTTGGAGGAATCACACTTTTGTTTCCAGGAAGGTATCCTGGAATCCTGGGGCCTCTGCCAGGAGAGACCACCAGGGCTGTCTGGTCTCCTCTGGAAGTTCAGGGCTTCCGGCCAGGGCGGCCTTCATCCTGGATGGCTTGGCCCAGAGGCCTCGTGAGGCCAGAGCCTGTCAGAGAGGAGAAAGATCAGACCACTGGTTCTCAACCCCGGGGTGGGGGGCTTTCTAAAAACTTTGCCTTACCAGCCCCAAACGCCCAAGTTCTGATTCCGTCTCTCTGGGGTAGAACCCTGGAAGCTGGCTTTGGGGTTTTTGTTTTTGTTTTTTTTAAGCCTTCCAAGGGATCATGGCGCTGGAATGGGGTTAAGACCCACCGAAAAAACACCACGACAAGTCAAGTGTTGGATAGATGTGAGAGGAAGAGGAAGAAAGGAGATGTGCCCCGGTTTCTGATTTGGGGGACCCTTGGGAATGGGGGGTTTCAGAAGAGGGGCTCAGGAGAACGAGGCAGAACCTAGTTTGGGCCAGATGGCAGGTAGGGTGCTCATATGATGCCTGGGTGGGTTTATCCTGCACACGTTTGCAGCCCCGAGCTTGCGACCACCCCCAGGCTCCAGCCGCCACCTCAAGTCCCCAGTCCAGTCCTCTTTCTGGTGCTGTGACTGTCACTCACAGGGGGCTGGCCGATTTCCAAGGGAGCTGGGGCCCTCATGATTCTAAACCATCTGGTGCTCCCTTTGTGCGTGTCGGTGATGCCCACCCTGACCATCCCAGGACACGAGGACATGCCAGCCTAGTTCCTACTTCCTTTTGGGTCAGGAATGTGTCTGGGTTTGGGGCTTGTCATCTATTTAGTGTCCAGTGAAACCTGATTGGGGTCTTAGTTAACCTGGAGGATGTCTCTAGAAAGGTGCCACAGGGCTCTGGCCTAGATATGGATGAGGTTGCAGGGGGCAACAGAGTCATGAACCATCAGATTCTCACAAAGTAGAACAAGGACTGGAACAAATGAAGAAATTAAGCAAAAAAAGTACTTCACTTGAGCCTAAAATCCAACCAAGTAGACAGTGGTGGGGAAGAGCTTGGGGCTTTTCTGGGCAGGAAGTGCTATATGATCACTTATACTGATCTCTGGTTGCATTAACGAAGGTAGACCACATAAAAAGAGGGAGGGGATGGGTGAGCTCTTTGGTACCACTTAGACCACAATCAACAGCAGGTTGAGTTTGTATCATGTACCTCAGAAGAAGATAGAGGCTGAACCAAACAAGTCTGGGGCAGGGGTTGCAACTTAGGGCCCCGGGAGGGATATGAGGGGAAGGGAATGGTCAGCTTGAGGAGAGAAACCCAGGGAAGGTGTGGATGCTGCTGTCAGATCTCTGGCAAGGCCAGCCAAGGGAGAGGGCACCAACAGGTTCTTCATGGCTTAGGGCCACAGGAAAGGGACAGTTGGGGCAGCCCAAGGTAGGCAGAGCTGCCTGGGAAAGCCTAGTGAGCTCACCATCACAGGAGGTGTGCAAGCTGAGGCCAAGGTGGTTTTTAGGTCCCTTTGGGCCTGAGAGTGTGTGGCCGTGGTTCCAGTAGAGATGTGAATAGTGTGTGTGGGGAACCAGAGGAGCGAGATTCTGACCTGGAGGGAGGCTTCTGAAAGCAGGCGGCATCTAAGGATGACGGGGATGTCTGCTTCGTGGAATCGGCATTCCAGGCAGAGGGAATTGCACTGGGGCAAGGGAGGACAGCGGGTGGGTTGTGGAGGCAGGGAGATGGTTTAGGTGGGGTGTGCCGGGGTCCGGTTTCAGGCTGCGGCAGTGAGGTGACGAGGGCCAGTGGATGAAAAGCCTGAGGAGGGGGAAGTGCCAGGACGTGGTAAGGAAGGGCTCCCCATGGAGAATCCCCTCAAGGTTTTGCTTGGAGTCACCACTGCTGTGACCAGGGCTGTGAAGTCAGGCCCTCAGCCCTCCGATCGGCTTTGGGGCCAATCCAAATGCCACCTTCGGGGTGGACCCCAGCCTGGGAGCCCCAGTCAGGCCCTGGCCCCAGCTGTCCCCTTCCTCAGCTCTGCCCTCATGGCCTGAGGGCCGAGAGGAGAGTTTGGACCTCCTTCCTGCCAACCCTGTGTTGGAGAAACTCCCCGACTCCAGCCATCAGATTTCTGGGGAGGCCACGGAGGGAGCAGGTCGAAGCTGCTGGATGCTGGAGAAGATACAGCCTTGTTTTATGGCGGGCAGGCCGGGGCCCAGGCCGAACAGCAGCCCAGATCCCAGGGGCCTCTGGCAACGGCTCTCGTCTCTGGAAACTCTGATGCCCTTGTCTTTGGCCCTAGCTGGTCATTACTCTTCCTGGGAGAGGAGCTGGAACATTCTCCTTCTGTCCTTTCCTGTCCGTCTCTCTCCTTCTCTGGATGCCAAAAAGACAGAGAGGGCAGGCCGCTGAAGGTCGGGAGCTCCTGGGGCCACCTCCCAACCTGGCAGGCTGCCCCAGACAGGGGACCTGGGCTCCTCCAGACTGCACTCTACCTCAGTTTCCCTAAGGAGTGCTCTCTAGCTTAGGTCCTGCGCCTGGCAAGGTTCAAAAGTGTGGAGATGGCTCCTAGATTCTCTTTGTCTATAGGTGGGCTTGGTTGGGGGGAGGGGGCCACCTGGTAGCAGCCACAGGCACTTGTGGGAGCGAGGATTTATTTTAGCTGCTGGGGGAGGAGGTGTGATCTCCTGATGAGAGGGGCCTGTCAGAGCCGCCTCCGTAAAGCTCCCAAGCAACCCCCTCCGCTGTCTGGTCCCTCTCTGCTGGGGCAGTGGGACCCCGAGAGCCCCAGGGGCACAGCCCTTTACAGAACACGCTGTGCCTTCCCACCCTTTCTCAGCCTTCTGTCTCTGCAGCCGGGCGTCCCTGTCCCCACCGCACGCGGGAGCAAACAGACGCAGAGGGCACGTCCCTCAGCCAGCCACCATCTGTGCTGGGCACAGAACCTGAGTCCCTCCCCAGCAGGCCACCTGGGCCCAGCCTCCTGGGTCCCCCAACCTCACATTCCCTCGACCGCCGCCTGCTCCTGACATAAGAGAGATCAAGGTGAAGGCCAGTGCTGAGCCTGCTCACACCTCCTGCCCATGGGGTGCTGAGACCTGAAGGGGTGTGGCCAAGCCTGGTAACCCCGGTATGAGGGGGCCGGTCCAGCAGGCTGCCCCTGGCGATTCGGGAGCATGTAAGGCGGACAGTAACGAGCGCGGTCAGCACGCTGGGAAGTCACAGGTGTAATTACTCCGCCCCATTATGGGGACGGCTTTTGTCCCGATGCTCCCGGGGTGGCGGGGTGGGGCCTAGGGCAGGCCCTGAGCCAAGTGACATGACTGGCCTCTCAGGCTGGTCGGGCCCAACTCTGGGCCTGGAGGGAAAGAGGGTCGAGGTCTGGTATCAAGCATGACAAGGGGAGAGCTGGGTTTGCAGGGCCGCGCGCGCCGGGATCTGTCAGGCCTGCTTGAGGCGCTGTGGGGCAGCCCGGGTCGGAGCCAGCCTACCTCTTCAGAGGCAGGTGTGGGTGGCGCCCAGGCCTCCCACGCCCGGACCCCCCCCCCCGAAACCGCCGAAGAGGAGCTTGGGTACTTTGGGCTCCATCCTAATTAAAACCATCAGGACTAGGAAGTAGACAAGACTGGCTTCTAGGCAGCGTGTCCCAGGCAAGGTCCGTGAGTTGGGGCCACTGGCCAGGGGGCCAGGCGTTTCCAGCTGCCCCCTAGGGTGAGGGGCGTGCCTGGAGGACCCCGGTCCTGTGGGGAAGGGGCAGGCAGCTGGGCAGGGGAAGGAGTCGTTGGCCTAGAGGTAGAGACTGGGCCCTGTCACCAACTTGACAGGCAAGGCCTCTCTCCTTACGCTGGGGCCCCAGGGGTCCTCCAGGTCTCACTGTGGCTGGGGCACTGCCAGACCTCGTCCCTGCCAAGAGGACAGAGGGCAGTGGTCGGGGCCCCGGGGCCGAGCCCGCGAGCCTGCCGTACATGGATGCTGGGCAGTTTGCGGTCCCGGGCCCAGCGGGACCCAGGGGGACCCAGTGTGCCTGCCACAGGTCCGCTCATGTGTACACACCCCCGCGCAGGCCAAGGACAGCGATGATGATGACGATGTCACTGTCGCGGTGGACCGAGACGGCTTCATGGATGAGTTCTTCGAACAGGTGGGGGCCGGCACACCCCACGCCCGCGAGCATACTGGCAGACCTTGGAGGCGGGGGGCCCACGTCACACCCCCACCCGGGGTGCCATGTGCAGCCCGGGGGCCGTGAGCGCCGTCCTGGGATCTCCTCCTGACCACAGGCCTTGGTGCGCAGGTGGAGGAGATCCGTGGCTTCATTGACAAGATCTCGGAGAACGTGGAGGAGGTGAAGCGGAAGCACAGTGCCATCCTGGCCTCCCCCAACCCTGATGAGAGTGAGTGTGCAGGACGGGGTGGGGGGGGGGCTCCTGGGTCCCCAGCAGCCGCACTGCTGGGCCTGGCCGGGGTGAGGAGGGCCCCGTGGAAAGCTTCAGGGAACACAGCTGGCCCAGACCCAGGGCGGGGTCAGTGCCCAGTATCCCCGGCTGGCCCCAGGTCTCATGCAGGCTGGCCTGGAGTGGGGTGCCGTCCTCGGGCCAGCCCCGCCCCCTCCAGGTAAGCTGGGTGGGTGGGTGCTGCCCAGCCCCTCCCCTTCCCGAGCCTGCCTGGGGGAGCAGATGGCAGCGCCGAGCCTCAGCGCCGTGGGAGGGCAAGCTGGCCAAGCGGGAGGAGCTTCCGGAAAGAGCTAGCAGCCCTGGCACCTGGCCACTGGTACCCCGGAGCTGGGCCTTCCCGGGGCTCCAGGAAGTCACCTTTCCCCAGCGCACAGGGAGCCTGTGTGTGTCTGCATTGCACTCTGTCCCCAGACAGGCCCCCCGACCCTCCTGTCGCAGTTCCTGGCGAGGTGTCGATGACTGCCCTGCCCTGTGCCAGGCTGACGGCACACAGGCCCTGGGGACACAGTGACAGTGCGGGGACCAAGGCCTGTGACCTGGGCATGTGCACACTGCTCCTGCTGGCTCACCTCCTTGCCCCCCTCTCCAGCCCCTTCAGAAGGCACCAGCCCAGGAGGCCCCCAAGAATGCAAGGGGGAGGGTCCTGGCGCAGGGCGGGCCCGGGGAAGCACTCAGGGCCGGCTTCGCATGTGGCCTCTAGCTGTGTCTCCCTACCCTGGCCCCTCGTCCCCCGGCATCGTAAGCTCCCAGGTCCAGCCCTTGCGCTGGAACCCTAGGCCAGGGCCAAGGCGAGCGAGCCCAGGGCCGGGCCCTTAGAAAGCGCAATGAGTCCGCTGGGAGCCAGAGCCTGTCCCAGGAATAGGTGGGAAGGAGAGAGGGGCGCCCAAGGCAGGGCCCACGGTCAGTATGGCCATCACGCATTGCCCCTCTCCCCAGAGATTTCTCTGGGTAGCAGCGTGTGACCTCCTACGTCTTCACGCGCATGTGTGTCTGAGTCCGGGTGTGTCCGCGCACGGGCCCCTCCTGCTGCGGGTCCAAAGGGGGCTGACTGTGGGAGCAGAGCACTGGAAAGCGCTGCGGCACTGCCCTGCTGGCAGACGGGGCGACACAGATGCTGGTTCCTGTCCCTGGGCTCCCTTGTCCCACCTTCCGCACAAGGTCTCCCCGCGTCAGAGCCAGTAGCGACCCGTTCAGAATTGCCACTGAGCCAAGCAGTCAGGACTGGCCAGCGGTCACTGATGAGGGCAGGGGGCTCCCCGGTAGGGGTTCCAGACCACAGGGAGCAGTCACCGGGGACGGCAGCGAGTGGGGGGCTTTCCCGGGCCAAGGCCTGCTCTGCCCCCCCTGGGGGCTGCCATCCGGACTGGGCTATTTTGGGTCTGAGCAAAAGAGGCAGAGACGTCAGAGCAGCTGGTACCCAAGTTTCCTTTGTGCGAAAGAGGCGCCCTCCTCCGCTCCTTGAAGCCCCCACCTCACGATCCCCTTAGTAGGTGCCCCCCCACAATCAGCTGCTGTAGATGCCCCTCCCACCCCCTCGAGGAGGGGCCCAGCCCCAGAGGAAAGCAGGCAGTGGATAACAAAGGCTCAGCCAGGAGCTCGGTCCTGGTTTCTCCAAGAAGTAGGAATTCTGGGGTTGCCCTGAGGCTGGGGAGCTGTCAGGAGCCATTGCTCCAACCAGCACCCCAGAGGGAAGCAGCCACCTGGCCCCGCCCAGCCAACCAGCCCCTCGCCGGGGGTGGGCACGCTGGGTACCCCCGGGCCTCTGCCAGCTTTAGAGAGAGGTTCCAGTTGGAACAAGGGCCAGAAACACTAGGCGGTGGCCTTCCCCCAGCTTCACCGTCACAGGACAGGCCACCTGCTGCCCCACGGTCAACCGTGTGCCAGGGGGCCTGCCTCTCTGAGCCTCTTGTCCGTCAGCTCCCATCCAGGCCCGGAGCCTCGCGCCCCCGGCCACCCACAGGGCACGCAGCGGTTGGCCGCCTCTGAGCTCAGCACCTGGGAAGGGGGGACCCAGTAGAAGAAGGTCTGCCCCACGCAGGGTGCTCCGTGGAGGGGGGCTCGCTTCAGCCTCCCTGCCCCTGGCTCTGTCACCCCATTGGCTGGATGTCCGGTCCCCCAGAGCCACCAGGTAACTCTAGGTGAGCCCGCACCCCCCCATCCGACTCAGGCAAGCATCAAGTAAATGTTCCCCAGTGCCGACTCCAGCATTGCCAGCTGCTCCACAATTATTTCTGCCTTAAATTTAGACCCATCTGTTATCTGCAGGGGGTGGGAGAGCCAGCGAAGGAGGAGGGGAGGCTCCTTGGAAGGCAGCACGGGAGGGGGTGAGGCTGCAGCTGGGGTGGCCCCGGCCCAGGATTGGAGGGGCCAGCAGAGCCTTAGCCAGGGGCCGGGGGGCGAGCCGGAGCCCCGTGACGGGGCCCCCTGCGCCAGGGGCTGAGCCTGAGCTTCAGGCAGCGGTGGGGGCGCCCCGGGCGTCTACCCTCTACCCCTTCTACCTCCCCAGAGACGAAGGAGGAGCTGGAGGAGCTCATGTCCGACATAAAGAAGACCGCGAACAAAGTTCGCTCCAAGTTAAAGAGTGAGTCTGGGCTCCATCCAGGCCCTGGCCGGGAGGTGGACGGGCGCGCCGGGCCCGCTGCCTCTGTGTCCCACGGGTCTCCCTAGCTCGGAGGGGGGTGCTGGTCTCGCTTTCTTTTACGAGAGTGCCACTGCTGCCTGGCAAGGCTTGTTTGAGCCGGGCTCCCCTCCGGGAATTGTCCCCTACGCCGTGTTTGTGGGAGTGCAGAGGTGCCGTGGGCCCTGCAGTTTGGGGCCACCAGGCCCTCCCCGCCTGGCCCCTTGTCGGGCGCACAGGCTTCCTGAGCAGAAGGCAGGTGGGCCTCAGCCTCCAGGCCCAGCACGCGGTAGGCTGTCACACACACCGAGCTTGGTGTGTGCCTGAGGCCTCACAGACGGGCGTGCGTATGTGCACACACCAAAACCCGCGGCGTGCCCGCCTGGGCCCCTGGGGGCCCCTCCCTTGGTGCCTGGGGCGCCCTCTTCCTCTGCTTCCTGTGTGACCCCCCCCTCCAATCCACACTAGACCCGCCCCAGGGGAGGTCCGGAGCAGAGTCTGGGTGTGTGGGTCCAAGAGGGAGAGGACAGTGGTGAGGGTGGCAGGTCATGGCTCAGCGGCCCCCTCCCCCCCACCCCCGTCCCCCCAGGCATCGAGCAGAGCATCGAGCAGGAGGAGGGCCTGAACCGCTCATCCGCGGACCTGAGGATCCGGAAGACACAGGTGATGCTGGCGGGCCTCCAGGGTGGGCCAGCGGGCGCTGGAGGCCCCAGGGCTCTGTGGAGCTGGGCCTGATACCTGCGCCCCCACCTCGCACCCCCAGCACTCCACGCTGTCCCGCAAGTTTGTGGAGGTCATGTCCGAGTACAACGCCACGCAGTCTGACTACCGCGAGCGCTGCAAGGGCCGCATCCAGAGGCAGCTGGAGATCAGTGAGCTGGGCGGTGGGGGGGAGGGGAGAGGCAAGGGTGAGGGGCAGGGTCGAGGCTGAACCCCGCGGGGTGTGCAGGGCTCAGCGCGACCCCTGCTCACAGCCGGCCGGACCACGACCAGTGAGGAGCTAGAGGACATGCTGGAGAGCGGAAACCCCGCCATCTTTGCTTCCGGGGTGAGTGCGAGCCACCCACCCCGCCCCACCCCACCCGCACCCCTGGCAGGGACCCCCGGCGTGTGTGCGAAGTGCTGGGGCTGGGCAGTCTTTGGACACAGCCGCCTCGCGAGGCCAGTTTCAGAGCAGGCGGAGTCCCAGAGGAAAAGGGAGCAGACTGAGACCACGTAGATACTAGTGGCACCGGTAGAATTAAGACCCGTCTCCTGGTTCCTCTCTGTTGAGTCCACTTCCTTGCTTCTCCTGTCCATTTGCCGCTGGCCAGGGGCTCCTTCCGCCATCCTCAGGGCCTTGTTCCTCTCCTGGGAGACACGGTGCCCTTGGCCGTCTCTACATTTAAGTGACATTGGAGCAGGGGGGCTTCCTGAAGGAGGCGGCCCACAGAGTGGACGGCAGCTAGGGGCTGTGGGTTCCAGGAGAGAAGGGAGGGGTAGTTACCCTCTCTGGGAGGCTGACCGGAGGTTGGGGGAGTGCTGTGGCTGAGGAGGGAGCCGCCGCCCATCCCAGCTGCCTTCGCCCTGGGCCTGCTGTCCTGGCCCGGGCCATCCCCATGCCCCCTGCGGCAGGCTCCCGGGTCCCAGCCCCCTGCTCCTGCCCCCAGATCATCATGGACTCCAGCATCTCAAAGCAGGCGCTGAGCGAGATTGAGACGCGGCACAGTGAGATCATCAAGCTGGAGAACAGCATCCGGGAGCTGCATGACATGTTCATGGACATGGCCATGCTCGTGGAGAGCCAGGTGAGAGCCAGGGCCCCCTGCCCTCCGCCCGCCCAGCCCGCAGCAGCACCCAGGGCTGCACTAACCCCTACCCTTTCTGCCTGACACGCTGCCCTGCCCGGGAGGGACCGAGTCTCCAGGTAACTACCCCCCCGCCGTTGAAACTGCCTCCGGGGCCGGGCCCACGTGAAGGACCCCGTCCTCTGCATGGCTCTGCTTGGCCCGCCAGGACCCCAGGCCCCGCATGGCCCTCCACCCAGCCTTGTCCTGTCTTATTCACCAGCCGTTGGTCTTGGGGGCACTGCGGATGGCCGCTTTCCTGGAGCTGGAAGTAGAGCAGTGACAGGGATGGCGGAGGGGCTGCTTCCTGGACCTGATGACCGTGGGGCGGAAGGACAGCAGAAGGGAGTGACAAATGGAATGTTCTCCGGTTGTGCCGGGTGCTCAGGAGATGTCAGCGGGAGGCAGTGAGATAGAGCGGAAGTTCTCCAACTCGGAAAGGGCCCAGGAATCACTTGGAGTGGCTTAGAGGTTTCCTGGTCCCCATTCCCAGAGATTGGTAGGTTGGAGTGGGGGCCCGTGAATTTGCATTTCTAACAGGCTCTAGGCAGACGCTGCTGCTGCCAGTCCCAGGGGCGCACTTGGGGTAACACCATAATAGCATCCCTGCAGTGGCCACTTTGGACGGGGGTGGTCAGGGAAGGCTTCTCTGAGGAGGTGGCATTAGTCCGGAGACTAGCAAGAGCCCAGCTCGTTGAGGAGGTCATGCAGCTGGAGCTCAGAGGGTAGCGAAGGTGAGGCAGACGGGGTGCTGGCCTCCTGGATTCTCTTCTAGAGCGCAGGGTCCGAAGTGTGGTGTAAGCCGAGTTAGGAAGCCGGGAGGCCACAAGGAGGCTGCTGGGGCGGAGAGACCGTGGCGATACGGATGCCGGCGGGAGCAGTGGACTTGGAGAGCGCGGCCGCTTGCCACGGCGCCGCTGGTGGTGGGCTCGGGCAGCGTCCTGGTGGGAGCGGCCTCCGGGGGCTGCCGGGACCGGATTACGGGGCCCGGAAGGGCTACAGGCATAGGCAGGGATCCGTGGATGTTGAAGACCGAAGTCAGTCGGAGCGGTGTGCAACCCACGTGTGCGAGGAGGGAGCGGGATCCTGTCCCGAGCACCCCCTTGCTGCCCCTGCCTCCCTCCCCACCCAGCTGAGCGCCCTCTGCATGGCCTGCACCCCTGCATGGCCGGGTCCCTCCCTGGGATGGCTGCTCCGCGGGGACAGGAGGGAGCTGCCCCAGGGGCCTGGCCTCAGGGGCACAGGTGACAGGCTGTACCCCATCCTCCTCACGCCCCCACTTTCCTCTCTCTGACCTCAGGGTGCTTCCCCAGAGTCCTGCCCTGAGGGGGGCCCGCTGGAGCTCACGGGCGCCGGCCCTGCAGGGGGAGATGATTGACAGGATTGAATACAACGTGGAACATTCGGTGGACTACGTGGAGAGGGCCGTATCTGACACCAAGAAGGCCGTCAAGTACCAGAGCAAGGCGCGCCGGGTCAGTGGCCCCCCCTCTGCCCATCAGAGCCCCGGGGACCACCGCGGAGCCCTCCCCACTCTGCCTTGACCCCAGGTCTGGGCTCTGACTGGAGCCCTCACCCCGAGGCCTTCAGCTCCCCACTGTCACTGCCTCCCTGGCTACATTCCAGGTGGCATCTTCCCCAGTTCCAATTCTGATCCTGTCCCCCGGGCCCCCAGGCCTCAGCTCCCCTCACAGACCCCTCTCCTTGGGTGCCCCGGCCCCAAGCCTCCCTCCCGAGTCTGAAGCCGCCCCTTCCCGCCTCCCCCGAGCAGAAGAAGATCATGATTATCATCTGCTGCGTGGTCCTGGGCATTGTCATCGCCTCCACCTTCGGAGGCATCTTCGGATAGAAGCCACCCCACCCGCCACCCCGCTCGGGACGGTCTGCCCTCAGGAGGCCCGCTGGCTGCTGCTGCCTTCTGGCTCGGAGCCCCTTCCTTCCCACCTGGTACCGCTCCTTTCTCGGCCGTAGGGCCCTCTGTACCCCCCCTGCCCTGAGCTGTCGTGTGCATGATCTCTGTGACAGTGTGTGTCTGTGCCGAGGAGCCAGCGGGGTGGGGCAGGTCCGCGGGGAACAGCCTCAGGACCTGGCCCGGGTCGCGCTGCCCGGGGTAGCCATGCTCCCCTTCCCCCGCCACCCGTACTCCCACTCCAGCCCGGGGTCTACCCTCTCCTGGGACCAGGGCGCTCTCCGGACCCCAACCTTGCCTCCTCCTCACTGGCCCATCCGCCCTGACCTCCGTCCTCTCCAGCTGTCCCCCAAAGCCGAGCCCCCCAAGGGGTGGGGACCAGCTGGCCACATGGTGCTGCTTTTCAGGTCAGGGGAGGGGTGGCCCTGAGAGACAGCCCAGCGCTAAGCCTCCAACAGCTCATCACTGCCAGGGAGGCTCCAGTGCCGTGGCCAGGTGGCTTCTGGCTGGGCCAGGACCGGGCTCCCTCCCCGGCCTAGGGGCAGAGGCCGCAGGTCTTGGCTGCCTCTTCTTCCCTCCCCACGTTCCTACGGCCCCAGGAGCAACCCCTCTGGGCTACGCCTGACCCCAGGTTAACATTCTCCAAGAGGTCGTCTGGTGCCTGGTTTCCAGCCACCTTCGAGCTCGGGAGGCAGGTGGGGCCCGTCGGGCCTCTGCCCTGGCCGGAGCGCACACCCTGGGCCAGCCACCCTCCCCAGCAGGCCTGTCAGGTTCTCAAGCCATCGTGTGTTGCATGTTTGGGACAGTGGTCCCCGCTCTCTTGTGCTCTGGGAAGTCCGACGTCACTTGAGGCCTACAGTCGCGTCCTGCCCTTGCTGTCCCCCCACGGACGTGCCACGTGGGTGTCTCGTGTCTGGGATGCAGTATTCAGCAGCCAGCCAGGGAGGAGGACCTCCCTCCTCCCCGTCTCGGGGCTTCTCAAGTCAGAATCGTGCCCCCACCCAAGAGCCCTCCTCCCCTCGGACCGGCTGGGAGTGTGCATGCGAGTGCATGCGGCAGGGGGCGGGGCCGCGCCTGGGCCCCGCCTTCCTTCAGCTCTGCTCCTGCCCAGTGACTGTGACCACCGTCCGTGTTGCCTTCTTGAACAGCGACTTCCCTCCCCTCCTTCCCCCCTTCACCAAAGGTCTTGGTACAACCAGCTGCCCATTTTGTGAAATTTTTATGTAGAATAAACATTTGTATCTGTATCCTGCCTCTGCTCTAGATCTGTCAGCGTCCCGTCTTAGAACTTAGGGGTCAGTGTGCATAGCACGAACAGGAAGGAGGGAGCAGAGGCAGAGGCTCCCCTGTCCTCCCTCAGCCTTCAGTCTCCCAGATCCTCTGGCCCCTCCATCCCAGCCTCAAGCCGGATGCCCGTTGGGTACTGTGGGAACGTGACTCTCCCCTCCTCCTCCTTTGCCCAGAAGTCACAAGGACCCCCCGATTCCCCCCACACCCCAGGGCAGGACTTGCCTGCCCTTCTGATCACTAGAAATCAGACAGGAGACAGGCCCCGAAGGCGACCAAGTGCTGGGCCGATCAGCAGCTGGTGCAGCTCAAGGCCAAAGGTCAGCCCAGGCCACAGGCTGGAGGACGCCTTTAACCAGAGGGCGACCAGAAGCTGGGCGATGGCCTCACGTCAGTGGGTCCCACAGATACATTTCATACTGCCCCCCCTTCCCTAATCCGCCTCGTGCTGGAATCGATGGGCAGCCTGAAATTAAACCTGTGCTCCTTGTATGTTAAAACGGTACTTTTCATCCATTGAAGTTCTTCAAGCCTCACCGGGACCTGAGGCATCAGGCAGTAGCCCTACCGGTAAAGGAACGCAAAAAAACGCGTTCAGGGTCAGAGCTGGAAAATGCCAGAGCCACAGTTCCACAGAAAGTGGTTTATTGCTTTTAGAACAAGAACTTTTGTTAGTAAAGAGGAACAGTTAGAACTTGAGAACTTTTCTGTAACAGCATCTTGTTAGCTGATAGAAGTAGGCACTTCAACAGAGAGAACTCCCGGCGTGCGACAAGGGGTGCGACAACAGGGCACAGCCGGGCCATCCGCACACACCCGGGTCCCCGCTCAGAAGCGGGGCTTGCGCCTGCGGCCAGTGTACGGGGTGTCCGGTCTCACCTCCCTGTGGCAAGAAAGTCACGGGCCAGCCTCAGAAAAAAGGACCAAAGAACCCCCAGGACCCCTTCAAATGGAGGGGAGCCGCGAGCGGCGCGGCCCCGGCGCTCACCTGCCCTGCCGCCTGCGGCGCGCCTTCTTCTCCAGCACCCACCGGCGGCTCTTCCTCACGATCCCGCGACTGGCGATCCTGTACGGGACCCTGCGAGGCAGACGCTGCTCTGAGGGGACGGAGGCCGCGGCCCGGCCGGCACCCAGGCTCACCCACGCAGGGCACCCCACGGCTCCTCCCCGAGTCGGGTGGCCTCGGACACCCCTTCCACCACAGAAGTCCCCACTTTTAGACCCCCTCTCCTCCCCCAGCGGTCCCCCCCAGGGCCAGAGCTGTTGTTCAGGAGGCGAGCAGGCGGGGAGAGGCCCCCACTCCCTCATGGGCGTCTCTGTGGCGCAAGACTACCTGCGTCTGTGTGTTTACTGGTCAGGTGCTGCCCGTGGGGCCGGCAGGGAGCCCCGCTCCTTTTGGGGCAACACAGGCCCGGATCAGCTCCTGAGAGCCTGGCACCGTCCGAGGAGAGCCGGAGGCCCCGTGCCCGGTGCGGCCCTGAGCACCTTGTTGGCGGGGGGGGGGGGGGGCACGCCTTGGGACAGACCACGCGGGGGCTCCCAGCAGCTGCAGGCGTCCGAGGCCGGAAAACAAGGCTGCCAGCTCGCGGCAGCCCCGACAACGATCCGCCAGGGCTGATCGTGGCCTCCAGCCCCGGCTGAGGAGAAAAGGGACCCCTCCCACAGCCCCGTGGCAGAAAGGCCCCGAGAACAGGGAGAGCCTTTACCCCCCAAAGCACATCCCCACCTGGCAGCTGGGATCAGCTTGTAGCATAATTCCTGCCACGGACGGGGGCTCGCCCTCTGAGTAACCGCCATGCCCCGAGCACCTGACTGCACGACCCGGGGATGTCCTATGGGTGCCGAGAGCCGGACTCGGCCCTGAAGAGCCCACGGCCGGGCCATGGCGAGGACCGGCCACACCAGGCAGAGCGAGTGCAGAGGCCCAGCAGCTGCTACGGGAGTGACACGCGAAGGAAAAGCAGAGTCCAAGAAAAACAAGAGGGCTGCTGAGGTAAGCGGGGATTTCTGCAGGCAGAGAAGTGGAGCAGCACCAAGACCACAGCGCCACAGGGCGGGGAGGCACTGAAAGGACCGAGCGGAACGTTCGGGGACAGAAGAGTCCTGTGTGCCAGGGACGAGAAGGGGAGGGCTCCCAGTGGCATCCTGAGGGTCTGAAGCACACGTGCCCTCCTTGCCTAAGGGCTGGTCCATCACAGACCCTGCCTGCTACTACTTCTCATCTGTTCCAACCTAGTAACGAAAGTCAGAATCATTACCAATCAATCAATCTCAAGAGGCGCCTGGATGGCTCGGTCAGTTGAGACTGACTGACTCTTCATTTTGGCTCAGGGCATGATCTCGGGGTTGTGACACTGAGCCCCACTTCAGGCTCTGCACTCAAGTGTAGAGTCTGCTTGGATTCTCTCTGCCCCTCCCGGCCACTCCCGCCCTCTACATACATACATACATACATACATACATACATACACAAATAAATAAATAAAATCTACTTAAAAAAAAAATCTCAAAATCTCACTTGGTTTATGGGCAAGGAGTGAGCGTGTTGTCCCTTCAGTAAGCAGGGGGCAGTGACACAGCGTGATCTAGACCCTTCGGCGTGTGCAGGCAGGGGTGCACGAGAGAAAACAGAAGTGTGCCCGCGAGCAGGGGGGCAGGAGTCTGAGGCACCCAGTGCAAAACAGGAGGCAGCGGCCAACTGGGGGCTGCAAGTGCAGGACCAAGCAGCAGGAGTGGGGGGCGAGCTGTGAGCCGCAGAAGGAGCGATGGGAGAGAGTCGTCAGGGCGGATGAAGGGAGCAGGTAGAGGCGGTGAGTGCCCCAGACCAAAGGTGCCAAGAGGGAAGTTGGTCGGAAGCGAGAGAGACAGAGTCCAAGAGAATGATTAGAAATGACAAGAACAGGAGGAGCCCCGGCTATCCTTCCAATGGACAACAGACTCCTGCCCCGCGCCCCCCCACACCAGGCTGAGGACCTGCAGAACTGGGGAGACAGGCCCGAGCCGGACACTGGGCCGAACCCAAGCACACGCTCGCTCTACTCCCCAACACGCTGCCAGAGGGTGGGCTCTCTCCCCTCCTCGAGTAGATGGGAAACGGCTGCTTACCGAAGTTTACAGTTAGCGCGTGTCGTCTGCAGACACCCGTGTGAGGACAAGAGGGACCGTGCGGTGGGTGCAGGGGGCTGAAGCACGGGCCGATCCTCTGTGCGGTGGGAGAGGGCGCCACTCGCTGGGAGCAAGTGGTGGGCACCTTAGATCAGAACACATCTCAAAGAGCCCCCCAAACCCCCATGGGATGGGCTGAGGAAGCTAAGGGAAATGATCGGTGGTGGGGATTTCAGGGGGTCAGAGGGCTCCAATGTGTGGCGGGCACGGGGAACACACTCGTGATCGTCCCCACTTGCAGCCTTCCAAACTCATTCATTCTGTGCCCACTGTTCCACTTAAATATTTGTCTTAAAAATCTTGGGGCTTTTTCACTCCCATCAACCAGAACGAAGAAATAACCCCTTCTGCTGCCTTACCATCGATTATCCAGTCAGCAAACTCTGGACACCGTTCACTGACAAGACCCTACTCTGACCTCAGGGACCCGCCAGCGGTCCCCGAGTTCTCCTGGCTGAGGAGACACCTGTCCCCCCAGGAAACAAATGTGCGGGCTTCAGAGCAGTGGAAGGTGGAGGGAAATAAGGGTAAGGAGAACTCAACCAAGGACACTGGAAGAGAAAAAAGGCAAGACAGAATCGCTTTTAAAAAATTAAGGGAAAAGGAAAGGACTCGCCGTGCTGCGGGGCTGAAGAGAAGCCCAAAGGGGCAAAGCCCGCGAGCAAAGGGAGGCCCGCGCAGCAGCGTCTGCCCCGGGCTAAGGCGCCGGTGGGGGCGCAGGCTGGGGAGGGGGCTGCCGTCTGGACAGACGCAGGTGCCAGGGGCAGCAGGACGCGAAGGACGGGCTAGAGCGGAGGTCAGAAAGACAGGAATGAGGAGGAAGAGCGGAGGAAGGGAGTCTTGGGGTGAACAGCAAGAGCTCGGCTTGGCCCCACACACCTGCCGAAGTCTGGTACGGGGACTCGGGAGGCGGTTCGAGGCTGGAGGTGGGGCTGAGGCCACAGGCATAAATCTGGAGCAATGAGGCTAGGGTTGGCGGCTAAGGCAGCAGAGAGAGGAGGGGTCCAGGCTGGGCCCCACGGTGTTTGGAGAAGGAACAGCCAGCGAGCTGAGACCGGGACGGTGAGTGGGAGGCCGGGTGAGGACAGCATCAAGGGAATGACTGGCTGCGTCAATGCCGACGGAGCAGGCGGGTTAAGAAGCCAGGAGAGAACGCAGACTGAGAAGCCACCACAGATTTGGCAGGACAGAGGCTGCTGTGGCCTTGACGGGAGTGGCCGGGGAGGAGGCGGAGGCAGGAGCAGGAGCGAGAGAACGGGGAGGCGCCGCAAGAGGCAGGTGTGAGCTGGGATCCGCAGGGGAGCCCCCGCGCGGGGGTGGCTGGTCGCCGGCGGGGGCTACGGGAGATGGTGCGGCGCATCTGTGAGCGGAAGGGAATGAGCCCAGAGAGTGGACAGGAGCGTGCGGCACAGCGAAGGGGATGGGGGGGAGGTCCGGGATGCAGATGGGGAGGGAAGGCAGACAGAGGAAGGACAGAAGGCCGCGTGGCTGTCCGGGGACATCCAGAAGGGCCCCAGCCGCCCAGCCCAGAGGTGGGGGCAGGCTCGGGCCTAGAGGGCTCCCGCTCTCGCCACCGTGGTGCCACTGCTGTACCTAGACCTGAAAGACCTCGTGAAAGTGGAGCGCCGCCACCTTCCTTCTGCCCCGTCTGCCAGCCCTGGCAGCAGCGCGCCCCCGCGCCCGAGGCAGCCCGAACAACTGCCCTACCTCTCACTCGTGAACTCGGACTCCTTGGCCTCCTCGTCGTCGTTACTCTCGTTCAGGGCCTGTGGGGACCACCGAAGTGCTCTTAGATCGTCCCGGCAGGCTCCGCACCTGCCTGCCCCACCCCAGAAGGCCGGCCCACCCAGGCCTAAGCCCTTCCAACAGGTACGAGGCTCAGCCCAAGCAGAGAATCCTAAGGCCACAAGCCTGCAAACTCTGGGTCCCTCACCTTTGGCAGAAAGGTTGAAGGCCCAGAAAACAGGCAGAGGTAGAACCTGAAACCAGAAAGCAGAGTGAGGGCCGGGCTCATAAAGCCCTGTTGGGGGTGGCGGGGCTGGGGAAAAGTCCTCAGGCACCCTCCCCGCCACACACAGGTGCAGAACGTGAGGGCCCTGGGGACCCAGCCCCGCACCCTCTCTGCTCAGCACGGGCAGCACGCTAGCCCCCAGCACTCACTTCTTAGCCTTGGCGCTGTTGGGGAAGTCCACTACCACGCCACCGGTGAAGCCAGCCTTGGTGGCCTGGGTCGTGATGAGCTCCAACTGAGGAGAGAACGGCGGCGAGTCAGGCAGGAGGCTGGGGGAGCAGACGGCTTCCTCTCTGCTCCCTTCCAGAAGCCAGTCTACCCCCAGGATGGACCCTGCCCAGGAGAACCGAATGTCTTCATCGGACTGTTCCCCATTCTGAGTCCCCAAAAGCCACGCAAAGGAAAATGCAGGCCGGAACCAGCAATTCCCCCCAATTCTCTCTCTAGCCCAGGGACCTGTCTCCCTGCTCCCATCTCACGGATGAAAGGCCGCCAATCGGGGCAAACTCGTTCACGGGAGGAGCTGCACACAGCTCCCCACTTGTCCTTCAGGATCTGTACCTCTAGTCCTCATCCCCACGGGTGACACTCCACAGGACAGATAGCTTTGCTGTTCTCACAAATCCTCCCCAACTTCTGTTCGCTTGATTACGGGAATCAGAATGAGCCTATTAACTGTAACACCCCACGTCTGTCGGGAGAAGATGTACGTCCTTATCCTAAACCCACAGATACCACCACTCTTCCCTAGGACACAAAACACGCCATCAGGGGCCAGAGGAACCGCTGCCGGAGGCTCGCTCCCTACTTTTCCCACCAGTCAGCAACAGTTCTGTCCCCTCCCAGCAGCGGGAGGGCAGGCGAGTGGGGAGCAGGACAGCTTCTGGGTGTCCCCCCGCCCCGCCCCTCTAGGAACCGAGGGGCTCACCTGCTCCGAGTTCTCAGGGTACAGCTGCAGGACAGCCCGGGCTCCACGGACCTACAAGCAACAGAAACCTCACTCTCCCACAAATGTACCACGGGCTCAGGACCCAGCGCTCCTCCGTGCCTTGCTCGCTTGGTATCTGAAACCCCACTAGCTATGTGACACTGTACAAAGGGCTTGGGATACAGCCGTGAAGACAGCAAGCCCTGGAACATTCGGAGCTCACGTTTTAGTGAGAAGGGCTGCCGATTTATAGTACTGATTTAGCGCCAAGAAAAAAATTCCATTACAACAAAGGACTGGTGAGTGACAAGAGACTGTGGGTTGGATTTACTTTTGGTTCAAGGAATGCCTCTCTGAGGGACACTTGAGCAGAGTCCCGAAGGTAGTGGGGAGCTGGCTAAACATAGGAGGGAAACCACTTGAGCAGAAAGGCAAACACAAAGGCCATCAGAACCTCGGATTAACTCCAGTGCACGTGTGACAGAAACCACGTGACGCACGAGCCCGGCCGGCCGCCTGCAAAAACCACCCATCCTAGGAAAACCAGGGATGAGGTGGGGAGATGAAGAAGACCAAGAAATATCTGGATCCCTTCAAAAAAAGTGAAAGAACTCATTTTTAGGACTTAAAATCTCAAACTACCTTCTAATCCTAGAATACAACCGAAATCAACACCATCAGTTACGAGGACAAGATAAAGCTTAGTAAAGGCTCGGTGATAAATAACCGCCTGCTCCCCATCTGAGCATGAGCAGGAGGGGAGAGTGGGGTGGGAGTCAGAGGATGTGGGCACACCGTGAGCCCTGAACACGAGCACTCTGTCCATGCCCCCAAACCAACTTTCGATTAAAATTCGGTGCAGTGGGGACACAGGAACTGTGATGGATCTCAGATTTCGACATCGACATCTTCTGTGTTTCGTTTAGGGATATCAGACCACTGAGCTTTCTCTGAAGACTGAAGACCTGGACAGAAGTAACCACAGTAAGGTCCTGTCACCCCTCTTGGGTCCTTCGGTCCCATCTGAATGGCTTTCCCGTGGACGCTTCCTGCCGCGTCACTACCTGCAAGAGGGATAAGCAGCCAGCCCAGACCGGGAGGAGATCTCGTACTCACCAGCACAGAGTACAGAGAAGAAAAGAAGCAGTACAGGCGCTTGGCAGGGACGTCCGACTTCTTGTTTGCATTACAGAGCCACTGTATAGCAGAGATGCTAAGAAAGGAAGGGACCCTGTCAGGAGAGGGACCAACACGCACTGCTCCCCCCACCGCCTCTTCAGGACTGTAACACCATGCGTATCCTTGAGCCCCAGGGGAAACCCTCCTGCCCATAATTCTTCTGGGCACGTGCAGATCCGCTCCAGCTCACCGTTCTACAACTGGACAGAAAAGGGTATAGGAGGTCAGCATGAACTTCCTGCGGCCAGTCCAAACAAGTATTTTCTCAACCTTGTTTCTCCACACATCTCGAATTTAAAATTACACAGCATGTCAAGGCTCGCTGCCACCTGCCCCTTCATTCCCTTCCGCTAATCAAGGACAAACCCCTTTACAAAACTTCATACAAACACACTCATTCACTCTCCTCCTCAATCCGTTCCTTTAACTGTACTTATTCAGCGTCTTCACCATCCCCAGATTTAAAAACCTCAAGCAGCTATTGCATACTCTTCTCAGGTATGCCCCCTTCACTGCTGTGCACACATATCCACACATCCCCATACCACGCGGATCTGTCCAAATGCCTCTCCCAGCTTTTACTCCCCTCTACCACTCTCCCGGGTCAGCGCTCCTCACCGTCTCCATTGCTTCAACAATCTCGCTTCTCTTAAGTAATCTTCCCAAAATACAGCTCTGATCTTGTCACTCGCTAGCTTTCCATCGACTACTCAATAAAGCCCACACTTTTCAGCACAGAGTTTAAAAATCCCTTATTCTTCTCCCACGATCTAGGAGACTCCTTTCCCTGGCCTCTTCTGTGCCTTTGTTCACACTGTTCCTTCGCCCAGAAACCCTCCCCATGACTATCCAAGTTTCTCGGAGCCTTCAAGGCCCAACCCCAACACTTCCTCCTCTTTAAGGCTTCCCTGTGTTCTCTGGCCTCTCTCCACCACGAGTCGTCTTCTCCAGACTCCCCAGTCACACTCCACACTCAACTTCGTGTTTAGTTGTGTGGCCCATGTCTTACAGCACCTAATACACCATGGGGAGTCTTAAAAGCAGGGACTGTGTTTTATTTCCACAAACTCCACAGCGCTTGGTACCATGTCCTACATGTAAGCAGTGCTAAAAAAAAATAATAATAATAATAAGCTTGCCATACCATCCCTTAAAAAACAAACAAAAAATGACAACTTACTCCTAAAACATACAGACCTTATCGCTGGCCTTCAGTTTTCCGCAGCTTAGAACATCTCACCCAATCATTACTAAAAGCAATTGCTATCCTTGAAATGTGATTTCCCCCCAATCTTGTTCCCAGATGTAAACTAACCCCTTACCCTAGAGAACATTTTCAAATCCAAATTTTACTGCTCACCCAGATCCCCACGGCTCAGGCCACAATCACAGGAGGAGGTATCCCCCCAGGTAAGGATAAAAGTTATGACTTCTTTCCTATCCCCTACCTCCACCCCATCAACAACACATTACACCAAATATTCAACAGACCTTTACCACATAAGACAAACAACTTCATGTTTCAAACAGTCATTTCAACGTTCACCTGTTATCAAAGTACTATGTAAATGCCCAAAACTTCACCCTGGCAACCCAGAAAGGTCCAAGCCACTGAAGAGACTGGAAAATTCTGGGCCGCTCTCCACTGCAGAGCTATTCAAACAGAAGGCAACAAGATGGCTGCTGGGGCCAACAAGATGGCTGCTGGGGCCAACAAGATGGCCGCTGGCACCCACAAAATGGCTCCTGGAGATGTGAAAAGACCACCCCTCCCCCTCTCTCCACTCCCCCCAGAGCAGACAGAGTATACCAGCAGTACCTGAACCTGGCAGCGCCAAGACGATCAAAGAAGTAGACAGTTTTAAAATACAAAAAAACCCACATAACTGGGGGCACTGCTCTAACCTGGGGATGTGTTTTGTTTTTTGTTTTTTTTGCAGATTTTATTTTATTTATATGACAGAGAGAGAGAGAGAGATCACAAGTAGGCAGAGAGGCAGGCGGAGAGAGAGGGGGAAGCAGGCTCCCTGCTGAACAGAGAGCCCGATGCAGGGCTTGATCCCAGGACCCTGAGACCATGACCTGAGCCGAAGGCAGAGGCTTAACCCACTGAGCCACCCAGGCGCCCAGGGACGTGTATTTTTAAGTATCCTGTGTAACTCTGCTGCATAGCCAGTTTGGGAAGCACGGACCTGCAGGACTAAAAGCAGGAAGCGAAGACTCTTCTCACCTGATACAACCATCAAAGGAGCCTGGTTTGAAGGGGATGCCCTGGCCCATGTCCCCCAGAAGCAGGTCTCCCTCAGTGTCTCGGTCCAAGGCCGCATCTACATTGGAGAAGAGAACATCAGGGAAACAGACTATGCATACTGCTCCACGCTCATGAAGAGTAGGCCGCTCCAGTGCTAAGTAGGACATACTTACCCAGCATGGCAGGGCTGATGTCGATGCCGACCCAATAGTGCCCTTCATCTGAGAGATAATCTCCACTCAGCCCAGAACCACAGCTGGAAGACACAAACAGGAATTCTTTTTTTTTTTTTTTTACAAACAGGAATTCAAAAGCATGAGTAGCAAAGACACTCCACCACCACCTGGACAACCTGAACTGGGCCCCAGGATCTCACCCAATATCCAACAGGTAACAGGGCTGACCCTCAGGCAGATAAAGGAGCTCCAAAGCTCGCCCAGCCATC
Organism: Potos flavus; assembly: GCA_028534135.1. Classification (NCBI taxonomy): domain Eukaryota; kingdom Metazoa; phylum Chordata; class Mammalia; order Carnivora; family Procyonidae; genus Potos; species Potos flavus. The sequence continues at coordinate 7,771,852 of CM052890.1, read as the reverse complement.
TTGGTCTGGACATCAATCATCCGTGAGCTGGGAAGGCAGAAAACACAAGTAAGTGATAAAAGAATTCTGAGCTAAAACATTGCCCGGGGTTGGGGGTGGAGGAGCAGACAGACAAAGAGGAAAAGGAACAATCACCCTGAGGTACTTTTCCCAGTCACCATACTCAACTATTTAAAAGTGACCCCAAAAATCCATGTAATACAGCAACAAGTTTTTTTGGGACACAAATTATAACTCAACCACAGTTGTAATGCTAATGTGAAGGGAACAAATCACTTAGCTAAATGACTAATCATTGGGGATTTTCGACTCAGTATAAGTTCTGATGTGGTTGTTACTTAAAAACACATTTTCTGGGTGCCTGGGTGGCTCAGTCGTTAAGTGTCCGCCTTCGGCTCAAATCATGATCCCAGGATCCGAGTCCGGCTCCCTGCTCTGCAGAAAGCCTGCTTCTCCCTCTCCCACTCCCCCTGTTTGTATTCCCTCTCGGGCTCTGTGCTCTCTCTCTGGCAAATAAATAAAATCTTAAAAAAACGAAACAAAACACATTTTCTGGAAGAATTACCCACCATAGTTACTACTGTATAAGGCTCAACAATGCGCAAGAAAAATCCGTAGCAGTATAGTCCATGATAAATATAACGCAAGCCACATAGAACTTTCTTAGTACAGTGATTAAAATGAAATACATAAAATTAACTGTAGTAATAGTTTGCCCAAGCCCATATACCTGAAAACATACCTTACTTAACCCAATATGCTCTAAACATTTTCTTCATATTAAGTAATTCAAACTAAATATTATTTGAGTCAATGACTACAACTAATAAAAACAGGTCTACAGATTTGTCTATCCCAAGACCAAGAGAAAGAATCCCAAAGAGCTCTGCAGCTGGAGAAAAGTTTATGTTGCTACATAATGACAACTGGGCCAGAGATTTCTGCTGACTTTCTTGGTCTTGGGCCCTAATTTAAATGGAAAGAAGAGAACAATTATTTCTAGACCAGTGTATCAGAAAGGGAAGGCTTGGAAATATCTGTTCTAGCCTTCAACTGTTAAATGACTTTATAGTTACACAACCGCCCTCCGAAATGCAGATCCTACACAGCAGTTCGCATGAGAACTTAAAGACCTACAAGCATTCTATGAATACGCCTTCCCCTCAACAGCACCGACCCCTAACACGTATCCACGGCCCCCTCCCGATTTCACCCCATGCTTCAAACATGTTGTCACTTAAAACTCTGAAAACCATCTGGAGAGAGCACGCATGATCCACCCCCATTTCAATGCTAGTTTACGGAGGCCAAGATGATTCCGAGGTTTATTTAACGCTGACTTTCCCACTGTTAGGAACTGGAATCAGTCCTTGTCCCTTCGTTCCCCCACATCCCCAAATTCTGCGTGCTCTCCCAGCAATGCCCGCCGTTGGGTCAACTTGCCGGTTCCCGACCCCCGACAACAGGTGGGTTCCCCTTACTTGCGCACGTATTTCCGGGCTTCATTCTTGTCGTAGAACTGTGGGAAAGAAAAAGAGAAGAGCAGTAGAGGAGGAATCAACACGAGGCAGCCCCACAGGCGGAGAGAGGGGTACGCGCGGGGCAAAAGCCTCTCACCAGCTCCGGTGGCCCGCCGTGCTCCGGTCTCTTGCTGCGGAACGCCATCTCCACGCCTCAGCCTCGAGACTGGAACTGGCGTTCCGGAAATCCGCCTTTTATGTCATCGGCCCCACGCCCTCCTCTTAATACGCATGCTCCGCCCCTCTCCCCGCCTCCTGTTTTACTCGATTGGCTACAGGGCAGAAGCGCCGCTAACAACGCACGCCGCCCATTGGCCAGTTCGTCCTGCACCGCCCGCATGGTCCGTCCAAGATGGCAGCCAAGCGCGATTTGAGGTGGTCGCGGCGGTTACTGTGGAGGTTGTGGCTGGTCCCGACCGCTTCGCAGAACCCGGGATCCGGCCTGGGCCTAGAAGCGAGGACTTATTCCCAGGGCGACCGCCCATACTCGCGCACCGCGCTCTATGAGCTGCTCGGCGTCCCCTCCACGGCCACCCAGGCGCAAATCAAGGCGGCCTACTACCGGCAGAGCTTTCTCTACCACCCGGACCGCAACTCGGGGAGCGCCGAGGCTGCCGAGCGCTTCACGCGCATCTCCCAGGCCTACTTGGTGCTGGGCAGTGCCACCTTGCGTCGCAAGTATGACCGCGGCCTGCTCAGCGACGAGGACCTGCGCGGACCTGGTGTCCGCCCCTCCAAGGGGCCCGCGGGCGGTGCCGGCTCGCCCCGCGCCCCGCCACCTGTCTCTCGGGCCCACGGCCGCGGTCAGGCCGCGGCGGGCGTCAACCGCACCATGTTCGACTTTGACGCCTTCTACCAAGCGCACTACGGAGAACAGCTGGAGCGCGAACGGCGCCAGAGGGCCTTGCGAGAGGCCCTGCGCAAGCAGCAGGAGGACCGGGCCAAAAAGGGCTTCCGCTGGGACGAGACCCGAGACACGACTTTTGTGTTCCTTCTCCTTACTGCCTTCGTCCTCATAGGCTTTCGTTTTTAATTGGCGAGGAGGAAAGGGGAGCAGCCCCCAGCCAGCCTCAAGAAAATGGCCTTTCCTGTCTTCTTGAACCCTTTGCTTTCCATAGTCTACCTCTGCTGGGGTCCGAAGGAACTGCTCTCCCCCTCTTCTTCCCCGCCCGCCCAGCTTAGCCATCCACCTGCACGTCCCTCCCCTACGGTCCAGGAAAGAAGGCTTTTCGGTGCCCAAGAAAGAGGCCCCAAGAAGAAGAGTCCCCAAAGCCCGAGAGTGAAGGGTTTTCTGGAATCCCTTGGGTGCCTGCTTCCAGAGGTTGCCTTCCTGATGTTGTCAACTTCTGGAAGACGTGCTCTGGCTTTATTGGAAAGCCCTGAGCAAGTTGTCTGCTCCTGCCCCACGTTTGTACCGTGGGGCTCCTGTGTAACCTTGAACCGTGCAATGTGACCAATTGTTGGCTGCCAAAAGAAAAATTCTGGGGTTGTACGAACCTTGTCTTTCTGTGAGTTCCCCAGCCACAGGTGAGACCTGATGTAGGGTAAGAATGGGATCTTTGGAAACCTTGCCATTCTTGTATGATCAGCCCCAGGCCCCACTCCCCCTTCTGTTGGTGGCATGTGGGAGTGGGAAAGCAAGGTCACAGAGCATAAGGAATCAGAGTGTTCCTGTGCCCATACTTACCTAATGTATGACCTCAGAGAAATTACTCTGTGGCATGACAGCAGAGGAACAAATAATTGGCTCTCTTGAGGTCTGTCACCCTTTGTTATCCAGAGTTCTAACGGGCTCAGTGATTAAAACATGATGTTAGTAGAGTCAGGTTTATCCTTGGTTCAGTGTGCCTGTCTCCTGGTCATTTCTTGGCCAGCCAGCCCCATGCTAGCTGTGCAGCCCCGTCCCCTCCCTGAAAGAGAGCAACGAACTGGGAGTTTGGGTCCAGCAAACTGGGACTGTGGCCTGTCCTCTTGTTTAACCCCACGAGTCAAGTCCTTGAAACTTGGCAGCTTGAGTGTGGAGTAGATGGTACTTCTAAGGGAGAGGAGGCGTAGTGGAAACTTGGTTCTTTATTCAGAGCTGGCTGCGGCTTTTTTCTCTCTCGGTTTCTAAGTCGAGCTAGGCAGTTGGTCACCACTTGGCTGGAGCTGTAGTAGTCAGGCTCTTGATTCTGTGTCCCTGCACGTGGTGTGGGGGCGGGGAGGGGGGCGTGAGATTTCAGCTGCTCAGGTATTTATGCACTGGGGCTAAGTGTAAAGCCGTGGGATAGGAAAACCTTTGCAAGAGCTCTACCACAGGAGTGAGGACAGAAGCGTGGATTCTAAACAAAGCCAGAGGTGCTTGGTGTATTAGTAAGAACTCCTGCTCTTGAGAAATCCTTGTAATTAGGATAAGGCCACAGCTAGTACAGATTGGCGTCTCGGAAATGATTTTGATTCTAGCCTTGGAGGTCAGGGGCAAAATCTTAGGACTTTGCTGTGACCATACGATTCAGTGGTAAAGATTCAGTGGTGAAGATTTGAGCCCACTTTGGATTCAGACTTGGTAGGCTCAGTTAGCCTTGGTTTAGGGGGAGGGGCAGATGTACTTTTAGAGAGAACATTTAATGTTACTATGTTTCATATTTGGAAAACAAGTGCTTTTTGAAATACAAACAACAGGAAGTGCTCGGTGTGGTAGAATGTGCCAGAAACTAGTGATTCGCAACCAAGCAGCTGGACAAATAACGGAGTGTCCTCGGGGCGAGATTCCATCAGAGTTTCTATCAAAAAGGATTGGGGTTCTTTGGGGTTTGTAAAAGCACTAGCGGTCTGTAATAGCTGGGACCTCTCTCATGGGTGGCTTGATATAGACCCCCCAAGTTTGTGTTCTGTCAGTGAATATCAAAGCCAAGAACATTCCCTGGGGCCCCAGAACACGGAGGTATATAGAAAGTTCCAGGAGGTTGGGGGAGGGGCAGACCCCGTGAAACTTCTGGAACATTCCATGCAACTCTGAGCAGGATGGTCAATAAAGTTTATTAATCATCGAACTGTAAGACTCCCCTTAGGCCTTAGAACCAGACTCACGCTATTCTTACAGTGTCATCCTGCCTGCCTCAGATTTTTTTTTTTTTTTTTTAGCCCAGAGCTGAACTCTACTCTCCCTAAAATGGAGTCTGGGCCCTTTATGGAAGGGGAGATGTGTGGGAGGCTTTTTGAAGGATTCCCAAACTGGTTCCCATCATATTTCCCCCTTCCCACCTTTCCCCCTTCTCCTAAGATTGCCCTACGTTGTTCCTTTCTCAGTTTCTTAACCTGCCCCAGGGAGGAGAGGCTGAACCATGCCGTGGATATTATCCCCTGCGTTCTAGGGGCTGCTGCCCAATTCCGGATAGTGGAGGAAGGCTCAGACATGTTCAACTCTAGTCCCTTTTCTGCTTTTGATTACAAACTAAAACAAAACTTCCTCGAAGGTTGGACCTAGGACCGGAGAAGGATAAGAACAGCCCAGGCTGCCTCAGGCTGTGTTCATTGGGTTGGGAATGGGGTTGCAAGTTCCGTATGACGGTGAGTGAGCCACACACACAAGTCCTGAACGAGGAGACACGGACAAGACAGTAGTCAAAGGTGTGTACTTGTATAGGCAATTCTGATACTGTCTTTGGACTCGATCAAGACTTTATTTCTCCTGAGCCAAACTTTGCCCTTTGTTGCCTTTTGTTTATTGCTGGGTGAAATCATCCTTTACAGATCCCAGTGCTGAGGGAGTAGGATTTCTTGCTTCCCTTCCGAGGTTCTGGCATTTTGTTCACTTGGTGCACCTCGCCTTCCATAACGATCCTAGCATGAGCCAAGATGAATACGAATGGCGTATGAGTTGTCCATTTGGTCATTATATATATAATGCGCGTGCGTGTGCGCACACACACACACACACACACACACAGTCCTTATGATCACAAACCTAGGCACCAAGGATGGAGCCCAAGTGAATGGCCACCATACTCCTTTTTGGGGAAATGGCAGCAGGGTGGGGGTGGCATATCTCAGACCTTCCTGGAAGGTCACCAGATCCCAGGAAGAGAGGCTAGGAAGTGGTGTTCCTTCAACCCTCTGTCTTGAATAGAGTGCACTAGAAAAGTGGGCTCTATCCTGCTCTTTGCCTCCTCTCCATTCCTCAGCCTTGTGACAAGATCACACACTGCCACCTGCCTATGATCAGGATCATGGGAGAAGGCCTGCCTTGCCTGCCCTCAGTACCTTGGTTTGAAGGCCCAGCTTGTGGGCCCGGTGACCGTAGGGTTGGTGCAAAGCAGTTGAGGGTCCCTCTGTTACCACGTGAGCATGACCGTGAGACCTGAATCTAGGTCCTCACGGTGAACTTGCATATACTGAGAACGCTCCGTGCCATCATCCCCCAAGGAGCAGAGGCAGAGAGCTCCTCTTCACCACTTGCTATGAGGTCATGGTCATGGCATCTCTATATATCTCTTCAGGCTGGGGTCCTCTAACTGGGCTTGAGGCGTGTTCGCCCTCCCATCCCGCTTTGGCCCCTTCAGCGTTCACACCCTCGGTTCTGGGAGGGAGCTGCTGGTAGACAAGACGAGGCCTGTTTCAGGAGAACCAATGGGCTGTGATTCGAGGTCCCACAGGCCACACAGCCAACCTGCACACCGTGTTTGGCTGTGGCTGGCACAGCATCTTCAAAAACTTCAGCCAACTTTCCAAACTTGGGAGACTGCATAAAAAACGAGATTTCTGACTTCTCTCAAAAAACGAGAAAACTTGCTGCCATTGCGCTCACTTACACACTTGTACTGGCACCTGGGAAAAGCTGTAATATCTGCCTTTTAGAGAGGCCGTAGCTCCCTGGTTTGCTGCGCTCCCGCTGACAGAGGGGAAGCGGAAAAGGCCTTGATCTACACACTTGGCCATTTTGCTCATAATAGAGAAATGTCTCCGTGTCTATCAAGAAGGGAAAAAAAGGGACCATGCATCTTCCAAAAAATGGGAGAGGGTATATTTCTTTGTGGAAATGGACTGCTTTGCCCCTCTGTGAGCTTCGTAGCCCCTGCAGACATTTGAGTTTGCAGATCCCCGAGGCTACATCATATGTTGTTAGGAGAGCTCACACTTTAAGCAGGGAGGCAGAGTATAAGGCTTATTTTCATTGTGGGACAAGAAGGATCTTTTGAGAAGTCTATAGCAGTGGCAAGGCCCTGGACAAAGGCAGATAACATCAATTCCTGCACTCAATCATTTGTGTGAAATCCTTGTATAAATTGGGAGAAACCAACAGCTAGTCCAACTTGGTCTCCTGAGCCATTTAATTGTCTCTAGCCTTGGAAGTCAGGGACAAGTTGTTGGCCCTGGCTTTGCAGTGACCACACCACAGTTCAGTAGTAAAGATTTGAGCCCACTCTGGTTCAGGCCTGCTTGGTTCAATAAGCCTTAGTTGTCCCCCCAATTATGTTTTATATTTGAGACATAAGGCAGGAAGCTTAGGAAAATACTCAAGATAGTGATATCTGAACGAGGATGTGTACACAACAGACTTTCTTAAAAAGGCAGGAACTCTTTGTTTTTATCAAAAAGGGATAGGAGTTTTGTTATTTGGACAACTTTTTGGTTTTGGTTTGTAAAAGCCCTGGTGGTCTGTAATAGGTGGGACCTTTCTCAGGGGCCCCTTGATGTAGACTCTCTCAAGTTCTTACAGAGGATTGCAGTCAGGGACATTCCCTGGGGTCCTGGCACCTGGAAACAGAAAGTTCCAGAAGTTGCCAGGTGGCAGAGAAGGAACCCAGGCTGGCTGGAACCTTCCAGAGCCTTCCAGAACATTCCATGTACCTTCAAGCATGAGGGTTAATGAAGTTTATTAACCATCCAACTTGAAGACTTTCCCATGGCCCAGAACTGAGCTCACTCCACTCTTTTGGTATCTATACCTACCAGCCTCAAGTCTTTTTTATGCCAGAGCTGAACACTAAAAGGGCCTTGTTCCCTACCCCTTCTAAAACTGAGTTTGAGCTCTTTAAGGAAGGTGAGTGGTGTAAGACCCACGAAAGAATATCAACTGGTTCCCTTGGTAACATTTTTCTCTCCTCCCAGCCCCTCCCTTAGGGTCCCTTAGGGTCGGTCATTCCTTTTTCTTCTTACAAGACTGCCTTGGGGAGGGGAGGCTGAATGACTAGGCAGTGGACATTAGCCTCTGCCTTCCAGAGGCTGCTCCCCAATTCACGATAGTGGAGGAAAGTTCAGACATGCCCAATCTCGACTCCTTTTCTCTTTTTGGTTACAAACCCACAACCCTGGAAGCAGGGACCAGGAATGGAAAGCCAAGACAAGAGGGGCCCAGCTTGCCTTAGGCTGTGCTGAGAATGTGGGAGGTCTTCCAAAGCTGCTCAGTCTTCTCTCATCTCAGGCAGGTACCCTGTGATTCTGGTGTCCCTCAGCCTCCAGCAGCTCAGGTGCTAGCAGCGAGGACAGCGGGAAAACCAAGGCCAGTGCGGGTGGAGCTTCTCAAGTGGGCGCCATCTGCATGCTTTGACCGCATCCCTAGCTGGGGCACATCTGACTGTCTAGACCCGAAGGGCTCTGAAAAGCTCAAGTAGGCCAGTCCCTCCACCCACCGCTGAAATCCCTACAGCTGCCATCAAGCAGTCACGCAGGCACTGCTCGCACATCCTTCCTATGGTTTCCACCCATTGGTCTTGACTCTGACCTCTGGCTCTACATCTCTAGCCCTTGCAGGTTCGGAGGCTAACCATCACACGTATCTCAGACGGATCCTTCAACTGTTCATCGTGGGATTTAGTCCCAGTCCCCTTTCTCATCGTGTGCATTAGGGACATGCTAAGGAGACCGACGGTGGTGGTTTGTGAGGGGGTGGGTCCCTCTTACAGGATAAAACTTCAGTGAAGAGTAGAGCCAACGCAATACTTTCCTTTTTCTAGATGGTTCCATCCCTATTAACGTGGACCAAGATCACATTCACCTCTATAGCGCTCTGCCTGCCCCCTCCTGTTTGTAGGACCTTCCAGGCCTCCCTGCCAAACTGCATCTCATTACACTTGACCTAAGGTGACCCAGGGCCTGTTCCTGCTCTCCCAACTTCTTGTCCCACCCTTATCGGCCAAGCTGGCTACCTAGCATGAAAACCTGACCTTCAGCCTCACAGAAGCCCCTCCACCCCTCCCGGGAGATGGTCCTTTGGGGGGCCACAGCTGGAACAGGTACCATCCCGGCTGGGCTTACAAACCCAGGAAGAGAAGAAGGTGCATACAGGTGAGGCAGCTGGAGAACAGTGACGGAGCAGAATGTGCTTCTGGCCACAAGGTAAGAATCAGGAAAGACTCCCATGGGTTGGTAGTCAGAGAAGGCTTCCTGGAAGAGGCAGCAGCAGTGCTGGACCTGAAGGACAGTTGGGCTTTGGATGGGCAGAGAGGAAGGGAAGGCATCTCAAGAGGAGGGCGTGCGGGAGCTCAGGTGTGAAGGCTGCAGCAGCAGAGCGGCTGGTTGAGGGAGCAGAGACCAGTCGGGCGGCATCATCATCCTCATCATCACATTTATTGACGGCCCCTGGGAAGTGGGGCTGGGGACAGAACATACAAAGACAAGGACCTGCCCTCAAAAAGTTTCCATTCTAAGGAGACGGGGACAGAAAAATACAGAATGGTCTTTCCTGGGGATGGCCCACTCGCATCTGTGCAGGTCAGGAGCCCCTGGCCTACCTTGCCCCAGGGTCCGGAGCGGGAGTGGGGCACAGAGTAGCCCCATGGTGTCCCTGGCCCCGCAGCTGGGGCCTGACCACCTGGCTCCTAGGCGGTAGGCCCCAAAACTGGGGAAAGATAGGAGCAGGACGTGATGGAACGCGCTCCTGTCGGCCTTGGCATTGTGCTAGCCCAGTGGAGTGGTAGGGTGCGTCAGGCCCCCTGGGGGAAGCACGCACCTTCCCGGACCCCCAGCAGGAAAGTTCTTTCACTGGGGCTGGCCCTTACCCTGGAGGCCCCAGCCAGGGAGGAAAAAAAGGCAGCGTTTCCTCAGCGCCAGAGGCACCCTGCCCACCCCACCTCCGGCCCTCTCTCTGGGCATCTTCCAGGTGACCCTCCTCCCCAGCTCAGCCTCCAGGGCCAGGGCCTGCCTGAGGCCAGGGGGAGGGGCCTGCCCCTCCCCCCACCCAGACAGTGGGGGAGGAGGAGGAGCCACAGATCAAGTTTGTCTGGGCCCCCCAATGGGGGGCCATACCCCGGATCCTACCGGTGGGGGGGCTCTGGCTGCGAGGGCCGAGGGCTCAGCAGCGGGGCCGGGCCAAGGGGGCACCCGGGGGAGCCCTTCAGAGGGGGCACTGGGCGGGAGTCCAAGGGAGGCAGGCTCCGGGGCACTGCTGGCGGCCCCCGGGCGGCCCCGGTGGGCAGGACGGCTGCGGCGGGGAAGGGTTTGGGGGGGTCCGCAGCAGCAGTGGGGGCCGGCTGGGCAGACCGCTCCCGGCGCCGCAGCAGCTCCTGCAGCTTCTCCGCCTGGGTCCGCCTCAGGTGGGCCAGGGCGCGGCCGCGCTGGAAGGCAGGCAGGAAGGCCTCCAGGCTCTGCTCCCCCAGCAGCAGCTGCTCCATCTGCTCCTGGGATGGGAGGGCGGGGACAGTTGGAGAAGAGCCCCCCCAGAGACCTCTCCCCCTCCCACCCCGAATCTCTTCCAGGGGCGACCACCCCACAGCGGGGAGATGGGGCCCCTGAGTTCTAGCCTGGGCCTTGCTGAGGGACTGGGGACGCAGGGCCTCTGCTGGGTGGAAGATGAGGCAGAATCAGAGATGGGGACACACTTGGAGTAAACTTAGGTGTCTCTCATCAAGACCCCTCCTCCGCTACCTCCTTGGACTCACTGAGCACCGTGCTCCCAACCCAGCACTGAGAAGTTCGTCCCGGCTCCTCTCCGGACCCAGTCTACACTGTCCTATGCTGAGACATTCACAGCTGGGGAGGATGAGCCTTGCTGTCCAAGGCGGACAGCTGGATGGCAGTGTAGCGGGCTCTCCTGGGGCCAGGCACTCAGGGTGGGCTTCCTGGAGGAGGGGCTCTCAACGCTGCATCGTAAGAATGAAGGGGAGGCGATGATAGGCTGGGTCTCCCTCCCTGCCGTCCCCAGGCCCCGCTGCCCCTCCCCTCACCTCAGCCTCCTGCTCAGCCTCTTCCAGCTCGGCCTGCAGCCAGCCCAGCGCGCAGTGGGGGCTCCAGCGATGCACGCTCTCCTCTGAAGGCCACAGAGGGACAGAGTAAAGGGCACCTGCCTTCAGGGCCCGTGACCCAAGACAAGACAGGCCAGAGCCCCAGGGCCCAATCCTGACTCTGACCCCCTGTGTGACTCTGCTTCTCTCTGGAGCCCCAGGGTCCTGCCCATGGGATCTGTTTGCGAACCTCCGCCCGGGCTTCTGCCCCAGTCCTAGCGCAAAAGAGGAAGCAGAGGCTTTGCCCCCCAGCGCACCCTGGGGCCGCTTTTCTTCCCCTACTTACTCAGAGCCCCCTTCTGGCTTTTCCAACCCAGGTCTACTCCTTGACGGCTCACTTCCCCAACTCAGTTTTCCAAGAGCAGCACCCCTAAGACTTGCCCAGGGAAGAGGGCTGCCCAATTCCTGCCCTCCAGAGCCTCGCCCTTCCCAAGACCAGCCAGCCCGAAAGCCAACGGCGCCCACCGCAGGCAGTTCTCCCAGGTGTCCCTCACCCAGTCGCTGCAGCTTGTCCGCACAGCTCTCGGCCACCTCTCGAAGCTCCTGGTACTTGATGGCCAGGGCGGCCCGGCCCATCTCCAGGCGGGGCCGCAGCGCCAGGTTCTCCTTGGCTAGCGCGTAGTTGGAGGCCAGGCACGCCTCGCGCTCCAGCTGCAGGCCCTGGAACTGCCGGAACAGAAGAGCCGGGAGGCCCACTCAGGGACTCTGCCTACGTCCCCCTACTGCCCTCCCCCACCCCCCGCCCCGGGCACGGGGCCCAAGGGCCAAGCCAGAGGCACCCCCGCCTTCAGGATGGCGGGCTAACAGGTGGAGGGACTCCACGGGGCCTGGACGGGGCTGTGCCTTGAGCTCCCTCTCTGGGCCTCAGTTTCCTCTTCTACAAAGTGAGCGGAAAGCAGCTACCTTCCGGGGTTGTTGTGAGCCCAAGTGAGGAAAACGATGACCGCCTCCACAAATGTTAGTTAATTTTTAATTTTTCAATTAATATGTCTGCTCAGGTCCCTGAGGAGTCCCCCGCCCTCCTCTGTCCCATTTTCCATGCATGGGCAGCTTCCCTCTCGTTCCAGGCCTTTGTCTGCTTCCTCCTCAGGTGTGTGTGCCGAAAACACTCCCCCCTGCTCCTACTCTCCAGAGTGATGTCTTCACCCTGTCCCCGCATGGTACCCCCCTCGAGCCGCCCTGTCTTCCCTTCGCACCCCTCCTCCTGCCCTCCAGTGGAATCCCCACACCCCAGGGGATACACACCCCCTTCTCCTCCCTGATCCCCAGCACCTGCTCCCAGCTTCTCCTTCTCTTGCAGAAAGCAGACCCCCTTTCTCTCCTGGCTCTGGAGAATGCTTCTTCCTTCTGTTTGTCGGAGGGCCAAGCCCCCCTCCCTGCCCCTGGAGAACGCACTACCCTCCATCTGTCCCCTGTAGGATGCACATCCCCTCCTGTCTGCCTCCCTCCAACAGACACTTTTCCTTTCTGCCCCCCACAGACAAGCAGCCCGGGCCTATCTCCCGTGAAATATACAACTTTCTCTTATGGTGGCCTACGGAATACACGCCTCAGCTTCCAGTACCCTCCCCGACGGAAGCCACAAAGCCCCCTCCGGCACCCCTAGAATGCGGACGCCCCCTCAGAGGTCCCCCCAGGTGTCAAGCAGGCCCCTAGTTCTCCCCTATGGAAGGCGCCTCCCCTTTCTGGCCCTACAGAACGTGGGTGTGCGAGACAGGGCCCCCCACAACACAGCCACCCCCTGTCCCCGGAACACACCTCCCCGGAGCATCCGCTGGAGGACACGCCTCGCGGCCATCCCGGAGGTGCACGGGCGCCTCCCTGGGTCTCCGGCGCCCCACCCGCCCCAGGCCGGCTCTGGGCGCCCCCTTCCCGGGGGGCGGCTCCGCGGGGCCCAGTCGGACGTGCCAGGTTCCCGCGGCCTCGGCGGCCCGGCCCGCGCGGCCCTTCGGTCGGCCGGTAGGTCCGGCAGGCCGCGGCCCGTCCCCCGCGCCCCCCGCCCGCGCCCCCCGCGCTACCTTCCTGCTGAGCCGCACGATCCGGTCCAGCTTGGGCTCATCCTGAAGCAGGTCCCGGAGCTGCCCGGTGCTGAGGATCCCAAAGCGCCCCGGGCTGCCGGGCTCCGGCCCCGCCCGCGCCGCCCGGGCCCGGTACATGCCGCCCGCCCGCGCCCCCAGCTCGGCTGCTGGCTCGGCCCGCTCGGCCCGCTCCGCCCCGGCTCCGCTCCGCTCGGCTCCGGCTCCGGGATCCGGCTCTGGCTCCCGCCGCGCGCGGCGCTCCGCCGCCAGAGGGCGCCCCGCCCGCTCTTAAAGGGGCCGCGGCGCTGGGGCTGGGGGTGGGGCGGGAGGGGGCGGGCCGCATGCCTGGCAGCCCCGGCAGAGCCGCGCCTCCCGCACCCGCGAGCTGGCGGCAAAGGCATCCTCCCGCCGCCAGGCGGGTACCTGAGGCCGTCTGTCTCCGCACCCCTTCTCCGACCGTCATTCACCACGCCCCCCCCACACCCCTCCCCAGGAGCGGACGCTCCCACCCCAGGCGTTTACAGTTTGCAGGGCTATTTCACATTCCTCCCTTGGATTCGCACAACAATCTCCCGTGTTTGGCTGGGCGCCAGGAGCTTCTGCCCTGTTGCTAACTCAGACGAGTCATTTACCTCCCCAAGACTCAGTGTTCTCTTCTGTAAAATGGGGCGATGACGCACACCCTAAGGATCGGAGCTAGTGAATGCATGTAGCCAGTGACCACCTAGTGTGAATGATTCTTCTGTTAGAGATGGGGGAAACAGATGCACACCGATGATGTCATCTCCCCAAAGTCACATTACAGGTAAATGATAGGCAGGTTCAGTTCTTCCTGCCTGTGCAGTGTGCACGGAGCACGTGGTGCCTCTCTGTGCGGGGCGCTGGACTAGGCTCCCTGAGGCCATGATCTCTGCCCTCAGAGAGCTCGCGGATTGAGGCAGAGTCACATTCTCAGCTTCCTTTAGTACAGGGGAGAATGGCAGGTGTCACCACGGTTTGTCTTCCTTTGTGATTCCCACGTGGTGCCAGAGGCTGTCAGGTATCTCATCTTCAAGAATAGGCTGGGCCAGTGCCGTGGTCAGGAGACAGACATTCAGAGATGAAGTCACTTGTCTAAAATCAAGCAGCGGTGACCAAGCTTGTTTCAACTCACTGCGCTGAGAAAGCACAGAGGTGGGACCAGGACAGTCAGAAAGCCTCACGGGGGTGCGGGTGGGGGTGGGGGGAGACAACAGAAGAGGTGATATTTAAGCTGGGTTTTGAGGGATGAATAGGAGTTCTGAAGCTGAAGAGAAAAATAATGAACCCAGAGAGAAGTTCATCAGTCAAGGACTCTCCCAATCCAGCCAGAGCACACTGGGCATGGTAGAGATATGTGAGAGAGACAAAATGGGCTCTCCTCTCTCTCTCTCAGGAGAGGTGCCTGATGGAGCCGAGCAAGACCGGCTTGTTGACAGACTGTGACGACAATTTTCCTTCCACATTTTTATGGTAACTGAAATTTGGTTTTCCCCTTCAAGACTCAGCTGGAAGACCGCCGCCTCCAGGAAGCCCTCTCTCCCTCTCCAGGCTGGGTTGTGCGCCCCTCTCTTCTGGGCTCCTACAGTCCCTGGTGTCCCTCCACCCTCCACCCTCCACCTGGCCACTACCAAGAACACCTCTGCACTTCCCAATTTCCTGGCTATGATCTCCCCAGCTCTGCTCTGCCTCCTCAGGACCCCTCTACCTGGCCCTCCTTTGGCTCCTTCCTCCTCTGGGCTTGAAGATTTCTTCACTCTGGGAGGCACTCGTTTGATCCGATGGGAGACGCTTGCCTCAGCTCGTCCCCTCTTTCTTGCCTTGCTCAGTGGACCCTCTGTTGAATGTCCCACAACGACACATCCCGTAACCCTTCCCCACACTCAGACCCTCGCACCCACTCCTGCCCTCTCGGGACATAACTCTGCTCCTCATCCCATGGAGAAGCTTCCACCAACTTTCTGCCTCGCCTCTTTGGGTTTTTTCTGCATCTGCCCTAGAGTCCTTCCTTCCCCGCTGCGTCCAGGAACAGCAGCCCCCCTTGTTCCAAAGCCAACCCAGGTACCTTTGCTATGGGTCTCACCTTCACCTGCGTCCCCGGAGATGCCTTGACTCAGTCTAGTAGTTAGTCTCTCTTCCCGTCTCTGTCTCTTTCACCTTTAATCTCTGCCTTTAGACTGCCACCTTCCTTTCACCACCTTCCTTTCGCCACCATACCCGGTATTGCGAAGTAACTTGTGATGGACTGAATACTTGTGTGCCCGTCCCCCAAATTCATATGTCAAAGCCCTACCCCCCAGTGTGATGGTATCTGGAGGTGGGCCTTTGAGAGGTGATTGGGTTTAGATGAGGTCATGAGATTGGGGCCCGATGATGGGATTAGTGTCCTTATAAGAAGGGGAGGAGAGACCGGAGTTCCTTCTCCATCGTGTGAGGACACAATGAGAAGGTGGCTCTCTGCGAGCCAGGAAGAGGGTTCTCACCAGAAGCCCCAACTGCTACGACTTCGATCTTGGACTTCCCAGCCTCCAGAAGTATGAGAAAGAAAAATCTCTTGTTTGAGCCACTCGGTCTGTGGAATTTTGTTTCGGCAGTCCGAGCAGACTAAGACATCCCCTGTACCCTCACTGCCCATTTCCTCAGCTTCCTCATTCTTTGACTCAGTCTGACTTCACTCCCCTCTCACCACTTTGAGGGCACTGCTAAAAGCCAAGGTCATCAAAAAAAAAAAAAAAAAAAAAGCCAAGGTCATCGGCCACTTCCTTACTGCCAGGGCTATTCTTTTTTGTGTTCCCCACCGTTGACCACCATCTCTTTCTTGACCACACTGCAGTCAGATCCCAGACATTTCATTGCCGTCAGGCTGGGGAAAATTAAAAAGTCAGATAACATCAAGTGTTGGTGAGGGTGGGAAGCAACAGGAACACTTATGCCCTGCGGGCAGGACAGAGAATCGATTCTTTGCTCCGGAGAGCGGTCTGACAAGCTCAGGATTCAAAGACACCCCCTATCATACCACCCAGCACTTCCCCTCTGTCCACAGTCTAAATCCTAGAAAACTGTGAATAGGTTACCTTACGAGGCAAAAGGGACTTTTCAGATGTGATTAAATTAAGGGTCTCGAGATGGGTGGGGGGATGGTCCTGGATCACTCGGGTGGGCCAATGTCATCACAAAGGTCCTTATTAGGGTGGCGGCAGGGTCAGAATCAGAAGAGTTGTGGCAGGGGCGCCTGGGTGGCTCAGTGGGTTAAAGCCTCTGCCTTCAGCTCAGGTCATGATCTCAGGGTCCTGGGATCGAGCCCTGCATTGGGCTCTCTGCTCAGCAGGGAGCTTGCTTCCCCCTCTCTCTCTGCCTGCCTCTCTGCCTACTTGTGATCTCTCTCTGTCAAATAAATAAATAAAAAAAAAAAGAGTTGTGGCAGGGGAAGCAGAGGGCTAGAGTCAGAGAGAAGCTTGAAGACACTGTGTTGCTGGTTTTGAAGATGAAGGAAAGAGCCTCAAGATAAAGAATGGAGAGGCAGCTTCTAGAAGCCAGAAAGGGAAAAGAAATGCATCCTCCCCTCGAGACTCTGGAGGGAGCAAGACCCTGCCGACACCTTGACTTTAGCCCAGCGAAACCCATTTTGAACTTCTGACGTCCAGACCTGTAAGATAATAGATTTGCAGGGTTTTAAGGCACGAATTTGGTAATTTGTTACAGCAGCGATAGGAAACTAATACAAACTCGTAGGAATTTTTGGTCCCCTGGACAAGGAGACGAGAATGGGAATGCTCGCAGTGGCTCTACGTGTCATAACAGAAAACTGGAAACAACCTAAATGTCCAAGCCCCGGAGAGTGGCAAAGGAACCAGGGAACCTTCATACAGTCAATTCTTTGTACTAAATGCCAATGGACACGAGCAAATTTTAGCTACACCTGTCAATTTGGGTGAAGCTCATAAACAATGCTGAGCGAGAAGAGGCAGCCTCGGTGTAGGCTGTTTATGCAAAGCTTAGAAACATGCAAAACTATACTTCCTATTGCTTGGAGATCTGTACAAAGTAAAAGTGGGAACAAGAAATACCAAATTCAGGAGCACGGCTGTCTGGCAGAAGGAAGATGGAGGGGAGGAGCCTGGGTGGCTCAGTTGGTTGAGCATCTGCCCTTGACTCAGGTT
Source organism: Potos flavus (assembly GCA_028534135.1). Classification (NCBI taxonomy): domain Eukaryota; kingdom Metazoa; phylum Chordata; class Mammalia; order Carnivora; family Procyonidae; genus Potos; species Potos flavus. The sequence goes on along the minus strand of CM052890.1, from coordinate 7,754,936 downwards.
ATGATCCCAGGGTCCTGGGATCGAGCCCCGCATTGGGCTCCCTGCTCATCGGAGAGTCTACTTCTCCCTCTCCCTCTGCCTCCCTCTCTGCCTACTTGTGATCTCTCTCTCTGTGTCAAATAAATAAATAAATAAAATCTTAAAAAAAAAAATCATTCACATTGTAGCATTTATTACTACACAAGTCCTCCTGATTTTTTTGGGGGGGAGGTAAAATATACATAACATAAAATTTACCATTTTGATCATTTTTAAGTATACACCTTGTGACACTAAGCACATTGACGTTGCTCAGTGACCATCACGACCATCCATCCCCAGAACTTGTTGATCTTCCCAAAATGAAACTCTATATCCACTAAACACTAACTCCCCATTTCCCCCTCCTCCTAGCCCTGGACACCCACTATTTTTTCCTCTCCGTCTCCGTGAATCTGACTCCTCCAGGGAGCTCATATTAAGTGGAATCATACAATATTTGTCCTTTTGTGACTAGTTTATTTCACTGAGCATAGTATCTTCAAGATTCATCCATGTTGTAGCGGGTGACAGGATTTTCATCCTTCTTAAGGCTAAATAATATTCCGTTGTCTGTATGTACCATGATTTGTTTATCCGTCCATCATTGATGAACATTGGGGCCGTTTGCACTTCTTGGCTATTATGGATAATTCTCCTAAGAACATTCACACACAAGTTTTTAGGTGACATCTGTTTTTTTCTCTTGGGTATATACCAACAAGTGGGTATATGACAACTTTATGTTTAACCTTTTTGAGGAAAGGCCAGACCATTTTCCGAAGCAGCCTCGCCATCCTTCACTTGCACCAACAATGGATTAAGATTCCAATTCCTTCACTAACACTGTATTGTCTATCTTTCTTTTTATAACTATCCTAGTGGGTACGAAATAGGATCTCGTGGTTTTGATTTGCACTTCTCTGATGACTAATGATGTTGAACATCTTTTTATGTGCTATTGGTTGTTTTTTTTTTTTAAGTTTATTTATTTATTTAAGTAATCTCTATACCCATCACGGGGCTTGAACTCACGACCCCAAGATCAAGAGTCACACTTTCCACCAACTAAGCCAGCCAGGCGCCCCACTCTTGGTCATTTTTATATCTTCTTTGGAGAAATGTCTATTCAAATCCTTTGCCCAGTTTTTAATTGGGTATTGGCCTTTTTATTGTTGAGTTGCAAGAGTTCTTTATATATTCTGGAAACTAGTCTTTTATCAGATATACAGTTTGTACTTTTCTCCCATTCTGTAGGTTGTCTTTTCCCACTTTTGAGGATGTCCTTTGGAGCACAAAAGTTGTTATTTTGATGACATCCAATGTATCTTTTTTTTTCTTTTGTTGCATGTGCTTTGGCATCATATTTAAGAAACCATTTCCTAATTCAAGATCATGAAGATTTACCCTTTTCTTAAAAAAAAGTTTTATTTATTTATTTGAGAGAGAGCATGAGTGGGGGGGAGGGGCAGAGGGAGAGGGAGCGGACCCCCCACTGAACAGGGAGCCGGACATGGGGCTCGATCCCAGGACCTTGAGTTCATGACCTGAGCCAGAGGCAGATGCTTAACCGAATGAGTCACCCAGGTGCCCCATGAAGATTTACCCTTATGTTTCCTTCTAAGAGTTTTATAATTTTAGATCTTCCATTTAGGTAACGATCCATTTTGAGTTAATTTTTGTACATGGTGTGAGGTAGGGATTCAACTCCATGCTTTTGCATGAGGATATCCAATTGTTCCAGCACACACATACACCCCACTTTTAAAATCTGGATCTCAGGGACACAGAAATAGACTAACCCTAATTCTTTATACATATACACACTCTCATCTTTGATCCATATGTGGCCTGCTTTTATTTCATCTGTTTGTGAATTTATTAATATATAACGAACGCCAGTGGATCTACCACCCAATCCCAGAACTAGGACCTCACCAATACCTTACATCTGGGTGCTCCTACCTTGGCTGCCCACACCCAAAGGAACCTCACTCTTGAATTTGGGATTTCTCACTCCTTTGCTTTAAAAAAAAAAAAAAAAAAACTTTATTGAAGTGTAACTTCTGCATAATAAGGGCACATACTTAAAGTGTTACAATTCGGGGGCGCCTGGGTGGCTCAGTCGGTTAAGTGTCCAACTCTTGGTTTCGGCTCAGGTCGTGATCTCAGGGTCATGACACTGAACCCTGAGTCAGGCACACTGAACACTCAGTGTGGCGTCTGCTTCGGATTCTCTCGCCCTCTCCCTCTTCCCCTCCTGCTCGTGCTCTCTCTCTCTCTCTCTCAAATAAATAAATGAATTAAGAAAAATTTAAAGTGTACAATTTGATGAGTTTGGGCTTGCGAAACCATCCTCAAAATCGAGGCAAGAACATATCCAACACCCCCCGAAAGTTCATTTCTGCTCTTTTGTGATTTCTCCCTCTAGCCTCTCCCCCTTCCCTCAGCCCCATCCCCAGATCACCCATGATCTCTGACACTACAGACTAGCCTGTATTTTCCAGAATCTTATATCAATGGAATCGTACGGTGGACGCTATTTTGTGGGTGTGTGGCTTCTTCCACTCACAATAATTATTTTTATATTCTTCGATTCTGTGGCATTTACCAACAGTTTGTTACTTTTGATTGCACTCCGGTGTTTCACTGTGTGGACATACCACAATTTGTTTATCCCTTCTTCTGCTGATGGACATTTGGGTTGTTTCCAGTTTGAGGCTTTTACAAGTAAAGCTGCTCTGAACCTTTGTGTACAAGTCTGTGCACGGACACAATTCCATCATTTCTCTTGGCCGAACACTTGAGAGTGAAATGACGGGGTCAGATGGTAGGTGTGTGTGTTTAACATCTTAAGAAAACTCCAGTATTCCAAACTGTTCTAACCCCCACCCCCTAAAAGCAGGATGTGAGTTCCGGTCGAAGCAGGGCAGGCTGAAGAAACAAGCACCTGCCTTCGGGCTCCCCACCTGCCTCGTCCTTGGAGGCACAGATGTCCCCTGTCATCCTGAAGACATCGGTCTGCTGGTCATCAGTCCCTGCGTATCTTCCAACTCTGCCCAGTCGGTCAGTCCCTAGGGCACCCCCTTATTTGGTTTGGGGCGCGGGCAGTTAGGCTCAAACCAGGAAAGACTTTCTCAGCCCCGAATCTTCCATCTATCCCCAAATCTTCTTCACGCAATTCTGCTGACATTTACACTCATGCTATTTCGCTTCTGGTCCTGCTCTGGGGCTGGATCCAGAGCCGAAGGAGACCCAAGCCCTTTGGAGAAGCACCTGCAGAAATCACGGTGACAAACTGTCCCTTCTGCTTCGCAGGTCCTCCATTCACCTCCCCCGCACCAAGTCAGTCACACGTTGGATCCGCAGGCTCAGGCAGCCCTGCCCCTCCTGGGCTGAGGCACCCACCCCCGCGCAGCCCCTGCGTCCCTCTTGCGGCAGCCTCCGCAAAGCCCCTGGTTCTGCCTTTGCTCAACATTCTTCCATGGCTCCCTGTCCTCTCTCCGCTGGTCTTCATTTCTTTGTCTGCATCTGTGTTCCTCCATGATTCTCTCCCTCTTTCTTTTCCCCGGTCTTGTACCTGACACAGAGACCCTTTCCCAGTCAAGCCAGACGCCTGACTATCCCCCAAACTTATGCTGCATTTCCACCCCTCCCCCGCTTTGGCCCAAGAGGTCCCTCCACCTCAGATGCCCTTCCTCCCCATGCCTTGTCCTAACGCTGTTGAAGAACTGACCCATCCTTCTTGGCCTAGCACGTAACTCTTCCTCCAAAGGCAGAATCAGTCCTGCCTTCCCGCCACTCCCTGTCACAGCCTGGATGCCAACCGCACCTCTACCCAAGTCATTAAAGACTCTTCCATCCCCTTCTGTTAAACTAGAGGTCCCCTGAGAGCAGGGACAGCATTTAGGTCATCTTTCCCGCCCCTGGCCCCCAGGAAACAATCTATTACACAGCAGGTGCAAAGCCAAGACGCCTGGGCTCAAACTCCGGCTCTGCCACCTACGAACCTCCCCGTGCCTCTGTTTCCTCATCTGTAAAATGGGGAGAAAACACCCACCTTATCTGGTCCCTGAGGGGATTCAATGAATTAACCCAAACAAAGGGCTTAAGAAGCGTAGGCAGGACCCTGGCAAGTAGTCAATGCTGGGCAAACATTAGCTAGAAGTGGTAATGATTTATCGAGTTGAAATGAGACCCTGCCCTCGCTTTAGAGAATCTTCATATGAAGGGGGAGATGCGTTCTGTCGATCTTCAGGAGACTTTCTTAAATGAGGGGACCCCCATGTCTCCCCAGCTTCCATCAAGGAAGGGGAGCCAGTCACCAGGATCCATCAAACTCATCTCCTTTCTTTCTTAGCATCAGAAGAACCATGGACATCTTCCTCCTCCAGGAAGCCTTCCTAGATTGGATTCCTTAGAGGAACTTCTTTCCTCTGCCTTTCTTGGATGTGAAGGCCCAAGACCACCGCCATCCTCTCCACTCTGCTTCCCATCAGGAGGAGGAGAGGAAGAAGGTCAGGAGGGAATGGGAACTCTGGAACGGCAGAGGGTTGTAGAGGGGGAGGGCTTGTAAAGGAGGAGAAGGGTGGGTGTGCCGGGCGGGAGAGGGTGGGGGGCTGCTCAGGGAGGGGAAGAGAGCCCAGGGAAGGTAGGGGGTGCTCCTGAGGGTGGTGGGAAATCAAGGAGAGGGAGGGAGCTTAGAGGCAGAGTGGGCTCAGGATGGGGCCCGGGATGAAGCTGGCACCAGGGGAATGAATGGGGTTCAGTGCATCGGATGGGAGCTCAAATGGAGGGACGGAACTCAGGAACCAGAGGTTCCCAGAGGGGCTGGGACTCAGGGAGCTAGCCACAGCGTCCCAGCCTCTGTCTCTGCCCACCTGGGCCAAGGCCCCATACCTGTGGCTCCTCCCTTCTCAAACCCAGCCCGCGGTTTGGGATCCCGACACCAAGCCCCCGGGGAGAGGGGGGTTAAAGGTGAGCTGGCACGAGCAGGTCCCAGCCAGGGATTGGCAGGCCCCTGGGCCCGCGGCCCGGGCCACGGCTGTCCCACAGGCCGCCAGACGGGTGAGCGGCTGCCACCCACGTGCTAAGGAGAGAAGGAGGCACCGGATCAAGGGGCAAAGGACATCTGGAGCGGGCGGGGGCCGGGCAGTGCCCGAGTCCACACCCGCTGCTAAAAGCCGGGCCCAGGGCGCAGCGCACAGAGCCCTCTGCCGCCGGCGCAGAGAAGACGCGGCCACCTCGGCTGCGGCCCCGGGAGCATCCCGCGTGCGCCCCGCGGCCCCGGCACCCCCCCCCACCCCCGACGCCGCCCAAGGGGACCCTGTGGAGCTGCCTGGGACCCACCCCGCCCGCAGATTGCGCAGAATACAGGTGAGAGGCGTGGAGGGCATCAGGTGGGTGCAGGTGCGTGGCCCAAGGGGAGTCAGATCCTCCCCCAGGCTGGACCTCAGTCTCTGCACTCGTCAAAGGGGGAGGGACGCGTCTCGGGCTCCGCTCGGCTGCTGGGGTTACCGCTTTTGCGCACCTGTCCTGGCTAGGCTGCCAGGAGGAGGAGGAGGCTAGCTGAGACCCCAGAGAGGGCTCAGGACTGAGAATCCAGGAGTTCATCCCGCCGGCTCTACCGTGGGAGGTACATGGCTCTACACGGGACGGCCTCCTGGGGTCCCATGGGCTGGGCAAGGATTGAATGGTGGTCTGGGGACTCTCCAGGGAGCTGAGAGTGTGGGCTGAGGGAGGCAGGAGGGAGGGCCTTCCTTTCTCCCGGTTGCGCCCTCTGCCCTGGACAGGTGTGGGTGCCATGAGAAGCCGGCCCCAGGTGGGCCCTAGGATCAGAAGCAAGGGCTCAGAGCTCCCCCTGGCTGGGCAGGGAGAAGCCAGATGTTACTGTCTGGCTGGGAAGCCGTGTGCATTCATGTCCAGCCAACGGGTAGTGGCTAGAGAAGTGGCAAAGGGCACTCCTACTGGTTTGGCCCAGGAAGGCAAGGCCTTCCTTCTGCCTCCCAGCCACCCTGTCCCCACCTCGGTGTCTCCTGAGGGCACTCAGGTGGGCAAAGAAGCTGTGGTCAGGCCTGGCCTGGGTTTAGGAGCTTTGAGTTCTTGTCTGCATCGGGCTGTGTGACCTTGGGCACATTACTTCCTTTCTCTGGGCCCGGCTCTCCCTCTGTGACATGGGGAAACTCGTTTCTGGGCCACTTGGAGTGGAGATAGGGACAGGATTCCGTGGGACACCAGGATGCTCTGGAGGACAGGGCAGCCCACTCCAAGCAAGGTCCCTGTGGTCTGTGGTCGCAAGGGTGAGGATATCCCGGGGTCGACTGGATCAAGTATTGGGTGGGGCCGGGGATCCGGCCCAGGAACCTGAGCACTCGCCCCAGGGAGGCTCAGTGCCTCAGCCTCAAGGCCCCAAGGGGCAGCTCCTGGAGGAGGGGGGAGAGTCCCACCGAGGAGCTCTGTGCTGCAGCAACCAGGATTTCTCCTCCCTTGAGAGGGGGGTCCTTCTGGCTGCACCCCTATTCCCCACCAAGGACATGATCTACCCCAGGCCAGGACTCAGTTTGGAATCACGCTCAGGGCTCAGGCTGCGGGATCAGGACTCGACCCGGGCCCAGGGTCAGGGACCCACCTGGGGTCTTGGAATGCTGTAAATGAAATCCTCTGGTCTGCGTGTGTGTGCGTGTGTGTGCAGGGGAGGTGACACTGGGAAACTGAGGTGGAGGGCACAAGGAGCTTTGACAAACTACAGAGTGGAATGGAGGCGGGAGAGGCCATGCTTTCGAGGCTCCCATGGACCACACCTGCCCCAAAGCCCACTTCCTCCCTTCGGGCCAAAGCCCTCCCTGGGACCTCCCTCTGAGGCTGCCCTTGACCCTGCTGCTGGCTCTGTGGGGGGCAAAGGCAGGTGGGAGAGACCCTCATCAGCCCGGTTCTCACTCCCCGATCAGTACTGACGAAGGGGTTTGGGCTCCGATGTGAGGCCAGGGAGGAAGGGAAGAAAGGCTCCCTGAGACCCAGGGTAGCTGGGAAGGGGGAAGGAGGGCTTAAAATTTGCTGGGCACCTACTGTGTGCCACCACTGTGATTTTCTTTCACTGTTTCCTTCTTCCTGATGACCTGAAAGAGAAGGGATGTTGTCTCCACTTTATAGATGAGGAAACAGAGACTCAGAGAAGTCAAAGCACTGGCTCAAGGTCACACAGCCTGGAAATGACAGGGCTGCGATTCAGAACAAGGCACCCTGATTCCAAAGCTCCGATTTCTGCTCCCACTGCTGCCCCCGATGCGTCCCCTGTCGCCTTCTGGGTCTCACTCTGCTCATCTGTCACTTGGGGTTAAGTGGGCTCGCCGGTTAAGTGGGCTGTCGGTGGCAGCCGTGGGCAAGCATGTGCTCTGTGTCCGGGGAGCAGCACACGAGAGGGGGTGCTGTTTCCATCCCCAAGTCCCCTGGGGGAGGTGGTCCCCACGTCGTCTGTCCCACGGCACCTGGTTCTTTCTCTAACACCATGCTCAGAAATGCTGGCTAGGCAGGAAGGAAAAAAAGAAGGGGCAGGGGTGGGAGAGGAAGGAGGGAAGGAGAAAGGAAATCCACACTCATAGGCCTACCACTGGCTCTCACACCTGTCACTTGATTGGGCCAACAACCCCAAGAGGTAAACTGAACGCCATATCCCCACACCCGTGTTAAAGGTGACAAACCAGCACTCAAAGCCCACGGTACCATTCTTTCCTTGTATAGGAGTCACGGTCAGAGAGGGGCCCAAGGTCACGCACAGGGGCAGGTTTGAGCACCACGGTCCACGCCCTGTCCCCATGCGTCAGCACCAGGGAGCCGGGGATGGCAGGGGCGTCGTCTGACCCAGATGCTCCCCAAGCAGGCTAGGGGGCTAAGGAGGACCTGAGGGGCTCCTAGCCTTGTCAATCATTCCACCACCCTCCAAGGCGCTACTCTCCCGGGGCTGACTCTGAACACCCAGGCACAGACCCACCCTGGCCCACTGAGGTGGCCAGAAATGCCATCCGGCTCCAAAGGAGGAGACTCTACTGCAAGGCGCACCTGCTCGCCAGCCCTCTGTGTTCTCACCTGTAGAATGGGTAGACTAACACGGTGGCACCTGTCCTACTTCCGGGGTTCTCTTGTGAGGCTCCCTTGGTGCAGCACGGAGGGGCCAGAGCTGGGAGGTGGGAGACCTGGCTTGATCACAGACAGGACACGACAGGTAGCCTGATGCAGGCCGCGGCTCCAAACTGAGCCTCCCCACCCCCTCAAGTAACAGGAGCCCATTGCCCTTGCTCTCTTCCACAGCTCAGTCCAGTTCTGACATGCCAAACTTCCAAGGAGCGGATGTAATTCCTGAGTAGTGTATGCACGGTCCTTGTCCTTAGTTTCTGGCACCCAGCTCCGAAAACCCTCGAAAACCCTGGGAAACTCTAGAGCCCTGAGTGTCTTTTGTATGCTAACGAGATGGCTGGTGGCTGGGACCCCTGATGGTTTCAGGGTGGAAGTTGGTCACCAGGGAGATCAAGGTGGGATTAGAAGGTCTTAGAAGGTCGGAACTGGGGCACCTGGATGGCTCAGTGGGTTAAAGCCTCTGCCTTCGGCTCAGGTCATGATCTCAGGGTCCTCGGATCGAGCCCCCACATCGGGCTGTCTGCTCAGCAGGGAGCCTGCTTCCCCTTCTCTCTCTGCCTGCCTCTCTGCCTACTTGTGATCTCTCTCTCTCTGTCAAATAAATAAATAAAATCTTTAATAATAATAATAAAAAAAGAAGGTCGTAACTTTCAGCCCCACCCTCCATCTCTCCGGAGGAGATTGAGTTCAGTCATCAATAACCAATGACTTAATCATGCCTACCTAACAAAACCTCCAGAAAAACTTCTAAATGAAGGAGTTCAGACAGCTTCTGGGTCTGTGAACACATCGAGGCGCTGGGAGGGTGGGGCTCTGGTGGGGGCAGGGAAGCTCCGCACATCCCCCGCCCCCCACCCTCCATACCTTGCCCTGTGCCTGCCTCCCTTCCATTTGTCTTTCCTGGGTCGTATCCTTTACGATAAAAATGGCAAACATAAGCAAAGTGCTTTCTTGAGTTCTGGGAGCCTCTCTAGCGAATTGGGCTACCTGAAGAAAGGGGTGCTGGGATCCCCCGATTTATAGGCGGTCGGTCAGAAGTACACGTAATAACCTGAACTTGAGGTTGGTGTCTGAAATGGAGCCAGTTTTGTGGGTCTGAGCCCTTAACTTGTGGGATTGGATGCTAACTCCCAGGAGAGAGTGTCAGAATGGAATTGAACCATAGTACTCTCTGGGGGTAAAAATGGTCCACTGATAAATGGTGGCCAGGGACATTTTGTAGACTGACAGACTCTTGGCATGAGGGTTCTTCTTGGCAAAACCTCATCTCCTTGACTGCCCCCATCCCTGCACTGCTGTGTACCAGATCCTGCGCCCCACCCCAGGCTATGCATAACATACCTAGGGGGCTAGACTGCTTCTGCCCGTGTTACGGAGTGGGGGAGAGGTACATGATGAGCCCACCCCCTGAGCTTTGTAGCCTAAAGAGAGAGTGTCCTCCATGGCGTCCTTGGGCTCCGTAGAATGAGAAAGAGTGTTCCGAAGAGCTGGGGCGGGAGGCTGCCCCTTCCCCTTCCCCAGTGCCTGGTCAGCCAATCAGAAACCCTTTTTCTTTTGTTTGGACAACTTTGATCTGTGGACTTTGGGGTCCTTAAGAAGAAAGGAGGGGGGTTCCCATGGTCTCCTCTTATTGTCTGTACTTTTTCAGAGAATTTTTTTTCTCGTTTCAAAAGTAATACACAGGGCTAATGCAACTTTAACATTTATGGAAATTTACAAGCGAATGTCTGTTTCCCACCTCCCATAAACACCACTAATGTCATAGTTTGGTGGCTGTATGTCCTGACTTTTCTTCCCTTTCTATATGTGAGTGTTCACTATTATTAGTTTCTACTCAAATGAGATCACGCTTCGCACATTGTTTTGTCACTTTCTTTTTAAGTCAGCATTGCTTCTTAGCTACCTTTTACTATTTCTACACTTACCATGATAACGATCGCTAGCATTTACCATCTATCCATCTATCTATCCATCCTTCCTTCCACCCATACATCTACCTGACCTTCCATCTCTTCATCTGTTTCCCACCCAAGGGCCCCCTCAGCTGTCTACCCAGCACACGTATTAACTGCCTGCTAGTATCACGCCCTCAGTTAAACCAGAGGTGCAGGAGTTTGGCGGGGGGGATGTTCAGACACTTAAACCATGATTCCTGCCTCCAAGCAACTCAGCATGGGAGACCAAGGCATGCCCCCCAGAGACTCAGAGAGCGGCAGAAATAGTGCCGGGGATTGTGGAAGTTTAGTGGAGGGAAGGCTGTTGCAGCATGGCGGGGTGGGGGATGGGGAGGGTGGTCAGAGCAGGCTTTCTAGAAGGTGTGCTTGAGGAGGAAATCGGAGGGGTGAAGAACCTTGAGAGACTGTGAACCCAGAACAAGGGACTGAGAGTTTTGGAGGGGAGGGGGTGGGGGGATGGGCGAGCCTGGTGGTGGGTATTGAGGGGGGCACGTATTGCATGGAGCACTGGGTGTGGTGCATAAACAATGAATCTTGTAACACTGAAAAAATAAAATAAAAGTATTTGGGGATAAAAAAAAAAAAAAAGAAGGTGTGCTTGAGGTTGTCCTTGAAAGACAAAGTGGGCATCAGACATGCAGAGAGGGGAGAAGGTATTCTGGGAGGGAACAAGGGGGGTGAAGGCAGGGCTGGGGAACCACAGAGAGGCAAATCACTCAAGGGGCCAACAGCCCGCAAAGCTGCCGTGCTCCCCACCCCTGGCCCCACCCCCAAGCCCAGCTCCAGTGGGCACTGAGGCTTCTGCACTAGTGCTCCCCAAAGTGGGACCCGTGGACCACCGCCAGGCCACGGATTGCCTTTCCAGTTCAAAACCAGATAAATACATCGCTTGAGAGCAAGAGTTTGGAAACATATCAGTCTAAAAGAGTCATTTGCTACCTGTGGAATATGATAATGAAACACTGGGTTTCTAGTTTATTTATTCCTTTAATTGAATTTTTCTAATAACTCACTTTTTAATCGTGTCTTGTGTACTTATCATCTGTGGCAGATTAAAAATAAAAGTGGGGGGCGCCTGGTGGCTCAGTGGGTTAAAGCCTCTGCCTTCGGCTCAGGTCATGATCTCAGGGTCCTGGGATCGAGCCCCTCATCAGGCTCTCTGCTCAGCGGGGAGCCTACTTCCCCCCTCTCTCTGCCTGCCTCTCTGCCTACTTGTGATTTCTCTCTGTCAAATAAATAAATAAAATCTTTTAAAAAAATAAAATAAAATAAAAGTGGGCCCTTGCCCATTTCATTTGGGCTGCGGGTAGTTTGCGAAGCTCCGGTAGACGATACATACCCTTGGCCAAAGTGGCTTCGTGGTCATTATCTCATTTCCCTGAGAGCGGGGCAGGGCGAGAACTTTCATCTCCATTTGGGCATGGCCTGACCGGCTGGGAGTCTCACAGATGGCCAGGGGCAGGGCAGAGATTTGAACCCCGGGGCTGACATCATGTCGGGCAGCCTCCCCTGAGCTCCTGGCCCAGGCTGGAATGAGCTGGAGTGTGGGGTGGGGAGGGCCCAGGAGAGGAAGAGAGAAGTGACTGGGAAAAGAGCAGCAGACAGGGAGGGAGCTGGGATCCAGAGCCTGTCCCAGAGTGTCTGTGGCCGAGGAAGGACAGGAAGACGAAGAGATGGGCCGGAAGGTCAGCCTGGGCTTCCCCAGATGATCCTAGAAGAACCAGGCCAGGTCCCTGAGATCTGGGGGGAACGTGCAATGAGGCTAGTTTCAGCCCCAGCCCACTTCGGTCTCTCTCGGGTCTTCCTCCCTCCTCTTCTCTTTCTGCGCCCCCTTCCCCCCATCATCCAACTTCCCAAGGCCAAGGCCTTGGCCCGTCCATCTTTGCTTCCAAAGCCTGCCCAAAGTTTAGCTAACAAAACCACCAGTCTCTGCCCGGCCCAGCACCCTTAAATGCTTCTCTCCTCTTGTCCCTCAAGGAGACTAGAAGAACAGGGATTATGATTACTTGTTATCTATGAGGGAACAGGCTCGGAGAAGTTAAGTCACTTCTTTGAGGTCACAGAGGAAGTAATTGAAGACTCTAATTCCTGACCGTGTACTTTTTTGACTAGCACAGTTGAATAGTGGAGAGGAGAGGGGAGCCATTTCCATAGGGCCCTGGGGTACAGCTGATGGCGGGGTTGGGGCGTGGGGTGGGGGATGTGCGGGGAGAGCTGGGAAGGAAGAGACCAGTGGTATGACCGGTGGGGGTGTCTGTCTGAAAACTTCCCCTTCTCCAGCACTTTGGCTGCTTCCAGGCCGCCTTAAAACCCATCCCAGGCCAGGAAAAGGCAGAAATGATGTGGGCAGGGCAACCCCTCTTTCCTTACCTACTCTGTTGGTAGACAGGTAACGAGGGGATTATATTTTTGGATGACCACTTGGCAAAATCTGTTACACCAAAAACATTTCTAGTCCTCTTTCTCATTCTTGTCCATCCCTCCATCCTCTACTTCTTCAACTCACTCAGTGATCCCCCGCCATCCTTTTCTGGACTTTATGCGCCACCTCTCTCCTCCCCCCACCTCCATGTCCAGTTGACCCCCAGCTGGGGCAGGCTTTAGGTAATAGCTTCGGTGACTCAGAGGTGGAGTGACTGACGGTGTATGTGTGCGTGTGTATGTGTGTGTGTGTGTGTGCATGCAAACTTGGTTTCTCTTTTCAAGTGTACACATCAGGGGCTCCTGGGTGGCTCAGTGGGTTAAGCGTCTGCCTTCGGCTCAGGTCATGATCTCAGGGTCCTGGGATGGAGCCCTGCATTGGGCTCTCTGCTCAGCGGGGAGTCTGCTTCCCCCCGCCCCCGTCTCTCCCCCTGCTTGTACTCACTCTCGTTCTCCCTCACTCTCTCTCTCAAATAATAAAATTTATTATTCTATTTATAAATAAATAATAAAAATTATTTTAAAAGATTTTATTTACTTTTTGACAGAGAGAGACACAGCGAGAGAGGGAACACAAGCAGGGAGAGTGGGAGAGGGAGAAGCAGGCTTCTTGCTGAGCAGGGAGCCCAATGCGGGGCTCAATCCCAGGACCCTGGGATCATGACCTGAGCTGAAGGCAGATGCTTAACGACTGAACCACCCAGGTGCTCAAATAAATAAAATCTTAAAAAAAAAAAAAAAAGTGCACAGATCATAAGTATCCAGCTTGATGAATATTCACCAAAAACACACCTTTATAACCTGAACCCAGATACAGAAACAAAATGTTAGCAGCCCAGGAAGCCCCTTTTTGATCCCTCCCGTCACCTCTAAGCTAAACACTCTCCTGACTCGTAAACCACAGATTAGCTCCTTTTGGAACTTTATATAAATGAAGCCTTACAGGGATGCTTGGTGGCTCAGTTGTTAAGCGTCTGCCTTCGGCTCAGATCATGATCCCAGGGTCCCGAAATCGAGTCCCGCATCAGGCTCCTTGCTCAGCGGGGAGCCGGCTTCTCCCTCTGCCTGCAGTTCTCCCTGCTCGTGCTCTCTCTCGCTGACAAATAAATAAAATAAAAACCTTAAAAAAAAAAAAAAAATGAAGCCTTCAGCGCGTACACTTCCAGGTCAGGTTTCTTTGGTCGATGTATGATCAATGAGATGCATCCATGTGCTCGCCTTCGGCTGTCGGGGCGGTTCATTCCTACCGCTGCGTTAATATCCCGCGGCGTGGCTGTTCTGCCTTGCATGTATCCCTTCGCCAGTGCTAGGCATTTGGGTTGTTTCCCGTCCTGAGCTGATAAGAATAATGCTGTACAAATAGTCGTGTGCGTGTCTTTTGGTGCATATATACACCTGCTGGGTTATAAGGGACGCACATGCTCGGCTCTAGCAGGTACTAACAAATAATTTTCCAAAGGAGTTGTGCCAAGTGACTCCGGCAGCGGCACGGATGTGATGGTGGTACCTACTGGTACCACGTCCTCCCACGGGATCGCTGGTCCTTCTGTACGTGCTGCTGAAGCGAGCACTGATCGTTGGTCCTTCTAATTTGAGAATGTAGGTTCTCGTGGGCAGGCTGGCTTCGGATAGACGGTGTGTGAATCTCAGCTCTCTTCTTACCTTGTGACCTTTGGCAAAGCCTGTTTCCTTGTCTAGGAGATGAGTTGAAATGAGCTGAAACAGCTCCCGGAGCCGTTAGGAAGATTTTGTAGACGGGTTAGATTACGCTCCACCGACATTAGCCTCTTAGAGTCAGTTCTCACAAAAGCACTCTGAATCGCCCACAGAGAGCTTCAGTTTCCCCCTCTGTAAAATGGCCATGACGATCCTAACACATCCACAGACACACACAATTGAAGGGACAGCCAGGAAATGGAATGATGTCTAAAGGTACCTAATTTTACGGAGATATAATACACTGATTATACAATTCACCCTTTCTCAGTGGCTTTTAGTATAGTCACAGAGTTATGTAAATATCACCACTGTCTCATTCTAGGACATTTTCATCACCCCAAAAAGAAACCCCATACCCATTGGCAATCATTCCCCCATTCCCAACCTCTGGCAGCTGCTAAGCTACTTTCAGTCTCTTTGGACACTACAGGGGCCAATTCTTTGCTTTTTTGTATTTTTGAACTCTTGCAAAAGCAAACTACTTAGCACTGCAACAGGCATGTAATATACACTTAGTAAATGTGTGTGCGTGTGTGTATGGATGATGTCATTGTGTTTGTGGATGGGTGGATGGACAGACCACACGTAGTAGACAGATAAGGTATAAACTCATCCATTCGACAAAACCCCATTTGCACATTTGCACTGGGAGGAAAATGGTCTATAGAGAGAAATAAACGATGATTCTCCCGTTCAGGTCATTCGCCATCTAGTGGGACAGGGAGGAATGTGCACCCCTCCCTGAGAAGGCAGAGCCAGATGCAATTAAAAGTTGTGTCGGAATAGGGTTGTGGGAACAAGGAGGAGAAGATGCTGGAGGTGGAGGCGGCCCTTCAAGTCTAGGGGAAATTTCCCGATGAGGAGGGGCAGTCTGGGGCAGGGGTCCCGAGAACTAAGGCTGGGACACAGGGCAGGTGTGATGTCAAGCAGGATCGCCGGCCAGTCAGGGATTCCCACACCGATAGGGACCTGGTCCTGGACCTCTGTGGGCTGTGAACAAGAGTTGGCTGTAGAGAGAGGCTGTGAACGCTGGGCAGTGGGTGACAGAGGCCAGAGGGGGAAGGGAGCACAAGGGGGAGCCAGGCCAGCTCCCACAAGCCTACACCATCATCTGGGCAAGGGCACCCTGAATTGGCTGTGCCCACGCCCAGCCATGCCAGGCAGGGCCCCCCTGCCACCAGCAGGTTTAACTTCTCCAGTTGGCTGTGGCTAGAATCGTATTTAAGAGGGGAGAGAGGCAGCCTCATAAGTGAAGGGGCCTGGACATCAGAGTCAGACCTGGCTCTGCCCTTTCTCACCGTGGGAACTTGAGCGAGTGTCTCACCTCCCTGAGCCTGTTTCTTCAACTGTAAAATGGACGTAATATTACTTTCTTTAGGATAGTTAAGGAACGATGATTGGGGGAGGCTGGACAAGGCAGATGAGGAATGCATTCAAGGTGCCAGCAAGCTTGGAGTATTTATTATTTATTAAAGATTTTATTTATGGGGTGCCTGGGTGGCTTAGTGGGTTAAAGCCTCTGCCTTCGGCTCAGGTCATGATCTCAGGGTCCTGGGATCGAGTCCCGCATCGGGCTCTCTGCTCAGCAGGGAGCCTGCTTTCCCCTCTCTCTCTGCCTGCCTCTCTGCCTACTTGTGATCTCTCTCTTTCTGTCAAATAAATAAATAAAATCTTTAAAAAAAAATAAAAAATAAAATAAAGATTTTATTTATTTATTTGAGAGCGAGCGTGCGCGCACACACACATGCATGAGAGGGGTGGGGGGGCAGAAGGAGAAGGAGAAGCAGGCTCCCCGCTGAGCAGGGAGCTTGATGTGGGGCTCGATCCCAGGACCCTGAGATCATGACCTGAGCCGAAGGCAGACGCTTCACCGACTGAGCCCCCCAGGCGCCCCAAGCTTGCAGCGTTTAAACTTTTCCTTTTTTTGGAAAAAAACAATAATAATGGATATATGTATATATGAATATATTTTCTAATTGAAGTTGTTGTTGTGGAAAAATCAGAATTCGTGAACTTCCTTGCATTTACTGTATAATGTCGCGTTGTTTTGTTTTGAATTACGCACAGAGGGATTGGGTTTTCAGGACTTAGTCCTTGGAAGGTATTATAAGGCAGGCCCTGAGGAGGGCAAGACCAGGGCGCAGATGCTTGTTGAGAGCCGACTGAGGTCTGGGGAAAGGAAGGGAAATGGGGTGACACACACAATCCACCCTACTGAGACCCAACTTGCAGGAAAGTCTCAAACCACAGCAGGCAATTCTGAGATTTTTATCCTGGGGACGGGAAGCCAGCGGGAGCGTGGTGGGGGGAGGTGGGACCCTGATAGCATAGACTCAGAATCAAGGGTGTTAACAGTTACAGAATCCTAAAAAATCATTGAATTCAAGCGCCTCATTTTACAGGGAGAGAGAGAGAACAGACAGAGATTTGTTGGGGTGCCTGGGTCCCTGTAGCTAGGAGTCTCCAAGGGAGAGGAGGCCCCGCTTCCTACCCCTGTCCCCCACAATGGCCATCAGCTGTGTTTAGTGTCGCGCACTCCCCAAGTCCCTGCATGCTCAGCTTGGGGGTTCAGACACCAGAGGAACAGTCCTGCCTCGGGGCCCACAGGCCAGGAGCAAAACCAGTCAGGCACATAAGGGATAAGTAAAGACTCTGTCCGTCTCTGTGCCAAGGATCCCAAAAGAGCCTTAGGAATGGCTGTCTCTCCAGAGAAGGCAGGCTGGGGTGGGCACCGGAGGCCCCCAGATTTGGCTGAGATGAGTGGAGAGAATGCACCTCCCACAGAGAACATCAGGAGACAAGGGAGGAGAGTGCCTGAGGCCCCAGGGACTGAGAAGCGACTGTTTGCCAGGGACAGAGGGTACCTGGCCAAGGGACGTGGGTGGGTGGGTGGAAAGGTGGACTCGTGACTACCTCCCCCTCTTTCCCTTCTGTCACCACACCTAGACCACACCCTCCACCAGCGGCCTCTAGCCCTCCCCTCCCCCACCAGAGATAGCCCTGGATGGGAAGTCTGGAATTCTAGACCACGGCCGGCCCTCTGTAGATACTCAAGTGTGTTTCCACTCCTGTGGAATTTGGTGACACCCCTGACGTGGGGCAAGAATTCCGCCTCCGAGGATTGTTAAAGGGGCAGTGAGGTGACAGTGTTTGTGCCTCAGACCAAACACCCTGGTTCGTGTTCTCAGGGTGAGAGAAAGGAAACAGGAACAGGACCCGGACCTCGGGGCTGGGGTAAGAGAGTATCCAGAGCCCCTGAGAAGGTGGCCTGCCTGGAGGATGTCCAGGGGAGGGTGACCAAGGCTCCACCTTGCCAGGTGTCCGCCATCACCACTGGATTCTCACTCATTATCCCTCGGGGGCCTCTGTGCAGGTGTAGTGATGATCGTTATGGCAACTGGGGGTGCTGAGACCTTCCCGTGGGCCAGGCCACATGAGACTTCTGAGAGGTGGGTGCTTCCAGCTGTGTGCAGGACCGAGAGGGGGTGAATGTGAGCCGAGAGATCAGAGAGGGCGGGGAGTTCGGGGTGTAGTTGGGTGAGGGGCTTCATAGGGGGGCGCCCCTGGAGGCAAGGAACCCCAGGCACTGAGGCGCTTTCAGGCTCAGGGGTGAACGACTGATAATCAACTCTTCTTGAGGCCCCTTTCGGGCGAAGCAGGGGCACCACTAAAGGAAACTAAAGGAAAGGCGGGAGGGGAGACAAGGACCTCTTCCTCTTTCAAACTCCAGACCTGCAAGTAGCTCGGGGACACGGACGCTCACACTTAGCACCTTGATTATACTAATTTAAGCCCCGTCCTGCCCGCTCCGGAGGCCCCGCCCCTCGAACGACCTATTGCGACGGAGGGGCGGGGTCATGCTAATGAGGCCAGTCGGGCCGGCCTCGCTGGCTGCGCCGGCGGCTCCTCGGAGCCCGGGCGAGGCGGCGGCGACGAAAGCCATGGCCGGGGCGTTGGCGGGTCTGGCCGCGGGCTTGCACGGCCCGCGGGTCGTCCCCAGCCAAGACTCGGACTCAGACACAGACTCGGAAGACCCGAGTACCCGGCGCAGCGCGGGCGGACTGCTCCGCTCGCAGGTCATCCACAGCGGTCACTTCATGGTGTCGTCGCCGCACAGCGACTCGCTGACCCGGCGGCGCGACCAGGAGGGGCCCATGGGGCCCGCAGACTTCGGGCCGCGCAGCATCGACCCCACACTCACCCGCCTCTTCGAGTGCATGAGCCTGGCCTACAGGTGAGGGCGGCTCCGGGGCCCGACAGCCTCGGCCCTCCGTGGCGGGACCACACGCTGGGGCCCCGGACACCCGACCCGGCCCCAAACTTTGGTCCCCGGCTGCTCTCGGAGACTCCGACCACATCTTGGACACCCCTCTGCCCCGGCCCCAGCCCACCGGCCTCCGCCTGGAGTGCGCACCTCCAGGTTCCCGTTGCGGACCACCTTCACTCCCTTCCCAGGGTGCCGACCGCCTACCCTGCACCTTGACCGCCAGAGGCCGGTCCCGACTTCTCTGCCCCCAAAGTAATGCCAGGGCATCCCTCGCGCTCCCAGGACCCTAAGCCGTCCCTACCCTCCACTCTGGGGGCCAATTCACCAGACTACCTCAGCGCTCTGCTCCCTCCCCAGCACCCCTGGCCCAGACCCACTTCATTCCTGCCCTCAGGTGACACTCCTCACGCCCATGCTTATCCGGACTCATAGCCATCGTCGTTCGAAACCCAGTCTCTGGTCCACCCTGCACTCCCCAATTGCCGGGACACCTGTGCTTGACCTGCTGGATCGAGGGTGGCGGGAGAAGGGTGCCCCGGGCGGACCCGGGGGGATGCGGCTGGCAGAGTTTCCCAGCGGTGGCCCAGCACGGGGTGCTGCACGGCGCATGGGAGTTGGTGCCCGGGAGGCCTGGGTTCGCCTACCCGGGTCGCCGCGCGAGGCTGAGCGCCTAACGCTGCCTGGGACCCCTGCTCCGCGCGTCGCAGAGCGCACAGACCGCGCCCGGCCCTAGCTCCACGCCTGCGTCCCAGGGGAGGGCGCGAACCCGGGTTCTGGCCCCGTGCCCTGGAGCAAAGTTCCCAGGAGCGGAGGGGCCAGGATAAATTATCAACCGAAAACCGTGGAGGTGAAAGGGGAATCGGCCGGCCTTGATCCTTTCTCTGTGCAAATATTCCTCTTCCTCTGCGGCGCCTCCTCCCCTTCTGAGAACCGCTGGATACAGACTGGCCCTTGAGGCTCTGACCAGGAGCAGTGGCTGGGGTGGGGATTGCGGGGGGCGGGGGGGGGGTGTTCCCACCCCCAACAGCGGCAGCCCAGCCGAGACCCCATTGGCTGGAGGCGATGTAACCTTGGCCCACATGCTCTGGCCCCGGGCCCAGGTCATGGTGCAACCTGATCGTCCAGAGCGCTGGACCGATGTGGAAAGTTCAAATTCCCGTCCCTTTCTTCCCTTCCCCCGCCTCCTGGGACATCACGGGACCGACAGGGAGAGGGCATTTAAGGTCTTGGTACACCGGATGTGGGCACCCCTCCTCCCCAGGCTCTCCCAGGGCGCCCCATTTCTCACCTGCTCCCAACTTTAGCTTCCTGCTTTATACCACGCCCCACAATCCCAAACTATGGGTGGCCAAAGGCAGGGGTTGGAGGGAAGGGGCAAGGTTGGGGCTAGAGCACACTCCAAGAACTGCCCCCACTAAGGGGCTGACTAGAATCTGATGTGACCCAGGGCACCTGGGGAGGAGAGGGCTGTGCTTTCTCCGTAAACACCCAGAATATTCTGTCTTGGGGGGGGAGGGGGACCCCAAGCGCCCGGGATGGAGGTGGCTCAGTACTAGAGGAGACTTTAGCTTCCCCGTCTTCGGTAGAGGAAAAATCTGAGGTTCAGACTGGGACAGTGTTTTAGCCCTTGAATACCCCTAATTATAGGGGCCCCTGGAAGGGAGAGTATTGGGGAAGCCAGGGTGACCCGGGAGAGTGACTGGATGGGAAAGGACAGCAAGGCAAGGGGTCCAGAGGTGCTTGACCGGGAGGACAGCCTGTGGCTGCCTGGCCGGTTTCATCCTCGGCAGGGCAGTGTGGACAAAGAGAGGACTCCCTCCTAGGAGGAGGCCCAGAGCCCACGATTCTGTGGGTGGAATCCCCAGGGAGACAGGTTCTAGAAGTTCCAAGAAAACACTTGTTCATGGTCAGAGCTGGCTAGCTATGGAAAGCATGGCCTTGGGGAGAGAGCAAGGAGGACCCTGTCAGAGAGACTCTCGGGGAATTCCTATAAGGGAGACTGGGGACCAGATAAGGGGTGGGGGGCCGGTCGGGCTGAACTAGGAGTCCTAGGTTTTCTCCAACCTATCCCTGAGATTCCTAGACTTTCTCTGTTGGTCATAAGCCCTCGAACCCTGGTGCCAGGCTTTTTCCTCTGGGCTGGGCCCCTCGGCTCCCCTCCCAGCCAACAAGCCTGGCACAGGCAAAATGCTTTCCTCCTGGGCTTAGATGTCACTGTCTCATCTCCCCGAGCACTGCCTTGACCACACACATCACAGCCTCAGCTGGGAAACGGAGGGAGGGCAAGCAGGCTGGGCTTGGGCCCTGGGTGATCAGAGTGGGCTGGGAGGTTGCTGGGATACAGGCAGAGGCAATGGACTCAGAGGTCCCCCCCGGGTGCCACAGAAGAAGCTGGCCCAGGAGGTATCAGTGTATCCCATCTATGTCTCCCTAGTAGACAGATGGTGTTTATCTAACTTAGGAGGGAGGGGACCAGCCAGCAGTCATGGGCTATGTACTTGATTTGGGTAATGAGGCCTGTGGTACCCCAGGGTGCCAGTCCTCCCCGCTCCCTACCCCAAAACAAACACAGGAGCTTGGAGACCAGAGAGGAGGGAGACCCAGTGACCCATGCACCGAAGGGGCTGTAGGAGTCAGATTGCCACCCACCCACCCCGTAGCCCCAAGATGACGGAGAAGCCTTGGAAGAAAGCAGGGCTTGGGGTTCTGAAAAACTAAGCCTTGGGGCCTCAGCTTCCCTTGTGAGCAAAGGTTGAGAAGGTGGGCCAGAGGGGGCTGGAACATGAGGGGGGAGGGAGAAGGGAGGAAGCAGTCGGGATCTAGACCCTGAGCATCTTGACCTCCTAGGTTATCTCCTTAGCAGTGGTAGACTTGGCCTGTGTCTAGCACATCCTGACCTTGGGAGTCAAGCCCCTCACCTGTGTGGGGCCCTTCCATCTCGTGAATTTGATCGACCGCTAGGATTAGGGTCAGGGTTAGGGGTCAGGATCGGGGTGCTGCCTCCCCACTGCCCACCGCTCCAGCATCCCAGCTGTCTTCTTTTGAAGCCCGATGGCTATTGTCTTGCACACATCCCTGAGAAGGGACACCCCTTCCAGCTCAGCCCAGATCACTATTCTGGGATTCTGGAGTGGGCAGACGCCAGAAGGGCAGTGAAAAGGCAGCGGCTGGCTGCTTGGAGGCCACTTCTGGCAAAGAGACTCCCTCCACACCCAGGCACACCCTTCCTATCCCCTGGGGGTCCCAGAGGACCAGTGAGACTGATGGAGAGAAAGCCACAGGGCCTGAGGGCATCTCCACCATGTGACCTTGGGAATGGCCCTTCACCTTCCTGATCTTCAGTTTCCTTCTGTAAGAAATGGGTCTGAGAACCCTCCCTAGTGGGCCCTAGCAGGAACCTATTTGGAAAGTCTGACTCTCAGGGTTGGAATTTCAGGTAGGTAAGAGCGAGGGGCAGGATTTCCGGGGTTGGGGAGGAGACCCTCGGATAGCCAGCATGGATGAATACCCAGTGCGTGGCAAGAGCGGGGAGCCAGCCCTGCAGGAGCACCCCGCCCCCCAGCTTCCCCTTGCCCACCCCCCTGACCAGCCCTCTCCCTCTGACAGTGGCAAGCTGGTGTCTCCCAAGTGGAAGAATTTCAAAGGCCTCAAGCTGCTCTGCCGAGACAAGATCCGCCTCAACAACGCCATCTGGAGGGCCTGGTACATCCAGTGTGAGTGGGTACCATGGACCTCATCCGCAGGGGGGCTGCAGGTTGGGGGGCGGCCAGGAGACCTGGGGGGCGGCCAGGAGACCCATGGGCATTACGGGTCAGCACCAGCATCTGACCCCCAGAGGGTCCCGGGGAACACATCCCAAAGGGTGCTGTCCATGGGGATGCTAGGCACAGCAGGGGTCACCCCTTGGAAGTCCTAAGGTGGGAGAGATTTGGAGAGATAGTTGAGATTTGAGATTTGGAGGATAGTTCACAGCCCTTTCTGCATTCCATCAGCCTAGTCAGTGCCTCAAACGCCAGGGTGGAAAGAGGTGCTAGATGCTGTCCGGGCCGGTGGCATCACATTGCAAATGGGGAAAAATAAGGATCTTGCCTGGATCTCCCCTAGCCTTTCTGAAGTCCTTACTGAACTCCCAGCAGGTGCCCCCATGGAGCCTGGGGGCAGTGGGGGGCTCCAGAGAGGCCATGTGATAGAGTGGAGGGGGCTGCAGACTTGGGAGTTGCCCAGAGCTGCTTTCCTACCCAGTCTTCTCTTGCTGGCTGTGTGACCGCAGGCTGTGTGACTAACCTCTCTGAATCTGTTTCCTCATCTGTAAAACAAGGCCAACAGTCCTACTTTTCCTGGTTGACCTGGGGATAACAAGTACGAATGGGCCCAGCACGAAGTTGGTGCTAAATAAATGATGGTTGAATCTGACATGCCCTTGAGAAGGTCAAGGTCGTTCATTTGGGGATTCGAGACCCACCCACCCACCCTGGCAAAGCTGCAGAGGCTGAGCAGCCTCAGCCCATTGGGCCCTGGGTTGGGACTTTGTCCAGCGCAGCCAAGTCCTGCTACAGGATCAAAGGCTACCCTGAGCTGGGAACACACAGCCCAGGAGGGAACGTATTCAGTATTCTCTGTCCTGGTGCCCTGGATTCCATCCAAGCGGGGAGAGGGAGGGTTTTCTGGTTTCTATTTATCTCCATCACCCAGTACTTCATAAACCATCTTATTCGAGGCTTCCTGGCAACCCTGGCAGATAGGTATTATTACCCCCATTTTATGGATGAACAAGTAAAGCCTAGAAGGCCAGTAACTTGTTCAGGGTCACGGAGCATAAAAGGAACAGAGCTATGACTGGCTGGAAGTCCAGGGCTCTCCTACTCTGAGCCCAGTGCCCCTTTCACTGCTCCCAGTTGGCTGGCTTCCAGTCCTCACCTGATGGCTCACCTGAGAACACGTAGGACCGGGCCCTACCCTAACCAGGAAGCTGATAGGCCAGAGCGAGTCACGGCCACTGCCGCCACTGCCCCCGCTGCCCCGCACTCCCTACCCTTCCCCCACAAAGCTGGATGGGATGCAAGCCTTTGTCTCTGCAGAAGAAATTCCTGATGCTACCCGGGGTCCTCACCCAGATAGACAGACCCTGTCTCTGGCTATTGCCGGAGTTGCTGGAAACACCCGGGTCTGTGTCAGACAGAGAGGGGGTTGAGTCAAGTTCTAGGATGCCCCTCCAACCAAGCCGTGTGACCTTGGGAAAGTCCCTAGCCTCCCTAGATAAAGGATCGCTCATCTGTAGAGAGAGAATAACAGTAGGTCCTGCTCAGAGGCTTGCTTGAGCTTTCAGTGAGATCGTTCATATCTCAGCCCAGGGCCCGACACACACAGGGGCTCCCCGAAGGTGATAATATTATCGAAGGTGATAATATTATCGTGATAATAGCGACAGCACATGGCACGCCCCTTCTCCCTGAGCCCCGAGGGTTCAAAGGTGGGTTTCCAGAAAGGGAGAGGGGTGGGGACAGATGGAGGGCTGCCTGGTTCATCCCTCTGTACTTGCCACCCCTCTGCGGGCTCCTGGCCTCCAAGATCCCCTCCTTTCTAACACCCCCGAATCATCTCGGTGTCCTCTGAGCTCCCAGAGCACGGTGCCCCTCTCATGGGCGGGCTCCCCGCCTTGCATTAGCTCATGCTATGTGTGCTTTCCTTATCTCTCCAACTAAGCTGTGAGTACTCTGGTTCACCTGCGGATTCCCTGTCCCAGCATCCGTCCCTGCACGGCTGCAAGGGGCTAGCTAGCTTCCTGAATGGATGAACTTATCAGCATTAAACAAAGCCTGCCCCAGCCCCAGGAGCGGTGTGGTCACTGCCCTTCTGTCTAGAGCACAGGGTCCCCCGGGGTGTTGGGGGGGAAGGTCCAGCCAGGCCTGCTTAGACCTGACCCTTTGGTGATCTCGCTGCTCACGTCCTCATCTGGGACCCCGGGGGCAGCTACTCTTTGAGACCCTCCTTGCTCTCATCCCCGGGAGTTCACACACCCAGGGGCCCACCCCTTTGTTTTCCAAGCCACGCTTGGCCACCGAGACAAACCCCCTCCCCTAAGCCCATGGGGAGCATTTTGGAGACTGTCCTTTAGGACAGAACTTTGTAAACGAGGCCGAGGGGTCCGATAATTTCATGTTCGGGTGGTCCCCCTTGTCTGTTAATTGTCCCAGAGGAAGTTTGCTGAGGTGGGAAAAGTCAC
The DNA here is from genome assembly GCA_028534135.1 of Potos flavus. Lineage (NCBI taxonomy): Eukaryota > Metazoa > Chordata > Mammalia > Carnivora > Procyonidae > Potos > Potos flavus. The sequence continues at coordinate 7,730,203 of CM052890.1, read as the reverse complement.
TGCGTGGGGGTCCCAGGGTTCAGAAGCCCTACTGTGTGCCAAGCTGTGTGGCAGCTTCAGCGACTTGAGGCTAAAGGGGAACAGCTTCTGCTTTTACTCCCAGCAGGGAGGCCAGCATGCAGAGACATGGCCAAGGCCAAGTGCAGAGCCAGGCAGATAAGACGGTGGAGTTTCAGAGAAGGGAGGGCTTCCTGGAAGAGGGACTGCCCTGGGCTCTCCTGATGGGTGGGCAGGTGTGGGCGAGGCAGAGGAGGGAAGGGGAGGGCATTCCGTGTAGGATAAAACCAGAGGGTGGGTGGTGGTGGGGGGAGGCCGTTTGGCTCTAAGGTGGGGCCTAAAAAGGAAGTCATCAGACCCTGGGGTGGGGGGTTGACAGAGAATATGGAGGGGAGAGGACAGTGGCCGAAATGCCACACATCCTCAGGTGTGAGATGATTAGTCCATGGTTAGATAGGAATGCTGGGGGTCAATGGGCAGTTTCTGTGACTGGGAGCAGTGTTGGCTATCCAGCAGAGACACAGGCTTGGGAAGGGCGTTTCCAAACATCTGAGAGTGCCAAGTTCTGGGACAGCCTTTTTTTTTTTTTAATTCCTCGCCCCCCCTCCCAAGTTTGGGGACATCCTGACAGATTCTATGGGCAGCTGGAAAATGTCTGCCCCTGGGAAGGGGCAAGATGAGAGAGGTTTGGGGGCCCGCTCCACAGAAGGGCCAGTGAAAATAGTCAAGGAGGCAGGAGAACCAAGGGAAGGCTCCCTGGCCGAGGGAGGAGGGGTGCTGTGCGCCGAAGTCCAGGAGGTTGGGCCGGGGCGGGTGAGGGTCTTGGGTGGACAGTGGGGTCAGGTGCTGAGTCACAGGAAGTGGAGACCAGGAGGCACAGAGTGGAGGTGCTCATGACAACTCTTCCAGAACTGGGGGCAAAGCAAAGGGGTGAAAGGGAAGATTAGCTTGTTGGGGCAGCAAAGGAAGGGAAAGTCTAGGAAGTGACAGGAGCCTGAAAGGTGTTTATGGGCCCCAAAGAAGGAGCCTGGGGAGAGAGAGATTGGATTGGAGATAGGGAAGGGAGTGGAGGAGTGGAGAAAGGGCTCAGCTAGGTGGCCTGAGGGGACAAGGGGTGGTTCTCTGGCATCAGACTGGGCAGTGCCCAGGAGCTTGAGGCAGGAGACCAAGGGCTCCAGGCCCTGGCAGCTCGCTTCCTGTGGTCCCACAATCCCATTCAGCCCTGCACACCTATTGGGCTCCCAAGGAAGGCAGAGGAGGCGTGGGAGGTTCCTTTCACAGGATCCCATAACAGAGGGAGCTCTGGGTGGGCTAGAGCAGGCAGGAAGGCTTCCTGGAGGAGGTGGCACTTATCTAAGCATCTGAAGTCAAGCAGGATTTCATAGTGTGGCACTTTGAGTCCCAGTCCCCTTGGGGTGGGACACGAAGGAGCCGGGTACCCCCGTGACCTGCCCTCCTTCTCTCAGATGTGGAGCGGAGGAAGAGCCCCGTGTGTGGCTTCGTGACCCCCCTGCAGGGGCCTGAGGCGGATGAGCACCGGAAACCAGAGGTAGCTGAGCGGCGGGACCTCCCGCCTCCCTGCCGAGCCCGGCCGCTCCGTCGGGTCTCTGCTAGCGCGGGACAGGAGGGGCGGCCCAGAGGCGGAGCGGGTGCGGGGTGGGGTCAGCGCCAGCCCTCTCACAGAGCCCCCTCCCCGACCCTCCCCAGGCCGTCGTCCTGGAGGGCAATTACTGGAAGCGGCGCATCGAGGTGGTGATGCGCGAGTACCACAAGTGGCGCATCTACTACAAGAAGCGGGTCAGTGTTGGGGGTCGGGGGTCCGGGGTCGGGGTGGGTGGCTGCGGACCACTGCCTCTCCTGGAAGAGCCGGGGTGGAATTGCCCTCGACCCCCGACCCCGCCTCCCATGAAGACCCAGGCTCGACAGCGCCACCGTGTGGCCCAGAGTCTCCTCGCCGCCTCCTTACCTCCCAGCGTGCAGGAGCTCCTGAGGGGAAATGGGGATCCCTTTCGTCCGGGGGAGCTTGTGAGTAGGGGAGGCCTCGGCGGGCAGTGATGGCAGAGGGACAAGCGATCCAGTGTCCACCTCTGTGTGTTCCGGCAGCTCCGTAAATCCAGCAGGGAAGGGGATCTCCTGACCCCAAAGCAGGTGGGTGCTCCTGGGACCCAGAGAATTGACAGCTTCCCTTCTAGGTGGGTAAGGCGGTGGCGGCCGGGCGAGGGCGGGTCACCAAGGCAGTGGATGTGGCCGCTGTCCTCTAGTTCATCGAGAGCCTTTCTCCCCGGAGGAGGTGGAACCTTTCAGTGCAGTGGTGGGGAGACCCCAAGCCTTCTGGTTAACCCAGAGAGCCGTGGGAGGCATGGGGGAACAGAAGTCCCTACGAACTGGGGTTCCGGGCAGGAAAAAGTATAGGCGGCAGGAAGGGGACCCTTATCTGTTCACCAGGCCATCCAGCTCCCTCTGCTGGGGGCAGTAGTTAGAGGCCAGTGGGGTGACCGAAGCCTTCCGGGCAGCAAACTGCGTCCTGCCGAGAGAGGTGAAGAGGGCGGTGCACACGGAAGCTTCGGACCCGCTGACCACTTCATCCCCCAGGCGGGGGCCATACGGAAGAGCGAGGGGCAGTGGGAGACCCCTGTGTCCCTCTCATGGCTGCTGAAGGCTCTGTCTCCCTAGGCGGAAGGGGGTTGGCAGCCACCAGAGCGATGGTGCGAGCAGCTCTTCTCCAGCGTGGTGCCCGTGCTGCTTCGGGGCCCAGAGGAGGAGCCCGGCGGGCGACAGCTGCTCGACCTCGACTGCTTTTTGTCCGACATCTCCGACACGCTCTTCACCATGACGCAGCCCAGCTCCGCGCCCCTGCAGCTGCCCCGTGAGGACGGTAAGGCCTGCACCTGGAAGGGGAGGCCTGCAAGAAGCCGGGCGGCGCAGAGAGGATGGCCAGGGGTGGGCGGCCCCCGTTCGACCCCGCCTGCCGCTCCTGAGGTCACCCCTGCCCCCTCCAGCCTACGTGGGCAACGCCGACATGATCCAGCCGGACCTGACGCCTCTGCAGCCCAGCCTGGACGACTTCATGGAGATCTCGGGTGAGGCAGCGCCCCCTGCTGGGTGGGAGGGACAGGCCGGGCCAGTGTGAGGAAAGTCCCCGGATGACCATCGGCCCTCAGGCCAGTCCCAGGCCGGTCCCAGGCCGCTCTGTGAGGACGGATGGTCTAAGTGATTTCTGAGGGTCCTTCCTGGACTCCCTTTGTCCGCACTTGGGATGCAATTGATGTGGCCTCGGGTGAGAGCGGGGCACCTGGGCGGGAGCCAGGGCCAGGGGCATGGAAGCTACAGGCTCTGCAGGCTCCCGGGAAAGTAGCGCATGTTGGGAATCTCAGGAGAGAAAGGGACTTTGATTTTTGGGTGGCCCGTTTATTTACATAATTCTCTTTAAAAACTGTTAAAGAACATTCCAGGCGCACCTGGGTGGCTCAGTAGGTTGAGTGTGTGCCTTGGGCTCAGGTCATGATCCCAGGGTCCTGGGATCGAGCCCCGCGTCCGGCTCCGTGCTCAGTGGAGAGCCTGCTTCTCCTTCTCCCTCTGCCTTTCACCCCACTCGCGCTCTCTCTCTCTCTCTGAAATAAATAAACAAATAAAATCTTCAAGTAAATACAAAAGAGCATTCCAAACACACACACAGGTAGAGAGAGAGTGGTTCACTGAACCCTCCTGCAACCATCACCAGCTTCAAAATGTATCCACCCTTGACCCGTCTGGTTTCATGCAGGCCTCACCCACTTCTCCTTCCTACGTTGTTTTTAAGAAAATCCCAGAAATTATATCTTGTAAAGCTTTTTTTTTTTTTTTTTTTTGGAGTAATGTGTTCTTGTGCCTCCCTCTCCTGACCCCAAGGCTGCTAGGTCACTGGTTTCTTGTGTCCTCCCAGAGATACCTGTGTCTGCATGAGCGCCTGTGGACAAATGTCTCTTTTTGTTTTCACAATAGGCTCTGCCCGACATTGCTTCCTTTACTTAGCTGTAGATCTTGGAGACTGTCCCCGATCATCATACGTTTGGGGGGCTCTGGAGCCCTGCCAGGGGTCAGGTAGCCATAGAGGCTTGGCTTGTCTCAGCCCAGGCCCCGGGGGTAGGAAGGGGGTTTCTGGGATAAAGGCTTAGTTGCGATGACCCCTCCACTCCTTCCCCATAGGGTCCTGGGCCTGTCAGTCAAGAAGTGGGGTGGGAACTAGGGAATGAGGAACCACCCCCACCCCTGCCTCAGCCCTGGGCAGGGTGGGGGCCGTGGGGGCAGAAGTGTTGATGGCAGTGCCCAGAGAGCAGACCAGTCTGGGAGGGCAGCGGTCCTGTCTGGGCACACGTACCCCCGCCACAGGTAGGAAACTGCCTCCAGCCTGGACTCTGGGCCAAGTCGGGGGCTAGAAAGCCACTTCTTTCAATCCGGGGTGGCCGCTGGGGTGGGGGCGAGCATGGGCAACCAGAGGTAGGGGATGTGGGTCATGCAGAGGAGGTGGCTAGGGTGGCCTCCTCCAGCGCTCCACACACACAGAGGGCCGGGAGCACCAAGGCCACCAGGGCTGCTGCCTTGATGGTCCCCCAGAGCCCCTCACCTGAGAGGAAGCCCAGTGAGGAGGCCAGAACTGTACGGAGGGAGGAGGCTTGGGGAGGAGTGTTCAAGGAAGGGGTCTGGGCTTAGAGCAGGAGAGGGTGTCGGGGGGGGACGTGGGTCAATGGCGGGACTGAAGCTGGGGGGCGACTAGGGCTCTGTGGATGGCCAGCTAGGGTTACGGAGCGATTTCTCTCAAGGGAGAAGGGATAGTTGAGGGCAAACTATGGCAAGGGGTTGGTGGTGACTGGGCTTGGTACCCCATGAGCCCTGCAGAGCACTGGGGAGGAGGCAGCAGGGGAGCAGTCCCCCTGCGTGGCTGATTCTTGAGGCTAGGCCTCAAGGGGCCTAGTGATGAGGCCCACGGTCCCTGGGGGCTGGGGGAATAGAGGATCAGTGACCACTCACCCTCTGCCACTCAGTCCCTCGGTTTAAGGGAGGCAGTAGGACAAGAAGATCCTTTCTAATCAGGTGGTCAAGGAAAGACACACACACATACACACACAGACGCACACACCCAGGCACAGAGCCTCCATGCGCATGCGGAGGGCCTCACATCAAGGCAGCACACACAGACTCAGAGCTATGGACACAGGGGCACATACACGGAGATGGATCCCACATGAGGTCACACGCTGACACCCGCAGAGCGACAGACTTCCAGCGACACATGGGCACCAGGGTCACAGAAGAGGCACATACAAAGTTTAAGCCCTATCAGGCTCCGGGTTTGGTGTGGGCTTATCTGTCCCACTCTCGGGTCTCCTTCAAGGTGGCCTTTGGGAGAGAGGCCTGACCAGCTGCCCTGGCTGGGGAGCCAGGGCCTATCCAAGGCCAGTGGGGCTAGGTCGGGCCAGACCAGGAGACCCTGGGAGCTGGTTCAGACCAAAGGCTGGTCAGGGTCAGAGAAAGGTGCCCGGAAGGGAGCGGGTGGGCGGGCGGCACCCAGGCCCGGGATGTGGTTAGGCCGCAGGCAGCTGCTTCCCAAAACCAGAATAGCCTGGGGCTTACACAACCCGCACCTCAGACAATCTGGCTGCCCCCTCCCGGCCCGCTCTTCCAGGCTTTCCAGCCCCCTCTCACTCCTGCCCCCACTCAGAGCCCACCCTCTGACCCCCTCACTCTGACCCCCTTAGCCCTTCACCCCACTCCCGGGCTCTACTTTTGAGGCCCCACTTGACCTTCCAACAAACCAACTTGTCCCAGACCCACTGACCTCCTGACTCCCCTCACCTCTAGCTCACCCCTAGAACTCCCGTCACCCTGGGGCTCTTCCCTATCCCAGACCTCCGCCCCTTGCACCCCACCCCTTTCCCTCCGTGGCACTCTCTATTACCCTGCCCCTTTCTATGTGGCCCCAGCAGACCTGGTAACAGGAGGGAGAGGGGAGTGCCTGGGCCTAGGACGGGGAAGGGGACCCCATGAGCCAAGTGTGAGGCTCGGTGGGAGGACTGTTTCCCGGGGTCCTACTCACACCCCCACACAGCCTCTGCTGTCCTGCGTGCAGGCCCATCCCACCCGAACCTCTGTTTTGCTGCTTCCCCTGAGTGAGACAGAAACTCTCCCAATTTCACAATCTCCTGTGGAAGCCCCCCCTTCCCCCGCCTCCCCCCACCTCATTGCCGGCCAGGCCAGGCCAGCCTGGGGACAGGGCACGAGGCCCACTCTCCTCCCACTGCTCCCAGCCACGCCTGGCCTTATCCCTAACTGCCACCGCCTTGTCTGTCTGAATTACAGATTTCTTCACCAGCTACCGCCCCCCGCCGACGCCCACGCCTTCACACTTCCCAGATCCCCCCAGCTTTGGGCCCATGGCTGACCCTTTCTTTAGCAGTGGGATCTTGGGCTCAGAGGTGCCCCCTGCCTCGTCAGGCGTGACCCATCTCTCAGGGCATAACCGCCTGCAGGTGAGCTCTCGCCCCCACTCCACTCAGCCCTGCCTAGCTCACCTGCCCATGTCTGGGAGATAGGGTACTTCCCGAGTGCCCAGTCCTGTGCTTAGTCGACTGAGAGGGACTGGAGGGGGAGAGAAACCCCATCTCTGCCCTCTGAGAGGGAGCAGTTCAGCTCAGGAGGAAGGACCCTCATGAAGCAGAATTGGACCAGGTGGTTATAGAGGGGAGGTCAAAGGCAGTGGGGGATGGGGAGAGGGGAGGGCATGGAGCAGGACACCACTGAGGACCGGGTTGTTCATGGAAGGCTTCCTGGAGGAGGGGAGGTTCGGGGCTTAGTGAATGGGTTGGGTTTGGACAGAAGAAGAGACCGCTAGAGGGCAAGCCAGGTGGGAGGGGAAGCACCAAGGAGCGCACGGAGACAGAAAGCTCAGTGTGAGGGCTTGGGACACAGTGAAGCTGCCATTTTGGATCCGGAACCTGCGGGCTCAATTCGGAGGTTGCCTCCCTGCTGCTCGGTCAGATGCCTTTTGCTTCCATCATCAGACTGTTCAGGTGCCCTTGTAGCTCCTTGTTAAGAGGTCTCTCTCCTTAACCAGACAGTGAGCTCCTCGCTGAAAGAGCTAAGCCTTGCTCAGGCTTACCTAACAGAGTTCAAGTGTATGAGTGGCCCTGGGTACATGGTCGCCCAGTGACTGAGCTGGTGAGCCAACGAGTGAGTGTGTAGATGGCGGGGTGTGTTGGTGAATGGATAGATGGGTTGTAGATGAGGGTGGATGCCTACATGGGTTGGTGTCTATATGGGTAGGTGAGTGGTTGGATGGATGGATGGATGGATGGATGGATGGATGGATGGGCTGGTAGATGGATTTGTAGATGGATAGTTTGGTGGGTCGATGAATAGGCTGGTGGCTGAAGAAGTGACTGGCCAGAGAACAGATGGTGGATGGGTGGAGGGATTATGGATGGGTTGATGGATGAATGAAGTAGAGATGGTTGGGTAGATTGGTGACTGGGTTAATACCCGGTGGGCTGGTGGAGAGATAGGTGAGAGAACAAGTAGGTGAATGGAGGGAGGATGGGTTAGTGGATGGATTGGTGGCTGGGTAGAGTAGTTATCTGGCAAAGGAAAAGATGGGCAGGAAGACTGATGCTCTTTCTCACGCCAACTTTGTGCATACGTGTGTTCCACTCCCTCCCCTCACTAGACTACAGTTTCCCTCGGTGTGGGGGTGGGGGACAGCAGGGAGCATTTCCCCTATCTCTCCCGGTGCCCCGTCCAGAGCTCAGCCAGGGCAAGAGGCTGTGGGGGTGGCCAAGACCAGCTCTCTGCCCTGTTCCCTGTCTATCCCCCAACCAGGCCCGGAGCAGCTGCCCTGGTCCCCTGGAGTCCGGTGCCTTCCTGAACTCTGATTTCCTCCTTCCTGAAGACCCCAAGCCCAAGCTCCCGCCCCCGCCAATCCCCCCACCCCTGCTCCAATACCCTGCCCTTGCCAAGGGGCCTGGCCTAGAGCCCTGTCCCCCACCCACCTTCCCTCCCATGGCTCCGCCTCCTGCTTTGCTGCAGGAGGAGCCTCTCTTCTCTCCCAGATTCCCCTTCTCCACTGTCCCTCCGGCCCCAGGAGTGTCCCCACTGCCTGCTCCCACTGCCTTCCCAACTACCCCACAGCCGGGGCCAGGCCCGGCCCCTGCCCCCTTCCCCATAGACCTTCTGCCCTCAGGGTATCTGGACCCTCCATTTGGGCCCCACTTCCCAGTGCCCCAAGGCATGCGGCCCAGAGGCAAGCCCCCCACCCCATCCCCTAGAGGGCGGAAGCCCAGCCCCCCGACCTTGGCCCCTGCCACTGCCAACCCCACTGCCACTGCCGGGGGCAGCAACCCCTGCCTCACGCAGCTGCTCACAGCAGGTGAGATGGGAAGAGCAAGAACCGGGTCCACGGAGGGGAAGACGGGACCAAATGTGGAAGTGGGGAGCCTGTGGGAGCAGAGGGCAAAGGTTTACTGGGCAGGTTCAGGCTCAGCTGGGGGTGGGATGGGGAGGTGGGGAGGAATTAGGGACATGGGTCCTGAACCCGAAAGGGGAGTGAGCTTTTTTTGGAGGGGAGGGATGGGGTCTTGGGAGATGACGGGGTTGAGGCCGGCCCCCGTTGCCCCTCACACTTCTGCCCATGCGCAGCCAAGCCAGAGCAGACCCTGGAACCACCGCTTGTGTCTAGCACCCTCCTCCGGTCCTCAGGGTCCCCGGTAAGATGGTGGGCGCTGGGAGGTGAGGGTGGGCCCGGGGCTTCACCCCAACTCTCCACCCTTCTCCACCCCAGCAGGAGACGGCCCCTGAATTTCCCTGCACCTTCCTACCCCCGACCCCGGCCCCCACACCGCCCCGGCCACCTCCAGGCCCGGCCACACTGGCCCCTCCCAGGCCCCTGATTGTCCCCAAAGCGGAGCGGCTCTCGCCCCCAGCGCACAGCGGTAAAGAGGGCTTGCAGGGCTTGGGGGATGCCCGGGGATGGAGAAAGGGGAAGGAAGAAAGGGGGACTACATCTGAGGCCAGGATAAGAGGGACAGGGCAATGGGACCCTCTCCCCTGTGTCGGTCTGTCTGTGGGTGTGTCTGTCCCTGCCACAGGTGGTGAGCGGCGGCTGTCTGGGGACCTCAGCTCCACGCGGGGCCCAGGGACCCTGAGTGTCTGCGTCTCTCCCCCTCAACCCATCCTAAGCCGGGGCCGTCCAGACAACAACAAGGTGGCACCTTGCCCTCACCCCGAGACCTGTTTGCCACCCCGAGGCCCTTCCATGCTCCTTCCTAGGCTCACCCCACTGTCTGCCCCCCAAGACTGAGAACCGGCGCATCACCCACATCTCTGCGGAGCAGAAACGGCGCTTCAACATCAAGCTGGGGTTTGACACCCTGCACGGGCTGGTGAGCACCCTCAGTGCCCAGCCCAGCCTCAAGGTGAGCCCCCAGCCCGGGCCGGCACCCCCAGAACTGCACGGCTCCTTGGTCAACAGCCCCTCCCCCTCCACCACCCGAGACCAAATCCTAGAACCCTCTGGACACCCAGTTTCCTCCTCCCACCCAGTGCCTGAGTGGGCCCCAGAGGGGTGCCACCGCCAGCACCTGAGCCCACCCTGGTGATGCCTGCAGGTGAGCAAGGCGACCACGCTGCAGAAGACGGCCGAGTACATCGCCATGCTGCAGCAGGAGCGGGCGGCCATGCAGGAGGAGGCCCAGCAGCTCCGGGACCAGATCGAGGAGCTCAACGCTGCCATTAAGTAAGGGCGGGTGGGGGGGGGCGGGGGGCTGCGGGCGCGGGGGGGCTGCGGGCGCGGGGGCGCGGGGGCGAGGGGGCATGTCGCACAACTCCCCAGCCCTGACCGGCCCCCTGCCCCCAGCCTGTGCCAGCAGCAGCTGCCTGCTACTGGGGTGCCCATCACACACCAGCGTTTCGACCAGATGCGAGACATGTTTGACGACTACGTCCGTACCCGGACGCTGCATAACTGGAAGTTCTGGGTGGTATCCTCCCTCGGCCAGCGGCGGGGGGAGGGGGGCGGGGGCGGAGGAAGGGGGGAGCACGGCAGCCAGACCCCGCTGTGCCCGACAGGCCAGACAGGGGCCCCTGAGCTGCGCCCAGGGGAAGGGACGCAGGTTCCACCCCTGCTTCCAGGCCCTGGACATCTTGGCCAGCAGGAGTGCCCAGGGACTTGCTGGGAGCAGAGGGAAACCGAGGGAGGAGCCCCTGGGTGAGGGGAGCACAGCCCTGCCCACAGACTGTCCCAGGGGGAGTTTGGGAGAACCTCGCGTCTGCGTGACGTGAGCGGGGTGGGTCCTGAAGAAGGCATGGAATCTCTCACTCCCTTTCCTGCTCAGGCTCTTGGCTGAGCTGGGGCAGGAAGCTCAGGGACAGGCGGCCGGCGCAGCCCTGGAGATGGGCACAGAGGGGCCGGGCGGGCTGTGGCAGGATAAGGGGGTAGCTGCAGCGGGGGGCCTTCAAGTTCAAGGTGCCACCGTGGCCAGGCCCTTCCCCAGGTTTGGGCCAGATGTCAAGGCTACACGTGAGCTGGGTGAGGGTACTGGCTGATCAACAGGCCTGCTCCTTGACCCGGGCCCAGTTCAGCGTCCTCATTCGGCCTCTGTTCGAGTCCTTCAACGGGATGGTGTCCACGGCAAGCTTACAGAGCCTCCGCCAGACCTCACTGGCTTGGCTGGACCAGTATTGCTCCCTACCCGCTCTCCGGCCAAGTACGTGAGCCACCCCTCTGCCCACCAGAATATCCAGGGATGTCCGCTCGGCTCAGACCGCAGGTCCGGCCTGCCTTCAGAATAGCCTCGAGTTTTGGCCAACCCCACCTCGTACCCTGGATGGTCCCCCAGCCTCCAGGACACCTGCAGACAGAGGTCCTGGGAGGGGCTGACGGTCCTGCCAGCTAGTATCTCTCCCTTCATCTTCAGCACCCAGAGGAAAGGCCTGGACCCCAGGAGGTATCTCTCTCTCTCTCTCATTCTCTTTCCCCAGCTGTCTTGAACTCTCTCCGCCAGCTGAGCACATCTACCAGTATCCTGACAGACCCAGGCTGTATTCCTGAGCAAGCCACGCGGGCAGTCACAGAGGGCACCCTTGGCAAACCTTTATAGTGCCGGCCAGACACGGCCGCTCACTCAGCTGCCCCGGGGCTGCTTTCCCTGGACGGGGGCTCCAGGAACAACTTCTGGGCACTCCCTTCCTGCCCCAGGCCCTGGCTGTCCCCTGTCCTGAGGGTTTAGCAGGGCCCAAATCTCTTCCACCCCCTGAGATCCTGGAAGAGCTACGTTCCAGTCGCTGCCCCACCAGTGACGAACACTGTGACCTGGGGGACTCGTGCCGTCTCTTGGGACCTCCATTTTCCAGTCTGCAAAATGAGGCTGGAGAAGATTCAACCAGATGATGATCCCAAGGCCTTAGCAGCTGTGACCCTTGGGGCCGAAGCTGGCAACTCAGGGAGCTTGGAGGAGGAAGGGGGACGATTCTGTTTCCCTGCCTCTTGCCCCCTACTCCCCACCCCCATCCCGATAGGCCTCTGTTTCTCAGCAGAGAAGTGGAAAAGGACGTTCCCACTCTCTTCTCCTTCGCTGGTCGCCCAGTGGGGGGTGGGGTGCTGCAGGATGGCATCCCTGGGGGAGGCCAGGAAGGTCAGATCCCAGGAGAAAGCAGAGCGGGGGTGGGGGGTAGCCAAACCAGGGGCAGGCATCTTGTGTGCATGTGAATGCGTGTGTGTGGATTTTGTAAAGAATTCTTGCCAATAAAACCAAAAACTGTTGGGGACTGTCAGTGTGTCTCACTCTGGGATGGAGAGCAAGCCAGCTGGCAGTGGGAGGTGGCCTTGCAAGGACCTTAGCTTTTCCTCTGAGCTGGAGGCCACTGAAGGTTTTGCGTAGGGGTGGAGTAGAAGGGACAAGGCGCTCCGATGAAACTGTCCAGAAGGAGAACGTGCTGCCACTGAGGGTAGTGACCTTCCCATTAGGCGAGATGTGCAAGCACAGGGTGGGTGGCCACTTGGTCAGAATGTCTTAGAAGGAACTGATACTTCAGATGGGGAATTGGGGAGAGTGGCCCCAATATTTCATTGATTCTTTTATTGAGCCATTGAACAAATCTTTTCTGAGGGCCCGCCGTGGACCGGGTGATGGTCTTGGTGCTGGGGATTCTGTTTGCTGCTGGCTCCCTCTCCTCACGGAGCTCATTTAAGCCTCTCACGTCTCAGGACATCCGTGGATGCTTCCGTGGCCACTGACTTCCCCTCGTTTGTGTGGAATCACAACACAAATAATAATACTCGGGGCGCCCATTAAGCATCTGTCTTTGTCTCAGGTCGTGATCCCAGGGTCCCGGGATCGAGTCCCGTGTCGGGCTCCCTGCTTGGCGGGAAGCCTGCTTCTCTCTCTCCCACTCCCCCTGCTTGTGTTCCCTCTCTCGCTGTGTCTCTGTCAAATAAATAAATAAAATTAAAAAAAAAAAATACTAACTGCACACTCATCTAATGTTTACTCCATGCCCAGCACTATTTTAAGCACTTTATGTGTGTATATTAACTCACTTATATATTAACATCTACCTCTATAGGCCAGTTGTGAGCATTTCAGGGTAAATATAAAGCACTTAAAACAGTGACTGGCATGTAGCACTATAAAAGTTATAATTATTATTCATAATCCCCATTTCACAGATGAAAAGTTGAGGCACAGAGAGGTTCACTAGCCCAGGGCTGCTTGGTTACCATCTTGACTGCTTTTGGCCAGCTCTCTCTATGGTGCAGGGAACAGGGGCCCCCAGGCATGGAGTGCTTTGTCGCTGCAGACGACGTTTGAAGTGGCTGAGAGGTAAAATCCTAAGAGCGTACTCTGCTGTTTTTCCCCACTCACACCCCTCCAGGAAAGTCCCCATACGACATCCCCTTGACCCTGTGTCCCCCCCCCACTAGATGCCACTTTCCCTTGAGAGAGTTACCTACACTTACTCTCCCTCTCCCAGCCTCTCCCACTCACCCCATCTTTGGTCTCCTCCTCCCCACTTCCACCCCAGCCTCACCCCTGCACTGATTTGCTGTTACCAAGGTCACTTGACTCCCTCATTGCCAAATCCAATGACCACTTTGCAGTGCTCTTCCTGCCTTCCTCCGGGGCCCTTGGATCTAATTCTTTTTTTTTTTTTAATTATTATTTGACAGAGGGAGACACAGTGAGAGAGGGAACACAAGCAGGGGGAGCGGGAGAGGGAGAAGCAGGCTTCCCACCAAGCAGGGAGCCTGATGTGGGGCTCGATCCCAGGACTCTGGGATCATGACCTGAGCCGAAGGCAGACACTTAATGACTGAGCCACCCAGGTGCCTTTTTTTTTTTTTTTTTTTAAGATTTTATCTGAGAGAGAGAGAGCACGAGTGGAGAGGCAGAAGGAGAGGGAGCAGCAGACCACCCACACACACATTGAGCGGGGAGCCCGATGCGGGGCTCCATGCCCGGGCGCTGAGATCATGACCTGAGCCGAAAGCAGACACCTAACTGACTGAGCCACCCAGGCGCCCCAGCTTGGAGCTCATTCTAGAACCACCCTTCCCTTATGAATCCAGAATTCTCTCCAGGCTCTCCCTCCTCCCTGACAGTGCCTTCCCAGTGCCTGCTGTGCAAGCCTCTTCTTCTACCTCCCCTTCCTGGCCCACTTCCTTCTCACTTTGTGGCAAGCCCTGGGCAATAGCATGCCCTTTGGCCTCTTCGCCGAGGATCCACTCTTCTTCTGTATCAAAAGCGCATATCCAACTGCCACCCTGACCCCTCCCTTCTGGATGTGTCACAGCTCTCTTTATCTCAAAGGGACCAAAGCAGAACTCATCATTTCTTTCTTTTTTTTTTTTTTTAAAGATTTTATTTATGTAATTGACAGAGAGAGAGAGAGAGCACAAGCAGGGGGAGCAGCAGGAAGAAGGAGAAACAGGCTCCCTGCCGAGCAGGTAGCCTGATGCGGGACTCGATCCCAGGACCGCGGGATCATGACCCAAGCTGACGGCAGACGCTTAACAACTGAGCCACGTAGGCACCCCGGAACTCATCATTTCTGAGACCACAGCCCACAGCCTCCCTCCTCAAACCTGGTCCTCTTTGTGTTCCCCATCCCCAGGAAGGGTGCCACCATCCAGACACTTGTACAAGCTGGAAACAGTCATCTTGGGCTCCTGCCAACTTCCCACTGCCCTGTGGTACCTGTTACCAACGCCTGGCCAGGTGATCTCGTAGGCATCCATCCCCACAGCCACCTCCCTGGTCCACGGAACATCTCCTTCTACAGATAGCCTTGTAATATTAGTCTGCTGTCTCCCTGACCGCTGCTTCTCAAACCTAAACGTGCACTTGAATAACTTGGAAGGGCTTTAAAAAAGCTTCAGGACCAGGTTTGGTCTAGACCAATTAAATCAGAAGCCCTCAGCGTGGAAGTTTCGACCACCAGCATTTTTAAAGCAATTCCAATATGCAACTAAGGTTAAGGACCACTGTAAGAAGATGCTTTGAGCTGCAAATAACACGTGTCTGGAGCTCAAGTTAGTTACATCAGTGGATCTTAAACCCGATTGTGCATCAGAATCACTTAGCTAGTGGGGCTTTTTAAAATACAGATTGCCAGCCCCCCACCCTCCGCCCCCTACCTCCACAGTTTCTGAGTCAGCAGGTCTGGGATGGAGTCTAAGAATTTGCATTTCCAATCATGTTGGTCTGCAGCCCATACAACCAAGTCTCACTGCCCCTGCAAACCCACCAGTAGAACTCCCTCCCTGATCTGCCCAGGCTTCCCAAATCCTGCTTCCTGTCATAGGTTGTCATTCCACAAGCTAACCTTGGCTTCCTGCTGTGACACCTGAGGGTAAGAGGCAGGCCTTATCATCACCAAGTGGCGAGGTAGGAGGAGGATGGGTCTTGGAGTGTAGTGGAACCCAGTTTACCACCCACCCCAATAAGTTGTATGTCTTGCTTCCTTGTTGACCTTAGGTAAGTCACTTGACCTGAGACTAATTTTTTTTCATTGGTTTAATTTCATAGCATCACTGGCCTTAAAGGCCGCTAGAAAAATCAACCAAACTCCTGACATGGAAGAATTCTGTAGCCTTGACTGAGCTCTCTGCAGAGCCCTACTCTTTCTTCTCCTTGTCCCCCACATCCATAGACTGTGGAGTCACAGATCTGCATGTGTCCCCACGTTCACTCTTCACCTGTGTGATCTCTGGAAAGTCACTTAAATGAGCACTTCCTAGAGCATTAGTTTCCTAATCTGTGGGATGGGAATGGGAGATTAAACGAAAGGCAAAGCTCCCAATCAATAAATGTCACATGCAAAATGCTCTGTGAATGAAGTTCTTAAAAGCACAGCTTTGTCGGGGCACCTGGCTGGCTCAGTCAGAAGAACATTTGACTCTTGATCAAATGGTCGTGAGTTTGAGCCCCACATTGGGTGTAGAGATTGCTTAAATAACTAGAAAAAAAAAAAAAGTACAGCTTTGTCTCTAGGTGATATAGTGGTTCATGGCTGGTCCTGCAGTTCTAAATAGCAAATTGGAGGAAAAGCCCCAGGACGTTCTGGACCCCTCCTCCCAGCTGTCCCACCCCACTGCCCACAGCTGAGTCAATGCCAACCCCACCCCACCCCACCCCAAGGACAAAAGGGAAGGAAACGAGGCCACACTCCATTTGCTCTCTGACTGGATCTCGGTCCTCAGCCGAGCTTATGGGTCTGTCATCGGATCTCTGCAGCAGCCCTTCTCCTTAGAGTGTCCCTTCTAAAGGCCCAAGAGCCTGCAGAGGTTTCCTGGTGGGCATGGAAACCTTTGAATCTGGAATCCCTGACCCTGGTATTTCAACTTACTCTGGGTTGCAGGGCTGGGAGGCCCATGGGGCACGACCCCCTGTTCTGGGAACATTCCCTTGCCAGCCAAGCAGGTCAAATTTAAACCCTATCAATTAGTCTTTCAGAATATCTCCTTTTTGGGGTGCTTGGGTGGCTCAGCCGTTAAGCGTCTGCCTTCGGCTGGGGTCACGATCCCGGGGTCCTGGGAATGAGCCCCGCATCGGTCTCCCTGCTGGGCGGGAAGCCTGCTTCTCCCTCTCCCACTCCCCCTGCTTGTGTTCCCTTTCTCACTATGTCTTTCTCTGTCAAACAAAGAAATAAATAAATCTTAAAAAAAAAAAGAATATCTCCTTTTTGGTTAAATCTGAATGAGCTCCGTAGACCATATCAACACCAATTTCCCGGTTTTGATATCGCACAATAGCTACGTGAGATATTACCCCTGGGGGAAACCGGGTAAAGGTATACGGGGAACCTTCCTGGTGGTTTTCCCAAACTCCTTGTAAATCTATAATTTGAAAATAAAAATATCTCGTTAAAAATCTTTTCAAGGGGCGCCTGGGTGGCTCAGTGGGTTAAAGCCTCAGCCTTCGGCTCGGATCATGATCTCAGGGTCTTTGGATTGAGCCCCGCATCAGGCTCTCTGCTCAGCAGGGAGCCTGCTTCCTCCTCTCTCTCTCTCTCTCTCTCTGCCTGCCTCGCTACTTGTGATCTCTGTCAAATTAATAAAATCTTTAAAAAAATAAAATAAAAAATAAAAATCTTTTCAAGTTCCTTTCCACTCCCCAGGCCACACCTACGTCTGGACCCTTATCACCTCCCTCTTGGATCCTTGCAACCGCCTCCTGATTTTCCTTCCGTCTTTGCTCTTGGCACACACTGCTCCATCCAGATGATCTCATCCCCGCCTTGCTTCCTCGAAAGGATCCACTGTAGTGATGGCTGAACAGCGCCTTTAACGATTATCAGTTAACTACTCAAGAGGAAGACTCCAGCAAATCTAGCCCTCGAGCTGCGGAGAGAAAGCAGCCAAACCCCGGAAGGCCCAAGCCCCGCCCCTCGGAACGCTCCAACGATTAGGCCCCGCCCCGCGAGACGCGCCAACTGCCAAGCCCCGCCCTTCGGCACCCGCCAACGGCCAGGCCCCGCCCCCCAAGGTGCCCAACGGCCAGACCCCGCCCCTCGGGACGCGCCAACGGCCAGACCCCGCCCCGCGTGCGTGCGCGGCCGCGCGGAGGCGTGCTGGCGCCCGTGTCGTCGGAGGCTGAGGTGGCAGCGGCCCTGCTAACATGGAGTTGCCGCAGATGCCGGAGCTGATGGGCCTGTCGCTGTTGCTCGGGCTGCTGGCCCTGATGGCTACGGCGGCAGTAGCGAGGGGGTGGCTGCGCGCGGAGGAGGAGACGTGCAACCGGTCCGCCGGTTAGTGGGGCGGGACGGGAGGGGGCGACCCGCGGGGACTTCACTCCTGGCCTCCCCGTGGTCCGACGTCCGGTTTGGGCCGGCCAGGGGTGCCGCGGACCCCCGGGGCCTCAGTTTCTCCTTTTGTGAAATGAGCTTCACTTCCCGAGACGAGGTACCGGCTCGCCGGGCTGGTCGCGCCAGTAGTTACAGGCTGGGTCCCGCGCTGCCGCTTTCTCGGTGGCCAAGGCCAAGGAGCTGTCCCGCTCAGCCTCCGCATCTCCCCGGGGTTGCTGCGGGCTTGCAAACTCACGAGCGCGCTACTCGCTCGTTATTTCAGGAAAGCGGGGAGGGATGAAGAGAGACGGACACACATTTGTAAGCACTCCGACTAGTTTTCAATAGGGTGGGGGGGGGATTTTTCCTTTAGGGAGCACGCTGTCGCGTAAGGGAGAAGAACAACCGAAAATGTAAGTGAAAAATAGTGTAATAGGTTTCAGGGAGGAGGTCAGTACTAGCAACCGGAAACCCAAGGGTGGGAGTGGTCAGCCCTGCTTTTGGGGGGTAGGGGGGCGGCAGGTCAAGGAAATCTTCATTGAGTGGGAAACATGTGGCGTGGGGTCTTGAAGAATAGATGTGTCAGTTTGGCCAAGGAGGAAGGAAGAACATCGCTGGCAAAGGCAACGTGCATGAAGGCAGGCAGTTCTCAAAGGGCATTTGATGGGACTCCAATGTGAGGGGAGAGGAGGGTGCTGGCTGGACAAGGCTGGAGGGGGCAGATTGTGGTGGTCTCTGTACATGGGCCTCAGGAGTTTATTTCCTGTAGGAATTGTGGGGCATCTGCAGTAATCTAACACACTCCAGCTTTGCACCTGGCATGATTCTGCTGCCAGGTGATTCTGCACCTGGCATGAAAATAGCTGTTTCATGCAAAAGTGACTGGAACCATTCCTGGTCCAGGGTTGGTGCTCGACAGGTCTTGACTACCTACCTCTCATCCCTGAGTTCTCTCTGGGAGTCCTTGGAGCCTTTGAAGCTTGTGTTGGGTAATCATAACTTCTCTTTAAGGAAACCAAGGCCCAGAGCAATTAAGTAACTTGCCCAAGGCCAGGGCCACCAGATTTGGTCGTGCACGTTCTTCCCTACCTAGGGATGTCTGGCCAATGATCTGCACTTGGGCGCTGTGCTCTGTACCCACTGCCCTGTGCCAGCCCAGAGAGGGCGCCTTTTCTAATTTGCCCTATTATTTGAGGTGCCCTATGGACTAACAGCAGGCAGTTTCCTTAAGATCACTCAGTGGGAGAGACACAATCCAAACCCAGTCTGATCCCAGAGCCCCTGTTTTTGCTGACATCACTGTCCCTTCTCAAGCTTGGGACCCTCTCTGGTCATCTCTTGCTGCTCCACTCAATGCCTGGCCAATCATAGATGGTCAGAAAGGCTTAGTGAGCGAGTAAGTGGGTAGATGACACGGCCCCTCCTCATAGGGCAAAAAGCAAATGGATTGCCACTTGACAAGTCCTTGAGATCCAAGAAGCAGAAACAGCATCAACGAATTCGCAAGGAGAAGCCTCAACAGCACAGCTTCACACACCGCCTCCTGGCTGGGGCACTGAAGGTACATGGGTACCCATGCTCAGCACTCATATACAGAGACTCACACCCCCCAGCAGACTTTTCCTCGCTAGTATTCTGTGCACATGACAGACTCTTCCGCCTCTGACCAAAATCAGTGGGGATGCCCCACCCTGTCCCTCCTCATCACACCCCATCAGCAGCTTGCCGTTAATCCAGGCAGCAGACCCCATCTGCCCAAAGGGTCCCTGTTCATACTTCCTGCAACCCTTCCCTTAGAGCCACAGTGGGAACATATCTTGCATGGACTTTAGCAGCAATGGCAAGTACCTGGCCACCTGTGCAGATGATCGCACCGTCCGCATCTGGAGCACCAAGGACTTCCTGCAGCGGGAGCATCGCAGCATGAGAGCCAATGTGGAGCTGGACCATGCCACCCTGGTGCGCTTCAGCCCCGACTGCAGGTGGGACTCAGCTTTGCCCACAGAAGCCCAGCCCCAGGCTTACGTCCTTCCCACACCTTACTTGGGATAGTGAGGGGGGACCCTGCATCTCCCTGGGGGGCTGGCAGAAAGAGTATCCAGACAGCTTGAGCACCGCCTGGGGCTCCCTGGAGGTCTCTGCATTTTACACAGCCAGGAAGCAGAGAGGGGAAGATGCGTTCCTCCTTGGGAAGAACCAAACAAAGCCCGGCTCCAGATTCGTCTTAGAAGCTATTATAAAGGTTTTCTAAACTCTAGAGAGACACTGAAGGAGCCAAAGCTATGAGAGTCAGATCGTCTGAGGAGTGTTAAGAGGTTTTGAACCAAGGGGTTAAATTGTAGGGCTGGACTGGGGCAAGAAGGAAGACCGTGGTTTTCCTCGGAGCCTAGCGTAGGACCTGGTGCACAGAGCCTTCCATGTCCAAACAAATGAGTGGCTTGTCTGCTGCCTGTCTCTAGAGCCTTCATCGTCTGGCTGGCCAATGGAGATACCCTCCGTGTCTTCAAGATGACCAAGCGAGAGGATGGGGGCTATACCTTCACAGCCAACCCAGAGGACTTTCCTAAAAAGCACAAGGCACCCGTCATCAACATTGGCATTGCAGACACAGGTAAGAGGCATTCAGAGGGTGGAGCTTACCTAAGACTAGAAGAAATAGCACCAGTTATTTGCTGAATGCATTAATGCTGCCTGAGAGTTATGCTCAGTTCTAGTGTGACAAAGGGGCCCTGGCTCTGGACTCCCCTGGAGTCCCAGAGCCACAGCAGGTCCCCAGCGGAGGCAGGTAAGACCCAAAGTCTTTTTTTTTTTTAAGATTTTATTTATTTGACAGAGAGAGAGATCACAAGTAGGCAGAGAGGCAGGCAGAGAGAGAGGGGGAAGCAGGCTCCCTGCTGAGCAGAGAGCCCGATGCAGGGCTCAATCTCAGGACCCTGAGATCATGACCTGAGCCGAAGACAGAGGCTTTAACCCACTGAGCCACCCAGGTACCCCAAGACCCAGAGTCTTGAGCAAAATCCTCATTTGTGGGGACCCATGGCCTAGGAGGGGAGCATGGATATTTGAGGCAGCAGAGGCCTTTGTAAGTGTCTCCTTAGAGAATGACACTTGGTCAGGTCATTGATCTCAGTTCATGTCACCCCCCTTCCCCTCTCAGGGAAGTTCATCATGACTGCTTCCAGTGACACAACTATCCTGATCTGGAATCTGAAAGGTCATGTGCTGTCTACCATCAACACCAACCAGATGAACAATACCCATGCTGCTATCTCCCCCTGTAGCAGGTGAGGAAGGAGGGACTTGGCATCCGGGATGGGCAGAAGTTGTGGCTAGGGACAGAGCAGAGAGCCAGCCTCAAAGAGTGGAAAGACCATACGGTGTGGAATCAGGACGCTTAGATCCAAGTCCTTAGTCTCTGTTCCTCTATAGTTTTTAGAAGGCTGGGCTTGGGGTATTACATACCTTATAGTGTAGTTATGAAGACGGACTGAGGTCCTGTGTATAAAAGCGGTTTTAAAAGACACAGCATTATTAAGTTCTAAAGGAACCTGGTTGTGTGGCAGGTTTGTGGCCTCGTGTGGCTTCACCCCAGATGTAAAAGTCTGGGAAGTCTGCTTTGGGAAAAAAAGCGACTTCCAGGAGGTTGTGCGAGCCTTTGAACTGAAGGGACACTCTGCAGCCGTCCACTTCTTCGCTTTCTCCAATGACTCCCGCAGGTGAGTACATCCTCTCTGATGTCTTACTGGTGGCTCTCAGCCCCTCTTGGCAAACAGGGCCCTTTTACCTATCTCTGCAGCAGCTCTGAAGCGGGTAGAGTGCCTGGCCCTCAGCAGGAAGTAGGCCCGGCAGTGCATTTGGCTTCCTAGCTGGAGCCCCTCACGCCAGCCCGTTGCCCTCTCCCCGCCCAGGGTGTGTTGTGGCTAGAGCTGTGATTTTCCATGCTGCAGGATGGCCTCGGTCTCCAAGGACGGTACGTGGAAACTGTGGGACACAGATGTGGAATACAAGAAGCAGCAGGATCCCTACTTGCTGAGGACAGGCTGCTTTGAAGCGGCGAGCACCATGCCGTGCCGCCTGGCACTCTCCCCTGACGCCCAGGTCTTGGCCTTGGCCAGTGGCAGCAGTATTCATCTCTACAACACCCGGCGGGGTGAGAAGGAAGAGTGCTTTGAGCAGGTCCACGGGGAGTGTATCGCTGACTTGTCCTTTGACATCACTGGTCGGCTTCTGGCCTCCTGTGGGGACCGGGCAGTGCGGCTTTTCCACAACACCCCCGGCCACCGGGCAGTGGTGGAGGAAATGCAGGGCCTCCTGAAGCGGGCCACCAACGAGAGCACCCGGCAGAGGCTGCAGCAGCAGCTGACCCAGGCCCAGGAGGCTCTGAGAAGCCTGGGCGCCTTGAAGAAATGACTCCGGGAGGGTCTGGCAGGAAGGATCTGGCATGCTGCTGCCACCACGGCTGCCACCTTTCTTCCCAGGTACTCCCCAGGTAGAACCCTTTTGAAAGGAGTATTCTGATTTTCGCAGTGGTGGCTCTTCTCTCCCTTTTCCCCATTGAAACTATTCTTGCCTACTTTGATCTCTCTCTCTCTTCTTGCCAGTTGTGACTCCTGGCCTTACTTGACCTCCCAGGCTAATGACCAAGGTGCTTCTCTTTCTCCTGGGCCCCAGGGATGGAATCTGTCTTCACCAGGCACGGAGGGAAATGGTAAACTGGAGAGAGAGAGAGGACATGGCCTTGACCTTGTGGCAACACACCCTGGTGCCCAGAGGAGTTTGTAATTGTGGAGGCATAACCTAGGGGACACCTGAGTACTAACCAGTGGTCTTGGCAGGGGTGGGAGCCTGGGATACCTTCCTCTGTGCTACGGTGTCAGGGAAGGACTAGTCTTAATCCAGGCGAAGCTCCTACCTCCATTGAAGGGGAATTAAGGGATTCCATTCTGTGCCTCAGTTTTTTTATTTGTAAAATGGACACTGATTTTTCTCTCGACCTGCTTATTACAAAGGTGTTGTGAAAGGTATGCACGTATAAAGTCCCTAGATTTGGCAGAAAAGTGGAAAAGAGTAGTAATATATGTTGCCCATCGACCAGTCCCACTTATTAACTAACTACCGGGTAAAAGTGGGTCTCAATGTAGTTCGAAACTAAATGAAAGGAAAGAAATGCATTCCCTTGGGAAGGAGAAGTTTCTGGAACTTGATCATACATGTTGTATCTGGTTCTGCTTTAAGTTGGGTAGAGGAATCATAGCATTCCAAGATTGGACTCCTCTCTTCAAAGTTATATCCTCTTTTCAGTTTGTCATATATTTCAGTGCCTGTTCTGTGCCTCGCACAGCACTAGGCACTGGAGATAAATATGAACAGGACATGATCGCTGCCGTCAAAGATGGCTAGTGGGAGAGAGGGACACGTGGCTATCAAGTGCTTTTTGCTAGTTAATCCATAGCCGTAGATGGCTGCTGTAAAAGTCAAAGCGAGAGAGGATTGAATCAGGACATAGGCAATGGACCTGAAGTTGAAGGGATAGAGTTGGTAAGAGATGTGGCATTTTGAAGTTCAAACGTTTTGGATTTGAGACTGTTTGGATGTGGGAGAAGGGAAATGAGGATCCAGGAGGACTTGCATCTTGGCAAAATGCGTTCATCTGAAATCATGTTCTTGCTGTCTCTTTCCCAAAAACCGGGGCCTCCCCTAGACATCCCCAACTCATAAATATTTGAACGAGGCATAACTTTGGACTTATCCCTAATGACTCTTTTTCATGAATCCCTCCAGCCTGCTCCCACTCCTACCATTCCACTCCATCAGAAAATTCTTTTGGTTAGACTCCAGATTATATCCTGAATCTGTTTCTCTCCATCTTTTCTGTTACCATCCTGGTCCTAGCCACTGTCACCTACTGGACTGTGATAAGGTAGGTTCCTCACGGGTCCCACTGCTTCCTCTCTTGCCTCGTTAAGTCACTCTAGAGAGTAGCAGAGTGATTTTTGAAAATGTAAACCAGATCACATTGTTCCCAAGCAAAAACCTTCCAAAGGCTTCCCATTGCACTTGGAATAAAATCCAAAATTCTCATCACGGCCTACAAGGTCCTATGTAATCTGGCTTCTTCCTTCCTCTGTGATCTCGTTACCACTCTCCCAGCCACCCCAACCTTGCTGTTACAAATTTGGCCAAGCCAAGTTCTGTCCCGCCTCAGGCAGAAGCTGTGCCCATGCCATTCCTTCTGCTTGGAAGCCTTTTTCTTTTCTGTTGGCTGACTTGTCATGCTTGTGATAATTCGGTCCTCCGTTTCAATGACACTTCAGAGAGAACCCTCCCTGACCACCCAGTCTGAAGTAGCCCTTTCCACCAATCACATCACACCTGTCACATTAGCTTACTTTGTTTATTTCGTATTTACCTAATGCTGTCTGAAATTATCTTGTTTGGATATTTGTTCGCTCCGGGCGTTTTGGCTGAAATACTTATGAAGGTCAGGTGGAAAACGCAAATGCATCCACGGGGCCACACTGGCGTGGGTGTAAGATGGTGGGAAATGGGGGGAAACTGAAGTGATCTCTAGAGGGCCGGTGTCAGGGGTGAGGGGTAGCGGCGGCTGCTACTTATTATTGAGGAACCCAGCAGAAGTGGCTTGAGAGAAGCTAGAAGCTGGCGATTTATTGTAAAGAGACAAAAATTGAACACTGTGTGGACTGAACAAAACACTAATGTGGGCCAGATGCAGCTCACCAGTCTCTCATTGGGAGCTTCTGGATTGTTCATTAAGCTACAGAAATGTGAGCTCCACAAGGGCAGAGTCTTTGTCCGTCTTATTTGCTCTGTATCCCAAGCACAATACCAGGGACAGAGTAAGCACTCAATAAATATTGAAGTCAAACCAGGGGGCAGTTAGCAGACATTTCGATACCCTCTGTATGCATCGTCCCACTCAACTTCCATTGTGGTTTTATCCTCCTGATAACAGACTTCTGGTTAATAATGCTGTGCACACGGGTCCCGGTGAATATTTGCTTTCAGGTTGTCAGAAGAATGAGGCCAAAACGCTTCTTTGCGTATCTGTTTGGCTCTGGCTTTACTCTCACTGTGTATCCGGGAGGCAAGTGAGCGTAGTATGTTGAGTTACTGAAGTCAGAAGTCTTTGGCTCCAGGTTCGGCCGGGTCGCTTACTGACTTGAGATCTTGAGCAGATAAATCATGGGGCTTCTCTCTGAGTTTGTTTCCTCATCTGTAAAATGGGAATGAATCCTGTCCTGAGGGCCTTGCAGGGCCGTGAATGTCTAATGAGATGAGTGAAGCCCTACAGAAAAGTCGTCACGGACTTCCTGAGGACACCGCTCCTCTCACTAATGTCGAGGCTGCTTCTCTTCTCACCATGGAGAAGGTATCTGGACATTAACATAGAGCAGAGGCCGCTGTGTGTTTTTGATTAAAACTCTGTGTGTGTGTGTGAAGGCAGCATTAATGTTTTAGTATTACTGTCTCAACTTCTGTGGGTTTGCAATTTTTCAAAATAAAAAGCCAGGGATATATTTTAAATAGTGGTATATAGCCTATTTTTATCAGTCATCAAAAATAGAGCATGGTATTTAAACCACAAAAGCGCACATTTAAAGGCCTATTGATAGCCTTGGTCATTTTCCATCAAGGTAAGAAGGCGCCTTCTATTCAAGATCGTCCTGTAATTGGAGATGACGGGAGGTGAGCAGGAAGCACAGACTGTGATGAGGAGTCATCAGTGATAGTAGGTTATCTCAGCGTTAGATAGACCGAACATTACCCAAATGGGCCACAGATTCAGAAACGTAATAATTTGGGGGTTCATGTACTTCTCCACACAATTTCAGAGGCGGCGTCTTGGCGAGCGTGGCTTGGTTTCACACCCAGCTATTGAGACAGAGGCGCACTGAGGGGCACGAGTTGGCATTGCAGGATCGGCCACAGCAACCAGAGGCACGATTCCTACACGCAATTTCAGTGTGTCTTTGAAGCTTGTCAGGGTATCTCCCAAGTCTCCATTTCTTCAAGCTGCTAACTCTTATTCCAGAGTTCCGGGCTGTTGGAAAATGAGCATGATTTCCCCTTTCCACACGCACACCCAGTTTGAGTCCATCGCATTTTCTCGATCACATTAGTAGCGGCTAAACTTGAGTACTAAGCCTTTGATCCCCAGCAACCCACTATTGTTTTTGCGTCAACTGTCCTCCCAGCATCGGCATCTTAATTTTTATTTGGCGAACTACACTTCCCTGACTCTTAATCCACAATCCACATGACGTAGAGGAGAGAGACTGAGACCCTCCATGGTAAGCATATAACCAATCATCGGGTCCCTGGACTTTGCCAGATCTTTAGAAAAGTTGTATCTTTAATTTTCTGCGGGGATTGCTTAGGAAGTAGGATGTAGGTGTATTACAATGGGTAGTCCTGCCCAAGGAGGAAGCTAACACAGGGCAACAGACCACGTGCTGAGGATGCTGGTGAGGCTGCCGGATCCAGACACACCTGAGATGTCTGCCACGGGACTTGTCAGTTATAAGAACCAATAAATTCCTATTTATGATGAAGTCTGTTTGAATTGGGATATTCTTACTTGCAATCGAAAGGCCTTAACATTGATATTATTAGAGTTCAAGTAAACTGCCAAGGCGCATAATCAATGGCACACTCCAGTTATTTCAGTTGCGGCCTCTCTGGTACATACCTTTAGCCATCAGGCACATCCCCAACATTTGTAAAAGCCAGAAGCAGGAATACAAATGGAGACCCCCACACCACGTCTTAATATTTCAAAGTTAAAAAGCCAAGCTGAGCCCAGATACGTTCCATCCTCCTAACCACGACATAACATTCTGGAAGGCCAAGTTTGAATTTAGAATTCTCAAGAGTCCAGTCTGTGCCACAGTGTGGTGTCACAGCTGGCCATCCCGTGATCTAGGCCTCTTCTCGTCCCACCTGGTTCTTGCCCACATTGCAAGGGAAACCCCAGCACACACCTCCCAAGTGTCATCCTATTGCCGCAAACCACCACTTCTTGCGCTCCGCGC
>CM052890.1:7454059-7703743 GCA_028534135.1 Potos flavus | reverse complement strand
GTCCCCATTTCCCTGGTCCCGCCAATCCTGCGCCTCATGGAGAGGGATATAGCCGGAGGAGGCCAAGACAGGTCCCCCAGAAGGAGTCCTCTTGGCCCACATCTAACATTGTTACCTTGTTAACCACACCTGATTTTTTGCCTGCAGTTTCAAGTTCACTAACCTAAGCTAAGCTCTCCTTAACCCATCAGAAATGAAATACAGCGAGTATTGGGAGTTCGCAGGGTTCAGCCAAGTATGTCTTCTAGAAGTTCTGGATATGTGAAAGCAGTCCTGCATATTAACCGGTATCTGGGGCCTGATTCCTGCCTCTCCAGTCTTCCCTTTAAGTCTCCCCTTTACAGCCAGGGCACTATATGGAAGCCATTTACACCTTGATCATTCCTCCATCACGCCCCAGGATCAAGCCGACAGGTTAGGAAGGAAGCCACAGGGTTGGGGGGTGCTGAGCACCCCAGCTTTCTCTCATAAACCGATAGAGCTTTTCCTCCTCTTATGGATGCTCTCTTTGCAACACGGGCACCCAGTTTCTCGCTCAAACGTCTCAAACTGCTCACTGGCTGGTAGCATAGTCTTGCTAATTGAGTAGGATTTTGTTCGTTTTTGTAAAAATCTCACTTAAATGTATCGAATATCGTGTTTTACCCTCTAATCCCTTTAATTTTTTTGTCCTCTCTAGTGGCCCCTTTCTGCCACAGCCGAAACAGGTCTGAGAATAATGGGTACCATTCCCAGAGTACAACTTCTAGTCCAGACCCCGTTCTCAGTCCTGTGCCGGTAACAACTTCCTCCAGCCTCGCGGCAGCTCCGAGATAAGTACGAATTAGACTCAAATTCTAATTCTACTAAATTAGAATTTCCATATCACAGCATTGCCAGAGTCACCGAGGAGGCGCATGGCTGAGATGGGATTCAAATCCATGCAGTCTGTGTCCAGAGCTCATGTTCTTGCTTCTCAAGCTGTGGCAGGTGTCAGAATCACCCGGGACTGGGGTATAAATACCAAGGCCCGGGTCCTATCCTGCTTCGGCAGTCCTAGGCCTCTGTGTTCTTTATTAGCTCTCGGGATTCGGATGCGAAAGCGTGGGAGGCACTGCACTGTGCCCCTCTGCCTTGATTTGGAATATTCTTCATACGCCTTGCTCGCGGGCATGCCCTGTTCCTACAAGTGAGTGTTGTCTTGCTTATGCTCGGTGGAGGAAAAGCTGCAGCTAAGCAGCCAGGGGCCCACGTGGGCTATCCCATTCCCTGCTTGGCCTCAGAAATCCTCCGGCTCGTGTCCCTGGCCACACGGGCCTGACCTCAACTCCCTCAGGAGTTCTTCGTTGGAGACAGCTTTCCTCCCATTGCCTCAGACTCACATAACGGCCCCTCATTGTTTTCACAAGCCTTAACATTCCTCCGTCTCCACCCCACATTGTGTTGCCATGTGCTCGGACCGTCTGCAGGACAGGAGGACATGTCTCATTGGTTTCGGCATTCTCACAGCCTAACAGAGAGCCGGTCAGCTGAATGAAAGAACTTCCACCTCCCTGGAACCTTCCCCAATTGCCCCCGGGGCCTCAGGCTCCCTGAGCGCCCACTTGGGTGCTCATTCTAGACACTTCCCGTCAGAAGGGGCCTTTCCCACACCTGACCCGGGGATGCGGAAGCCTTTAACCAGCCTGTGGTTTGGGGCACATCCTTCAGACTCCCAGAATCTGAGGCTGCTTTAAGAGGAGGGTCAGGAATAGAGCTTGGCTCGTAGGTTTTTAAACCACACAATACACGGAAAGATTCAGACGGAGTTCTCATCCTAATAGCTTTCTGGTACATCCCAGGGACTCCTCCCTACCTCCTCTTCGCCTGAACCCCATTCTCATTCCGACCACCTTCCCAGGGGCAGTGGAGTCTTAACCGCCGCCTGCACGCAGCCCCTCAGCAGCCTCCAGCTCCTTTGTCTGCCGATCTTTCTGTGATACTTGAAGCCTGGGATTGCGTCTTGTGTATGGATGTGTTTTCCTAACTATAGCTACTCCAGTAAAGGCGTGTTTCAGAGGCTAATATCTTGGGAAAAGGTACATAAAGTTTTAGTCCCCTGTTGTCTGTTTTCTACAGCGAATGTGCACTTTTACGAAACCGGCAAGACCATCACATGATAGGTTGCAAGTATTTAACCTCTCATTACATACATTGCCTCATTCATTTCACAGCAGCCCTTGTGAGGTAGCAATTACTCCATATTGCAGATGGACACACAGGTTTGTTGAGGTTAAGTGGCAAGTTAAGAATCAGCTCTGGGACAGAGTCTAGAGTTCGAGCTTGTTCTTGGTGTCACCCCCCCACTGCCTTTGACCTTGCCATCCAGAGGCAAGTTCCTTGGGGTCACGGACTTTGTAGTCTTAGGAGCCTATCTTGCACCTCCTTCTATTCTTAGCACACCCATGCAAGTGAGCACATAGTTGGCACTTCATGTTTGTTGGCTAACATGATGATGAACACATACACTCAGTGCTCAACAGTTGCTGAGCCCACCATGGCCTCCACTTACCCCCTCCACCGTGCAACTGTGCTGCCAATAGAAATCATTCCACTACTTTCCGGGATGACAACACCTTGTGAGTTCACACCCGAGTGTGATTCTCCCAGGGGCTCATTGCTCCTGAGGGAGGAGATCATTAAAGCTCCAGCACCGGAAGGCCAAACCCTGGGGTTCAGAGGCTGTAGCCACCCTGAGCACCTTGTAGGATTTCCGTTCACCTCTATCACGTCCAGACAATTGGAACTCAAAGCACTAGCTACCAACAAGACTTCATGCCCATGCAGTTAGGGTGGGCTGCGGGTAGCTGCCATCCACCAGACCCCTCACACCCCAGAGACCTGCTTTTGCTCCGGGGGTCTCTCTAAGACTTTCTAGGATCCCTGGAACCCACAACCATTGTCTCCTCCTGTATTGATTCTGAATCAGCTAATGGGAACAAGGGGGGGCGGGGCGTTCCTCATCAGCGACGAGACATCCAGAGGCCAGGGTGATGTGGCAAGATTCAGCAACCCACCCCCTGCTGCCTGCTGGACAGCATCATCACTTTTCTCTCTGTCCACAAAAAGGGCCCCCTTCTCATTTGCTATCATGTCTTTCAGATCCAGCTGACTGATCAGATCTTAAAGGAGTGCTAAGTCCTCTGCCTTGGCATTTACGGGTTGTAAAATGATGGTCAGGCTGGGACATGGATGTGCACACAAACCATCCCCATACAGCCAGTGGGTCTGACAGCCCAGACAGGTTTCGGCGGTTTGGGGAGCCCAGAGGCAGGAGACACAGCGACCTTCACCGCAAACCCAAAGTGAAAGAGATGTTGGTGATGTTGCTGGTGATGATGACTGGTCTCTGGTCCCCGACTGGGTCCATCTCCCTAACGAGGTGGCCTCTGCCCTGCATACCTCTAAGCCTTTTGTGATCTGGAGCCCCGGGCAAATGTGAACTTCTTGATGTGCCACACCCCGAATTTGTCCACTGTGGCAGAGATCGCTGTTGCTTACCAACAGCCATGCTTCTCCTCTTTCTCCTAGAAGGTTAGACAATTCCCAGGCTCTCTTGCAGCTAGGTGACACCATGTGATGAGTCCTGGAATGTGTGCAGAAGCCATCTGTTGAGTCTGGGACTACCTCTAGAAACCCTCCTGTGGTTCTGTGTTCTCGCTTCTCTTTCCTGCTAGCTGCGAGCAGAGGATTCACCGGAAACCGCTGAGGCTGTAGATGGATGAGTCAGTAGATGGAGGGAACCTGGGCCCCTGATGGCTCAATGACCCTAGCATTGTATTGTGACCATGAACAAGAAATAAATTCATATTGTGCGAAAAGGCACAGAACAAGGGGGGTTGTTTGTTACAGCAGCTAGCCTATCCTCATAAATACACTTACGACAGAATGAAAAGGGCCTTACTTTTATGGAGGAAAGAAAGAAGTTGGGAGGGGCTCTTGATAAGAGTTTAGGGTAGTGATGGGTTTTCACTGGCAGAGTACATTCCCTGGGATGGGCAAGGAGACTTCCTGCTGGGCTCCTGCTGGGCTCAAGTAAGCTTCCTGCTGTTTGGGGCTGAGTGGCAGTGTATTGAGAGCTCTCCAGGGCTTCCCGACTCCAATTTTAATGATGTTGCCTTTATTTATTTTTACGCTGCTTTGTTATAAAGACAACAACCAGCATCTCTCTTTAGTTACTACTCCTGTGTTGTGATTCATAATAAGACATAATATAGTTTGGTCTTCAATCGTGACTCTGGCTCACAGCTCCCATAACCCTTGTCATTTTCTAAGTGTTTAGAGCAAAAGGGGCAACTTGGGTTATGATATTTGGGGTTTGTTAGCGGCTCCAGAAATAGCCCCATTATTCCTTATGCCACCGCCCTGCCTGAGGGTGTGTCCTATTTCTACAGGTGAGCAGAAATAGCCACAGAAGCTGGAGAAGAAGCGAGAACAAGCTCACTCTGGGAGGCAGATGGAAAACTGGGCAGACGCAGTGTCAGGAGGGTGGTAAGAAGAGCTCCCTTGCTCCCTTTTTCTTCTTCTCTCATTTCTTCCATACATTTTGGCTGAGCCCTTTATGGACTGCGTGTGGAGTATACGAGATGTTTCCTTCCTGTGGCTGTGGGGAGAAGGCAGGCCTGGCTATACATGCTCAGGTTACAAATCGCAAAGGATATTTTTGTTTGCTTGTTTTTTATGTAAGGAGAGTATTTAAATAAATAATGAAACCGGGTCAGGGTTCCCTACTCAGACTGGGATATTCTTTCTGAGCTGGGGCCCAATCTTGCTTCCAAATCAGGCTACACATAAGATCATCTTTAAAAAAAAAATCCCCCTCCCCCCCAGCAAAAAAAGGGGGTGCCTGGGTGGCTCAGTCGGTTAAGCGCCTTGATCTTAGGGTCCTGGGATAGAGCCCTGTGTCTGGCTCCTGGCTCAGTGGAGGGGGGCCTGCTTCTCCCTGTCCCTCTGCCGCTCCCCCTGCTTGTGCCCTCTCAGTCAGCTCTCTCTCTCTCAAATAAATAAAATCTTTAAGGGGCGCCAGGGTGGCTCAGTGGGTTAAAGCCTCTGCCTTTGGCTCATGTCATAATCTCAGGGTCCTGGGATTGAGCCCCGCATCGGGCTCTCTGCTCGGCAGGGAGCCTGCTTCCCCCTCTCTCTCTGTCTGCCTCTCTGCCTACTTGTGATGTCTCTCAAATAAATAAATAAAGTCTTTAAAAACAATAAAATAAAATAAAATCTTTAAAAAAAAAGGCACAAATACCATTCAGGAGCGCTCCACCCTCATGATCCAAGCACCTCCTAAAAGACCCTACCTCCCAACAGCATGGTGCGGATGGTGAAGAGGTGGAGGATTGCAACATAAGAATTTTGCAGGGACACATGCCAAAGGGGAATTAAAGTAGCAGATGGCATTAAGGTCAATAATCAACTGGCTTTCAAATAGGGAGATTATCCTGGATTATCTGGGTGGGCTCAATGTAATCACAGGGATATAATGTCCTTAAAAGTGGAAGAATGAGGCAGAAGAGGGAATCAGAGATATGGCAGCATGAAGACTCACCCCCTGGGGCGCCTGGGTGGCTTAGTCGTCTTTAATTATCTGCCTTCAGCTCAGGTGTCCTGGGATCGAGCCCGGCATTGGGCTCCCTGCTCGCGGGAAGTCTGCTTCTCCCTTTCCCACTCCCCCTGCTTCTCCCTCTCCCACTCCCCCTGCTTGTGTTCCCTCTCTCGCTGTCTCTCTCTCTGTCAAATAAATAAATAAAATCTTAAAAAAAAAAAAAAAAGGAGACTCACCCTGATGTTGCAGGGTTTGAAGGTGGAGGGAGTAGCCATGAACCAAGGAAAGTGGGCAGCTTCTAGAAGCTGGAAAAAGAAAGGAAACAGATTCTCCTTTAGAGACTCTAGGAAGGAATGTACTTTGATCTTAGCCCAGTGTCAGACTCCTGATCTACAAGACAGTACACTTCTGGGACTTTAACACCCCACTTACCTTAACAGATCATTCAAACAGAAAATCCACAAGGAAAACAGGGCTTCGAATGCCACATTGGACCAGTTGGATTTAACAGATATATTCAGAACATTCCACCTTAAGACAGCAGAATATACATTCTTTTCCAGTGCACATGAAACATTCTCCATAAGAGATCACATATGAGGCCACAAAACAAGTCTCAAGAAATTCTAAAAGAGCAACAAAGTCATTCCATGAATCTTTTCTGACCACAATGCTAGGAAACCAGAAATCAATCACAAGAAAAAATCTGGAAAGAGCATAAATACTGGAGGTATTATGGAGGTTAAATAATATGCTACGAAACAATGAATGGGTCAACCAAGAAATCAAAGAGGAAATTAAAGGGATGCCTGGGTGGCTCAATGGGTTAAGCCTCTGCCTTTGGCTCAGGTCATGATCTCAGGGTCCTGGGATCGAGCCCCGCATTGGGCTCTCTGCTCAGCAGGAGCTTGCTTCCCGTTCTCTCTGCCTGCCTCTCTGCCTACTTGTGATCTCTGTCTGTCAGATAAATAAATAAAATCTTTAAAAAAAAAAAAAAAAGAGGAAATTAAAAAAAATACGCGGAGATAAATGAAAATGAAAACACAACAGTCCAAAATCTTTGGAATGCAACAAAAGTGGCTCTAAGAGGGGAGTTTATAGCAATACAGGCCAACGTCAGGAAGCAAGAAAAATCTCAAATAAATTACAAAAAAGAGTTCCAAATCGCTCTGGAAGGTGAGGCAGTGGAGGCACAGGGTGACTGCGGGACTGAGGAAGGAAAAAGGGAAGGGCTTATTTTATTGTTCTAACCTTTGAACTTCACTGCATACCCTTAAAAAATGTTTTATTGGGCACCTGGGTGGCTCAGTTGGTTAAACGACTGCCTTCAGCTTAGGTCATGGTCCTGGAGTCTCGGGATCAAGTCCGGCATCGGGCTCCCTGCTCCATGGGGAGTCTGCTTCTTCCTCTGACCTTCTCCCCTCTCATGCTCTCTCTCTCATTCTCTCTCTGAAATAAGTAAATAAAATCTTACAAAATAAATAAAAATAAAAAATATTTTATTATAGAAAGTTTCAGAGTATAATAGGGAGTAGGGAGAACAGTATCACGAGCCCCCACTACTGAGTACCCACTACCCAGCTTCAGAAATGCCAACATCATCGTACCCTTTTAATTTTCCAGCACATGGAGGTATTGTATATTAAGATAAATATAATGAAAATAAAATACACATGCCCAAGCTGGACCACCGAACTATGGAGATAAAACCTTAGGGACAGGACCCAGGGATCTGCATTTTAACGAGCTTCTTGGTGTGTGTGGGGGTGGTTCCTCATAGTTGGGGGCAGCACTGGGCTCTCTCTGCCTCTGACTAGCTTTTACTGGCCGTATTCTTTTTTTTTTTTTTTTTTTTTAAACAAGCTCTGGCCAGCTTTATTAAAGAGAAAGTCTGTGTGATTTACCTTTCCCTAGTCTGTTCTGGCATGATTCTAATGATATCTGTAGGACCTGGGTCAGTGATGGCCAGCGTGCATGTTCTGTAGTATTTCTCACAAGCTGTGCCCAGTTCAATGTTATTGCCACTGTAGTGACAACACCAGTTTGGGCCAACATGGCGTAATACTCTAGTTCAGATTTCCTCAAGGCTGGGCAGTTGTTGGCGAGGATGACTAGTTCTGTTTTGCCATGTCCGGTCATTTTCAGAGTCGGCTTGTACCCCCGCGTGTATGTTCCGCTTTCCATAACGAGTTGGAGCCTGGAGTTGATAGACTCCAGTGACCTTTTTCATCTTTTTTTTGATTGCCACCATCCTGCCTTAGGTCGGGGAGGGCCGCCACCAAGAGCAGCCGCCAAGATGGCCAGGAGCGGGAATGGAGAGAGCTCCCACAATGCACAGCTCTTCACTGCTGGCTGTTTCCTTGTTTCTCACTTCCTAACACTGCTCATTAGCAATGCATGAGGGACCCACCGCCTGGGAATGTTTTGAAGCCCTCACCGAACCTTCCATTTTTAGCCCATACGAGCTCTCGAAGAATTCCAGAAGGTTCACTGTCCCTGCTTGCAAAGGCATGGGGAGTCCTTCACAACCCCCTGTCAGTTTCCCTTACTCCTTAGGACTGGCCTTATAAAGGAGCACAGCTCCAAAGTGCCTTTCACAGAAAGACGACCCTGATCCCGGTCCTTTGTCTTCTCTCTCAACAGGGCTTTTGACACAACCCAAGAAGGAGGGAACTGGAGGAACTGGAGAGGAACTCCAGCCTAGTTCAGGCTCTTCATCCTTGAGGCTTGTCTTCAAACAGGTTTTCGTAGATACCAGTGTGGGAGATGAACACCCAGGGTTTCTAGGCTGGAGCCAGTGAGCATCACCAGGTTCTCGGACCCTGTCCTCCACTGAAGCAGCCCGGTGAGGATCTCAGCTTTTCGGGAGGTAAAATAAAAAGAGAGGGCTGACGGGGGTGAACTCGGTGCTCTGGGGGTCCGATTTTTTTTTTTTTTTAATTTTTCTTTTTTTTTTTTCCTGGGGGTCTGATTAAGGGTGGGATTACACGCTTGGGGAACAACTGTGGAGGAGGCTCAGTCTTGAAAGATGGGTATTTTGGGGCATCTGGGTGGCTCAGTCGGTTAAGTGTCTGCCTTTGGCTCAGGTCACGATCCCGAGGTCCTGAGATCGAGTCCCACATCAGGCTCCTTGCTCAGCGGGGAGCCTGTTTCTCCCCCTCCCTCTTCTGCTCCCCCTGCTTGTGCTCTCTCACTCGTTGTCAAATAAATAAAAATCTTTAAAAAAAAATTAAAAGAAAGATGGGTATTTCAAAAGGAGGATGGCGAGCAGGGAATAGGGAGGTCTTGTTTCGCTGGAACTGAATACGGGCAGGGGCAGTGGCACTGGAAACCAAGATATTTCTGCCTGTAAGGCACCTTGTAGTTTACAAAGTTCATCCAGTCCCCACTTCACCGGGTCCTCAGTACAACCCTGTGGGGTACAAGGCCATTGTTGGTGAACTCATTTCCCAGAAAAATAAAACAAAAAGCAAAACGACACTGGGATTCAGAGTGGTCAGCTGACCTAAGCAAAGCTGTGACACAAGTATGTGGCCCGACCCCGGCTTCTGTTTGTGATTCTGACCCTGGCTTCTGTCTCCTGGCATTCTTTTCCCTGTGACCAGGGTCATATTGGGGGACCTCAGTAATGCTACAGTGTGAGTTTGAACTGAAGCAATGGGAAGACACAGAAAGGCTTTTAGGAGAGCTGTAGTTGGGGCGCCTGAGTGGTAGTTGAGCGTCCAACACTTGGTTTCACTCGGGTCATGGTCTCAGGGTCATGGGATTGAGCCCCGCATCGGGCTCCACGCTCAGCAGAGAGTCTGCTTGGGATTCTCTCTCTCCCTCTCCCTCTGCTCCTCTCCCTGCTCTCTCTCTAAAATAAATAAATCTTTAAAAAAATAAATTAATAGGAGCTGGGGTTATCACGGGCGTGCTGGGCCTCGGGCGTGGGTGCTGGTTGAGGGAGACTGAGCACTGCAGTGGGGCTATGTCGCTCTGACAGAGAAAGTGGGGTGCTCTACAGGTCATGCGGACAGGGCAGGGAGGGAGAGCGCAGCTGATGTGAGCCCTATGGGGAAGAATGGCGTTTGTTCATTCATTCATTCTTCCAGTCTCTCTTTAGTAAGTACCTTCCCCGTGCTAAGTGTCATGCTAGGCATTGGGGACGTAATGATAAACTTGACCACAGGGTCCTGACCCTCACAGGATTGACACTTGAGGGGACAGCAGACCATAAGGAGCAAATGAACAAGTACGTGAATTCCAATTGTGATTAAACAGAGGATCTTCAGGAACATATGAGGACATATACCCAGTGTCATGTGGTTCTCAGGGTGGCTTCTCTTACCTGCCCTGGAAATCCCTGCTGCTGAGTGTAATACAGACTGTGGGCAGGGTCCTGTGGGGGTTCTGGGAAGGGAGGCATCCTTCTTCCTGCTGAGTGATCTGCGGAAGTCTTCATGGAAGAGGATGCATTGAGGTTGGGTATTCATTCAATAAATATGTAATGAGCACCTACTGAATACCAGCCTCTGTCTTATTTTATTATTATTTTTAAGATTTTATTTTTAACTAATCTCTATACCCTACATCGCCCTCGAACTCACAACCCTGAGATCAAGAGTCGCATGCTCTACCGACTGAGCCAGCCAGGCACCCCCAGGCTCTGTTTTAGATGCTACTAGGGATAATCATTGAACAAAATGAAACAGACCATGTTGTACCCTCTCAGAACTACTGAAAAGAGGACTGATAATAAGCAAGGAAGACAAGAAAAATAGTATTTCAGGGGGTGGTGAATGCTCTGGAGAAAAATAAATTGTGGAAGGCGGATAGTGAGTGAGGGATGGATATTCTTTGATAGGTGGCTAGGAAAGGCTGCATTGAGAAAATAATATTTGACTAAAGATCTGACAGATGTAAGAGAGTGAGCCATGAAATAGATATGGGATGGGTGTTTCAGTTAAGGGGGCCTGCAGTGCAAAGGAACTTTACTGGATGTTTTTAGATGAGCAAAGAAGGCCAGTATGGTTGGAACAGAGACAGCAAAGGGTAGAGTTATAGGAGGCGAAGAGGCGTGGGGACAGGTGGGGTATTGTAGGCCACTGTAGCTTCTACTCTGAGAGGGGAAGTCACTGCCTTGAGTGCAAGTTGCCCAAGGCAAGTTCTGGGCTGGCTCATCTCTGTATCCCCCTCAGCATCTAGCAGAGGGCTTTCACCTAGAAAGTATCAAGATGCAACTTTTAAAATTTTTTTAAAGATTAATTTATTTATTTTAGAGAGAGAGAGAGAGAGCAGAAGGAGGGCCAGAGGGAGACCATGACCCCAAGACCATGACCTGAGCCAAAATCAAGAGTCAGACACCTAACCAAATGAAGCACCCAGGTGCCCCAAGGTGCAATTTTTTTTTTTTTTTAAAGTAAAGGATATCAACAGAGGGCATTTGTGTGGCCCATGGGGAGTAGTTGATAGGTACTCACTTCGATCATTCTCTTATGCAGAGAGCTCCAGTAGAGATGAGGTGGGGAATACGGGCAGGTGGACAAATGTGGGCAGAAAATGGACCTCTTTGGGTGTTCGGGGCAGGAGATGGCTGGAGGATGATGGCTGACTAGCTGGGTGGGCTGGAGGAGAGATGGGTGTACGATGCTAGCGCACTGCTGGAAGGAGCAGTGGGCCTTGGAGTAGAGAGAAGCTGTAGGCAAGAAATGTCAGCGGGGAGGCTGGCCAGCACTTGGACAAGGGTGAGAGAGAAGCTAGATATAACTGCCAGGGGTTGTTGAGCCGTGTGCTTACACCAAGGGGATCTGTGAACAGATTGGAGAATCCTAGAGAGCTGGCCTCTTTCACGACACTTACCGTGCTCTGCCTTGTGTTTTCTTTTCCTCCTGCTTTCCTTACCCTCACCTCAAGGACGGGGAGTGTGTCTTACTCATCTTGGCATCACACAGTGTCCTATATGCCTTAGGGTGTATAACAGGTGCTCAGACAGTACTTACAGAGTTATTTTGCATCAGCTGGGCTTGAGAAACGGATGTGCCACCTTTGATCCCATTAGTTCTAGAATCATCCTGTCCCTCCGCATGCTGGTTCAGCTCTTCCAGTCCTGCGTCAGGCAGATGCTATTCCCGGGCCTCTCATTAGCAAGACAGCATATGCTTATCAAATCGTGATGTTAGTCAGTCATGAAAGCCTGAACATAGAGGCTGTGTCAAGTTCAGAATTAGCTAGGCATTTCTCTGGGGCACACAGAAGGAAGTTTCTCTAGAGGGGAGAGAAGTAGCCACTACCAACTAATCAACGCAAACTGTCACCTGCCTCCTTTATATCTCCTGAGGCAGTTACTATACGACCCTCCCTAAATACTGCAGGCATCAATAAATGCTTGGGGAGGGGGGAGAGCAAGGGAGATGCACTCAAAATTAAACATTCACCCAAATATTTATTGCACATGTTCTACAATGTGCGGACACAGGCCCTGCACATACCCTATTTTCAGAGGTCAGCTTCAAGGTTCTGTTTTCCCAGAAACCTCTGGACACCTCTCATTTGGATTAGGGCTGTCATAGCACCTTGAACTTACTTTAGCCCACCGTTTATAAAATGGCATTTTAAATGCCCGTTTTCTGGTCATGTTCTTCTAAACTGGAAGCTCTCTGAAGGTAAAAACCCAGATTTTGTGTTCAGCATTGACCACATAGTCTTGTATGACGCAGGCACCACTCAGTTAAGGATTGCCGAATTAAATCAGACGGTGATGTAGAGTGTTAAGTGGAACCCGAGGATATCAAGGGAAGGCTTCTCCGAGTTGGATGTGGACGTTAGAAGAGTAAGTGGTCAGTTCACCAGGTAAAGCGATGAGAGAATTCCAGCTAGGGAACAGGTGTGTGCAAAGTTCGGAAGGCATACTTGAGAAAGGTATGAAATTCTGTGGTTGGAGCACAGCAGTATTATCTGGAAAGCGAAGGTGCTGGAGACGAGAGGCAAGAGAACCGCACACCCGTTAGGGTCAAGGGCATAAAACATAGGTAAAGGCAGCAACCATGGCCAGAGGACAAAGGTGCCAACCTCCAAACCCCCTAAGAGCAAGGGACCCCACTGGGAGCGCCTCGCACCTCGCCTTGCCCGCAGCACGTGCCGCCCGCTGCCGCGCACCCTGGCCTGCTTGGGGACAGAGAGAACTCTCAAGGCACCCAGGGAGGGCCGCCCGGGGCGGGGCGCGCAGGCGCGCTGAGGCCTCGAGCCCCAAGAGGCGGGCGGGTGCGCGCGCTTCCTCGCGCACGCGCGCACGGAGGGGGCGACGGCCGCGGTGACGCTGCTGCGGCGGGCGGGCGGCGGCGCGTGAGGCGCGCGATTCCCGGTGTCTTGGGAGCAGTGTCCGGGCCCCCGCCGCTCCCGCTGCCGCCATGTCGGGCCGGTCGGTCCGGGCCGAGACCCGCAGTCGGGCCAAGGACGACATCAAGAAGGTGATGGCGGCCATCGAGAAAGTGCGGAAATGGTGAGGGGCCGGACCCGAGGGTGCCGGCGGGGTCACCGGCCCAGGCCCAGAGGAGCGCGGGACTGGCTGCCGGGGTGGGAGCCGACCGGCAGACGCTTGGGGGAGGGGGGCAGCGCGAGAAGGCGGGAGGAGGGTGCAGCTTGCGTCGGCGTGAGGTCAGAGGGCGCGCTGGCTGCCACCAATCAGGGGGTCGCCCGGCTCGCGGGCCCGCCCACCTGCCCGGGGGGCCGAGCGTCTCCCGGCGGGGCTGCGGGCTTCCGGCTCCGCTGGGGCTGCAGGTCCTCGCTTGCATGCAGTACTCCGCGGCTCCCCCCCCCCCCGCGGCTGCGGGTCTCAGGAGCTTTTCGCGTTCTGAGCTGCTCGGTATAATAGCTAACAGTCTCTGGGGGTTTCCCGCCGGCCAGACCGAGCGCTCTACGTATTAATTCGTTTTAAGTTTGGTGAGGGCTTCTCGCTAAATCTCCTTTTCACGAGAGCAGGCGTGGTCATCGGAATCAAAACCGCTCTCTTTCCCCCAATAGTGGTCCACACGGAACCAACTGGGTGGGCTTTTTTTTTTTTCTTGGTGCTGAGAGTTGGTGAAGGAGTCGAGACTTACCCTCATTTGGAAACGGCTTGTGTAATGTTCATTGCAGGGCTGATTGACCGCTTACTTTGTATCAGGAACTCCGATGCATTATCGCATTAAAGTTTAACAGCCAACTGTTTGCTCCAACTTCTTGAGTCCTTTTCTCTGGCTGACTACTAGTAATAGTTTTAAAGACCAGATAGGGGTTAGCTCCCTCCAGGAAGCCCTCCTTCCCAAGACCTTCGCCCCCTATAGGGGGCATCATTACCTTGGGGGGGGTGTGTGTGTATTTGTTCATTTCCGCAGAAGTTCCTTATCTTTTTGTATAGAAGGGTTTTATATGTAGTCGGGACTCCTACGTATTAGTTAAATAATGATTTTTTCCACCTCCAAATCTAATCCTAGGGTTTTTTGGTGAAACCTAAGAATCACACCTTTCTCTTTTGGCAATCTCTGCCGACAGGTGTGCCCCCCCCCCCCCCCAGCAACCTCGGCCAGATGACCATCCTGTCTCACCTGGAACTCTTAGCTTGCTTCAATTCTTGCCCCATTACCCAGTCCATTTGTCACATTGCAGTCAGAGTGATTTCATTTTTCTCAAGAGTAAATATTACCATAGCACTCCCCTGCTGTAGAAACAATGCTTCAGTGACCTCTTTTTGCTCTTAGGTTAAAGACTAAAGATGGTCCTTGCTGCCTCACCAGACTGGCTCAAACTGCCCTCTTTCTGGGGGTTGCTGGTCATCTTTCAACTGGAGCCATCCAGTTGAAAGATGACATCCTCTACCCTCTCCTCCTCCTTTCCTAGTTAACTCCTAGCTCTGCATACAAACTACTTTCTCAAGGGACACCTTTCAAGATCCCTAATCTAAATCAGGTCCCCTTCGTAGAACTTTCCACGATTATATTAGATTGAATCATAAGACATTTCCTGTATTTGACTTTTTAACTTAACAGGAGTGGCAGTTTGATGTGGTCAAACCTAATGATTAAGTGACTATGAAATGAGTTGTTTGATGTCTGTTTCCAATTGGAATGAGGCCTTTCAAGCTAGGGTCTGTACATCTTGCTGCCTGTGTGCCCAGGGTCTAGCACAGGGTCATGTATAGTATTCCTTGAATAAAGGAGGAAGTGGAGTGGTCTGTCCAGGAGTTAATTTTAATTTCCTAAGTCTGTAGTTCATTCTTCTTTCTGTTTGCTGAACAGCATCATCAGTTAGCAGTCACAGCAGTTACTTTTTTTTTGCTTTTTTGTAACCTCACATTTGGACTCGAAACGTTCAGAAGTCATACTTCAGGCTCCGCGACTCTGCTTGTCCATAACCTGGTCCTTATTCAAGAATGTCACTTGCATTTCCCCAAATGGAAATTTTTTTTAGGCTTAATTTTTTTTTAAAAAGATTTTATTTATTTATTTGACAGAGAGAGATCACAAGTAGGCAGAGAGGCAGGTGGGGGGGGGGGAAACAGGCTCCCCGCTGAGCAGAGAGCCCGATGCGGGGCTCGATCCCAGGACCCTGAGATCATGACCTGAGCCGAAGGCAGAGGCTTTAACCCACTGAGTCACCCAGGCGCCCCTAGGCTTAATTTTTCTAAGGCTTATCTCAAAAGTAACTTTCTCTGTAAGGTAAAACCTTAAAGCAGTTGTTTCATAGCTCAGTCTTCACCTCTTTCAAAAAAGTGTAAGACTTGGAAGCATCCTGTCCTGCGCCTGCGATTATTTCTAAGTGGAGTCATGTTTCAACCGTAGCTCCACAGAAGTCCTAGGAATTCTCCTTCCATGCCATAGCAATTCTTACTGTCTTTTCAGCCTTCTTCTCAACTTCCTTATCACTTTCATGTGTCACAATGATGTCCTTACTTGATTTTTATTCCTATGTACTGCTATGTGGGATCATATCTTATACATTCTTTTTTTTTTTTTTATCTTATACATTCTTTATCTCCTGTAGGGCCTTGTGTAATAGGACTTTGTAAATATAAGTGGAATTGAATTACTTTTTGAAAAATAAAGAAGTAATGCCAGGTAGATACCCGAGTGTGAAAATGTGCTGGTACTCAATATGGGTGTAGTCTGTGAGGTAAAAAGGACTTTGGTACACTGAGAAAAGGCAAGTAGGGTGTTCAGAGCCAAAGGAATTTGATAGAGAAGTCTCTCCGGAAGGTAGGGTATAGGTATAATTTGATAGAAAGGAAGTTTAGAAGACATTTAAGATTGAAGGAGTTCGGGGCACCTAGCTGGCTCAGTTGGAAGAGCACGAGCCACTTTATGTCAGGGTTGTGAGTTTGAGCCCCACATTGAGTGTAGACATGACTGAAATAAAATAAACTTAAATTTAAAAAATTTTAAAAAGATTGAAGGAATGATCTGAGAAGTAGAAAATCACATTATGAACAAAAATCTGTTTCATTATGGATTTTAAGAAGTGTTTTTCTTTCAGGGAGAAAAAGTGGGTGACCGTGGGCGACACATCCCTTAGGATATTTAAATGGGTTCCTGTGACAGATAGCAAGGAGGTAAGTGTGGAAGAAAATCAAAACAACAAAAAGGTACTGTTTATTTCCTTTTGTTCTTTCCTTGATCGTCTCTTAATTATAAAGGAATTTGTTTCCCAAAATTGAGTTGAAAGTACTTCAAGGCACTCTGTGTGGTTGATCCATGCAAAGCCTTTCTTTCTTTCTTTTTTTTTTTTTTTAAGATTTTATTTATTTATTTGACAGAGAGAGATCACAAGTAGGCAGAGAGGCAGGCAGAGAGAGAGGGGGAAGCAGGCTCCCTGCTGAGCAGAGAGTCTAATGCGGGGCTCCATCCCAGGACCCTGAGATCATGACCTGAGCCAAAGGCAGAGGCTTTAACCCCCTGAGCCACCCAGGCACCCCAAAGCCTCTCTTTCTTTATTATTTCCCCTCTTTATTCCCTTTTCTTAACCCATTCCTTTTTTCCAAGGCTTGGGAGCCACAGCCTAGGCCTGCTCCTTGTGATCGTCAATATGGTTTTATTGGAACACAGCTATGCCCATTGGTTTCCTCATTGTCTGTGTCTGCTTTTGAGTTGTAATGGCAGAGTCGAATAGTTGCCATAAGACCTAAACTCCTGCAAAGCCTAAAATATTTCTTATCTGGCATTGTATGAAAAAATTTGCTAACTCCTGCTCTTATCTGATTAGCTATCCACTATAGTGTATTATATGTATTTTATATGTATATATACTTTTCTCATTCCTCTTCCATGGGTTTATATGGATAGCAGTGTATTCTTGAAAAATACATAGCATTAGGGCACATTGGTGGTGCAGTCAGTTGAGAGTCCAACTCTTGGTTTCCGCATGGGTCATGATCTCAGGGTTGGGAGATCGAGCCCCATGTTGGGATCTGCACTCAGTGTGGAGTCTGCTTCAGATTCTTTCTCCCTTTCCTTCTGCCCCTCCTGCTCGTACACTCTTGCGCTCTCTCTCTCTCTAAAATATATAAATAAATTTTAAAGAGAAGGAAAGAAAAATACATAGCATTGTATGATGTTTGTATTTTAAAATTTATAGAGCATTGTGCTAAAAACTTCTGTTTCTTTTCTTTTGTTCAACCTTGTTTTTGAGAACTGTCCAAGTTTCCGTAATTGTAAATAGAGTTACCGCCTTTGAATCTTGCATTGTATTCTCTTACATGCAGTCACCACATTTATCTACACCTTCCCCGAGTGATAAACACCCAGATTGTCTCCAACATTTTTTCCCTAATTGTTTTCAAACACATACAGAAAAGTATATAAAACGTAAATATACGGCCTAATGAAGAAACATAAAGCTAGTACCCTGGTAAAAATCACCTAGGTCGAAAAATAAAGCATTGCCAACTTCCCCAGAGACCTCTGCTTGACTCTTCCCAGCTTCCCCTCCCTCGCCAGAGGAAGTCTTTCTCCTGCTTTTGCTTCTCTTATCACTTCTCTAGTCATTTATAAACCCTTTTTTAACTTTATATAAACAGCATCATAAATTATCTATTTTGTGTGTCTTTCTTTTTTTGTGCAGTATTATGTTTGTAAAATTTATCCATGTTGTCTTTGGAGCCATTTGTCTCTTTTCAGTGCTGTATGGAATTTTATTATAGGCCTGTACCATGATTTACCTCTCTAATCCTCCTGTAGATGGATATTGGGTTATTCCCCGTTTGGGGTAATAGGAATAATGCTCCTGTGAACGTTCTTATTCGGTATATGGGTCAGCAAATGCGTGGGTTTTCCTAGGATATGTTCCTAGGAGTGGAATTGCTGGGTCTTAGCATATACATATGTTGACCTATAGTAGCTAATGGTAAACTGTTTCTCAAAATGATGTACTGGTCTGTATTCCCACCAGAAATAGGAGAGTTCTCATAGCTCTAAATCCTCATCAACAGTTGGTATTGTTATTTATATGTA
Source organism: Potos flavus (assembly GCA_028534135.1). Classification (NCBI taxonomy): domain Eukaryota; kingdom Metazoa; phylum Chordata; class Mammalia; order Carnivora; family Procyonidae; genus Potos; species Potos flavus. Next base: position 7,685,722 of record CM052890.1, on the reverse strand, counting down.
AAGATACTTGTGATTCTAATTTGGTGACTAAGTATGTAATTACTAACAATATGAGCACCTTTTCTTTTTTTTTTTTTTTTTTTATGAGCACCTTTTCAACATTTAGGATTGAACCTTTCAGATTTCCTGTTTCAGGAAGTGCCTCTTTAATCCATTTGATTGTTTCTTCCTTATAACTTGTAGGAATTCTCTGTGTTCTAGACACAAATTCTTTATTGATTATATACTAGGCAAACCTTTTTCTATTCCACGGCTTGCCTTTGCACTTTCTTTAGGCTGTCTTGAGTCATAGAAGTTGCTAATTTTAATGTAGACAAAATAATTAATCTTTTCTGTTATAGTTAGTACTTTGAAATGTTTTAAATTCTTCTTCTTTGATGCCACAAAGATAATCTTCCATATAGTCTTCTATAGGTTCATTATTCAGTTCCCCTTTATGACACACCTGGCATTGATTTTTGTGTATTTTGGAGTAGGAACCTGATTTCATTTTTTTTCCACCTGGATGTGCATTTGTCCCAGTGCCATTTATTAAAAAGACTGTTCTTTTCCTCCCACTCTGTAGAGCCACCTTTGTCATATTTCTTTCTTTTTTTTTTTTTTTTAAAGATTTTATTTATTTATCTGAGAGAGAGCGAGCACAAGCAGGGGAAGCGGCAGGTGAAGAAACAAGGCTCCCCACTGAGCAGGGAGCCGGACATGGGACTCGATCCCAGGGCCCTGGGATCATGATGTGAGCCGAAGGCAGATGCCCAACCGACTGAGCCACCCAGGCACCACCCCCTCCTTTGTCATATTTCAAGTGTCTGAGTATGGGTCTGTTTCTGTGTGTTGCTGCCAGCTTTTTGGGAGCACAGATGACTGCAGTGGACATCCCTTACACCATTCTTCTGGATAACTTGTGGGGCAGATGCCCAGGATGGGATTGCTATTAAGGGTGTACATACCAATTGTTTTTAATAACTGCTGCCCGAGGTGGCTCAGTTGGCTAAGCGTCTGCCTTCTGCTCGGGTCATGACCCTGGGGTCCTGGGATCAAGCCCCATGTCGGGCTCCCGCCTCAGTGAGGAGCCTGCTTCTCCCTCTCTCTCTGCTTGCTGCTCCCCCTGCTTGTGCTCTCTCTGTGTCAAATAAATAAATAAAATCTTCAAAACAAAACAAAACGAAAAAACAGCTGTTGCCGGATCTCTTCCCAGAAGGGCTGCACCAGTGTAGTTAGTATATTTCCCCAGGAGTGCCAGGGTCTTCCCATTTCTACAACTTCACCAGCATATGGTACCATCAATCCTGCCAGTCTGTAGATCTCTTTGTTTATTTCACATATCCCTGATTACTTGTCATTAGGAGGATGATTTCATCTCTTAAGATTTCCATTCAGATTTCCTTTTTATCCACTTAAATATCCTCTTCTCTGATTTCTTTTCATATTTTTATATCGAGTTCCTGTCTTTACCTTTCTGATTTGCATGGATTCGTTGATACCCTAGATACAGAAAGCTCCGGTCAGATTTTTACCTTGCAGATATCTCTGTCTGACGTGTCACCTGTCTGATAACTTTGTCAGTAATAGGCCTTTTTTGTGTGTGTGTCAGATTAATCAATTAATTTTTTCTTAAGGTTTTTGCTTTTTTAGTCTTGTTTCAGAATTATTCTACATTGCATGGTCATAAAGAACATCTCTATCTCCTGTTATGTTTTGTATTTTTTTTTAATGATGGAGATACGAATCTAATTTTAATTTTCCATTACACAGAGAGCTATTTGCCCTAATACTATTTACTAAATAACCTATCCTTTCTCTCTTGATTTGTGATGTCATCTCTGTTGTGTGCCATATTCATATCTAGATCTGTTTTTGAGCTCTCCATTCTCTTTTGTTGTTATTTATTTCATCCTGGGCAAAGTGACGTTTATTTATGCTGTTATACTAAGTTATACTAAATTATATTAATTTGTATATAATTTACACTAAATTATACTAAACTTGGTATTTATTAATATTAAGTAGGACAAATTTTCTCTGTTGCTGTAGGTTTTTCAGAAAATAGCCTTTTTTTTTTTAAAGATTTTATTTATTTATTTGACAGAGAGAGCGATCACAAGTAGGCAGAGAGGCAGGCAGAGTGAGGGGGGAAGCAGGCTCCCTGCTGAGCAGAGAGCCTGATGCAGGGCTTGATCCCAGGACCCCGAGATCATGACCTGAGCCGAAGGCAGAGGCTTTAACCCAGTGAGCCACCCAGGCGCCCCCAGAAAATAGCCTTTATCAAAATAAAAATTCCCTTCTTTTTGGTTTCCTAAGATTCATTAAAAATTATGAATAGATGTTGGACTTTATCCAGCTGCCTTTCCTGCATTTACTGAAATGTTCATGCCATTTTCCTCCTCTAATCTATAATGTATTAGTATGGTGAATTATATTAATAAAGTTTCTGATGTTGAAACTTTTACATTCTTGTATGCCTGAGAGAAATTCTACTTGGATATGCTCTATTCCCCCCGCCATAGAATGTAGTGTTCAGTTCACAGATATTTCATTTAAGATATTTGCATCTGGTTCATAAGTGAAATTGGCCTAGATTTTCTTTTATTATGCTGTCTTTACCTTGTTATGGTATTAAGATTGCATTCGCCTCCTAAAACAAATTAGTCAATTTCCCCTCTTTTGATTTCTACAGCAACTGGTATAAAATGAGCAAGTTTTGTGGAAGTCACCTTTAGTACTTTCTGGGCCTTTGGTGGAGGGATGTTGATTACCATCATGGTAGTCTTTTTTTTTTTTTTTTAAAGATTTTATTCATTTATTTGACAGAGACACAGTGAGAGAGGGTACACAAGTAGGGAGAGAGGGAGAGGGAGAAGCAGGCCTCCTGCCGAGCAGAGAGTCCAATGCGGGGCTCCATCGCAGGATCCTGGGATCATGACCTTAGCCGAAGGCAGCCGCTTAACGCAGACGCTTAACGACTGAGTCACCCAGGCGCCCCTACTATCATGGTAGTTTTAATGGTGATTGATGCATTTAGGTTTTCTCTATTTTTGGTACTTACTTTGCATTTTATGTATTTCCTAGAAATTTATCCATTGCAAATAGGCCATTGGTTCTTTAATAAGGTTCAGTGCTAGGTCCTCCCCTTTCTTCATTTCCTCAGTCGTGTTTAGAAATGAGGCAGGGCACTTTTTGGTTGGCCAGTAATCCTAAACTTTTGGCAGTGCATGACTCAGTCTTGTATAATGAGGAATTAATGGGCCTGTCCGATGCCAGCAATACCCTGAACACTGATCAGAGTTTTCACATGTGCTGGTATGTAGTTATTTGTGATATTCTTATGTAAAGTCTCTGTTATATTGGTAATTATTTTACCTTTTTCACATGTTATTTGTGTTTTTTCCATAATATGATCTGGTTTAATGTCTCTCCTAAAGTCTGTTTAAAAAATGTTATGGGCGCAGGATGCCTGGGTGGCTCAGTCCGTTAAGCATCTGCCTTCAGCTGAGGTCGTGATCCCAGGGTCCTAGGATCGAACCCTGCATCGAGCTCCCTGCTTCTTCCTCTCCCTCTGGCTGCTTCTCCCTCTGCTTGTGTGCACGCACGTGCCATCTCTCTCTCTCTCTGTCAAATAAACAAATAAAATCTTAAAAAAAAAAAATGTAATTTTTGTTGATCTATTTTTTGATTGCTTTGTTCTCTATTTTGTTTTTGCCATTGTAATTTCCTTTTTTGTTTTATTGGGCTTACTCTTCTGTTTTTTTTCCTAACGCCTTGTATTGAACTTAGCTCTTTTTCTCTAGGGCTTTTTTTTTTTTTTTTACTTTTTTTTTCTCTTTCATTTATTTTTTTAAAATTTTACTTATTTATTTGACAGAGAGAAAGAGAGAGCACAAGCAGGGGGAGTGGTAGGCAGAGGAAGAGGGAGAAGCAGGCTCCTTGCTGAGCAAGGAACCCAATGCAGGGCTCGAACCCAGAACCCTGGGATCATGACCTGAGCTGAAGGCAGATGCTTAATCAACTGAGCCACCCAGGTGCCCCTTTTTATATTCTTTAAAAATTTTATTTATCTAAGTAATCTCTAAGCCCCATGTAGGGCTTGAACTCACAACCCGAAGATCAAGACTCACTTGCTTCTCCAACTGAGCCAGGTGGGCACTCCTTCTTTTTTAAAAAATATATTTCGCTTTTGGGGCGCCTGGCTGGCTCACTCCATAGAGCATACGACTCTTTTTTTTTTTTTAAAGATTTTATTTATTTATTTGACAGAGAGAGAGATATCACAAGTAGGCAGAGAGAGAGGGGGAAGCAGGCTCCCTGCTGAGCAGAGAGCCCGATGCGGGGCTTGATCCCAGGATCCTGAGATCATGACCTGAGCTGAAGGCAGAGGCTTTAACCCACTGAGCCACCCAGGCGCCCAAGCATGCGACTCTTGATTTCAGGTCATGAGTTTGAGGCCTATGTTGGGCTTAGAGATTAGTTAAAAATAAAATAGATTTCACTTTGGTCTTCTCCCAAATTTTGACATATATGAATGTCAAAATGTCATTGATGGTGTAATTAAGTTTTAAGTTTTTCAAAAGTTCCTCTTTGGTTTCCTCTTTAATCCAAAGTTTATTTAATAGAATAATTTTTCTTTTTTTTTTGAGTATATGTGCTGCCGAAGCAAGCACTAATAGAATGATTTTTAATTTCTAGATATGTGAGATTATTTCTTAACTATCTTTTTAAAATTGGTGTACTGATTTTATTGAATTGGTAGGATATTAGTTCTTTGGGATTATTGGGACTTTTTTGTGATCTTGTCTGGTACGTGATTGATTTTCAGACCATTCACTTGTCATTAAAACAAATATACTCTCTAGGTATGAAATTAAACAATTGAAGCCTTTATTATGTTAACTCAAATCCTGTGTATCTTTGCTTATTTTTTTGTGTGTTTGTCCTGTTATGTTTCTGAGGAGGGTGTGTGAAATTGTTGATATATTTGCTTCTTCATGGCTTCTTTCTTCTTTCTGAGTCACTTGTCATGTCGTGTTTGAAACTGTTTTTGATGTATTCATATGATTATGCCATTATTATTATTATTATGTTATCTTGATTTGTCATTCATTTTACCAGTATATAATGTCCTTCTTTGTCCCTTATATCCAAAACTTTTTTCTCCTCAAATTTGATTTTATTTGATATTACAATTTCTAGCCTGTCTCCTTTTGATTTATGTTTGGTTAGTGTGTCTTGAAATCCTCTTTGTCACCTGTTTCATGGTTTTTGTTTATTGGGTATATTAGCATTAGGTTTCGCTGTGGGTGACAGAAAACTCAAAATAGCAATGATTTAAGAAGTTTATTTTACTCATTTTCTTAGTTCTCTACGGCTAGTGCTTAGAAGCATGTAGGCCAGGACTGGTGTGGTTCTGCTCCAGAAATCCCCAGGGGCCCAGGTTTCTTCCAAGCTTTCTGCTCCTTTTTTTTTTTTAAACTTTTTTAGAGAGTAATGACTATTAATTTTAGTTTAACGTATCATAAAATTTATCATTTTAACCATTTTTAAAATTTTTTTAAAAAAGATTTTTTAAATTTATTTATTTTAAATATTTATTTATTTGACAGCGAGACAGAGATCACAAGTAGGCAGAAAGGCAGGCAGAGAGAGAGGCGGAAGCAGGCTTCCCGCCGAGCAGAGAGCCCGATGCGGGGCTCCATCCCAGAACCCTGAGATCATGACCTGAGCCGAAGGCAGAGGCTTTAGCCCACTGAGCCACCCAGGCGCCCCTATTTATTTATTTGACAGAGAGAGAGAGATCACAAGCCAGGCAGAGAGGCGGGGTGGGGGGGTGGGAGGGGGGGTGTAAGCAGGCTCCCTGCTGAGCAGAGAGCCTGAGACCGTGACCTGAGCCAAAGGCAGAGGCTTTAACCCACTGAGCCACCCAGGCGCCCCTCATCTTAACCATTTTTTAAGTATACGGCGTATTTTTTTTTATGTTTAAGTGTACAGTTTGGTGGTATTAAGTACATTCACCTTGTGCAGTCAATCTCTAGGCTTCTTCATCTTGCAAAACTAAACTCTATACCTGTTAAGTAACTCCCCATTCCTCTGCTCCAGTTTTGACCTTGTATTCCAAGGTCAAGATCCAGGCATTCATTCTACACATTTAGGCTCTAATTAGCAGAGTAGAAGGATGGGCAGATAGAATTTTCATGAATTTTAGTAGGAGTCTCCTAGAAATTGCCGCGGGACATACGTATTTACTATGTGTGCTTGTAATAGCTTGTATGACATCTAGCGGCCAGGACGGCTGGGGAAGTGTGACCACCTAAAAATTCTATTAATATAAACAAAGATTTTTGCCATAATACACTCTTTTTTTTCTCTCTGCCTCACAATGGCTAGACGAATTTTTCTTTGCTGATTTGAAAGTTTTGCATTCTGTTTTCATTTTTTATTGCTTATTTCTGACTTAATAAGACTTATACTTACTATTCTTCCCTGTCAAAGTATGAAGCTTATCAAAGTTTGCATTAACCCTTGGAACCTGGTAACACCCATATTTTTAACCACTTCTCCTTCACCCCTCCCCCACTTCCGTCCCTGCCCTGTCCTTAGTTTTAAACTGACTGGAATTTCAGATCAGATATTCAGTTCAGATATTTCAGTTTTTACAGATGTTTCTTGTTTTAGTCATTGCTTAGACAAATGTTACATGTTATTTACTCTTTACGCCTATGTATTACTGCTTTCTCCTAGATTCATTTTTCTTGTTGCAACTTATCCTTCAAGGGTTTTGTCAAAGAGAGCTTTTGTGGAGAAAACTTTCTGAAAATATCTTTTTTTTTTTTTTTTTAAGATTTTATTTATTTATTTGAGAGAGAGAGAAAGTGAGAGAGAGCATGAGAGGAGAGAAGGTCAGAGGGAGAAGCAGACTGCCTGCGGAGCCGGGAGCCCGATGTGGGACTCCATCCCGGGACTCCGGAATCATGACCTGAGCTGAAGGCAGTCGCTTAACCAATTGAGCCACCCAGGCGCCCTGAAAATATCTTTTTACTCTTGAAAATATCTTTGTTTTATTTTTATGTTTAACTGATCATTTTACCTACATCTGAAATTCTAGGTTTTCTTTCAGCAGTTTGAAACTATTACTCAATTGTTGTGCTCTGGTGTTGCTATTGAACAATCTAGTGTCATTCTAATTCTTCTGGATTCTTCCTAGGTGGTCTTCTTGTATTCCTGGAAACTTCTAGAATATCTTCACTGTCTTTGCTCTCCCAGGACTTCTGTAAGAATATCCTGTGATGTTCATATCTAGCTTCTTTATTTTTCCCTTCCTTCTCATTTGTTCCATCTCTTCATTCTTTTCTCATGTATTCTGATTTCTCAACCAAGTTTTTGCTTGTTTTCAGCTATATCTATTTCTGCTACTAGACTCAGTCACTTAATTTTTATTTTCAACAATTACATTAATCATACCAAATTTCCTCAATTGGTGGTTCTTCAAGGTTTTATTTATTTGACAGAGGGACACAGCGAGAGAGGGAACATAAGCAGGGGGAGTGTGAGAGGGAGAAGCAGGCTTCCTGTTGAGCAGGGAGCCCAACGTGGGGCTCTATCCCAGGATCCTGGGATCATGACCTGAGCCGAAGGCAGGCACCGAACGACTGAGCCACCCAGGCGCCTGCAATTGGTGGTTCTTCAAAACAACTTTCCAGTATCCTTATCTTTCTGAGGAGACTTAACTATGTTTTAAATTTTTTTTCTTTTCATTTTTTTTTAAGAGAGAGAGAGTGCCACACATGAGTTGGGGTGGGTGGAGGGCAGAGGGAGAGGGAGAGAAAGAATCCTAAGCAGGCTCCACGCTCTGCCCGCGCCCAGTGAGGAGCTCAGTCTCATCACCCGGAGGTAATGACCTGAGCCAAAATCAAGAGTCAGACGCTCGACCACCTGAGCCACCCAGGCGCCCTGAGACTTACTGTTTTATTTAAATTCTTGTGTCCTCTTAGTCTCCTTCTTCTTGTGTAGCTTGTTCTAGTTATTGTCTTTAATGGTGCTTATTTCTTCTAGTGTCTGGCTAGTTTTTTCTGTGCACTCATTTTTTATTCCCTGGAGACTCTGAGCTGCCTTGGCTAGCAATACGTGACTGAGGGAGGATGTAAGCCCAGGCTGTGGTTTTCCTTCCTCTAGTGAATTTAGGTCATTGGGTGAGCTTCAGGAGTCAGCCTTTCCCTCACCCCCACTCCCTCTGCCTCTCCCTCCCAGGGAACTCCCTAGTACCAGTCTTCCAGGTGCTACCTTTATCTGGGAGCTGCCGTCCTTCCTTGTCACTGCCAGCCCCAGGGAGCTAGTGGGTGAAAGTAAGGGCAGCTCTGGAACCACCCTTGATTTTCCACCCAGTCCTGGTTCTAGTAGTGCCATTACCAACAAGGGCCAAAGGTCAGGCAGTTAAATCTCTTGGGCATATGAAGTGGGAGTGGGGAGGTACTGGTAGAAAGCCCCTCCCCACCCTAACCCATTTCTCACATGTAAGCCCCTGGCCCTTTCCTAATTCAAATTCTCCCTGCCCGGGACCCAGCTCCCTTTGTGTCTCCCAGTTTGCTGAGGCCCTTCAGTGGTCCATGGTAGAGTGCCATCTTTGAAGGTACTAGTATAAGCCTGCTAGATAAGGAAAATGGGAAATGATCAAATTGGTGAAGAAGAAGTGGGAAGGATCCAACCAAATGGGACATCACTGATGAGAGAGTAGATTGGCACAAACTCCATGCAGTGTACATTTCAAAGTTTTCAGGGGCGCCTGGGTGGCTCAGTCGTTAAGCGGCTGCCTTCGGCTCAGGTCATGATCCCAAGGTCCTGGGATGGAGCCCTACATCGGGCTCTCTGCTCAGCAGGAAGCCTGCTTTTTCCTCTCCAACTCCCCCTGCTTGTGTTCTCTCTCTTGCTGTCTCTCTCTCTCTCTCTCTGTCAAATAAATAAATAAAATCTTTAAGGAAAAAAAAAAAGTTTTCAGTGGGGCACCTGGGTGGCTCAGTTGGTTGGGTGCCCGACTCTTGATTTTGGCTTGGGTCATGATCGCAGTGTCGTGAGATCAAGCCCCACATTAGGCTCTGCTGCTCAGTGTGGAGTCTACTTAGGATTCTCTCTCCCTCTCCCACTGCCCCTCACCCCGCTCAAGCACATGCTCTCCCTAAATAAATAAATAAATAAATTTTTAAAAATCGTGTTTATGTAGTTTCTGTGGTTAAGTGTGAAGTGTAATTGCATTAAAATCATGTCTGCATAGGAAAAAAATGAAGGGAAAGCGGTCCATGAATGTGTGCAGTTGATTCATTGCAGAGAGGTTTGATGAGAGTTAGTAACAAAAATTAAATGCATGTATAACAAATAGACATGTATAAAAAGTATAAATTAGTAAATTTGAGATTACCCAGATGTAAACTTCTGGTTATTGGGTTGCTCTCATTTGGAAATGTTTGGATGGATTTATTTCCTTTCCTTTGGGCTTGTTCCTTGCAAGCTAGTGCTTACCTTTGCACTGTTTCCCCACGTGTATAACCTACATCCTGCTTGAAGGAAATGATGTTATAGGCAGAGGTAGACATGGGGTGATCATTCTGAATGGATGACTTGATTGGTCAGTAATCAGGCTAGCAGGGCCCCTTTGTCCTGTCACTGCTTGCATTACATATAAAGCAACTCCTTCCTGGGTCCAATCAGAGACCCATTTTTTCCCTTTTTCCTGCTGTGGTACCAAAACAAGAATCCTTCTCAAATGAGTACTCTGTATTTCTCTTCCATCCACATAGGGAAGGGTGGGATAGAGCGTTCTGCTCAGGGAAGAAAGCAGAAGAGAAGCACAGGGAGCTCTAGTGGAAGCCTGCGTATCTGCCTCTCACTTCTGAGTCATGATATTAGTGCCGGCAGGATCCATTTTAGGAGATAGAGCAGAGACACTGAGGCTTGGAGACACCTTGTCCAGGATTCTGTTATTCCTTGGGTCCTGAATTCTCACACTGTTGTCGTTATTCCTGTTCAGTCCTAATCCAGACCTCTGTGGTGTCTCACATAGCACCCTTCTCCCTCTCTGTGGGTCTCCTGCTTGGCTCTGTCATATTCCTCTTTTTTTCCTTTTCTAGAAAGAAAAGTCAAAATCGAACAGTTCAGCAGCCCGGGAACCTAATGGCTTTCCCTCTGATGCCTCAGCCAATTCCTCTCTCCTTCTTGAATTCCAGGGTGAGTTGCATCCATATGTCTTCCTTGCAGGAAAAGCAGCACTTAGATGAACCCATTAGTACCGGGAAGAATAGTTCCACGTGTCACTTCAGTGCCTGCTGTTCTGCCGGTATCTTGCTGGCACTCTACATCAAGTCTTTTCATTTAAACCTCACAGCATCCCTGCAAGGCAGATGATCGGAGCTTCATTTTGCATGTAGGGAACCCGAGGCTCAGAGAGCTGCAGTTCTGCATCTCAAGGTACATAAGCAGCAAGTGACAGACCTTGTGTCAGGCTTTCTGGATCAGAAGCTCTTTTCTTTAGATGGTATGTTTTATGATGACCGTGCCTTGGAGTAGGCCGCCCAAAGCCAGGGCCTCTCCTGTCCACTTTTAGCAAAATTCCACCTCCTGAACCAGTCTTCAGTAAATGTCCTGCCTGTGTTGGCACTGCAGTCCCAGTACTACCTCCACACCTGCGTGGTGGCTGCTGTTCAGAAGGACTTGCACTTGAGCTTCTTGTTTTTATCCTTACCTCAGCCTGTGACGTAAAGCAGGCAGTTATCATCAGCCCTATCGAAGGAAGCCGGTGCTCAGGGAGGAAGTGTTTGCCTAAGCTCAAAAGTGACAGAGCTTTATTGTTTTTCTAGTAAAATGCCGCTTCCGTTTTAGCGTAGAAGATCCTGGTCTTTGTAGGAGTAAAGACTAGAAAGGGCTTACGATTTTCCCTTTGGAACAAGACTGGGAGCGTGCAGGTATCCCCTCGTCGCCTCTCCCCCAGACCCCCTAGGTCAGTGAGTATGACAGAGGAAGGGGAATACAAGGGAACCGTTTTCGGGGTGAGTGGGGTGTCCGATAATCACAAAGCTCTGGGAGACGTATGAAGCTTGTTTCCTCAATCTGGCCACCATCCCCTCCCTTTCATTCGGTGAACATTTAATGAACTACTGTGTGCCAGGTACCGTGTACCCACTGGAGATCCCAGGACAAGGAAGCCACAAAGCCGGCCTGCCCAGAGTGTAATGGGAGGAAATTGGTGTGTAAAATGATGAGTGTAGGTGTGCGTAGGATCCAACAGGAGTGTAATAGAGAAGGTGGTCATTTCCACCCAAGGGAGCTGGGACACAGGGCTCACGGAGTAGGTGATGCTTGGGCCCATAGTGCTGTGTATCGGGGCTTTCCAGGAAGACTGGCAAGAGCAAGTCCCACCGGACACCTGTGCGTGAAGCGGGGCCTCGGTGAGTCTGCGTGGCTGGAGCCAAGGCTTGCGTGTGGCAGAGCAGTGGGCAGTGAGCCTGGAGGGCAGAGAAGATTTCGTAGGTTGTGATGGGGCCATCTGTGCCCGCCCCGGGGAAGCCCTGGAGTTTGGATTGTACCCTTTGGGCAGCAGAGAACCACAGAAGGATTTAGAATGATCACTCCGGCGATGGTGTGAAGTACAGGTGGGGGGACAGGAGACTGAAGGAAGGGCAGTCAGGGGGCGTCGTGGGGGGCCAGGCCAGAGAGGAGGGGGCCTGCCCTAAGGTGGCAGGAGAGGAAGGAGTGAACGGAAGTGATGTCAGAGCAGTAGGATGGATCAGATTTGGGGACCAGCTGCTGCAGGCGTGGGAGGGGAAGGAGTTACGTCAGGTGGTGACTTGCAGCCTTCAGACAGACCTTCCCAGGTGGGAATTTCTTGGTCCTTGAGGCCGTCAGGTGGAGCCTGGGCCGCTGAAGGGCCTGTATGACCACCTCCAGGTACCACCACCTTCCTCGAGATAGCCAAGAAGGCCAGGCAGATTTTAGCATTTTCTACAGACCCTGGGTTGAGAAAGGTTGAGAGCACAGCTACGTCACTCCCCTCCATTGGACAATAAGAAAATACCAGGTCCAAACTATAATTGGTGGGTAATAAAGAAGGGATTACTAAGCCTATGCTGACCTTCCTGAAATACAAATGTTGCATAAACTTAAAGATTCTGGCAGCATCTGGTGCTTAGAATATATGTTGTGAAATAGAAAATGATTAAATTATTCAACTTAGACTGTTGATCGTTCGTTTGTTTGCCTTTGGGTCAGGGGGCATCTGAGCAGTGATCATTGCATTTGGTTGTGCCCACGGCTGCCTAAGGAGACACCAGGCCCTCTGCTGTGTACCGTTACTCTCAAGAAAAACGACCACTCTCACCTATTGCCTTTGTTGTGTTTGGTTTTCAGATGAAAATAGCAACCAGAGTTCTGTGTCTGATGTCTATCAACTCAAGGTGGACAGCAGCACCAACTCAAGCCCCAGTCCCCAGCAGAGTGAGTCCCTGAGCCCAGCACACACCTCTGACTTCCGCACAGATGACTCCCAGCCTCCTACTCTGGGCCAGGAGATCCTCGAGGGTGAGTAGCATCTTGAGGGGCCTGTACTCTTGAAGTTTCTTTTCTTTAGAGGAAGAGGTTAGAGAAGGTGCCTCTGGCCTGACAGCCTTGAGCCATTTGTTAATAGTTTGGGCTTTTGGGGGGAAGGGTTGTGTTTTTCCCCCCTCACAGGATGAAAGAAGAAAACAAGCAACATAATCGAGCACCAGGCTCTGTGTAAGGCACTTTTCGTATTCGATGCCTGGTATAATTCTCTCAAAAACCCTGTGAAATAGCAGGCGTTATCTCCACTGTGCAGACGAGGAAGTGGAGTCTTAGAAAGATTAAACTGCTTGTCCAAGATCGCATAGCTAGTAACTGGTGGAACCGGATGTCTCCAGATTCATGCCTTCTGACTTCAGAAATTATACTCTTTCCATTCTATCCTGCACATTTCTTCTCATAACATATATTGATCCTCCAGCCAGTGTTGCCCTCCACCAACGTGGCTCCATATAGCTCTTAGGGAAGCTCCCCCAATTTGAGGCAGGAGGCCGTGCAGTTGTACTGATCTTGCTGCCTTTTTTTTTTTTTTTTTTAAGAGGGGCGGGGTGAGGGAGAGGGAGACAGAGGATCTTAGGCAGGCTCCACGAGGAGCTTGACATGGGGCTCGATCTCACAACCCTGAGGTCATGACCTGAGCCGAAATCAAGAGTCAGACGCTTAACCGACTGAGCCACCCAGGCACCCCTGACCTTGCTGCTTTTTCAGAGCCCTCCCTCCCTGCCTCAGAAGTTGCTGATGAACCTCCCACCCTCACGAAGGAAGAACCAGTTCCACTAGAGACACAGGTAAGGAACTGCTTTGGGTTTTCCAGTTTCTTTCTTTTCTTTTTTTTTAAAGATTTTATTTATTTATTCGACAGAGAGAGAGAGATCCCAAGTAGGCAGAGAGAGGGGGGGGAAGCAGACTCCCTGCTGAGCAGAGAGCCCAATGCGGGGCTCGATCCTAGGACCCTGAGATCATGACCTGAGCCGAAGGCAGAGGCTTAACCCACTGAGCCACCCAGGCGCCTGGGTTTTTCAGTTTCTAAAAAAAAAGGACTCTGTTGATATGAATTAGACCTTATAGGATCGAATAAGGTAGAGGAAGAAGTTTGTCTGCAGGAAGTTTGTCTGCGGGAAGGTTGCGGGTGGGCTCCTGGGCTGTATTTAGAGTGGATGGGAGGTTCTAGTAGAGAGGGGTGGCCCTATTATAATTTCATGCTCTGCTCCTAGGTTGTGGAGGAAGAGGAAGACTCCGGTGCCCCACCCCTGAAACGCTTCTGTGTGGACCAACCCCCAGTGCCGCAGACAGCATCAGAAAGCTAGCACCGTCCTAGCGCGCTTGGCCTCCTGGCCCCCTGCCTCTATTTATTGCATTCTGGTTCTGGCCGTGCTTTGTTGCTGGGGTAAGGGCAAGCACTGGGGTCCAGAGCCTGCACATAGGAGCCTTCTTGGCTGGAAGGTTGGACATAGGACTTGGGGTTGTAGCATCATCTTCCCATCCCTGGCACCTGTGTCTGCTTGCTCCTGAGAAGAGGAGCACTCATGTCTTTTTTGCACCCCAAGTAGGCTGGAGCATCAGCCATCCCAAGGTTCATCTGTCACCTCCAGGTGGCAAGCAGTCTCTGGTCCAGGACCTCTGGACTGAGCTGCTGGCGCTTCTACAGGAGGAAAGAGATGTGGAAAGCACTCTCTAGAGAAGAGAGTGCCTGCCTAGGTTACTTGAACTTGAATGGAGACTGTACATTCATGAACTTTCCCATTCGGCTAGGGGCCTGTAAACTGCTGTCGGAGAAGGCCTGGTAGAGACTTTGGAGGGAAGGGAAGGGCTCTTCTCTACACGAGGGCAGAAAAGTCTGTATAGGTTTCCTGCTGTCCTGGCACTTCTGCCCATTCCTGAGGTTATCCTGCCTCTCATGGGCTCTCCAGCTGCTGACAGTCCTTTGTCCCCTGCTGTAACCATCCTCTTCCCCCAACACACACACACACACACACACACACACACACACACACACACACACACACACACACACCCCCCCCCCCCCACCTTTCCCTGTTCTCACCTGTACAATGCATTCCAGCATCCCCTGCTCCTGCTACGGTCCCCTGCTTCCTGCCACAGACTCTGCCCCAGCAAGGATTTGAGGTTCTGACAACAGTACCAATCCCCCCAACAGTACTCCTTCAGCTCAGACTTTCTAGAAAGTTCCCTCTTCTTTGAAATCTGCATGTTTAATTGAACTTTGTGATTTTATTTTTTGTTCAAAAAAGTTTAAGAAAATGGAAATGGGCAACAGTGAGTGAAGACATATTTTAGCACTGAATAGAATATTTTTAAAATTAAACTATTTGAAATATGTTTTGTTGGTATTTGAGTACTTCATTCTTGAAGGTCGTGGGGGCAGGGGCTAGTGTGGTAATGGCTGAGTGCCTGCCAATTGTCTTATTCCCACAAAGGGATTTTCTGGTAGAAATGATTTGGAGACCCCCCTTTGAAGTTGTCATGTAGTCTGATTTATATTTTTATCCCTGTATACAGTGAATTCGGCCAATGTTTGTTTGCTGTGGCTCCAGGTTCTTAGGAGGAGGCATTCATGAATGTTTTTTGTTTTTTACTTTTTTATATTATGGTAAAATGCACATAACATAAAATTTACCATTTTAACCACTTAAAAGTACACAGCTCAGTGGCAGTAAGTACATTCACGATATTGTGCAGTCATCACACAGAGGCCAGGAATCCTGTCCCTCAGGAGACAGTCTGGCGAGGGAGTAGACCTCTACATAGAACCTCCTAGAGCGTCGTGTAGTAGGTGCTGGAGTGGAGCCCACGAAGGAGCATGTGGGATGATGAAAAGGATGTAACAGAAACCATCCTCTTCTCTTGCTGAGTTCCACTTTAGCACTGCTTCTCATTGATATTCTAAGAAATGAGGCTAGCAATCTCCCAACAGCGTCCCAGAACCTTGATGGAGTAAGGGTTAGAGAAGAAAAAGAGAAGAGGAAGTGTCAAACATTGACCACAAGTTACTCGCAAATCTGAAAACTGCCGCTGGGTATCAGTAGGCCCAATGCATATGCAGATTTGAATTATTAAGAAAAATAGATATGAGCCCGCTAACTAAATTCGTTGAATATGAATAAGCACAAAAGAAGAGCAACAGAGCTCGAGGATTTTGCACAGGAGAACTTGGGAATATAGAAAAGTTGAGGCCATGGGAGCTGATTTCCATGCCTCGGTTATTGGTCATCTTGGAAAACGGCATCTATTTTACAAATATTTGATGCAAGTGTATTCCGGGTTCTCTGTATGTAAAGTACAACGGGTAGACGGGTGTCTGCCTTTCAGGAGCTTACAGTCTGGTGAGGTAGAGCAGGTAGACAGGAGCATGTGCCACGGGGGCGGAGAAGGTAGAGGACTCTGAGGGTCCAGAGGGAAACTTGGAGGCTCTGAGATCACAGAAGGCTTATAGTAGAGGTGGCTAGGCCTTGAAAATGTTCTCTGGTTTTGAGGAAAGACCACTCTGGGCAGGTTAGCACAGGTAAACAAATGGAGTCAGGGAAGCACGGGGTTATGTGTAGGGAGTAACCAGGGAATTGGGTTTCTATTTTCTCCAACTTTTTTTTTTTTTAAGATTTTATTTACTTATTTGACAGAGAGAGATCACAAGTAAGCAGAGAGGCAGGCAGAGAGAGAGGGGGAAGCAGGCTCCCCGCTGAGCAGAGAGCCCGATGCGGGGCTCAATCCCTGGACTCTGAGATCATGACCTGAGCCGAAGGCAGAGGCTTTAAACCACTGAGCCACCCAGGCGCCCCTATTTTCTCCAACTTTTTGAGACTTTTCAAAACTATAGAGAGCTGAAAAAGACAGTTCAATGAACTATGTCTATCCTTCATCTAGATTCACCAATTATTAACATTTGGCATATTTGCATCTCAATACATGTTTTTTTCTTTCTTTTGGGGGGGGAGTGGATGGGTGAATTACGAAAATAGCTGGCTGTCGTTCTGACACTTTAGCCCTGAATACTTGAGCCTGTATGTCCTAAGAACAAGGACATTCCTAGGGATGCCTGGGTGGCTCAGTGATACAATAATCATTTAAATTGCCCTGACTGCCCCAATAATAATAGTAGTTCCTTTTAGCCCTTGTCCCCAGATCCAGGATCCAATCCATTCATTGCATCTAGTTCTCACATCTCTTTAGTCTTTATGCTTTTCTTTCTTTTTTCTTCATTCCTTCCTTCCTTCCTTCCTTCCTAAGATTTTTATTTGTTTGATAGAGTGAGTGCACAAGCAGGGGGAGCAGCAGAGTGAGAGGGAGAAGCAGACTCCCTACTGAGCAGGGAGCCCTACTTGGGGCTTGATCCCAGGACCCTGAGATCATAACCTGAGCTGAAGACAGACAACCAGCTGAGCCACCCAGGTGCCCCTATTCATTATTTTTAAAGATTTTATTTATTTTAGAGGGCATGAGGAGACGGAGGGGCAGAGGGAGAGAGACAAGCTGATTCCCTGCTGAGTGGGGAGCTAGATGCTGGTCTCAATCCCAGGACCCTGAGATCATGACCTGAGCTGAAACCAAGAGTCGGAAGCTCAACTGAGCCACCCAGGCCCCACTGGTCTCCTTTTAGAGTCTTCTTTTGGAAGTAGGTGGATAGTTGTCTCTCGTGTCATTGATATTTTGAAGGGTCTAGGCAGTCATTTGTAGAATGTCCCACGAACTGGATTTATCTACTTTCTAAGGATTTCAGGCGAAATGTCCTTTCCCAGGAGCCCTGGATTCTTTTAGTGGGGAATGTATTTAGAAACCTAGATAAAACTGGGCACCTGGGTGGCTCAGTTGGTTAGAAACCTCGATAAACCTAGTTTACTGGAGTAGGGGGATCAAGGGAAGTAGTAGAAAGATTGAGAACAGATCCCGGGGTGGAGGCGCGGGGTAGGGCTTGAAGACCAGGCCAAAGAGTTTGGTTTTACTCTGTTGGCTTTAGAGAGCCTACCATTGAAAGCTAAGAGCAGAGGAATGATTGTAGTGTGCAAATACCACTGCGAGGAAAGAGCAGGTGGGGGACAAATTGGAACATATGATAGGTTTGCATGTATTGAGAGGAGACTTACAGTTCTATCAGTTTAGGGATAGAGTGGTGATAGGTACATAGAAAATGAAAAATAGGCTGAAGCAAACCAATCATAAGTTATACAGTGAATAGTGATTTAACCAGTTGCAACAATTTTTTGGGAATGTGATCGTGTGTGTGTGTGTGGGGGGTTATGGGGGGATGTAAGAGGGTTATGTCCTTACCTTCCACTCAAGAAAAGTCAGCAGCTAATACTAAAACCGAGCAGCTAAAAAATAGCAACATATATGTTCAGAAATATGGAGGTAAATATTAGCAGAAATAGCTGTTAACCTTAAAAATAAAACTGTCCTTTATCTTACCAGCAAAATGGGTTTATTCAGGAATAGAAAATTGCAATTCAGAATCCACAGGTTACAGCAAAACCGTAGGCAGGTCTACAGAACAAAGCAGAGGAAACCTCCTTGATAGAGGAAAGGGAGAAGTTGGGAAGGCTGTTATAAACAAGTCCATTGGTGGAAACTGGGAGTTGGAAGTGTGGTGGCTTTTCATTGGCTGAGTGCTGACTCTCTCATTGGCTGGGCTGTTGCTGGGGCAGGAGGAAAGCTTTCTTCCTGTTGATGGGGTAGTAAAGTATGGGCTTCTTCCTGTAGGGTGTGCTTTACAGTCATAAGTTGTGAGAGCTCCCTCTTCTGGCCTCCTGATTCAATTTTATTTTATTTTATTTTATTTTATTTGTTTTTTTAAAGATTTTATTTTATTTATTTGACAGAGAGAGAAAGAGATCACAAGTAGGCAGAGAGGCAAGCAGAGAGAGAGGGGGAAGCAGGCTCCCTGCTGA
The DNA here is from genome assembly GCA_028534135.1 of Potos flavus. Taxonomy (NCBI): domain Eukaryota; kingdom Metazoa; phylum Chordata; class Mammalia; order Carnivora; family Procyonidae; genus Potos; species Potos flavus. The sequence continues at coordinate 7,667,252 of CM052890.1, read as the reverse complement.
ACAGAGAGCCAGATGCGAGACTCGATCCCAGGACCCTGAGATCATGACCTGAGCTGAAGGCAGAGGCTTTAACCCACTGAGCCACCCAGGTGCCTGATTCCATTTTAAATGAAGTTTCCTTTTACCAATTTTAGCACAGCTTAACAATTTGAAAATGGGTGCTTGAGGGAGCAGGAAGTGCATGGGGGAGAGTTCTCCAGGGCTGCTTTTCATAGAACTATTTGTTGTTGTTGTTGTTTAAAGTACACTTACATGTTTCCTTTTGGGAACTACGCTTGTTTTACCATTTTATAATATTGAAATTATATAGTTATATATATATAATATATATGTATATTATATATATATAATATTGAAATTATAAAGATATAATTTCAATGTAGTTTAAAACATTTTAAAAAAAGAGGGGCACCTGGCTGGCTCAGTTGGTGGAGCGTGTGACTCTTGATCTCAGGGTCCTGAGTTCAAGCCCCATGTTGTGTGTAGAGCCTACTTAAAAAAAAAAAAAATTAAAACATTTTGAAAGAAGAAAGTCATTATAGTAGTAGGTTTGGCCAGAAATAATAAAGGCCTGAAGTAGGATGTTGGGGGAATGGCAGGAAAGGGATAGTTCAAGATTTTAGGCAGGTAGAATAGACATTATCTGGTTGACCCTGTGGCTGTGGAGCTTGAGAGGTCAAGCCTGTGAGGTTGTGAGTGGGGCACTAAATAGAAATGAAAACCATCCAGATAAAGCAGATGATGAAGGGGAGGAAGATGGTGAGACTATGGGTTTGGGATGTTTTGAGTTTGAGGATCCAACAGGCCAGGGAGGAAAAGACCAGCTGGAACTGTGTGAGCAAAGGTTTGTGGTAGGACACAGGTCCACATGATGCAGACCACAGAAACAGATCTTGCTGACTGAGCTCATGTGCTAAAACTACCCAGTGGAGATCCACATAGGGAAATGTGCACTGGCAGCTGACTGGGAGCAGTAGAAGCTTTGGTGTAGATACCTGGAAACTACACATTTTAATCTCTGCCCTTTTTTTATTAACTTGTTCATTCAAATGTTGGGAAAGAAAACACATCGAATAATGAATTTTGCTACAATTATGATTTTAAAAAGCCTTGAGCATTTAGTGAAAGCAGATGTGGGCTGGAACAATCGGGAAAAAGCATTAGGAAGGAAGTGTGGGATTTAGATGCCCAGAGGAGAAAAAAGTACATTTCCGGCAGTGGGTAGGAATAAAGCTAATGAATTCTGGGAATTAGAAGGAAATAGTCGACTTGGGACTTGCTCGGTCAAGAGCTTGAAGACTGAACAGGAAGAGTAAACTCAGAAGAGTTGTCTGCAACAGGAGTCAATGAAAATATTAGAGCAGGAAACTGATAGTTACGTTAACTTAGTCTGTTCCACTTTTTTTCTTTCTTTTTAAATTTATTATTATTTTTTTAAGTAAGTTCTATGCCCAATGTGAGCCCCCAATTCTCCCATTTTAGATCTCTGCTTTACCAACACTGGGGCTGGGTTCTAGCCTACAGTGGCCCCAAGCACTGAAATGATTATGGTCCCTATTCTCATGTGCAATTAGCAGCTTTTTTTGAAATATCAAATTTTTCCAAAATGTGTTTCTTAATGTTTTTGGAGTCCTTACTCTGTGTGTAGTCTGCTGTTTGGTACTTGGTCCTGCAAATGTCCATCCCATTAGTCACCTAGTCTGTGCCTCTCAAATCTGTCTGTCTCCCTTGATCTTATTACATTTGGGTCCCTTGGTATCCTTGCCACAAACTACTATGGTTCCTTTTAAGTGGTCACTCCAAGCATCACACACAATGACTGGGATGTTCCCTTCCTTTGCCACTCATCTCTTGATACTTTCCACCTCAACACCTCTGAAATTTAAGGTATGTTGTTCTGAATTTACCAACTTGGCCCCGGTGCTCCTTCTGCCTAGAACGTTCATCTCTCACTTCTCTGCTTAGTGAAGTGCTACTTATCTTTTCACATCAGCTCAAATGCTCTGTCCTCTAAGGTTGCTCCTAATCATTCTAGAAGAAATGGCTACTGAAAGAGGACCTCCTCCCATCTCTGCTAGGGGATCAGAGGAGCCTCCACAGCGATGGTGTCTGACCGGAAACTTATGTTTTACTGGGGGGGGGGGGGGCGGGGGCGGGGATACTTCTCACCTCAAAATGAGAAGAAAAGGAGAAAAGGGCCTGGCACTGGCATGCACCAGGGCTTTCAGGGACACCTCGAAGTCTAGTTCTGTTCAAGAACAGGCTGGTAGGTACTTTCTGAGGTCAGTGAAACTCTCTGGACCAAAGCGGAGAATTTACTAGAGTGAGAATTATGAATGAGTGTGTTTCGGGTTGTACTGGATAGCCAAACACTTTGGGGACTATGTGGGTGTAGTCTGCTTGGAGAAGCAGCTCGAATGTCCTCACTCTCCAGGCCGTTAATGATGTCTTCCTACTGCGCACTTTGTAGAGCAGGCATCACACACGGTACTGTCCTTATTTGGGCCTCTTATTTTTTCAGGCGGCTCTTATTTTTTTCCCTCTGCAGCTCCCAGTACAGGGCCCCCAACCCTGGAGGTGCTAGTAAAGGCTACCTGAATTAATGGATGTATCTTTAATAGGTACGCCTTTGAATATATTTTTCCAAAGAAGCTTATCATCTTTTCCACCAAGGCCCTAAAAACAAGCATCATACTAATACCCAGGTCTCAACCACACTCTCTTCCAGAAGAAGTTAACTTTGGGGTGAGCAATGCTGAGGCTCCAGGGGTTCTTCAGTAGAACCTTCGCGTGGATAAGGTCTTGGGATTCTTCCCGCCAACCCCTCTTCCCTTCCGCCCCACCCGCGCATCCCCGGGCGTGGCCGAGCGCGGCGCCTTTAAGGAGGGGGTGGAGCACAAGTGGAAAGACAAAGCCCCTGGCCGCGCGCTCCCCCTCCCCCTCCGGCGCACCACACGGACAGTGGTGCCCGGATGTCGGTGTCGCCGTCGGTGACAGATGGCGCAGTGTCTGTATATGTTAAGGGGCTTCTCTGGCCTGACCTCTTTGAATTCCAGGCCTTTCGGTCCCCCGCTGTCCCCCATTTTCAACTCCGCCGCTGGAGGCCCGCAGGCCTCTCACCAGCGCTTACATAACGTGACCTTTCACCTCTTCATACTGCCCTCTAGTGCGCTGCAACCCAACTACGCGGCCGGGAAAGGGGGCGGGACCCAAGCGCAGAGCGGCAGCTCCCCTGAGCCAATAGACTATGAACGCTGATCAGCTCTCCGCCTATTGGAGCATTCGCCACCGGCGCCAGAGGGGAGCAAGTTAGTGTGTGCGCTGGCCGGGTGGGGGGGAGGAGGGGAATCTCCCGCCATTTTTCAATAATTTCCTCCGGTGCAGCTGAGGAGTCGTGACTGCCGAACGCGGGGAGCCGTAACGAAGGTTGGGCCGGAGGCTGCCGGGCGGCGCAGCGGTGTGCGTGGGAGTTCCGTGTCCTTGCGTCCCGTTGCATGGCCCTCGCGCGGCCGCGCCAGCACTGAGAGAGCCGAGTTCGCGCCGCCCTCTCACCCCTCCCCTCCCCCACCCCACCCCCGGGAACCAGGCGCTCACTCCGGGCCGCGGGGCCTAGTGTTGCGCCGTGGGCTCTCGGAGTAGCCGCCACCTTCCGGGCCGCCGCCTCCGCCGCTGCCACCCGCCGCGATGGCGCCGCTTCTGGGCCGCAAGCCCTTCCCGCTGGTGAAGCCGCTTCCCGGCGAGGAGCCGCTCTTCACCATCGCGCACACTCAGGAGGCCTTCCGCACCCGGGAGTATCCTTTCCAGCCTGGCAGCCAGGCCGCCGGCGGGGTGGGGCGGGGTGGGCCGGGGGGCTAGCCGGGGCCGGGCGGGCCGCGCAGCCCGCGCCTGTGGCAGCTGTCAGCGCGCCGGGCGCCGGCGGGCCTGCATCCCGAGCCGGAGCTCGAGCCCGTCGTTCCGCGGGGTGGGGGCGCGGGCGGGCCCGGAGCCCCGCGCCCCCCATCCTTTCCCCGGCTCCGCACTTTGTCCCCGGGCCTCGCTTTCGAGGAGCGGCCCCCCTGCCCCCGGGTGGCTTTAGGCCCGAAGTACGGACGAGAGAGGGCTTTCCCTTTGCTGGTTTTTCTTTCTTTTTAAATTAAACCTTCAACTTAAGTTTTTGAAATTGTACCCACGCGGCCTCGTGATCCGGCTTGTGCAAGATTTTTTTGTGCATTTTACCCGGATCTCCGCGGGGGCTCTTGTGTTTTTCTCCTCCGGAGTGGAGACTTGAGGCTAGTGATGAACTGACAAGATCGTGAGGCACGTAACCAAGAACGAATTTCCAGACTTAGGGGAAGGGGAAGAAAAAGTTGTCTTGGAGGAGATGATGCCTGCCTTTCCCCGGCACACACAGGTTTGAAATGCTGACGATTTAGGAGGAGATCGGTATACATTTAAAAAATACTAAGGCATGCTTAAAGTTTTTATGTTGTATTTTAGGACTAGCAGACTGATTGATGTTTTAAAGAAGACGCATCCTCTTTTCTAATCGTTTAAGGTTCCTTTCACAAGCTCAGTCTTTTAGTTGTATGACTTTTATTTACTTTTTTTTATGGATGCCAGATTTGAAGCTTAACTGTAAAAAAGAAGTAGATTCCTGAATCACGCTTTCTTTAGTGTATATAAAGCTTCAAGACTGAAGGCCACTATATTATTGAGTTTCATCAGCCCTTTTCCTTTGGAAGGACTGGATTTCTTAGTTTCTCTTTGCTTGCTTGCTTCCATATGGGAGGAAGTGCCCAGGTGAGGGATGTCATTTGATTTCATTTCTCTTTGATCCTCTCTTTAATATAATCTTGTACAAGATAACCTCATTCTTGTTCCAGTGCAGTTTGTGGAGTTGGATGTTTACGTACAAAAGGACGTGGAAAGTGAGCCTGTTGTGTAGGAAGGCTTTTGGAGTAATATAGCTATAGCATCTTGTAGCTGAAATGGATCTTGGGGGTGGTCAGTTTCTCCTGCCTCCTTTGCCAGGTGGGCCCAGAGGGTTGAGGTTGACTTGTGAAAGGTCAAACACTGAAATGATGAAAGTCACGGGTAGAATGCGGTGCTTTTCTACCTTATCCCTATAAGTAGATCCAGAAAAGAAGGCAACTTCTGTGTCAGTTTGTGGTGTGAGGTAAGGTGCATTTCAGGGAGGGGTTCATAATCTGGTTCTTTTTCTTGTCCTATTAGGACTTTCCGGAAACTCTGGAGAAGTACTGCAGCTCCACTGAACACAGCATTATTCTGTGTCCTACTTTTAAATTTTTATATTTATTTATTTATTTGTTTAATTAAAAAAAAAGATTTTATTTATTTATTTGACAGAGAGAGCGAGAGGGAACACAAGCAAGGGGAGTGGGAGAGGGAGAAGCAGGGTTCCTGCTGAGCAGGGAGCCCAATGTGGGGCTCTGATGTGGGGCTCGATCCCAGGACCCTGGGATCATGACCTGAGCCGAACGAAGGCAGATGCTTAACGACTGAGCCCCCAGGTGCCCCTTATTTTTATTTTTTGAGATATTTAAAAACATCAGTGGGGTAAAAAAAATTACTGTGGCATTTAAATATCATTTTTTGAGCACTTGATGGGTACGTACTAATATTATCAGATGTTTATTTTTCATGTCTGGTTCTAGTGTAGTATAAGAAACACCCAATAGAGACAAGCTCAAAGTCTGTGATAGGTATTGAGCCATGTAAAAAATGGTTATAGATAGTTAATTTAGAACTGGCAGCCCTGGCCTTTTTGTATCGTTTACTGAAATCATTGAAATGTAGTGCTATATTGGAGGAGATTCTGTTAACGATGACAGTTGAAAATTGAAACCTGAAACTTTTTAAGTGTTAGGTATTTAAAAAAAATTCTTCATTTAAAGAATCTCCTATACTTGTATTTAGAACCCTTTTTAACAAAGGAGTTCTTAAATTGCGTTGCATATTGAGTAGGAAATTGCTTCCTTGGGAATTTCTGCAAGTGGAAGCACTTCAAGGATGGTTTTAAACAATTGTACTGTGTGGTTGGCAGGTTGGCATATTTATTAGGCTCTTAGTGATTTCATAGAGAACAAGTATGTGGTTGGTTAACAGCTGCATTTGAAGTATGTTCTTTCTGCTTCTTAATTTATATTTACAATTCTGTTTTTAATAGAATTTGATACTCTAATTTTCTCCTAACACTTTTGATTGCAGGTATACGCAATAGCAAATCAGTGAGATATTTTATTAACTTAAAGCTGTGAGTGTTGATATATTCTTGAAGGTGTTATTGTACCTCCTCATTAAACTTATAGTAGTAGTTGGGAATGATGCACATATTTTATGACTGGGTTTTATATATTGATGATTATGTTTATTGTATTATAGCTTTGAATCTATGGTACATTATTTCTTAGGTTAGTACTAAGGCAGTACACTAGATCTTCCTTGGAGAGATTAACTTTATCAGAATCAATTCTTCATGAGATTATCTGGCAACAGGATAATCACAGTGGCTAAGTCAAGATGGGTTTTGAGGAGGAACTGAAGCTACAAGCAGCCTGCTGTAGGCGAATGTTTTTGTATTGCTTTGACTATCCTCCTCCGTAAAGCTTAGAAACAACTGCTTCATAATCTTTGTAGCCTCAATATATGAGAGCTTTTCAATGGTGTGATGAGGAGGGGCTGTTAGAACAGTTAATCTGGCACTAGGCAAGAGTGACTAGAGCATGTTTTAAGAGTTGGAGTTAAATTGTAGTTGTAAGCCAGGATTTTATTGGACTTTGGAATAGTGAGTTCTTATGTTGATTTTTATAATTTAATTTCTTTAAAGTTATACTAAATGAGATTGCTTTTAACTTGATGAAGACTATTCCAAAGACAAAGTAGCAGATTTTGAATTGGTGCTTTGTCATTTCACATTGAACTCTGAGGGTTATAGTTATACTTATTTAATCTCCATATTTTTCTGGGCCAGTTCCTTTCAGGCTATCAAGTACTTTATTGAAAGAAACAATCCTTACAAAGCTAAAGAGAACAAAGAAACAGCATATTGCGGTAAGGAGGTAGCTCTTGAAATCCTGAAAAAGTAGATGCATGATGAGATATATAGGATTTGAGAATATCTTGTCATTTATAACTTACACAACCTTTGGAGAACTGCTTTGACATTTTGTCTGCAATTATATGTGCAACAGTGGCTGGAACATAAAAACCTCAACTGGCATTTGCTTTGAGTAGTTATTTGAGAGTAAGTGACTTATTTTGGTAACCTAAAATCTGAAATAGGATTTAGAGGCAGCTGACCGAATATCCTTGTAATGGGCACTTTTTCTCTTGATTTTGACTTTTTTCAAAGGTCCTTCTCTGATAATAACCAGAACAGTTACATAAACTTAAAAATACCCAATGTTGGGGTTGTAGCAATTCTAGTTTTGAACTTTTGAGATTAATCTTAGATGACTAGTCAATTAAAATTTTTACGTATTGTTAGAGGACATTCATTCATTCCTAGATGTAAACCTTATTAGGTAGATAGTGCTGTCCAATAGAAACATAATGTGCCAAATAAATAAATAAAATAAAAAAAAAGGGAGGGATGCCTGGGTGGCTCAGTAGGTTAAGTGTTTGCCTTCAGCACAGGTCCTGATTGGTCCTGGGATCGAGGCCTGCATCGGGGCTCCTTGCTCCTGGGAGAGTCTGCTTCCCCTGCTTGTGCATGCACACTCTCCCTCTGAAAAATAAATAAATAAAATCTTTAAACAAAAGAAATACAATGTGAGCCACGTGGGGCTAAAGGTTTTCTAGTGGTCACATGTGAAAAAAAGGAAGACAGGTGAAAAAAGGACAGACACATTTTTCTTATTCCAGGACCCAGGCTGAAGGAGCAGTCCTTGTCTCTAACGTGCTTTTCTAGTGGCCAAAAGACCTGGAGGATACCATGATGGCTTTTTAGGCTTCTTGGTGGTGGCATCTATCCTATCTGTTTACATCTATTCGTCAAAGCAAGTCATGTGGCCAAGCCTAACATTAGTGGGGAGGGGATGGGCATTACTCTTCGCTGAGACCTTGCAAGCCACAGGGCAGAGGATGAAGTAGAATCCTTTTATGGAACAGAGGTAACTATATGGAAAGAAGAATACAATCTACCATATTTCAGGGTTCAGGGAATGTTTCCTGGGGAAAATTACTTCTAAGTTGAGATCTAAAGTATAAACAGAATATAGATGAAGAGTAGAGGAGAATGCCTTTTGAAGAGTTTGTGAATTTGAAGGTTCTTGAATTTTAAAACTTGAAAGAAGTTTTCTATAGCTGGAGTAGAGAAGTGGAAATGGAGATAGAGCTGCTAAGTGGGGCCGGACATAGGTCCTTGGGAGACAGGTTGAGGAATTTGGATTTTGTCTTAAGTCTCTGCGAAGCGATTTATAAATTCGAGCAGGATAGAAGCAGGATAGAAGCTCACTGTGGCTGCAGTGTTGAGAATGGATCTGTAGCCTGAGGACTAGTGGCAGCTAAACTAGTGAGGCCATTATTAAGTAAACTAGGCAACAGGTATGCAGGTCTGAACAAATTCACTACCCCTTGAGGAGAGGAGTACAATAGATTTCAGAAATAAATTAGGTAGATTTTGACAGGATTTGGCGATTGGGGAGGAATCAAGGATAATGTGGTTGTCATTTGGTTAGTAGGTCATTCTCAGATAGTAGAGAACGCTGGCGGAGGATCTAGTGGTTTTTTTCTTTTTGTTTTGACTGGGAATGGGTGGGGAGGGTAGGAAGTGAGTGTTCAGTTTGGAAGTTCTTCTATTTGAGTTGCTGTGGCTATCCAAATGGAGGTGTCTGTATTGCTGGTGTATCATAGGGGCCTGGAGTTCAAAGAGGAGAGAGACTGAGCTGGTGATAGAAATTACTAGCGTATAGGTAGTAATTGAAGTTACGGGAATGGATGCAATCACCTGATAGTGATTTTTCAAAGGAGAGTGAGAACGATATGTATCAGAGTAGGAGGGACTTTTATTGTTTGCAAAAGCATAATCGGTAAAAAATATTTGGTATTTAAATATGTATTGGTTGAGGAAAAAAGTTTCTCCCTTTTTTTCTTTTTTCTTTTTTTTTTTAAAGATTTTATTTATTTATTTGACAGAGAGATCACAAGTAGGCAGAGAGGCAGGCAGAGAGAGAGGGGGAAGCAGGCTTCCCGCCGAGCAGAGAGCCCGATGCGGGGCTCCATCCCAGGACTGTGAGACCATGACCTAAGCCGAAGGCAGAGGCTTAACCCACTGAGCCACCCAGGCGCCCCTCTCCCTTTTTTCTTCTTAAAAGAATAAAAATCATGGAACTTGCGCAACAAAATCTTGATTGGTGGAGTGATTTTCAGTACTGTGGGAGCCAGAGGATTGCTTCCCAGTGTGAACATATTTGCATTTCAGGGGCTGGAGGGCAAATGAGATTTTAAAGGAAGAAGAACTGGGTTTAAAAACAAATAAGATTGAGGAGAAGGATGTTTGGGTGAGAAGCATAAAAGACCAGAGGAGGATTACCAGTGAGGCCAATTAAAATGTTTAAAAATGTTTTGGCTAGCTGAGAAGTGAGGATCAGAAGCTGAATTTGAATAATGGCTCTGTTGTAGAAGAAGAAGGACTGAACTGAGCAATAAATGCATGGTTGCAATTAAGGACTGAAGAGCTGAGGATGATCCCCTGGTTTCTGACTTGGACACTGGGGCCTTTCAGTGGCATTGGGAATAACTGTTAAGGAGCAAGCTTAGGAGGGAGGGAAGGGGTAAGAAGCATTTAGTTTAGAAATACCTCATGGAGGCATCCGGGTGATACCACGTAGCTGGCCCTGTAGGTCTGGATCGAAGGAGGATGACTGGGCACATTATTCCTGCTTTTAAAAATAACAGCTAATAACAAAAACTAAAATTCTTTCTTTAGGACATGTTTGTCTGTCTCACATTCTCTGATTACACAGTGAATTTCTTCAGTATAAGTAAATACTGTGTTAGAGTGTTATCAAATGTTTTGGATGTATAAATCGGCTTAATGATTCTTTCTGTCATTATTTTACCTCCCCTTTCCCGGTGGAAACAGACAAAATCAGAAAACAAATTTATCTTGTTGATAAGTTATGATCATTGTCACTTTGGAAGCCATGCTGTTTCCTGTCTGTATGTTTTTGTCAGTTTTCAGTGAGATTTAATTTACATAATATTATATGAACGCTTGCCTCTTGGTTTTTGGCGGTACTCCTTTTTTGTTTAGTCATTTAAATATTAGCACCCCCCCCCCCCCCCCGTGAGGAAAATAGACTTACTGTTTTGTTTTTGGCAGACCCAGAGAAAGTTACAGTAAGGGAAGGTGCTCTTGGCTAAAACTCCTGTTTTTGGATTACCTCTGGATTTTTCCCTGTCATCTGTCTTTTTACTGATCATTGACCCTGGAAAACAAAGAATCTCCATATATTAAAAATGAATTACTTGTTCAGTTGTAAGGTAATATTACAGATGGGCTATTTAAATACTTTTATTTCAACTACTACAAAAAGTGTCACTTGGAAAGTACAGAGATTGGCAGCTGATTCTGTAGTTGTAGTATCAGTTTATTTTCTTGGATAGCATCTGTTGCTGTGCGTAAAGTAAATTAGTTGTCATTTGAATTTGAATGTGGCTGGCTGGTAGTGAATTCTAGTCGAGATGGGTGTGGAAATTTACCATTTATATGCCACTAACTAAAGGAAGTTCTCTTCATCTGCCTTACAAAGACTGAACAGTGTCTCTTAAACAACTTGTGAGTGTAGTATTATTGGAGACAACATAAAGACAATAAATACGGTATCAAAATTATTTTTAGGGGGCGCCTGGGTGGCTCAGTGGGTTAAGCCTCTGCCTTCAGCTCAGGTCATGATCTCAGGGTCCTGGGATCGAGCCCCGCATCGGGCTCTCTGCTCAGCAGGGAGCTTGCTCCCCCCCCCCCCCCCGCCTGCCTCTCTGCCTACGTCTGATCTCTTTCTCTCTGTCAAATAAATAAATAAAATCTTTAAAAAAATTATTTTTAGGGCTTTATGGAATTTATTTTTCAAACTACAAGGATCAACCAACAGGTGTTTCTGAGGTAGACTGGAAGGCTTCTAGTGAATGGATCATTAGCATATTCACAGGGTTATTCCAAACTGCCCTGTGAGACTGGGGTAGTCCTCTCATCCTTCCATGGAGTAGATTCTTAAGCTTGCTGACCATCTGAGTTGTGTAACAATTCCACATACCTTAAATTCTTATTCCTTACGACTTGTGTTTAATTTACCTTTACATTTTCTTATAAATTTTCAGTGCTGTGGGAGTCTTCTTGAGATGAAACAGGTGAATTGAAGAAATCACATTTATAACAAAATACTAATTTTAAAGATTTTTTTTTTTTTATTTTTTATTTATTTGACAGAGAGAGAGATCGCAAGTAGGCAGAGAGGTAGGCAGAGAGGCAGGCAGAGAGGCAGGCAGAGAGAGGGGGAAGCAGGCTCCCTGCTGAGCAGGGAGCCCGATGCGGGGCTCGATCCCAGGACCCTGGGATCATGACCTGAGCCGAAGGCAGAGGCTTTAACCCACTGAGCCACCCAGGCGCCCCCAAAATACTAATTTTAAAAAGAATTTATTTTTAAGTAATTTCTATACCTGGTGTGGGGCTCGAACCAACAACCCTAAGGTCAGGAGTTGCGTGCTCCACTGACTGAGCCATCCAGGTGCCCCTTAAATACTAATATTTTATTTGTAAAACAAAAACATGACAAACCATTTTAGTCATTCTTTAGCTTTAATCATATTGTTTGGATTTGCCACTTGAAAACTAATTTCAATTTTAGCTTTTTATGCTGTACATTATAGAAAGGATGCTATAGTTTTTTTTATGTTATATTTTATGGCTATGGATAAGTTGTCTCTGTTGCTTGAACATTGTTTTCCTGAGCCACTGCTAACAGAGAGTATGAGGCCCGCCTGGAAAGGTACAGTGAACGCATTTGGACATGTAAGAGTACTGGAAGCAGTCAGCTAACACACAAGGAGGCCTGGGAGGAGGAACAGGAAGTTGCTGAACTGTAAGTAATAGAAGCATTGCCCTTCTAGGGCCATCTTCATATTACTAGGAAAGGGGGGATGTTAACAGTAAAACAGTATTTATATTTAAATTTATGGGCATATATTGGAATATATTACATTAGTATAATGTGTTGGTGTCTTACTGCCTTTACCTAGTGGCATTTTGCTGGTAACAAAATATGTGGAATAAATAGTTGTGTACACTTATTTAAATATTTACCAGGCTCTTGGCATGTTCTTGCTCTATTCTTTTACCTTCAAAATACTCTGGAAATGTAGGTTTTGTTTTGTTTTGTTTTGTTTTTTAGAGAGAGTGAGTACACGCGTGAGGGGTGTGGAGGGGCAGAGGGAGAAGGAGAATCTTAAGCAGGCTCCATGCTCTGCGCAGAGCCCAATGTGTGACTGCCGGGGCTTGATCTCACAACCCTGAAATGATGACCTGAGCCAAAATCAAGAGTCAGACACTTAACCGACTGAGCCACCCAGGCATCCCTGGAAATGTGGTTCTGAGCAAAGGAGGTTGATAATAATCTCGAAGTAATATGGAGGCAGCAAATTAGAAAGTTTTCTTTATTTTGTGGTCATTTGAAATTCAGGAAAGTCTTTACAGTAGCTATCAAAAATAAATACATGGTTTGAAGACAGTTTATCTAAATGAGGTGGTTGAATGAGGTGTCTTTAAAAATCCTGTCTGCTCAAAGTGCCTACTCATCTGGGTATTCTCTCAAAGAAAACAATTTGGGCAGTAGGACCATGCAAAAGATACATGGAAACCAGGGATGATAATAAAACAGAACTCTTTTAGGAATTAGGAAAAGAAGGTTTTTTTGTGGATTTTTCATTGACTTCTCTTGATAGCAGATAAGCGGAGAGCATACAGTTGAGTAATCTGATACTGTTCTGTTCTTTTTTTTTTTAAAGATTTTATTTATTTATTTGACAGGGAGGAGAGAGATCACAAGTAGGCAGAGAGGCAGGCAGAGAGAGGAGGGAGCAGGCTCCCCGCTGAGCAGAGAGCCCGATGGCGGGGCTTGATCCCAGGACCCCGGGATCATGACCTGAGCTGAAGGCAGAGGCTTTAACCCACTGAGCCACCCAGGCACCCCACTGTTCTGCTCTTTTGCTGGTGTGATGGCACTAGGTTCAGTTGAGACCTGGTTCTAGTAATGGCTCCATAACTGACTAATAATTGTTGAGTCTGTTAACCTGGTGCCTGTTTCTTCTTTGGTTGGTCACTTAAACATTGTTCCATTTTGGATTAGTGTAATTTATGTATATATTTTGTTTAGTGTATTAGCCAGGGGTTAGCTAGCCTTATCTGTAAAGTGCCAGTTAGTAAATATTTTAGGGTCTGTGGGGCACATGATTTCTGTCTCAGCTATTCATCTCTGACATTGTACAGTGAGAACAGCCATGGGGGCGCTCGGGTGGCTCAGTTGGTTAAGCGACTGCCTTCGGCTCAGGTCATGATCCTGGAGTCCCGGGATCGAGTCCTGCATCAGGCTCCCTGCTTGGCAGGGAATCTGCTTCTCCCTCTGACCCTCCCTCTTCTCATGCTCTCTCACTCTCTCTCTCTCTCTCTCTCATTCTCTCTCTCTCAAATAAATAAATAAAATCTTTAAAAAAAAAAAACAGCCATAGGTAAAATGTAAGTGAATGTGAATGGCTATAAATAAAAGAAAATTTTATGTACAAAAACTAGTAGGTAGGCTGAATTTGGCCCATGGGCTGTTGCCGACCCTCATAATAGCTTGTAGACTTCTTGAGGGCAGGTCTCATATTTGACTTATTCTGGAATTGGTTACAGTGGCTAGGCACTATCCTCTGTACTATATATAAGCACTTACTGTTTGCTCTTTGCAAGTAGAGATAATGCTACCTTTTCTGGGTGTCTTTTTGAGACAAAAAGATGTGTGAGTGAAAATTCATTGTAAATAAAAAGATGGTAACCATTAACCTACAATAAAGAGTATGAAGAGTACTAAAGAGCAAGTCAGTTACTGTTACGTGTAATATGATTGTGTACCAGAAAAACCCAAAGAGAATCAAGTGAAAAACTGTTAGGAATAAGTAAGAGAATTCAGTTTCAAAATATGAATAAATTACTTTCCTACATACAAAGAATTTAGAGGCTAGAGACTAACCTGGAGTTGTTAGGGAAATTTTCATGGGGCTTCTTAGGAAGGTGACACTTGATAGGATAGTTTGTACCAAATTATAGAAGACAGGATGAGACATTTGTATTTAATTCAGTGAATAGTAGGACAGCAATAATTTTTGAACAGGAGAGAAACATAAGATTGGAATTGGGCTTTGAGATTAATCTGGAAGCAGTGTGTAGGATGAGTTAAAGAAGGAAGAGCAAGTGGGAAGTTGATGTAGGCTTGCTAGGATAGTATTCAGGTAGAGTCATGGCATTATTGGGGATAGAGATAATAAGATGGTTTCTCTAATCCTTCCTGAAAAGAGGGTTTTTGGCCCTAACTTTGGAAAAGCTCTACTAACTTTCTTCTTGAAAAGTCATAATACACATTAGCATATTAAAGATTTTCAGAAGACTTCCAGTAAAGAAACCGTAGCTTGGTTTAACCTTGTGGGTTTCAAACTTATTTGACCCTAGAAGCCATTACAGCAGAGGGAAGTTCTGAAGAACACATTTGGGGCATGTTTTATGTGATTTGATAGTGAACAGAATATAGGGCGCGATGGGAGGGATTACTGAAAAAGTATGGTTTTGCCATTTTTATTCAAAGTAGAAATCACTTCTTTCCGTTTATAAAAGTTACGCATACTTGTTATAAGAATGTAAGCAATACAGAGTTAATATAAGGATCTGAACATCACTGTCCAGCCTCACTGCCCAGAAGTAACCGTGGACAGTGACATTTGAATCCTAGTAACTGGGAGGCTTGATGGAGAGCGTGCATTTATAGGGGCCAGGAAAGGCCTCATGGAGTTAATTAAGTCTGAGGACATCTTGGGACAATGATTAAGCTGGGAGGGAGAATGGTAGGGAGAGGACGATGGTAACAGCCTTAACAAAGGCAGAGAGACTGGAAGCTTATTGATTGGATTGGGGAATAGCAGATAACTCCGTAGGTAAATTATAAGGCAGTATAAGAGATTTTAAGGCTAGCAGTCAGTTGGGAGGAACATTTTTAGTTATAAACAGCACAGAGTGACTGGGACTATTATGATAGTAAGTTTGATAGGCTGTCAGCAGTGCATGGGTGCCACGTTGCACTCTTCATTTGTTCATGTTGGGTATGTTAATTAAAATTCTTTTTTGTTAGTTTAGTAAGTGAAAAGTAGTACTTCATTGTTTTACTTTTGCAGGGGCTTTGGGGTTCAAGTTAATGTTTCCAACATGTTAACCCTTCCTGATTTATTTCCCTTATTCATAAAGTGAAAATTCTAGATACCTCACAAGGTATTAGAGACCTAAATGAATGAATACATAGGAAAAAATTTATTGATTGAGACCTAACACAAATAGAATCAAGTTATGGGCTTCTAACAACAACAAAAAAGGGGAAAAGGTTATGAGTAAATAATTCACACCTAATAAGGGAAGTCTGCTGTACAAACAAATGGGAAAATGTTCAGCCTTACTGACGATGTGCCTATTTTATTTTCCAGATGAGAAAATTAACCTGGATAGGCCCATCTGACAGAGCTTTTTAACAGTTCCTTCTTTGTGCTGTGTGGCACATGGTTTTTAAGCTTTGTATTCCCCAGTGCCTGCTTATATTTGCTAAAGAAATGTTTGCACTAACCTGAATTAATTCTCTAGATAGGTTTTTCTGCATTTTCTTGGTAACTAATAACATGTTTGTTTAGTTTGAAGGAGGAGTTCCCTGCCTGGTACGAGAAACTTGTTCTGGAAATGGTTCACCATAACACAGCCTCTTTAGAGAAATTAGTAGATACTGCTTGGTTGGAGATCATGACCAAATATGCTGTGGGAGAAGAGTGTGATTTTGAGGTAAGCCCCTGTTTTTTTTGTTTTTTGTTTTTTTGGCTACGATTTGACTCACTAACTGTACATTAAGATTAGAGCTTCCAGCATAGATTACAGAGTGTAGTTCTGTTTGTAAAATTGTGTTATATTTGAAGTCTGCTTTACTTACATATCAGATATTGTGAGGAACTGTAGGAACTATAGTGTAGGAACTATAACATATTTTTGAACTATATTCATTGTTGGGAATGTTTAACATTATGTTAGTATTATGGTAATTGTTGGGGCACCTGGGTGGCTCAGTCAGTTAAGTGTCTGCCTTTGGCTCAGGTCATGATCCCAGGGTCCTGGGATGGAGCCCTGTGTCCAGCTCCCTGCTTAGTGGGGAATCTGCTTGTCCCTCTCCCTTTGCCCCTCTGCCCCTCCCCCCTGCTTGCACACTCTCTCTTGTTCACATGCTCTTTCTCTATCTCTCATAAGTAAATAAAATCTTTAAAAAAATATGGTAATTGTTATACTGTGTCTCATCATATCCTTGTTTGCCGTGTTTTCTCTTTTTGGTAACTGCTATCTTGGCTTTTTTTGGTTGTGTAATTTTTTCATACTTTGTTACAGAGACTTTCAGGTAATGTTTAATCCAAATCTATGGTACCAACAAGCAAAGAATGTCATTTCACTATAATAGTGAGTGAGTTGACTTTTTTCTTTTTTTTTTTAACTAAATTTGTTTTTTAATTTTCTAGTCCAGATAGCATAAGGGTAACAATGACTAAAGTGAAAACCTAACACTAAAGAAATCCCTATATAATCCTTCGAAAGCTTAAAGTAAGATTCAGGAGGAAGGGAACTAACATTTGTTAAATATCTGTATGTACTGGATACTGGGATGATTGCTTGGCCATAATATCTTGCAAGATATGTATAAAAACTGTTGAGGTGGTAAACAGGCTCAACTATTTATTTTTTAGTTTATTTTTTCTTTTTTATTTAAATTCAGTTTAATTAACATATAGTGTATTATTAGTTTCAGAGGTAATTTTGTGATTCATCAGTTGCATATAACACCCAGTGCTCATTACATCATGTGCCCTCCTCAACGCTGATCACCCAGTTATCCCATCCTTCCATCCACCTCCCCTCCAGCAACCTTCGGTTTGTTTCCTATAGTTATGAGTCTCTTCTGGTTTGTTTCCCTCTCTGATTTTGTCTTATTTTTCCTTCCCTTCCCTTATGTTCATCTGTTTTGTTTCTTAAATTCTATATATGAGTGAAATCATATGATGTTTATCTTTCTCTGACTGACTCATTTCACTTAGCATAATATCCTCTAGTTCTATCCACGTCATTGCAAATGGCAAGATTTCATTCTTTTTTGATGGCTGAGTAATATTCCAGTGTGTGTGTGTGTGTGTGTGTGTGTGTGTGTACACCGCATCTTTATTCATCTGTCGATGGACATCTCAGCTCTTTCCATAGTTTGGCTGCTGTGGATGTTGCTGCTATAAACACTGGGTGCATGTCGCAGGTTAGGCTCAAATATTTAAATAGCTTGTTTAGGTAAGGCTCCTGGCTGGCTCAGTTGGTGGAGCATGTGACTCTTGATCTTGGGGCCATGAGTTTAGGCCCCACATTGGGTGTAGAGATAGGTCAAAAAAAACCCCAAAAACTTAAAATAGCTTGTTCAGATTGATTTTTTTCTTTTTCTTTTTTTTAAGATTTTATTTGTCAGAGAGAGTGCGAGCACAAACCCAGGAGCAGCAGGCAGAGGGAGAAGCAGGTTTTCCGCTGAGCAGGGACCTCGATGCGAGACTCCATCTCAGGACCCTAGGAACATGACCTGAGCTGAAGGCAGCCCCTTAACCGACTGAGTCACCCAGGCATCACTA
Organism: Potos flavus; assembly: GCA_028534135.1. Classification (NCBI taxonomy): domain Eukaryota; kingdom Metazoa; phylum Chordata; class Mammalia; order Carnivora; family Procyonidae; genus Potos; species Potos flavus. The sequence continues at coordinate 7,649,324 of CM052890.1, read as the reverse complement.
GATTGATATGTTTTAGTTAAGAGTAGTTTCAGCTGTACGTAATGAGATAGCTGACTAGCAGTGTCCAGTACTTCTCAAACTTTAGCCTCAATTAAATCACTTGGAGGACTTCTGAATATACATTCTTGGGCACCATTCCCTGACAGTTTGGTTCAGAAGGTCAGGAGTAGGGCCCAAAAGTATGCAGTTCTGACCAGCTACAGGGTGTGATGATGACACTCTGGGGACAACTCTTTGAGTAGTATTGGCTTAAGCAATGAAGACATTTAATTATCTCACATAGTAAGTCTTAGAGGCAGGTGGTACCAGGTTTGGCATAGAGGCTGGATAATATTGGCAAGGACCTATACTTCCTGTCTTTCTGCCTTTCTGCTTTGCTCTTCTCAGGGTGTTGGGTTTTGTCCTTAGCTTTGTTGCCTCTTAGTTGTGAACTTGTGACTGTATTCAGAGTGAGAAAATGCTTACCTGAGCATTATAAGAAAATCTTTACCAGAAGCGTATACTCTGCCCCCACCCTTATCTTTACATGTTATTGGCTAGACTGTGTCTGTATAGCCATCCTTAGCTGCAAGGGGGCCGAGAAGGTGAATATTGCCATTTGAGAGAAAGCGCAAGAGAGAGCATGAGCTGTGGGGAGGGACAGAAGGAGAGGGGAAAGCAGGCTCCCTGCCAAGCAGGGAGTGTGATACGGGGCTTGATCCTAGGACCCCGAGATCATGACCTGAGCTGAAGGCAGACGACTGAGCCACCCAAGCCTTCCTCCCCGCCCCAGCCGCCTCAGAAAAAGGCAGCTTGGCAAGAGAAAGGAGGGAGGGGAATGGCTTAGTAGCCCAATGGTAGCCAGTAAGTGTTGGGACAAGGATTCAAACTTTTGTCTGTTTGTGTGGTTCCAAAGTTCTTGTTCTTTTCCCTAATTTACTTTGACTCCCTGGAGCTCCTAGCTAGTTCTTTTTATATTTGTAATGTCTGTGGGTTTTAATCATATACTTCACATTAGTCAGAGTCCTGGCAGGAAACAGATGGCATATTCTTTTTTTTTTTTTTCCAAAGACTTTATTTGTTTATTTGACAGAGAGGAGAGAGATCACAAGTAGGTAGAGAGGCAGGCGGGGGGGGGGGGAGCAGGCTCCCTGCTGAGCAGAGAGCCCGATGCGGGGCTCGATCCCAGGACTCTGAGATCATGACCTGAGCCAAAGGCAGAGGCTTTAACCCACTGAGCCACCCAGGCGCCCCTCTTTTTTTTTTTTTTTTTAAGATTTTTTATTTATTTATTTGACAGAGAGAGATCACAAGTAGGCAGAGAGGCAGGCAGAGAGAGAGGGGGAAGCAGGCTCGCTGCTGAGCAGAGAGCCCGATGCGGGGCTTGATCCCAGGACCCTGAGATCATGACCTGAGTCAAAGGCAGAGGCTTTAACCCACTGAGCCACCCAGGCGCCTCGATGCAAAATTTTCTAATAAAAATTTTAGCAAATTAAATCCAGCACTAGGAAAAGGACAGTATATCATGATTCAGTGGGGTTTATCCTACAAATGCAAAGTTGTTATAAATTTATAATTCTCCTTATAAACAGGATGAAAAACCATATGGTCATCTCATTTTACACACAAAAAGGGTTCAACAAAATCCAACATCAGTGTCTAATAAAAACTCTCAGCAAACTGCAAATAGAAATGCCTTCAGTCTCATGAAGGATATTTACAGAATAACCTCCAGCTAACATTATACCTAATGGTAAAAGACTGAATGTCTGCTGTTCCACTCCATTTAACATTGTATTGGTTGTTCTAGTCAGTGGTAGTATGTCCAGAAAAGGAAATAAAGGGCATCTAAATTGGGAAGGAAGAAATAAAGTTATTTTTATTTGCAGACAACATGATCGTCTATGTAGAAAATCTCCTGGAATCTCCTATAAAAGCTACTAGAACTAATAAGTGACTTTATGAGCAGGGTAGCAGGATACAAGATAAATAATAGAAAAACCAAACAATTGAAAATTAAAATTTAGAAAGATCAGTACCATTAAAGAATTTTTATTTGTTTATTTTTGAGAGAGAGAGAGAACATGAGCAGGGGGAGGGGCAGAGGGAGAAGCAGACTCCCTGCTGAGTAGGGAGCCCAATGTGGGACTTGAACCCAGGACCACAGGATCATGCCCTGAGCCAAGGGCAGATGCTTAACCGACTGAGCCACCTAGGTTCCCAGAAAGATCAGAACCATTTATGGTAATGTCAAAAATGTGAAATACTCTGGGAGTAATTTGACAAGAGATACACAAGACCCATACACTAAAAAGAATAAAATGTTCTTGAGAGAAATTAAAGAAGGCCTTAAATGATAGATACATCTTTGTTCATGGGTTGGAAAACGCAGTATTGTTAAAATATCAATTCTTCCTAAATTGATGTGTAGATTCACCACAATTGCAGTAAAATCCCAGCAGCTTTTCAACTATACTCAAATTAAAAAATAATAATAAAAAAAATCCCAGCAACTCTTCTGTAGGAATTGTCAACCTGATTATAAAGTTCCTGTGGAAGGGTGCCTGGGTGGCTTGGTCTGACTTGGTTTTGGCTCAGGTCATGATCTCTGGGTGGGGAGATCGAACCTTCCAATGAGCTCCCTGCTCAGTGGGGAGTCTGCTTCCTCTGGCTTCCCTTTTCCTCTCCCACTGCCCTTCTCTCTGTCTTGCATTCTCTCTCTCTCTTTCTCAGAAATAAATCTTTATTTTATTTTTTTAAAGATTTTATTTATTTATTTGAGAGAGAAAGAGATAGTGAGAGAGCATGAGCCGGGGGGAGGGGCAGAGGAAGAAGCAGATTCTCCACTGAGCAGGGAACTCGATGCAGGGCTCTATCCCAACACTGGGATCATGACCTGAGCTGAAGGCAGTTGCTTAACTGGTTGAGCCCCCAGGCGCCCCATACATCAATCTTAAAAAAAAAAAAAAAATTCATGTAGGAATGCAAAGAGCCTAGCCAAAAGAAGTTTGACAAAGAACAACAAAGTTAGAGAGGTATAATACTGTCTGATTTTGATTAAGATTATATGCAATTGGTATAGATAGACAAAGACTAATAAATAGGTCAATGAAACAGAATAGTATCCAGAAATAGACTCGTATACGTCTATACACACACTACTGATTTTTTTTTTTTAAGTAGGCTCCACGCCCATTGTGGAACCCAACATGGGGCTGATACTCACAACCCTGAGATAAAGACCTGAGCTGAGATCAAGAGTCGGATGCTTAACCGACTGAGCCACCCAGGTGCCCTCCACTACTGATTTTTGATAGACGTAGAAAGATAATTAAGTGAAGAAAAGATCGTCTTTTCAACACATGATTCTAGAATAATTGGATATCCATATGTATAGTTGAAATTTATTAATTTTTTAGAGGTTTTATTTTTAAGCAGTCTACACCAAATGTGGGGCTCAGACTCACAACCTTGAGATCAAGAGTCCTGTGCTCTTCCTACTGAGCCAGCCAGATGCTCCTGTATAGTTGACTTTCTTAAAAATGAAAATGCTTGAAATGTGTTTTACATATATATCAGGTTAGTGTTGATTGCCTTTTGGCCTTAGTACATTGGTGTGTGAATTATGAACAAGACAGTGATCATTTTATTTTTTAAGGTATCCTATTTCAATTTAGAAGTCTGAGAAATAAAGTTGGAAAAAAAATCACTGTACTTGGCTACTTCAGAGTTTCAGTGAATTTTTGTCAGGTGAAGTGGGATGGATATTGGATAATCTAAATATCTTTAGGTTTCTGGTTCTTATTTATTATCTTTGATTCTCTCCTGTGTCCTTTATAGGTTGGGAAGGAAAAAATGCTCAAGGTGAGGATTGTGAAGATTCATCCTTTGGAAAAAGTAGATGAAGAAGCCACTGAGAAGAAATCAGACGGTGCCTGTGATTCTCCCTCAAGTGACAAAGAGAATTCTAGTCAAATTGCTCAGGATCATCAGAAGAAGGAGGCAATTGTAAAAGAGGATGAAGGAAGGAGAGAGAGTATTAGTATGTATGATGCTAGCTTTCCTTAGTGAGTTATGCTACTCTGTTTATTTTATACACAAATCTTTTTGAGTTCTTTAGCAATTAGATTTGTAATTGAGTTTTGTAGATAGCTAGACATGTTTTTGTTCATTTATGATTCAGAAAACAAAATATTCACCAAGTGAATTAAGATTTAGATCTCCCCCCCCAAAAAAGATTTAAATCTCCCTATACAATTAAGACTATTGCGAAGTCGTTACCTTTGGCTGCTTAGAAATCTGTGTGCATGTACCTGTCTACCCAGGATGGGAAAGAAAGGTTACTTTCTTTAAGTTGGATATATGGAAATCAGTGTGGAAGGGGGGTGATTGGAGTAGGAGGGGCTAATTCTGTTTCTTTTCATATTATAAGCTAATGTGGTGCTTTTAAGATACTTCCTTTTATCTATATCCTATAATTCAGGTCCCTCTCAGATGGGAGCTGCCGGAATTGTGAAACACTAAAAATAATTTTTAGGGACCTGGAGACTTAACCAGTGATGTTTTGAAAGTTGAGAAACTGAGACGTTGCTTATTGGGGAGACTTTTCAGCTTCTGAGGGCTTCTTCTTTTTTTTTTTTTTTTCCCTAAATTTGTGTAAATAAGGAATTTGACTAGATCCCTCTCTCTCCAAAAATAGCACTCAAAGGGTTTGTGTATATCAGTCCCTTTCCCTGTGACTGAGGATTAAACAGTTTTACCTCATTATTTAACTGTCACAAAGTTTGAATTAGAATATTACATTAAAATGCTCTAAAAAAAATAATAAAATGCTGTGCTATCTGCCTTCCGTTCTCTTTTGTGTCTCCAGATGTTTGGGATATGTGCAGATGGTTTTATTTATTTTTAAAATTTTTATTTATTTATTTTTTTTATAAAGATTTTATTTATTTGACAGAGAGAGAGAGATCACAAGTAGGCAGAGAGGCAGGCAGAGAGAGGGGGGAAGCAGGCTCCTCGCCGAGCAAAGAGCCCGATGCGGGGCTCGATCCCAGGACTCTGAGATCATGACCTGAGCCGAAGGCAGAGACTTTAACCCACTGAGCCACCCAGATGCCCCCAGGTGGTTTTAGAGGACCGTCCTTATCTAGTCCCAAGGACGCTTCAGAGATTGTTGTGTAGCTGCTCTCCCCTCGTTGATACTTCAGTTTTGTTTTCTGCTCTGTATTATGAATGCTAATGTCTGTATTTTTCAGTTTCGCTCTTCTTTTTGACACTGATATGTGTGTTACAGTTCCTAAGATTTGAGGTTAATAAATGTTTTGGTTAGGTGTTGGCTGATCTGTCTTCTAACACTTCTTTTCTTCTAGAGTGAGGATCATTGAAATACTGGTGATGTGTTATAGCTGTTAGTTTTATGCCTTAAGCATTGTGTACCAGGAACTGCTGGTTTTAGGCTTTGGCTTATTTTTTAGAGTGTGTGCCTTAGTTCAGGTTTTAATTACTGGGAAGTAATGTTATTGCTACTGTGTTGATAAGAGTAGTAGGTGGGATAAAGAATTAATGTTATGATATATTCTGCATGTCTTCAGGGGAAAAATTCATTAGAATTTCCATAGACGTATGATAGGCAAATTCTAGTGTGAAAAATTTTTTCTTACCATGTGACCTTGCCTTTTACTTTGTGGGGGGAAAATAATGTATTAGAGCAGGAACTTTACAGCTTTGTGTTCCTAACCTCCCTGATAGGACTCTGTTCTCCCATCTTAGAAGGGAGCTCTCTTTTCTCTTGGCCAAGGTAACTTGTGCTTTGAATACCATTCCCTCTGGGGCGCCTGGGTGGTTCAGTCGGTTAAGCGTTTGCCTTCAGCTCAGGTCGTGATTCCGGGGTCCTGGGATCTAGCCCCGCATCTGACTCCTTGCTCAGTGGGGACCCTGCCTCTCCCTCTGCCTGCCAGCCCCCCTGCTTGGGTGCTGTCTCTGTCTCTGTCTCTCTCTCTCTCTCATAAATAATAATTTTTAAAAAAGTGAATACCATTCCCTCTTAGTTTCTCAATGGCTGGGTAAACTTTTATTATTTTACCATACTCTCTCTCTCTCTTTTTTTTTTAAAGTAGGCAATGTAGGGCTTGAACACACGACCCTGAGATCAAGACCCGAGCTGATACCAAGAGTAGGACCCTTAACCAACTGAGTCACCCAAATGGCTCTACTATATAGTTTTATTTTATTTTATTTTTAAGATTTTATCCATTTATTTGACACAGAGAGAGAGATCACACCAGGCAGAGAGGCAGGCAGAGAGAGGGGGAAGCAGGCTCCCCGCTGAGCAGAGAGCCCGATGCAGGGCTCGATCCCAGGACCCTGAGATCATGACCTGAGCTGAAGGCAGAGGCTTTAACCCACTGAGCCACCCAGGCGCCCCGATACAGTGTTTTAAACCCTCTTTCTAATGGTTCTCCTCAGCTTATAAACAAAGTCCCATTTTCTAAAAACAAAAACATATCTTCCCTTGATCCTGTTGTTCTATTTCTGTCTTACTTATTCAAGATTCTTGAGAATGTTGTCTCCACTTTCTGACCCTAAATTTATTCCTTATGCTGTTACAATGTAACTTCTGCCTCTTTATTCCTCATGCTGTTCCTAATCTTATAGGTGACCCCCCTAATTGCAAAATTCACTGATTTCTCCTTTGTGTTTTACTTTTCTGTTCCATTTAACACTGTTGGTCACTCTCGTGTCTTTCAACTTATTCGATACCATAGTCTTCCTAGGTTTCCCAACTATTCTAGGGGAGGGGTTGTTTTTTGTTTTTAAGTAAGTCTTCTACCTAACATGGGGCTCAACTCATGACCTCAAGATCAAGAGTTGCACCCTTGTCCGACTGAGCCAGCCAGGCACCCCTACTTTTCTGTTTTTGTTTTTTTTTTTAACCTCCTTTTTTCATCTGCCATTCATTAAATTATTTTTTCATAGGATTTTGTTCTGCTTCCTTTTAATTTTTCTATACAAGGATATTGTTCTATTTCATTCCTGCCCACAGTTTAAATTCTTAATCTGTATACAGGCTGATGATTCCCAGACCCACATCAGCTTAACTCCTTCCCTCTGGACCTGGTCTTCACATGCATGTCCTAGACAGTTTAAATTTAACACCTGTAAGGCTAAATTGGTCACCTTACTTTTTATGTTATCTTCCCAAGGCATATCAACAAAAATTGTCCTGCTTTTCTTTCAACATTCTCTTACTCAGTTAATGACTCCCTCATCTCCTTGGTCCTTAAGGCAGAAAACTTGGAAACTGTTAGCATTTCCACATTTAGTTGGTTACCAATCTGTCTTCTAAATACCTCTTGATTCTCAGCCTCCATTCCAGTTACATTAATTCAGATGTTTAGTGCTGTATCTTGTGATTCTCCATCTTCAGTCTCCCCTGCCCTTTTCATTCATTTTCTAACTGCAGAAAAGTGTTACTTTCTTCCTTTAATTTTTTCATACTAGTGATCTTTCACACCATATATCTAGTTAGTTAGATGGGAAATCCTTTGTTTCCTTAGTGCCCACGAGACACATTCCAGTCTCTTTCAATGGCATTCAGTGTTGGGGCACATGGCTGCCTTAGTCAGTAGAACGTGTCACTCTTGATCTTAGGGTTGTGAGTTCAAGCCCCACATTGGACATGGAGCCTACTTAAAAAAAAACAAAAAACAAATAGAATACAATGTTATTTATAATTTGGCCCCTTCTTACCTCTTTGATCCAAAGTTTTTACTGTAGTCTAGATCATAGTCACACATCTTGCATCTCGATGCTTATAGTCTATAAACAAGTCTTACTCTTTCTAGGCCCTTTCCTTTGCCTATCTTCCAGATCAAGTTAGACATTGCTTCTCTCTCCTCTCACAGTATTTTTCTGTACCAATCTATTATAGTAGTTTATCACATTGTACTGTAATTTTTGTAGACTTACAGACTTTTCTGCTTGAGGTAAGGATTTCTAATTCATCTTTGTGCCCCATCACTCAGTGCCTAATGCAGAGTAGGTATTCATTAAGATTATTAGTAATGATTGAATGGATAAAATTAAGGACTTGTTTTTTTCACTAATTTTCTATTGATTTGACTAGATGATAGAGCACGTAGATCTCCACGAAAACTCCCTACTTCATTAAAAAAAGGAGAAAGGAAATGGGCTCCACCAAAATTTCTGCCTCACAAATACGATGTGAAATTACAAAATGAAGATAAGGTTAGTTGGCACTTTATATTAAACCTTTTACATGTAGTAACTGTTACTTCAGAAAATATAGGGCTAGTTTTCTCGGAGAAAATGTGCTAAAAAAAAATATGAATGAATGTGTTTCTACAACAAATTCTGAGGGGTTTTCTAGTCTTTGTAATTATGACCTTAAATTATAGTTTTTCTCTAGGAGATAGCATGCTTTTTTCTTTTAATATGAATTATTAGGGTATAAAAATAATTTACTTTTGAGTTTCAAACTGAGTTTGAAAAATAAGAATCAGTTCCCAGCAGTTAAGGACTTTCCCCAGGTAATAGCTCTTCCCAGTTAAAAATAAAGCAATTTGTAATATACTTAAACTCAGAAACTGAGTCAGTTCTAATCAGTGCTTTTACAGGGAATTTTTGAAGCTACTGATCTAAAATAGTAAATACCTTTAAGATGATTGAGTGCTTTGTTTTACTGATTTATTGATTTATTGATCCCGAGTCATGATACATCTTTTTTTTTTTTAAGATTTATTTATTTATTTTAGAGAGAGGAGGTTGGGGGGGGGGGCATAGAGGAAGAGGGAGAGAGAGTCCCAAGCAGACTCTACACTGAGCTCAGAGCCCGACATGGGACTCACTTTCATGACTCTGCGATCATGACCTGAGCTGAAAACAAGAATTGGATGCTTAACTGACTGAGCCACCCAGGTGTCCCTGGTGGTTAGCTTTTAAGTGACTTTTAAAAATAGGAGTATTCTATACGCACTATTTTGTAGCTTGCTTTTTTCATTTAGTATGCGATAAACATGTGATGTCATTACATTTTTTTCCAAAACAATATTTTCAGGTTGTAGGGTGTGTGATAGTCACCAGGGGAGTTTACTAAAAATGTAGATTCCCAAACTGTACTGCCAGAGATACTTCTGATTCAATAAGTTTGGGGCCCAAGCATCTGCATTTTAATAGCATCCTAGATGATTCTGATAGATTTGTCCTGATTAAGAAATGTTTTTCCCCTAAGGTTGTATATATTATAGATAATATATGGTTGTATATGTTACATGCAGTATATTACATATAATTATATGTATATAATGGTTGCATTCATTATATGGATGTATTTTAATTTAAAAAATGATTCAGTTACTGATGTACCTTTATGTAGTTTTCCTTATGTTTTTTTTTTCCTTTTATAAGCAGTCGGTGATGACTAGCCATTTACTTCTAAATACTTTTTTTTTTTAAAGATTTTATTTATTTATTTGACAGAGACAGCGAGAGAAGGAACACAAGCAGGCGGAGTGGGGGAGGGAGAAGCAGGCCCCCTGCCAAGCAGAGAGCCCGATGTGGGGCCCGATCCCAGGACCCTGGGATCATGACCTGAGCTGAAGGCAGACGCCTAATGACTGAGCCACACAGGCGCCCTTTAATTCTAAATTCTTAACAAGAGGAATTGCTGGTTCAGGGGCACCTGGGTGGTTCAGTCGGTTAAGTTTCTGCCTTTGGCTCAGGTCATGATCCCAGGGTCCTGGGATCGAGCCCCACATCAGACTTATGTGCTCAGAGTCTGCTTCTCCCTCTCCCTCTGCCCCTCCACCCCGCTCATGCTCTCGCTCTCAAATAAATAAATGAGATCTTTAAAAAAAAAAAGAAAAGAAAGGAATTGCTGGTTTAGTGGGTATGCACATTTTTAGGACTTTGATACAAACTGATAAATTGCCTAGGGATGTGTTTAATTTAACATTCTGTCTCTGAAAATTATTCTTTTTGTTTTATCTAGCTTATAATAGCCATATTTTATAGAGAGAATTATGGTTTTTCTGGAGAGAACATAAATCTTTGTTCTCAGTGGTTAATTGCTTATTACCCAGTGGTAAATTATTTATATTTGTTAACCTAGATCATCAGTAATGTGCCAGCAGACAGCTTGATTCGTACAGAACGCCCACCAAATAAGGAGATACTTCGATACTTTATACGGCATAACGCGTTACGGGCTGGTACTGGTGAAAATGCACCATGGGTGGTAGAAGATGAATTGGTGAAGAAATATTCTCTCCCTAGCAAGTTCAGTGACTTTTTACTTGATCCATACAAGGTAAGGTCATTATTAATTTTTTTTTAAAGATTTTATTTATTTATTTGACAGAGAGAGATCACAAGTAGGCAGAGAGGCAGGTAGAGTGGGGGAAGCAGGCTCCCCGCTGAGCAGAGAGCCTGATGTGGGGCTCGATCCCAGGACCCTGAGATCATGACCTGAGCCAAAGGCAGAGGCTTTAACCCACTGAGCCACCCAGGCGCCCATGGTCATTATTAATTTTTGAACAGCAAGATGGAACACTGTTAGATGAGTTTGTTTTCTCTGGTACCTCTAATTAGATTAGATTTTGAGCTTTTAAATCAGAAAATGGATTCAGAAATTTTCACATCTGTTTTATGTAGGTGATGATGTGGGGTTGGTATTGAATATCTCCCGTAGTTTGATTTATTTTTTTGTTGTTGCATAATTAGAAAAAAACACACATAATACACTTTTTTGCCTCAGATTCTTCTTGGAATGAGGTATGATATAAATAGAAAAAAATGAATTTGTATATCAGATAAAATGATCAAACACAACAGCAACCTTGAAAAACGTGAAATGAGTATTACTTTGTATGACAGATTAGGAGAAAATCTAGCATTTCCCTCTTGAGAATGTGTTGGGTTTTTTTCCGTGAATCAGCTCATTTGATCTTCAAAACATTTCTTATGAAGTCGTGGGGGTGGGGCGAGTGTGTGTGTGTGTGTGAGTATAATCTTATTTTCCAGATGCAGAAGTTGAGGCTAGTCTAATTAGAACCAACAGAAAGTAAAATGACAAAAGCCAAGACATTGGCCTCAGATTTCTGATTGTCTTTTTCATCTCAAGGTTTCTCCAATAAGATTTTTTTTTTTTAAAGATTTTATTTATTTATTTGACAGAGAGAGAGATCACAAGTAGGCAGAGAGGCAGGCAGAGAGAGAGGGGGAAGCAGGCTCTCCACTGAGCAGAGAGCCCGATGCGGGGCTCGATCCCAGGACCCTGAGATCATGACCTGAGCCGAAGGCAGAGGCTTTAACCCACTGAGCCACCCAGGCGCCCTTCCAATAAGATTTTTTTTTATGTAGGTTTTGAGAGTATTTGTGTCTTTTGTGGCAAGCTTACTGATTTGCATACTGATAGTTCACCTTGGTGTTAGGGCCAGAATGGGACAGGGCCAGGGCTGCTGATCCCTTAAAACCAAGTCAGAGTTCCATGATTGTTTTTTCCCCTTCCTTTTCATTTTCAAAAACTAAGCACATCTGGTATCATACAACTAAGTTACCTCAATTATTTTAGGTTCATTTTGCTGAAAAAAGTATATTGAGAAAGCATTTTCTTCCTGTGGTCTTTAAATTTTTATTTGCATAAAAAGAAAGATTTAGAAATTAATAGGCATTTTTAGGACTAAAGTTTCTTTGGAACTTTGGTAAACCTAAATTTTGTTTATTTCCTGAGGGGAAATTTTAATTCTTTGTCATTTTATTGCTCTGGAGTTTTGGAGCAATGATAACGGCTTTCAGTGGTTACAACATAAGATGATTATCATTACTGTATGAAAATCCTATACAGAATCATCTCTGAATGAGTTTCAGACTCTTGGATCATTTGAGTCCTTAAATATTTTCCTCTTTTTAAATCTTACAGCTTTTATGTATTTTAGTTTAGGAATTCAAGTATATGAATGACATGAAAAAAAGACTAAAAAAAAGAAAGGCTAAGTATTATTTATGGGTAAAAAGTCTTTGGGGCTTCCTAGAACAAAAAAGTAGGATTCGCACTTTTTGTAGGAGCTAGAGACTAGAATTCCAGGAACTTATATCTTGAAAAGCAGTTTCTGAAGAAATTAGCTACTCTCAAATTTCCTAATGAGGGCTTAAGATACTAACTTAATGGAATTTGGCTGTAATTAAGATTGAGACTAGGACTATAAGCTTGTTTGGATTAAAGTGCTATAAGAAGACAATGATTCTGCTTAGTCAGAGAACTTGAGACTCATGTAAAATACCAGTCTACATAATAATTCTTATTCCCCAGTACTATTTGACATTTCCCTGATTTTGTCCTGAGTTTTGCATAGAAGTTGTGTTTTTCCTGTTTGTAGTTTCCCCCCTTCCTCCCCCCCCTTATTTATTTATTTATTTATTTATTTGAGAGAGTGGAAGAGAACATGAGAGGGGAGAAGGTCAGAGGGAGAAGCAGACTCCTCATGGAGCTGGGAGCCTGATGCGGGACTCGATCTCGGGACTCCAGGATCATGACCTGAGCCGAAGGCAGTTGGCACCTGAGCCACCCAGGCGCCCTCCTTCCTTTCTTTTAAAGATTTCATTTATTTATTTGTTAGAGAGAGAGAGAGAGAGAAAGCACAAGCAGGGGAAGCGGCAGGCAGAGGGAGAAGTAGGCTCCCCACTGAGCAGGGAGCCCAATGCGGGGCTCGATGCGGAACTCGATCCTAGGACCCCAGGATCATGACCTGAGCCGAAGGCAGACATTTAACTGACTGAGCCACCCAGGCGCCCCTGTTTGTAATTTTCTTAAAGAACTTAGAGTATCTCAGCCAGGACAGGATATAATAAAGACACAGATAAGTAGACCATAAAACAGTGTTTTGGATTTTTTCCTCATCTAAAGGAAATTTTAAGTAATACGTTGAGGATTCAAGTTGACCATATACAATCTGCCTTTCTCAAAGGCAATAGGTTTAAAAATTTTTTTTCTCTCTTCATCTTCTCTTTGGTTTTCATAGAATTTCATTTGGTTTTTAGCCAGGTGCAGCTGCTGTGAAGAGAAAGGAGACGTGGAGAGGAAGCAAGTTCTGAGCAGTAGTTAAAGGAAAGGACCGATGGGGATCCTAGGGGGGAGAGAAGAAAGCTAGAGATTCGGAAGTTGGAGTGTTATCTGAGTAGGGCCTGATATGATGAGAGTGTGTTTGTGGTCTTGTAAATTCTAGAACATAAATTACTTGAATATAAGAACTATTTTACTCATTTTATATTCTGTAATATTTAGCATAGGCATAATAGGTATGTGGCTAGTGAATTCATCTCTTTAAGTGTCATTTGTTGAGAAAAATGCAACGACGGTTGAGTTTAGGGATAATGACTTGGGGGAATGATTTACAAGGAATTTGTGTGGTAACTGTCATCTAAGGTGAAATCTGCCATCTTGGCTCATTGCCCTTTGGTAATATATTGCAGCTCTAGTGTTTTGTTTCAGTCCACAGTGTTTTTATTTCAGGCTGCTATATCCTAGTAGGGAAGCTTTTGGATAGAGATGTAACAACTAAATACTACTTTTTGTGACCTTTGGAATCCTGGCATAATTTGGACTGATTAAATAGGTTTTTTTTTTGTTTTTTTTTAAAGATTTTATTTATTTATCTGAGAGAGAGAGAGAGAGAGAGAGAGCATGAGAGGGGAGAAGATCAGAGGGAGAAGCAGACTCCCAGTGGAACTGGGAGCCCGATGCGGGACTCGATCCCGGGACTCCGGGATCATGACCTGAGCTGAAGGCAGTCGCTTAACCAACTGAGCCACCCAGGTGCCCCTAAATAGGGTTTTTAATGCACTTTAAGAACATCTTATTTTGAAATAATTTCATACAGAAAGATAGACAAATTATTGTGAAGAATTTCTTCTGTACACCTTCAAGTGAATTCCTCAGATGTTAACATTTACCACATTTGTTTTATTACTTTCTCTGTTTTCGAACACACAAATTATTTCTGAGCCATTGGGAACGCCCTTTCACTTGAATATATGCCTCCTAAAGACAGGGATATTTTGTTTTTCTTGATTTTTTTTTTTTTAAGATTTTATTTATTTGAGAGAGCGAGACTAGCAGGAGGTGGGGCAGAAGGAGAGGGAGAGAATCTCAAGCAGACTTCAAGCTGAGCTCAGAGCCCATTGCAGGACTCAGTCTCATGACCCTGAGGTCATGATCTGAGCCAAAACCAAGAGTCAGATGCTTAACTGACTGAGCCATGCATGCAGCCCAAGGACAAGGATATTTTCTACCATAACTATAGTACAGTTGGCAACATCAGGAAGTTAACATTGAAACAATCCTATTATCTGTAGTCCTTACACAAATTTTGAAAATTGTCCCAGCACTGCCCTTTTAGCCAAAAAAAATATTGGTTTGGTTTCAATAGGATCCAGTGCAGTACCATATATTATGTTTCCTTGTTTTGTGACTTGTTAGGAGACTCATCTCCTTTGATCTGGAGCCATCTCAGCTTTTCTTTATCTTTCAAGAACCTTGACATTTTTTAAGAATACAAGCCAATCATTTTTGTGTGATGCTTCTCAATTTGTGGTTATTTCCATATGATTACATTCAGGCTATGGATTTTGGGTAGAAATGCCACAGAACTGATGTGTTGTTCTTCTTAGTGAATCATGTTAGAAGGCACATGGTGTAATTTTGTCTCATTACTAGTGATGTTAATTATATATTTTTAAAGACGTTTCTTATCTCTTCTAGTTAATGTTTCAAGTAAGTGTTCATGGTCTAAATTTTTTTCTTTAAATTGCCTCTTGAATTTTATTTATGAGTTAGAGGCTAGAGCAGAAGCACTTTAAAAAACAAATTATGTTAACTTTAAAAGCACTTAAGACCCAATTTATGGCAACATATTTTGCATATTGGCTGATAAAGACATCTGGAGATCGAGGCAAGTCCACTGTGCGAATGTTGCCTTGAATGAGAAGAGTGAAGTAAGAATCAAAATATAGATTGCCAAAGTTTTCCAATTCAGGGTTTTTTCTGCTTACTGTTAAATTTAGCATCTGAATGAGCTGCTGTAAATAAAGTTTCTTCATTTTTATCTTAATAGATTTCCTTATTTGTGGTGGTGGTTCGTTTCAGGTGTGACAGGGAACCAGGCGTAGAATTGTATGCTCTGTTTTTCTTAAAGGCTTTCATGTTGCTGAGTCATTCATAAATATTTTGTTCCTGTTTAGCGTTTAGGAAGGGCCTTTGCCTAAAACCTACATACAATACTGCTATTTTGATGTCCATTCTTTTCTCCCTCCCTGTGCGCTACACTAGTAGATTACCTGTGCTGGGGGATAGGGGAGACCCTTAGCACATAAGTGGTTTTATACTTTTTCAGATCCCCCTGAGTCCAGCCATGCCGGCTCCCATTTGGCTGTGACTGCCCAGCATGCCCTATGCTGAGATGATCCAGTTACTGAAGGACTGCTCAAGCGGGGAGCTGGCCTGTTGGGAGGGGGTTGGGTGAGTTAATTTCTTTCATTTTTAAGAAAAAAAAAATTATGTGGTGTGGTTTGGCAAAAAAACACACACCTTATGAATAAAAATAGGTTGCTGGACCCTCTCATGGCTGAGCCATCCCAGCTTTTTCTTACATCATTTCTGCATAATATGATGCTTCTAAGTAGAAGAAATTTAAAGAACCTTAGGATAATTTGAGTGACTTTTAAATAGAAAAAAAAACAACGAGCAAATTACGAAGTGGCCCTTATAATAGACCCTATTAAAAGATACCTATTTAAAGTGGTAAAAATGAGGGGTGCCTGGGTGGCTCACTGGGTTAAAGCCTCTGCCTTCGGCTCAGGTCATGATCTCGGGGTCCTGGGATCGAGCCCCACATCGGGCTCTCTGCTCAGCAGGGAGCCTGCTTCCGCCTCTCTCCTGCCTGCCTCTCTGCCTACTTGTGATCTCTCTCTGTAAAATAAATAAATAAAAATCTTAAAAAAAAAAAAAAGGTAAAAATGAAACATAGTCTCACACTAGTCTCCTTTTTAGCCATAAATTTCATTTTAAAATGACTTTAAATATAGCCTGTTATCCTGAGCATTAGCAGAAGTATCAACCTCTATATTCTGAAGATTTTCCAAGGCTAGTAGAAGAGGGTGGTTAATTTTTGGAAGGCACATACTTGTTTTTGATTTCTGCCAGGGTAGCTTTGGGCCTCCTTCTAGGATTTGTAGGGTGATCTCTGAAACACTGTTCTCTTTGGGATATTGCTACCATTATTGTCCATCAGGGAGAGTCCTACATAAGTCATCTTTGCTTATTCATTTTAGCATTTTGAAATCTAGTTCTGAAGAAACAGAGCTAGGAAATTCTGCTTCTGGGGAAAGTATCCCCTTAAGTTATGGATAGATTACTATTTATATTCTGTAAACTATGAAACCTCTTTGTCAGCCAAGACTGAGGATGATAATTGGGGAACAGAAATAGCCAGTTGGAGGAACAAGAATCTGTAATTGCCTGTAGTCCTTAAAAGCCGTATTGGCCTTTGAAGTTGGAGACTTAGCCAGGAGAAGGATGTTAGGGGTAGCCTGCTCATTCTTTGCAGACCAGATTTCTCCTACTCTGCTGCCTTGGTTCTGTGAGTTTGTCTGTCTGATGGTTATATCTGTACTGTTTAAATCTTATTTGACTTTGCAGTAGAGCTTATTAAATTTTGCCATACCTGTTTGGTTACGCCCGACAAGAGTGTTGGTGTTCCTTCATGTTCTCTCTGGGATTACTTTCGCCATGGTGCTTCCTTCGCCTTTTTCAAGGGTCTCACAATTTCGTCTTCTGTAGTCTTATAGCTGCTTCCTTGCTTGCCTGCAGTGTCCTCTCGTGCTGACCTGCTGCTTCCATGTTGCTTCTCTGAAGTCCATCCTTCCCACTCAGAATCCTGAGTTAGGTTCAAGTCTCCAAGTGCCCTCTGCTTAGTTACTTTTGGTAACAGAAATCACATCTTCTGAAGGTTATCTAGTTTCCCTCCTACTCATTTGAATTTTTGTGAAATTGGCTGTACCTTTTCATTGCTTGGTTAGTATTTCATTTAGTATGCAGTTTAGCTTTTTTCTTTGTGATTACGTTCTTGAAAGTTCCAAAATCAGCAGTTGGGGTTTTTTTTAAACACACACTTCAACAGAAACAATGGTATTATGACAAGTTGACTGGGTTCTAGCCTATTAAGTAATTCTCTCTGAGGGGGACAGGGTGGAGGTTTGAGGAGACAGAAGATGTGTGTCCAGGGGAGAGGGAAGTGAATGGAGAAAGGGGCGATATCATGTCATTACTGGGCGGCATTCAGGATGCATTTGAGGTACCTGGTTCTAAATTTAAAGTGAGACCACACACCGTCTTTGTATCTTCTGTTCCAGTCATGGGAAAGCTGAACACATGCAGGCCAAGGGTAGCTCAGTGTAATAGAGCAGGAGAGACAAGGGAAGTGTACGTTTATGCAAGACTGATTATAACAACGGACTGGAGTTTAATGCGGATAAAAAGGACAAGGAAGTGAGTGTAGGGAAAGTGTGGTTGAATTAATGGCTTTAAGGTCCTGGCGGGATTGAAGGATTATAGTTGGGCTATAGAGGGAGTGAATTTGAAAGCTGGAGGGACTGTGAAAGAGAAGTGTATGAGATTAAGAATGTAGAGGGTTTACAGTTGATAAAGTATTCACGGGAATGAGTTCTTGATGTGTGGGGAGAGAACAAAGGGAAATTTGAGGAACCAGGGGCAGGAGGGTTCCCTGTTTGTGAGCAGTGATTTTTTTTTTTGGTGGTTGTGGTATTTTTAATAAAATATGCTTCTGCATTTAGACAAAAAAACTTAAAATAGTATACTTTCTACTTAAAAGCATATAATGCTCCCAGTTGGAACAGAGATGTAAAGGCTTACAAATCAGAGTAATTCTTGATTAACTTCTTAGATGTTGCCATTGTCTAGATCAGGTATCCTCAGTCTGGGATCCACGGATACACTCTGAAATTGCATGCATAATTTTTGTCTGTTGCTTCTGGGGAAAGGGTGCACAGATTTCATTAAAATGTTTAAGAATTGCTAGCACTGTATATTAACAGAAATCCAGTTACATAGCAAAAAGGTCTAATTTTAGAGTATGGATTTTTAAGTCTGGGTATTAAGAGAATTTTGTATTGATGTGGCCAAAACATTAGCTAACATTCATGTCTTTATTTCCTCAGGGACCTAGTGCCTGTGGGCAGAAATGAGTATGTAGCTTTACCTGGATAGCTGGGGAAGAGTGCCTATATGATGCTTAAATATTGCTTCTTCAAATTAGTTTTTTTTTTAAATTAATTTTGCTCTTGTTCTTATATTCTAGTACATGACTCTCAACCCTTCTACTAAGAGGAAGACTACTGGATCCCCAGACAGGAAGCCCTCAAAAAAATCCAAGACAGACAACTCTTCTCTGAGTTCACCACTAAATCCCAAGTTATGGTGTCATGTACACTTGAAGAAATCCTTGAATGGCTCGCCACTCAAAGTGAAGAACTCCAGAAATTCCAAATCTCCAGAAGAACATTTGGAAGACGTGATGAAGATGATGTCACCCACCAAGCTCCATACTAACTTTCACATTCCTAAGAAAGGCCCACCTGCTAAGAAATCGGGGAAGCACAATGATAAACCTTTGAAAGCAAAGGGCAGAAGCAAAGGCATCCTCAATGGACAGAAATCTACAGGTAATTCCAAATCTCCCAAAAAGGGCTTGAAGACTCCTAAAACCAAAATGAAGCAGATGACTTTGTTGGATATGGCCAAAGGCACTCAGAAGATGACACGAGCCCCACGGAACTCTGGGGGTACAGCCAGGTCCTCTAGTAAACCCCACAAACATCTGCCTCCTGCTGCCCTACACCTTATTGCCTACTACAAAGAAAACAAAGACAGAGAGGACAAGAAGAGCGCCCTGTCCTGTGTTATCTCCAAAACAGCTCGTCTTCTCTCTAGCGAAGATAGAGCTCGTCTCCCAGAAGAGCTGCGAAGTATTGTTCAAAAACGCTTTGAGCTTCTAGAACACAAAAAGCGGTGGGCCTCTATGTCTGAAGAGCAACGGAAAGAATATTTGAAAAAGAAACGAGAGGAGCTGAAAGAAAAGTTGAAGGAGAAAGCCAAGGAGCGGAGAGAGAAAGAAATGCTTGAGAAACTAGAAAAACAGAAGAGGTACGAGGACCAAGAGTTAACTGGCAAAAGCCTTCCGGCATTTAGATTGGTGGATACCCCTGAAGGGCTGCCCAACACACTCTTCGGGGATGTGGCCATGGTGGTGGAGTTCTTGAGCTGTTACTCTGGGCTACTCTTACCGGATGCTCAGTATCCCATTACTGCTGTGTCCCTCATGGAAGCCTTGAGTGCAGAAAAAGGAGGCTTTTTATACCTGAATAGAGTGTTGGTCATCCTCTTACAGACCTTATTACAGGACGAAATAGCGGAAGACTATGGTGAATTGGGAATGAAGCTGTCAGAAATCCCGCTGACTCTCCATTCTGTTTCAGAGCTGGTGCGGCTCTGCTTGCGCAGATCTGACGTTCAGGAAGAAAGTGAGGGCTCCGATGCAGATGACAATAAAGATTCAGCACCATTTGAGGACAATGAGGTACAGGATGAGTTCCTAGAGAAGCTGGAGACCTCGGAGTTTTTTGAATTGACATCAGAAGAGAAGCTCCAGATCTTGACAGCACTCTGCCACCGCATCCTCATGACGTACTCCGTGCAGGATCACATGGAAACCAGACAGCAGATGTCTGCAGAGCTGTGGAAAGAACGGCTTGCTGTACTGAAGGAAGAGAATGACAAGAAGAGAGCAGAGAAACAGAAAAGGAAAGAAATGGAAGCCAGAAACAAGGAAAATGGCAAAGAGGAGAATGGGCTAGGCAAACCTGATCGGAAAAAAGAGGTGGTGAAGTTTGAGCCCCAGGTAGACGTGGGAGCCGAAGACATGATCAGTGCCGTGAAGAGCAGGCGGCTGCTCGCCATCCAGGCCAAGAAGGAGCGGGAAATTCAGGAGAGAGAGATGAAAGGTAAAGTCTTGTGTTGAGAGCAGAAGGGAAACCCTTTAGAAGGTAGTAGAAGGAAGGAAATTGCCAGAGTAATGGTAGAGGCTCTATTTGTCGTAACTCTTCACAGTTATTTTGGTGTGCGGTAGCCCAGACCCCACTGGGTGTGTAATACTCTAGTGGGAGTGCGCAGCCTGGCCTTTCTGCAGCTAATGATGGTTTGACTTGGATTAACGTGACGGTGGCATCTTCTCTGGATTTAGTGAAGGACCAAAATCACAAGTAGACCTAGTGGGAAGACTATAGGACTTGGGAATTGCTGGCCTGGTTTAAAACCCTACCTCTGACTTCGTTGTAATCTCTTGGGCAAGTTACTATCTGTGCCTCAGTGTCCTCCTGTGCTTGTTAAGATTGTTGTAACAATTGAATGACAAGGTATTTGAAGCCCTCAGCACAGTTGCCAACTCACATAGTAATCTTTCCCTTATTACAATGTAAGAATGTAAAAATTTGGGGCTTTGATAGCACCATCAAATCTGAATTTTTTTTTTTAAGATTTATTTATTTGAGAAAAAGAGAGAGTGTAGAGGGAGAGGCAGAGGGAAAAGGAGAGAGAAACTCATACTCTGTGCTGAGCGCAGAGCCCATTGTGGGGCTTGATCTAACGACCCTGGGATCATGACCTGAGCCAGATGCTTGACCAACTGTGCCACCCAGGTGCCCCAAATCTGAAGATTTGCAAAACAGCTTTTATTAAATAGTTCACATACCATACAACTTGTCTATTTATAACATGTAACTCATTGTTTTTTAATATATTCACAGATAGTGCAACTTTCATCACAATTTTAGAACACACTCATTCTTCTCAAAAACAAACCCTCTAAATTCTTTAGCTATCACCATGCTGTCCATCCAGATTTGCTTGTTCTGACATTTCATATAAATGGGATCATATACAAAATGCATGGTCTTTTGTGTCTGGCTTCTTTCACTAAGCATAATGTTTTCAGGGTTCATCCATGTTGTAGCATGTGTCAGTACCTCATTTCCTTTTATGCCTGAATTACCACTCAAGGGTTCTGCTTTGCCATCCCTCATTCTGATTTGTATCTCCTTTCATGAATCAAGAGAACCCTAGCACCCATCAATACCAGTATTTACTTATTTGATGAGTCTTACAATGTACACAAACTTTGTTTCAGAGTTACTATTACCCACAGTAAATTTCCTGAGTTTGGTGGGGTTTCTGATCTTTAAACTATTTTGGTCGCTGCTATAGTTTCCAACCGTATCAGCATTTCCAGCTTATGAAGTGAAGATGGTAAAAACCATTTATTTGTCAAAGTTGGACCCTAGATACCTAGAAATAACTTTAGTAGTACTTTCATGAATATATAATAATTTCTTTTAAAACGGATTCTAGTTTATACTATCTAAAGCCACTGAAATATCTTCACATAGATATAGGCACACCGTGCATCTGTATATACATTCTTTTCAGCTTTAAAGACCATATATTGCATTCCATGTAAAATTACATGTAGATTAACTTTGTGTGTATATTGCACTGCCGCTGTGTTTTACCTGAAATGTAATGACTTCTTGAGTTTCTGAAGTGTTCCTCTGTGTGTTTTAATATAGGACAAAGGAAAGGCCATATGATACTCTTAAATTGATATAGAGAAATAAGGGACAAAGAATGTTAATATTTTGCCAAGGTCGGTTCAGGTCATTCAGTATCTAGTTCAGTGCTGTAACCTCCGGAACCAAGTTTGGTCTTCCTTTGATGACTTGCCCTAGGTGGCTTTTTGTTTGTTTGTGGTCATAAGAGAGAACTTTTCCTTGATTGTGATTTGGCCATTACTGTTTGTATTGTTTAGCTTTGTACTGATTTCTACTGTAATCACTGTAGGAAATATATAGTTCCATTCAGGAGAGCAAACTTTGTTAAAGGTAATGAGTATCATGTTGGTTTTATGAGACTGACGTGCTGCCTACTGCGCTAAGGAGGCAGGTCATGTTGGTTTTAAATAAATGAGATTTGTCTTAATTTTTTAAAGTAGCATCTTTAGACTGATGTATTTTCCGGATTCTCACCATAATGTAGATATTCTCATCAGTAGATCAGTGTTACACATTCTGACGTTGTAAATAGTAGTGCTGTGTTTCAAAATTTTTTACAGTTACAGAAAAACTTAAAAGGCAAGATTACTGGGCTGTTCTTGTTGTTGAGAGAAATTTCTGTCTGGATGAAATAAACCCATATAATGAATGATCAGAAATAAATTGATAAACAATGAATCTTGTAACCCTGAAAAAATAAAAGTATTTGGGAAAAAAAATAAAAAAAAATAAATTGACAAAAACTTTTTTTTAAGAGATTTTATTTATTTTAGATCACACAAGCATGGGCAGGGGCAGAGGGAGAGAGAGAATCTCAAGCACAGAGAATCGACATAGGGCTTGATTCCACGACTTGAACTGGAACCAAGAGTCGGATGCTTAACCTGAGCCTCCCAGACGCCCCCAAACTTTTTTTCATCATTAACAGTAGTGACTTGCTGAAAAACTCCCCAGATGGTATTCAGTATGTAGTGATTGCTTTTATGCACAAGGGCTTGCCTGCCTTTGCTCTCAGGTCTTTTTTCTTGTCACCAAGGCTAAGAAGATGAATTACAATCAAATTCCTCAGGACTGAAATAGGTTTTATTTTGAAATAGCTAGTCTGGTTTTATTCATTCTGATCATTTTGAGGATCATTTAATTCCATTTAAAAACTTTTAATAGAATTTATTAGGAAAAAAAGTCTAGTTAATTCTTTTAATCTTTGCCAGTGAAACTAGAACGCGAAGCTGAAGAAGAACGAATACGAAAGCACAAAGCAGCTGCTGAGAAGGCTTTCCAGGAAGGAATTGCCAAGGCAAAGCTAGTCATGCGTAGGACTCCTATTGGTACAGATCGAAACCATAACAGGTAACTTATTAGACTCAATTTTTGTCACCTTTTAGGGTTATTATATTGTTCCTAGCTATGGAACTCTAAAGTACTTAGAATAGATAAGGTTTTCTGTTTATGGATTTTAGAAACCATTGCTTATCACACATTTATTGAATGTTTTCTGTGCCACATGCTAGAGGTACAAAGTTAAATAAGATGCAACCCTGTTCTTGAAGATAAACAAATAGGAAGCCTCAATTATTACGGTAGGTGAAACGTAATCCAAATAGAGGTCATTAGAAATGGTAATATATTTTACATGTGTACACAGTGTAGAACCTGAAGTAGAGAAATACTAGAAGTTACAAAAATTACAGATATGAAGCGAACCTCAAATTTCAAAAATGTTGTTATTCTGTGCCTTACTTTATCATTTGTATTGGTCTGAATGTTCAGTGATACTCTGTAATCATCTCCCCCAACAATAGTCATCCCATGCTCATGATCTGTCATTATTTTATTAACATATGGTTGTGATTTATAGGTACTGGCTCTTCTCAGATGAAGTTCCAGGATTGTTCATTGAAAAAGGCTGGGTGCATGACAGCATCGACTATCGATTCCATCACCGCAAAGACCATGCAGACTCTCCTGATGAGGATTACTGTCCCCGTAGTACGTATATCTATCACTTCTTTTACCCTGCTCGAGTAAAATCATTATTAAGGACTGTCTTTCTTTGGTCACTTTCTCCATTTGCAAAGTTTCTTTATTTTCTCCTTAAGTAGATGTATTTGAGTGGGGTGGGAGGATATGAAATGCATTGAAGAAGGAAGGAAACTAACATTTGATTATGAGCTTTGTTCCAGGTGTAGTGTGAAAAGATAAAGAGCTTGAATATTAGGATATTTGGGTATTGGATTTTTTTTTAAGATTTTGTTTATTAGAGAGAGAGAGAGACAGCAAGAGAAGGAATACAAGCAGGCGGAGTGGGAGAGGGAGAAGCAGGCTTCCCGCTGAGCAGGGAGCCCGATAATGGGGCTCGATCCCAGGACCCTGGGATCATGACCTGAGCCAAAGGCAGACGCTTAATGACTGAGCCACCTAGGCGTCCTTGGGTATTAGATTTTGTACAAGTAGTCTTCAAACTCTGTTCCTTGGAAGTCTCTCTGTAGGTACCTTAATGGCTGGAATTGAGGTAAAGGGCTAAGAAGACACTTTCAGAATTAATTTATTCAGTATGTATGGGGCATCTCATGTTTGCCAACCAGTTTTTCATGTTTTGTGGTACAAGATAGCAAACAAGACAGATGAAGTCCTGAATGTCATTTAACTAAAATTCTAGTGAGGGGGAAACACAGCAAATAACTAAAAATAAGTGACTGAGAAAGGGTCATAAAGGGGCTCTGATGTTTTCTTGGCCAGAGTTCTGATTACATGGGTGTGTTTGATTTATAAAATAAATAAGTATAATTTTATAAACGTGTATATATATTTTTTCTTGAGGGACATATATATATATATTGAACATACATTTTGTGTAACATTTGCAACATTTATATGTTATTTCAACAAAGAAATTAAAAGAAGGGGTGCCCGGGTGGCTCAGTCATTAAGCATCTGCCTTTGGCTCAGGTCATGATCCTGGGGTCCTGCGATTGAGCCCTGCATCAGGCTTCCTGCTCAGTGGGGTGCCTGCTTCTCTCTCCCACTCCCTTCGCTTGTGTTCCCTGTCTCTCTGTATCTCTTTCTGTCAAATAAATAAATAAAATCTTTAAAAAAAGTAAAACTTTTTTTTTAATTAAAAAAACTCAAGTGGTCAGGTTAGATCAGGTTTCCTCAAACTCAGCATTATTAACACTTTGGGTCAGATCATTCTTTTTTATTTAAGGGTTGGGGCGGGGTAGAGGGAGAGAGAGGGAACCCGATGCAGGGCCCAATCCCACAATCCTGGGATCATAACTTGAGCTGAAATCAAGAATTGGACGCTTAAGTGACTAAGCCACCTAGGCACCCCCAGATAATTCTTTATAGGTGGGGATTGTCCTGTGCATTTTGTCAGCTATTTAGCAGCATCCCTGGCCTCAATGGAATAGATGCTAATAGTGACAATCAAATGTGTCTCCAGGCATTCATTGCCACATGTCCCCTGGGAGGCAGCCTGGCTCC
Source organism: Potos flavus (assembly GCA_028534135.1). Classification (NCBI taxonomy): domain Eukaryota; kingdom Metazoa; phylum Chordata; class Mammalia; order Carnivora; family Procyonidae; genus Potos; species Potos flavus. The sequence goes on along the minus strand of CM052890.1, from coordinate 7,624,169 downwards.
CTGTGGAGAACCACTGGGTTAAATGATCTGCAAGCTTCCTTCTAGCTCTACTTTCTGTGACCCAATGAAAATTGCTTCTCAAGTATCAGATCGTTACATTTCTTTAAGAAATCTTTTTAAAGGCAGTTTTCCTTCATTTTAGAGACACTCCTAAACCAAACTTAAAACTCACTAAATTGTTAAATAAGGAAATTAATATGTAGCCCAAAGTTTCACAGTTAAGGCCTTTTCATACTGTGTTAATAATAGTAAGTGTTAGATTGCAGCACTTTAGTAGAAAAATCTAGTTTTGGTAGATTTTGTAAATACCTACATAAGGGCAGTTACGTTTGAGAGCAGTAAATGCACAGTCAGGATCTTTAGACCTGGGGGAGAGTTTCCAGCAGGAGGAGAGACTGATTTTATGTTTTTCAGAAGCTTAATGGGTGTCCTTAGAAATCAGGTCTCCATAGTTTTAGCTCTCAAGAGAAGATGGGCATTGCATCCCTTCACTTCTAGCGCAACCTGGGGGGTATTGTTGCTTCATGTTCTCATTACAGCACGGCCGGGCGTCTTCAAAATCACGTGACTCAGAAGACTAATAGGGTGATGTGTTTGTAGTGCAGGAAGGTGCGACGGGTTACAGGGGAGAGAATGGGAGCAGGGGCCAGAACCAGTTACAGTGTTAGGTGAGGCCTCAGAGATTGGCTTAAGATCTGTTTTCATGTGCTAGTAGTATGTAGGAGCTGGCTTAGAAAAAAGTTCATCGTGTTTGACATTTTGAAGCCTCCATGGGTAAGTTTATAGTAGTTTATGTGTTTCATTTGTGCCTTTGTGCTAAGCCTCACGTACAAAGAGTAAATGGATTATTTGCTTTGATATAAAGTTACTCAGTCATTCTGTTCCATTCTAAGTTATGATACGCTAAACTTTGAACTGTGCAACTGTTCAGCTGTGTAGAGAGCAAGTATCTCAAATAATGTGCTGTGTGTAAGCTATTTAAGAGAAGTTAGCACCTGTTGTACATTGGATGTATTTAAAAGGCAGCATCTGTGTTATTAGTTGTTGGATTCGGCACCGTGTCCTGCTTAAGTTTGAAATGTGGAATTGGGTATTTACCGTATTAACCTAATGTTTACATTTTTTTTTAGGTAAGAAAGCAAACCTAGGCAAAAATGCAAGCATGAACACACAACCTGGACCAGCAACAGAAGTTGCTGTAGAGACCACCACACCCAAACAAGGCCAGAATCTATGGTAATGTGAGCATTCATCGGGTTGCTCTTTCTTTTTCCTTTTTCATGTTAAGATAATATTTAATATAGTGACACCAGTGATTATCTGTTAAGATCATTTTGTATGATTTTGATTTCTTGGATATGTAAACTCATTGCTTTAAAAGCAGGTCTTTTTTTTTTTTTTTTTTTTGATAAGAATATATTCTAAGAGGCGCCTGGGTGACTCAGTCGTTAAGCATCTGCCTTTGGCTCGGATCATGATCCTGGGGTCCTGGGATTGAGCCCCGCATCAGGCTCCCTACTTGGTGGGAGGCCTGCTTCTCCCTTTCCCACTCCCCCTGCTTGTGTTCCCTCTCTCACTGTATCTCTCTGTCAAATAAATAAATAAAATAATATATATATATATATATGTATATTTACATATGGAGACTAATAGGGTGATATGTTTGTAGTGCAGGGAAGGTGCTATAGGTTAAAGGGGAGAGAATGGGAGCAGGGGACAGAACCAGTTGTAGTGTTTTTTATATATATGTATATATATATGTGTGTGTGTGTGTGTATGTGTATGTATGTATATATTGAAGATTTTATTTTTTATTTTTATTTTTTTTAATTTTTATTTTTTAAAGATTTTATTTATTTATTTGACAGAGAGATCACAAGCAGACAGAGAGAGGGGGGGAAGCAGGCTCCCCACTGAGCGGAGAGCCTGATGCGGGGCTCGATCCCAGGACCCTGAGACTATGGCCTGAGCCGAAGGCAGAGGCGTTAACCCACTGAGCCACCCAGGCGCCCCTGTTTTTTTTAATTTATTTATTATTTTTTATTACTTATAAATATTATAAATTATATTTATTTATGACTTCTATATATATACCTTAAGCTTTGGAATTTTATTTCCCTATTACAATGTAACTTTGTTTATGTTCTGGGATAGATAGTACATTGCATTGGTAGTGCTTTTCAGTCTGGGAATGATATAGGATTTTCATCTTTATTAATTAAAGAATATAAATTGTATACATGGCCACTGATTTGCTTTTATGTCAATATTCTTTTAGGCAGGGAACTAGGTTTTGAGAGGGTCCCTTTTATTTTGCGATTGCATTAACTGTTTTGCCTATGGTTGCTTTTGGTTTGATGACCTTTTATCTTTTATTTTTGGATGTTGGTTTACTCTTTTAAGGTATATGGACAAGTGTGTCAATTAACTTTATAAAATTTGTCCTTTATTTTATTTTTTATTTTTTTTAAAGATTTTTATTTATTTATTTATTTGGCAGAGAGAGATCACAAGTAGGCAGAGAGGCAGGCAGAGAGAGAGGAGGAAGCAGACTCCCTGCTGAGCAGAGAGCCCGATGCGGGACTCGATCCCAGGACCCTGAGATTATGACCTGAGCGGAAGGCAGAGGCTTTAACCCACTGAGCCACCCAGGCGCCCTGTCTCGTATTTTAGTAGGAAACATTGGCTCCGGTATTCAAGGGTAAAGTTACCATTAGGTGTCATTGAAATAATAAATTATTTGTTCTACTTGTAAGCAAGTTTGTAATTCTGTTCTCCCAACTTCCACCAACAATCTTAGATCCCTTTCTTAGTATTTGATTATTTTTCAGAGTTAACTGATTCTGTGTTGCTCCTTGCAGGTTTTTATGTGATAGTCAGAAGGAACTGGATGAGTTGCTAAATTGCCTTCACCCTCAGGGAATAAGAGAAAGTCAACTTAAAGAGAGACTTGAGAAGAGGTAAGGATTTTCATCTTGCTCTACACAGCTTCTCTTCAGCATTAGATATTATAAATATCTTAGGGGTTATTCGTTTATCCATAAAAGCAATAAAAGTAAATTTTAAAAAAGTATCTGTAATCCTTGTATGTTCTTATTGCTTGTATTTTCTTGACTCATGCTTATTTGGAAAAGCATATTTTTAAACCATGTGTATATAGCATAGCCGGATTGTTTATTGATTATTGTGTGTCATGCACTGAACTGAGATCCTCATTATAGTTAGGCAGCCTTGCAAGGGCAGTTCCACAGCAGTTGGTATTCAGAAGTATTGTCAGTATTCGAAATAGCCAGAAAATGAAAACTACCTAAATGTCCATCAGCTGACGGATAAACAAAATGTGGCATATCCATAAATTCAGCCACAAAATGGAACAAAGTGCTGATACATGCTATAGCTATAACAGGGCTGAAACTAAAAAACAGACTGAATCAAAGAAGCTAGACAAAAGGCACATATTGTATGATTCTATTTATTTATTTTTATTATTTATTTGAGAGAGAGAATGCAGAGAGAGAGAGAGAGCATGGGGGGGTGGGGCAAGGACACAGGGAGAAGCAGGCTCCCCACTGAGCAGGGAGCCCAATGCGGGGCTCCATCCCAGGACTGTGGGATCATGGTCTGAGCCGAAGGCAGACGCTCAACCAGCTGAGCCACCCAGGCGTCCCCAGTATGATTCCATTTATTTAAGACTTTCAGAGTAGGCAAATCCACAGGGACAGAAAGAAAGTAGACTTGTGGTTTCCAGGGGCTGGGGGAAGGGGAGAATTGGGAGTGATTGCTCACAGGTATGGGGTTTCTTCTGGGGTGATGAAAGTTTTGGAATTAGGTAGTTTTGATGGTTCCACAACATTAAAACCACTGCAAATGTATGCTTTAAAATGGTGAGTTTAATGTTACGTGGATTGTATCTTTAAAAACCTCCAAAGCAGATACTGCCTACATCTAGATTTGCTAGTGTCCTTCCTGTTCAGGCATTGCTCCTGTCAAAGCCAGGGCAAGGTTTTGGCTTAAGGCCACCTTTAGTATCTGACTACATGCTTTCATAGTTGAATTTGGGTTTGATTGAAGAAAGAAGTAATGTATCATTCAGTATACAATTGCAACTTTTCTAGACTTTTGCGAGTGATAATGGATGGGTACATGATACTAGTTTTAGTCCACTACTTAATGCATAAATTAATTAAAATTGTATTTAGAATCATGGTGTCATAATATAGATATGAACAGGTAAATTAATTAAAAATAAACAGGTAAATTAAATATGAACAGGTAAATTAAAAGACCAGGAAAATGTCAGTACACCCAACCACAAAGTAATATGGTTCTATAATGTTCCTTCTGTTTGTTAAAATATTTGATTATTAGGGTTAAAAACAAAACTTACACTTTGTTTGGTTTTGTTGAGCATTAAAAAGAACCCAAACACATATCTTGCTTTGCTGGTTTTGAACTTATTTTAAAGGCTGTCAAGCATACATAATCTTTGAGAATTAATGTTCCTTCCTTAGCATTATTTTACTGAAGAGCCATCCACGTTTTGTATTTTGTTTTGTGTTTAATTGAAGTATAGTTGACATACAATATAGTGGTGGTTTCAGGTTTCATCCATGATTTTTATAACCGAATTCTGTCATTTTCCTTTCTATATACTATTCTGGGAATTTGTATAATCTTTGTGATTCTACTTTATCTGTTCTCTTGGTGGTGGTTATTTGTATTTCCTTTGGGTAGCCAAGGGGATAGGATAATATATCACAGACCATTTGAAGTTCACATTTATAAGACAATTATATATGCTCTTTACAAGAAAATAAGTGATGAAGGATATAAATTACAGGGTGTGCACTCAGTTACTCATTTCAATAAAAAAGGAAATTTTTTTTAAAGATTTTTTTAATTTGAGAGAGAGCACAAGATGGGTAAGGAGCAAAGGGAAAAGCAGACTCGAGCAGGGTGAGGGGCAGAGAGTGGGAGAAGCTGACTCTCCTCTGAGCAGAGAGCCCGATGTGGAGGGCTCAATCCTGGGACTCTAGGATCTTGACCTGAGCTGAAGGCTGAAGCTGAAGGCTTAACCAACTGAGCCACCCAAGTGCCCTGCCCCTCAATAAAAAAAGGAATTTAAAAACAAAATATTACTAAGCCAGTTGGAAACAGAGAAGTAAAGTTTTTTCTATCCATTGACATTTATAAAAATTAATCATATACTTAGCCACAAAAACAGTGTCAACAGATTTTAAAAATAGAGAGTTTCAGGATATGTTCTCTGATCAGATTGCAATAAAATTAGAAACAAATTCCTTAAAGATGTCCAAAAAGGTCTTAACTGACAGTCAGTTAAATATATTCATAGATAATGTCAAAGAAGAAAATAAAGGGAATTCTACAAAGCAAGGAAAGGGAAATCCTTTGCAAGAAAACCAGTGGGACACAATGAAATTGTATTCAGAGGAAAATAATATTAAAAATGCATATTAAGAATGAAATGGGAACTTAGTATACTTTAGCTGAGATGACCTTGAGCTCAAGTTTTCATTTTGTTGTAAGAAGCCAACAGTGAAGCTTGTGGTCTCGCCAGAGTCTATTGCTGAGACCTCAATGGGTCAATCTTTAGTGTGAGTGAACTTGAAGGTGCTAGTGTAGATTTTCAGCCCTGTTTCATGTTTTTACTATGTTATAAGGCATTCCAGGCAGGTGATTTAAAGTTATCTCACATTGGTAGCATTTCCTGGTAGCTGACATGAGCAAGTGCATATTCTCTCTGGAGGAGCATAGCTTCAAACCAGGCTTCAAAGAATTTCCACAGATAAAATCCCGAGAAACTCATGGTAAAAAGATGAAAAAACAAAAACAAAACACAGACCAGGAACCATGAATGAGAGCTAGGTATAAAGCAGGACACTTCAGGTACTGGGAGTATCAAATACCAAAAAAAAGAAGTCTGTTTTTCAAATGAATCCAGAATAAGACAAATTTGAAAATTTGTACAAGAAACACAAAACTGAAGAAATCACCAAGGAGAAATGAAGATCTGAGTAAGTGTTCTAGAAATGAGACCTGTCATTCAGAGTTTATTTCTCCTCCCTGGTCCCCAACTTTTCTAGGTACCAGGATATCATACATTCTATTCATCTGGCCCGGAAGCCAAATTTGGGTCTAAAATCCTGTGATGGCAACCAGGAGCTTTTAAACTTTCTTCGTAGTGATCTCATTGAAGTTGCAACAAGGTTACAAAAGGGGGGACTTGGTTATGTGGAAGAAACATCGGAATTTGAAGCCCGGGTAAGAATATAAGCAAACACCCTTAGGAGATCTGTTACTCATGGAAACTCAATTTGGAATTATTCCCTGATACTGTTCTTGACTTCCCCAGATGACCCTGGATATCATGCGTGGGTTTGTTTTGAAAGACCTGTGGAACCAAAATTCTCCGTGTACATTTGATATTTTTCCTTGATTTATCCAGAAAAATCTAATCATTGGCTTAGATCCTTTATTCAAAAAGAGCTTTTCTGTTTTTGTTTTTTTAAGATTTTATTATTATTTTTTTAAAAGATTTTATTTATTTGAGAGAGCGAGCATGAGTGGGGGGGAGGGGCAAGGGAGAGGGAGAAGCAGACTCCCCACTGAGCAGGGAGCTCAACACAGGGCTGATCCCAGGACCCTGAGATCATGACCTGAGCCGAAGTCAGACACTTAATCAACTGAGCCACCCAGGTGCCCCTAAGATTTTATTTTTAAGTTATCTCTACATCCCGCATAGGGCTCGAACCCCTAACCATGAGAACAAGGGTTGCACACTCTACCGACTGAGCCAGCCAGGAACCCCAAAAAGTGTTTTTCTATTAAGTTGAATGAAAATTGGTTGATGCCTGTGCTTTAAGGTCTGAAATTTGTTTGTGTATCTCTATTTGGTCCATCCTTTATTACTGACCAGCTCAGTAGGATTATGCTTAATGTTGGGTAGCACTCATGCTAGTAAACGGGTACATTTCAAGGCCTGTTTAGAGTCCCGTCACTTCCTGCTCAGAACCAGTTCAGGAGACCCCGTGTTCCACATGAGATAGGTTTAGATATCACAGCTTGAGAGAAGATTGGAAAATACTGTCCCTCAGAAAATACTAAAATTCTTTTTACTGATTTTAAATAATAAAGTCCATGTAACTCAGAAGATACTAATAATTGTGGGTCTTTTCAAATTATTCATATACGTTACACGATGTGTATTAGTCATGTGTTTTTTTGAGCAGTTACATCTTTTTTCTCAATTTATAAGTTCATTCCATTTCTTTCAGTCTTTATATCACTTTGGTGTACATAAAGTAGCCCATGGAGTTGATAGGATAAATCTTTTATTGTTAAGACTTTTGCATTTTTGGGGCGCCTGGGTGGCTCAGTCGGTTGGGCCGCTGCCTTCGGCTCAGGTCATGATCCCAGGGTCCCGGGATCGAGTCCCGCATCAGGCTCCTTGCTCGGCGGGGAGCCTGCTTTTCCCTCTGCCTGCTCTGCCTGCCGCTCCCCCTGCTGTGCTCTGTCTCTCTCTCTCTCTCTCTCTCTGACAAATAAATAAATAAAATCTTAAAAAAAAGACTTTTGCATTTTTGTTTCTTTGCTATTAAAATCAGCATATTATATATGCATCTAACATATGTAGCTTTATTTTCTCCTTGTTTATTTATTTATTTTTTAAAAAGTAACCTCAGTACCCACTGTGGGGCTCAAACTCACAATCCTGAGATCCAGAGTCACGTGCTCTACCAAGTGAGCCAGCCTGGCGCCCCCAGCCTTTTTTTTTCACTAGTCTGGTTATGAATTCACGGTACATTTTATAGGAAAAAGGATTTAAATATCTTTATTGTTCTAATGATTTTTTAAAGAATTATTCAACACCTAAGTATTTTGCCAGTTTCAAATATATTTACTTTTTTGTTTGTTTATTCATTTATTTATTTAAAGATTTTATTTATTTGAGAGAGAGAGAATGAAAGAGAGAGAGCGTGGGAAGGGGGAGTGTCAGGGAGAAGCAGACTCCCTCCTGAGCAGGGAGCCCGATGCGGGACTTGATCCTGGGACTCGATCCTGGGACTCCAGGATCGTTACCTGAGCCAAAGGCAGTCGCTTAACCAACTGAGCCACCCAGGTGCCCTACTTTTTTTGTTTATTTAGCAAATACTTATCAGTTGCCTACTTTGTCCCAAACCCAGGCTCACACCCTGCTAACATTTGGTTATCATCATTCTTTGTCTTTGTAGTTATAAAATGGTATTTTTTTAATTGACATGTTTTGCGTGACTGAGAAGGTAGCCTTCATTCAATAATGTGATTTGGATTAAAGTGATTTAGCATCTGTCCTTATCCATAAAATAAATGTGAGGCTTAGATGACTGACACCAAGTATGGAACGTGGATGACCTGGCTTATAGTTTGTAAGCTAGTGAATCAGGAAATGTTTATTTTCCTTCTCAGTTTTTCTTTGCCCAGTCTGTAGTTTGCACATAGTAAACACTCAGTTGCTGGGTGAATGAATGAGCTCCCTAACTTCCTTAATTAAGTAGGGCAAGTTTCAGCATCCCGTGGGTCTCATTGCTGGGGAAATGGAAGTAGTCAGCTGCTTTTAAATGTATAAACCACCCATTGAACTGAGGACCAAGGTAAATTCATGTTGTGTGACCCATTTGGGGCCCAGATTGATTTGAATTTAGTCAAGGATAGTCTCCTTTTTTTTTTTTTTCTTTGCAGACAGCATGCATTATTTTGAGTAAATATAGAATTTTACTACCACATGTGGGGAGAGGTTAACTTCAGTAAAAGGCCTTTACCCCCTAGCAAAACCCCCAGTGAAGTTGCTTTTGGGTAAACTTTCCCAGTGACACTGAAACTGGTGGGGAGCTGCCACTGAACATGCTTAAAATTAGCTTCCCCCCACAACCCACATCAAGTAAGAGTAGTACACAGAGATGACCAGAGTCCAGGTGTGGGGAAGGGAGGATGGTCTCCTGTCATCTTGGCCTTTCATTCATTCTGTTATTTCTGTCATTTCTTGTAGGTGATCTCATTAGAGAAACTGAAGGATTTCGGTGAATGTGTGATTGCCCTACAAGCCAGTGTCATAAAGAAGTTTCTCCAAGGCTTCATGGCTCCCAAGCAAAAGAGAAGAAAACTCCAAAGCGAAGATTCAGCAAAGACGGAAGAGGTGGATGAAGAGAAGAAACTGGCAGAGGAAGCAAAGGTATTTTGTTCATGAAGATGGGTTTTGTGACTAGGAGCATGGATCTGATTTTAAAATAGTCTAACCCGGTGCTTTTACCTCCTGTAAAGCACTGTTTCCTGAGCCAGTGTTCATTTTTCTCACTTCTACTAAATGTTGTGGTTTTCAGATTGGTCTGTGGAGCACAGCTGGATAATGTCTCAGAGTGCCCCGATCCCCTTTTACCAGGGCTGATTCTTTTTAAAAGGTGGTAGCGGTTTTTAAATTGTTAAAAATGGTGGTAAAATACACGTAAGGAACTGTTTTTATGTGTTTTTCTGTGTTGTTAAGTACATTCACAGTGTTGTGCACCTGTCACCACCATCCATCTCCAGAACCTTCTCATCTTCCCAAACTGAAACTATGCCCCCCAAAGACCACACTACCCATTTCCTTGTCCCCTCGACCCCTGGCAATCCCCATTTTCTTTCTGTGTCTCTGGATTCAACTACTCTGAGTACTGTTACATAGAAGTGGAATCACTGTATTTGTCCTTTTGTGACTGGTTTATTTAACTTAGCACAATGTTTTCAGAGCTCATCTGTGTTGTGTTACGTGCCAGAATTTCCCTTTAGGACTGAGTAATACTCCATTCTGTGTCCATACCACATTCTGTGTCCATCCGGCGATGCACACTTGGGTCACTTCCACCTTTTGGCTGTTGCGGATATGCTGCCGTGGACCTTGGGAGCTTGCCTGGGGCTGCTAGCAGGGCAGTGCTGCTGCATACCCTTGATCGAAGGATGAAGGACGATGCTGATCTGTTGGAGAAGGTTGTCTATGGCTAGGCGCGCGGCCTCAGGAGGGCTGCCCAGTGAGGGAGGGAGGAGACTGCCATCCAGCCAGCCACACCAGCCAGTCATCCTGGAGAACAGTGGGGTGACGGGTCGCAGCCAGATGGCCCTCACGTCCAGTAATGCTGCTGGGAACACGGGCGCACAGCTGTCTGTTCCAGTTCTTTCTTCCAGTCCTTTTGGCTATCTGTCTACAAGTAGAATTGCTGCATCATACCATAATTCTGTTTAACTTCTTCAAGAACTGTCTTGTTTTCCACAGCGGCTGCACCATTTTACACGCCCGACGGTGTTGCACAGGGTTCTCATTTCTCTACATCCTTGCCCGTGCCTGCTGTGTTCTGTCTCTGCGGTCGCAGTCATCCTGAGGGTGTGAAGTGATAGCTCATGGTTTTGATTGGCATTTCCCTAATAATTAGTGATGAGCAGTGTGCTTTTGGCCATTTGTCTTCTTTGGGGAAATTTGTCTTTGAGTCTTTAGCTGTCTTTTAATTGGATTGTGTCTTTTCGTCATTGAGTTTTGTAGGTTCTTTATATGTTCTGGGTATTAATCCTTTATCAGATGTATGATTTGCAAATATATTCTCCCATCCTCTGAGCTGCCTTTTCATTCTGTTGATGCCATCCTTTGATGCACAGAAGTTTTCAAGTTCGATGCATTTCGCCTTACCTGTTTTCTTCTGTTGCTTCTGCTTTCGGTGTCACATCCAGGAGATCATTGCCAAATTCAGCGTCACACATCCCGTGTCCTTCCCTTGTTTTCTTCTACATGTCTTAGAAGTTTTAGCTTTTACGTTTAAGTCTTTGACCCATTTTGAATTAATATTTGTAGACTAAAGGTCTAACTTCAGTTTTTTGCATGTGGATATCCAGTTTTCTGGTTTTTAAGTTTTAAAAGTAACATGCTCGTTGTAAGTAAATCCAGTGTGAAGAGGTAAGTGAAATATGAAACAACTCCCATCCTAGTTTTGCTCCCCAGGAATATCACTCTTCAGTAGTTTGGTGTGTTTTCTATATGCACACGAAGATAGTTTTATTGGAATTTGACAGAATGGAATCATCTGCGTCGTGTTCTGCAGTCTCTCACCTGTCAACATATTCTGTCTCCCCCCTCTCAGTCCATGTAGATCTACACGACACTGTTTTCTCAGCTCCTGAATTCCTTACTGATGAACGTTATGTCATCTCTGATTTGTCTTTATTAGAGTAATTAGCAGCTCCATTTTTTCCTGTTTTGTCTCTTAGCTTTCTGCTTAAGATTACTTACAAAGAAAAGAATTAGAAACAACTACATTAAGGGAGAGGTCCCAGGCATTATCCCATAGAATACTTTCCTTTGTGTTAGATTTCTCTCTCCCCCTTCCTTACGTCCTTCTTTTCACAACCGGCTGGTACAGACTTGTCTTGGGCAGTGCTGTGGTGAGTCCAGAGGTTGTAGTGGGTGAGGAGAAGCCAGAAGTCCTTGCCCTCCAAGAGTCCTGTTGGAGTGGGAGGGACGGTTGTGGGGGAGTGACAGTTCCTGACGCGAGAGTGCAGGACTCAGCCTGCCTGTGAGGGACACCGAGGGCAAAGTATGGGGACTCCCCAGAGGAGCAGATGCGTCAGCTGGGGTTTGAAGAATAAGTAGGAGTTAATCCAGTCACGGAAGGGAGCATAGGCCTGGTTGGATTGAACCGAAATTGGCTTTCTCCTCATTGACAGCTGCTCCTTGATTTGCCCTCTGAGTTCGCACAGACTGAGTGTGCCCTGTAGAGCTCCTCAGGTATTCGTACACTGTTGTCGCGTTCCCTGCTTCTTCCCAAGGCTGAGGTGACGTGTGATGATGGAAGGAGAGGCCTTCTGGGTGGGTGGTGAGGGAGCGGAGAACGAATATTCAATTAGATCAAGGTCTGTTAGTTCATGCCGTAGATCCAGAGACTGGACCCCTGTCAGTACCTCCCTGGGATTGGGTTCTCACTTCCTGTGTGCTCCTTTAAATGGCTGCACATAGCGTGCAGGTCACCTTCCAGATAAAGTCTAAGACATTAGTTTATAGTCTCCTCTGCTCAGTCTCTTCTCGTTAGGCATCAGTTTTAGCCTTGCCAAGTACTGCATGGGTTTTGTTTTTAACTCTACCCAGAAGGGTCTCTTTCTTTTTTTTTTTTCCAGAAGGGTCTCTTTCTTGATGTGATCTTTCCTTGGCATTTCTTTACCAGTAACATTTTCTTCTCATTGGGAAGTAGTGGCTATAGAATTCTCATTAAGTTCTTTTTTAGTACTCTTCCCCGTAGCAAAGTAACCTCTTTTTAGCTTGTCATATGAGACTTCATTCTTAGTATGATTGGGGAGGAAAATCTGAGCACTGTGCAGATTTAACCTTGGGGCCCAGACATATAGTACACAAATGGAAAGCATGGAAGAGTTTCTTGGAAAATCAATTAGGTTGCCTGCTAAGTAGTTCAACAATGTTCTCCATTAAAGTGGCATTATGCCCTGCCTGCAGTTCCTGACCAAAGGTCGGCATTGCCACAGCTCTGAAATTTTCCACTGTCCTTTGCTTTGGAGGTTTCTACTTAGCCCTGGCCAGTGTTTTTCATCTGGCACTAGGTGGTTATGTGAGTTAATCAGTCTTTAGTATGGGTTTCGGTTTCCTTACTTATAAAAGTAGATTGTTTCTCCAATCCCCTTTTGTAGTCCAGATGATTTCAGATATTTAATGTTTATTTCTTTCTTTCTTTTTTTTTTTTTTTTTTTTGCGTTAAGTGGGGAAGACTTCGTATAATTTGGTAAATTCCTGGGTTCTGTTAGGCTCTCTGTTTACTTTGGATACATTTGTCCTGACAACCTGATTATCTGTTCTTCCATTTTAAATGTTCTTTTGTGGAAGAATATGGTCGAAAGCCTTGTCCTATCCTTTCAAGATAGGATATTGCCTTTTTACTGTTAGTAAAGGGATTAATGGTGACTTTGCATATAAGCTGGCTTCCCTTTGCTTCTGTTAGACCCACTTCTACCTAGGAACCACCTTTATTTAAACAGGCTAGAGAGTTTGAATTTCTCATCAGAATAATGTGTTTAGCCATCCAGCAGCATTGTAAGACACAGGATTTTACTGGATGCCACCAGTGTTGAATGTCAAAACTGTTCATCTGTTCCTAAAAACTGTGTCTTAAAAAAACAAAAAAAAAAAACAGTGTCTTTGAATATGGTGTGGGATTTTTGTTTTAATGTGCCAGACTGTTTGGAATTTTTTTCCAACGGTGGGAAACCAGGATGGTCTTTCAAATCTTGAGGGCCTAATGTTTTGCCCTCAAAATTCGAGGTTGGTTGAAATCTAGGCTGGTCTAGGTAGATAACTCGGTGGGTTTAACAGAATGCTAGTGATTATCCAGTATCTGTAATGTCAAGAGCATTGGTATCAGGGATCTGGAGATGTGAAGGAGACCTGGTCCCAAATTGCTGTGAGACCTTGGGCAAAAATAATAAAAGATGGTTATACAAATGTGCACAAATGTTCATAGCAGTATTATTTATGATAGCCAAAAAATAGAAACAATCAAGATTCCATCACCCGATGAATGGATAAACAGAATGTGATTGATTGAGCCATACAGTGGAAAAATATTCAGCACTTATAATGGAATAAAGTACCATCCTTAAAGTACTATTACATGCTACTATTACATGCCCTAGAAAAATAGTGATCCAAGAAGGCAGTCACAAAAAGCCACATGTTACATGAAATGTCCAGAAGAAAATCTCTAGACCAAAAGTAGATTAGTGCTTGCCTAGGGCTGGGGAAGTGGTAGGTTAGGGTGGAGAATGGGGAGTGACTACTAGTGGGGGTGCATTGGAGTGATGAAAATGTTCTAATTAAGATTATGTTGATAGTTGTATAGCTCTGCAAATATATGTAAAATCAATGTTTTTCTTTATAAGGTGAACTTGTTAACAAATAAATTATATCAATAAATCTGTATTAAAATGAGGTTAAATAAGCTTATTTGTAAGACCTTTTTAGGGTTTTTTAAAAAGATTTATTTAAGAGAGAGTGTGAGTGTAGAAGAAGGGGCAGAGGGAGAGAGAATCTCAAGCAGAATCTGTGTTGAGCATGACCTGGGCTGGATCCCTAGAACTGAGATCATGCCCTGAGCTGAAACCAAAAGTTGGACACTTAACCTACTGAGTCACCACCCAGGTGCCCCAGGGTTTTGTTTTTTCTTTTAATGAGGCTGGATGCCTTATTGAGTGCTCAAATCTTATAATTTATAGGAAATAAGTAAAAGGCAATACTGTCCGCTGATAGAGGACTTTTTCCTGACTACTTGTGTGCATCTAGAGTGTCCACTAGAGGACAGCAAAGCCCATTTTAGCCATTTTTGCCTGTTCTCAGTAGGCACTCTTGTTGAGAGACTGAACCTAAAATTCTTAAATCTATATTCCATTGATGGCATGTGGGTTGTTAGCGCAATAAGAGGATCTGTGTGGCAGCATATGTCAGCTCTCCACTGCCCTGTGGGAGAAGGCCAGTGAGGCAAGCTGCTTGTGGACCTCCCAGTTGACGGAGGGGCTCTGAGTGGGGAGGAAGGCAGTTGGGCTGTATTTTGAGGGCAGATGTTGAAATAGCTGCAGTGGAGGTTGAAGTAAGGAATGGGCTAGATTGCACTAGAGTTTTAGCAGCCTCTCATTTTTGTTGTATTTATATTATGCATTCTTGTTATTTATGAATTTACGCACACAGGGCTCTCTGTGGTTCTCTGTTTCCATAAGAAAGAGAAGGGGCGGGGGCGCCTGGGTGGCTCAGTGGGTTAAGGCCTCTGCCTTTGGCTCGGGTCATGATCTCAGGGTCCTGGGATCAAGTCCCGCATCAGGCTTTCTGCTTGGCTGGGAGCCTGCTTCCCCCTCTCTCTCTCTGCCTGCCTCTCTGCCTACTTGTGATCTCTCTCTCTGTCAAATAAATAAATAAAATCTTTAAAAAAAAAATAAAAAAGAGAAGGGGCAGCCTTTGTTCCCTCTGTCAGCCCTCCCACCACAGCTTCAGAAGTAGCTCAGTGTCCCTTGGCAGCTCTCTTTTACCGCCAATGGCCTTCCAGCATAACTAGGCCTTCCTGTAGGAGGAAGACTCTGACTACAAATAGACGCCTTTGCCCGCGGTGCGGCAGGGCAGCGCAGCAGCGGGGCGGTCCGTGAGCTAGAGCCAGCCCCGCGGTACGAGCAGCGCGCTGCTCCCTGCACTTCACTGCACGCACGACTGGGTGAAGGCGCACGGCCCCCACGGGGTAGGTGACGGTGGGATGACCTCATCGCTCAGCTTCTGCTCTAGGGAGGGCCTGAGCCTTACCTTGCCCATCTCCGTGGTGTTCTCTTTTTCTTTCTTTAAGGATTTTATTTATTCATTTGTCAGAAGGAGAGACAGAACACAAGCAGGGGGAGCGGCAGGCTGAGAGAGAAGCAGGCTCTCCGCTGAGCAGGGAGCCAGATGCGGGACTCGATACCAGAACCCTGGGATCATGACCCAAGCTGAAGGCAGACGCTTAACTGACGGAGCCCCCCAGGCGCCCCCTCTCTGGTGTTTTCTGCCTGTCTGAAAGTGATCACCCCTGTGGAGGCATTTGTCTGTGCACATGCTTACCTGATCATTTAGGCAAGAAATACTTTGAAGACCTAAAAAAACACCTTTTGACTAATGAAACAGTAGTAGAAATAAGTGAATTATCCTAAAATGGCATTTCTGTTTTTCCTTAGAATGTCTATTTTATATAGGAGTGAGGGTTGCATTTTATTACTGAAATTCCTGATTATATTTTCCTGTATCCTAACTGTGTTTTCCCTGGGTAATTCTCAATTAATTTGCATTTTCTGGTGATGGGAGGAGGCAGTGTCTATTATGCTGAGAGTAACTGCCCAGAAAGCAGTCAGCCTAAGCCCTGGCCTGCTGAAAGTTTCACTTAGTTAGAAGTTGGTGATAAAGTCAAGAGGAATGCTTTGTATCAGTACTTAATATTTTTGTCGTCGAATGCTTTATAGATAGTATTTATTGTAATTTCCAGGCCCTGTAATCTGGGGTTGTGGGACATATGCAGAGATCCATCATCTTGTTAACCAAAGTTGTGTTAGCTCAGGACATGGTTCCATTAAGTGTTCCCGCTTTTAAATGATACTGAATCTTTAAGTGGATTTCACTGGAAGGGATGGGTCTCTGATCACCCCCCACCCTGCCTTAACTCCTTGTGTAACCTTTGGCAAGTTTTTTCACTCTTGAGAGCCTTGATTTCTGCTGTAAAATAAATGGGTGAGGGTGGAGAAGCTCTAGGAGGTAAACGTACTGAGCATTCTCTCGCCTCCTGTTCCTGGTGCTCTCGGTGCCTACTCTCTGTCAGTATTATGTGAAAAATCTACGTGTCATGTCCTTGAGGTCATTGTAGTAATGCTGACCTGGTTTGGTCTCTGTTTAGGTTGCATCTGCTCTGGAAAAATGGAAGACAGCAATCCGTGAAGCTCAGACTTTTTCCCGAATGCATGTTCTACTTGGGATGCTCGATGCCTGTATTAAGTGGGATATGTCAGCAGAAAATGCTCGATGCAAAGTTTGTCGAAAGAAAGGTATATTTAGATCAGTGTTGCTTATCTGAGTGTAATAGGGACCAGAATTTCCATTCCAAAGATATTTTCTCGACTCTGAAGAATTCTGTGCACATAACTTGGAAGAATAGTGGGACAGATTTTACCTTCTTCTGGAGATCTGTAAAATGCTATTCTTCTAAATAACATGAAGTAAATCAAAGCAAGCCCTTTGTTCCTCAGGTTTGAGTATAAGAGCAGTTTCTGTCTCCAGTCTTCAAGTTTTCTGCAGGGAACAAATCAACTAAATTTTTAAATCTCTTTCACCATCTCCTGGAGTTTTTAGTCATCCATGAAGTAAGACGTCTGCCAGCAGAGGGCAGTATTTCCACGCTGGGAAGAATACTCCAGTTGGGCCCACTGCCACCGAGTCCTACAGAGCAGGGCATTTGGGACTCTTTAGTGGTCACAGCTTTTAGAGCCTGTGTAAAAGGAACTTCGTGACTAATAGTCCTCGAGCTATTGACTTCTCGGTGGCTAACGTTATTTTGTGAAGTAGGTTAGGATTTAACTCCCAAGGATAGAAAGACCTATGAAAAATCTAATTGCTCTAAACGCTGTTTTAGAATGAAGGTTGGAGAGGGAAGTGACCATGTCATGTCAGTTCTGTGCATTTTTGACACCAAGGGGTTTAGGAGAACCGTATCAGATAGGAGTTGGGAAGCACTGGGGCTTGACAAAGAGGATATGCAGTAAATGTAATACTTCATGGGGGACTCATTTCTTAGTGGGAGATGAACAGTGACCTTTCTTGCTATGACTTGGTTTTCGCTGCTACTTCATAAATGTTTTAACTGTCCTCTCCTAGGCCGAGCTGGATTTGGGGATATAAGTCAGAAGGCCGGAGTCTTAAATTACCAGTAGCCTAGTTTATGCTACATTTCTTTCTTTTTTTTTTTTTAAAGATATCTTTTTTTTTTTTTAAGATTTTATGTTATTTATTTGAGAGAGCGCACAAGCAGGGGGCAGGGGGTAGGGAGAAGCAGATTTCCTGCTGCTGAGCAGGGAACCTGACACAGGGGCTTGATCCCAGCACCCCAAGATCATGACCTGAGCCAAAGGTAGATGCTCAACCATCTGAGCCACCCAGGCGTCCCTGTGTTACATTTCTTTTCAGAAATGACTGCATTAAACAAAAATGTGATAATACTCTGCTGGACTGTTTGCTCCCCCATGGTGTTACTCGAGGGTGACTGGCTCTTTGTCCCAGCTCGCTGACTGTTGCCGTGCTCCCAACAATGCTATACAAGTTTCTCTCCTTGCAGGTGAGGATGACAAACTGATCTTGTGTGATGAATGTAATAAAGCCTTCCACCTGTTCTGTCTGAGGCCCGCCCTCTACGAGGTCCCAGACGGCGAGTGGCAGTGCCCTGCTTGCCAGCCTGCGACCGCCAGGCGCAACTCCCGTGGCAGGTGAGAATTTCTTCTCTCAAAAACAAATAAATGAAATGGCTGTTACAATTAAGCTTCAGTTATTCAAACGGAATGATTCTAGGGAGTTTAAGTTCATCTTTTGCGTACGGAGCCTGATCATTGGCGTTACTCCAGTAGGAGCTCGGAGGGCTCTGATTTTATTTTAGCTTGATGTTGACGTTCTTGATTTTCACTACCAGACGTGATCTGTATCTTCGGGATCATACCTTCTTCTCAGATAACAGTTTACCTCCCTTTGCCTTATGCTTCTACTTTGCCCCCTCCTTGATTACTTCTGCAACTGCCCCGTGCTCAAAGTCCTGAAACTCATGACCTTCCTTACCCATACCTGTTGTTTTCCCTTCTTTATCATGATTAAACTCTGCGGTCAGCCTGGACAGCTTCTTCTCCCTCAGCTTCCACGCTCAGTTCATTTACGTCAGTTCCGTGTCCAGAGGCTCACGGGTCCGTCTTCTGCCGCCCACTCTCCGTGGTCCCTGCCGTCAGTTCACCCTCCTCCATCTCTCCTCCGGGCTCCTTAGGAGGCTTCTCATCTCCTTACCTCATGTCTCACTCCTCCTATTCATCCAGCTTCGGTGGGGATAGCAGAACGGTTTAAGGCATAAAGATAAGCTCGTGTCATTATCCTGAAACTCAAGTCTTTCCATAGCCTCTAGAATAAAGTGCAGACTCCCTGGCCGCTTTCTGAGACTCGTATACAGTACCGGTCTGTGTTTTTATGGGCCCTCATCGCCATGTCGTGGGCTCTGTGCAGGCTCTTCGCTAGGTATCCTTGCCTCCCGGACTTTCCTCCTCGCTGGGAATATTCCCTCTCCCTAGAACTGAGGGAACTGCCTCCGGCCTACCTAAAATTGCACTGCTTTTTTGAAATGTTTTTATATTCTTAGGGTTAATTCTTCCTCTCTCTCGCGGCCGAGCGTCCAAGCTCTCAGTCTTGCGGTGCATCTTGCCTGACACGCGACTGTCTTCCCACGAGATGTTAGTGCACTGAGGCTACAGGTGGTGCTTTGTTCTTCACCCCGATCCCACTAAGACCTTGTAAACGGAAGATGCCCAATATTTGCCAAGTTAACACCGCTGTTTTCCACGTTGCAGTTTGAGGTTGTGGAAGGGCAGCTCATAGGCGCTCTGGCTCGGTGTCCGGGGGGCAGAGCCGTTTGACCCTGACCCCACCTAACAGCATCACTCACTTCTCACTCCGCCCCAGCTGCTCTTGGAGCCAAGTGAGGCACACTGCCCTGAGATGGCGGGGCTTGGGACCAGCTCTTCTGAGCTGGGATTACCACTGCTTTGACGTCCGAGAGCAGCTCCGCTCCTGGAAGGGGCCGTCAGGGCGGCAGAACCCCCGTCTGGGCTGCGGAGCCTTTTAGTCCGCCCCAGGGTTGGGAGCAGCTTTCAATACCTGAAATGTTACATTTCCCGGGTGATTTCGTGAGACAAAAGGAATAGGTTTCGTCTTGTTTTATGTGAGGAGAGGTGGGGTCGTATTTGGGTCTCGATTTCTCTCGCTATCGGTGTCTTATTCAAAGCATTTGGAGCCTGGTGGAGGAGGCCTGCTGCTGAAGCTCAGGCTCTCGCGCTGTTGCCCGTGCCCTAGGCTCGATTCAGGTTCCCTCCCCTCGTCATCGCATCTGCCCAGTCTGGGAAGAAGGTCCCCGTGGGACTTCATCCTTTCCTAGGACCACTTTGGCCTTGAACCGCGTTCCCTATATGTCTCCCTCCTCGCAGGAATTACACCGAAGAGTCTGCCTCTGAGGACAGTGAAGATGATGAGAGCGATGAGGAGGAGGAAGAGGAGGAGGAAGAGGAGGAGGAGGATTATGAGGTGGCCGGTCTTCGATGTAAGTATTCAGTTTGCCTCCGTAGTTGACGTCACGGTTTCCCAAGCTCAGTTGGGAAAACTGGGCTGGCAGTGGCCACCCACCCAGCTTTGCCGTCGGGCCGTCTTCTCTCTCGCACATGTTGTGGCTGTGGGGTGACTCCACTGCCGTGGTGTTAAAGGGATTTTTAAGGTGCCGTGTAACCACTGTCCTGGGAGGTTGGATGGCTTGGTCTTAACATTTGGTCTGAGATTTAGTGGAATTCAAAGCCCCAAATGTGTTTATGAAGAGTCTGCTGCTTCAGGCCTCTCGCGTATGGGGACAGTGGGGACTGTGGGTAAGGAAGGCCTAGGCCCGCTGTTCTCCTAAGAGTGGTTTTGGCCTCTGCTGCAGTGCTGATTTCAGAGAAGTGATTTTTCCTCTTTGTCATAGCGTGCAGGGGTCTAGCTTTGCTAGTTTGAAAAGAAAAGACTAGTTTTTTCATGGCTTAGGGTGGTTGTTAGGAAGGTTCAGATCTGTTTCTCACTAGATGCCAGTGGGGGGCGTGGGGGGCGCTCTTCTTTACATTTAACCTCATTGACTCTCACTCTAATGGCCATTCTTCAGGAGTCATTTTCTTAGATAAACCTGAAGCCCTGTAGTCTAGCCTTTTACAGCCTCCTCTGCAAAATAGACCCTTCCTTGTAGGTTAGTAGGAAAGAGATCACAGATCAAGATTTTGCTGAGCTTTTAAAGAGATGGTACAGTTCCCAAGATCATAGCACTCGGGTGTTTGGACCTCGGTATAAGGGGTCCGAGAAGATGCTCGGCACGACCAGTCTTACAGCAGGGGTGCCACTAAAACCCTGAGGGGTTTGGGTTTGCACGCCTGCCCCCGTCTTCCCAGTCATGCAGGGCTCTCAGTTGGGAATAC
Source organism: Potos flavus (assembly GCA_028534135.1). NCBI lineage: Eukaryota > Metazoa > Chordata > Mammalia > Carnivora > Procyonidae > Potos > Potos flavus. The sequence goes on along the minus strand of CM052890.1, from coordinate 7,603,361 downwards.
CTCAATTTCTCTCATTCCTACAGGACTCCTTTGGTTTGTTCACTGCCATGATTTCGCAGTTGTCCAGGGTCAGGAGACAAGTGGTCCCTTAGCCCCAGATTATGAAGAGACTTCGTCTGCTAGCTGGAGGGTGTGATTGGGATGCAGGGTTGTTAGGGACTAGATTTGGAATGTGACAGTGGACTCATTTTGTTTATTTTCGGAGTAGTGGATGCTTTCCACTTGCGAGTTACTGTTTTCTTTCCAAGAAGTTATTCTCTCCAGGTTTCTAGGGTCTTATCTGCCAAAGGAGTCTGGGAAGTATTGGTACTTGAGAGCCCGTTGTCTCTTCCACCCGTTAGACCACCAAAGATGGGTTGTTCCCTGGCTCCCACCTCAAGGCCCTGGGTTGGTGGCTGTTTCTAGCATTTTGAATTTCATCCTTGGTGTCAGTTTCTTATTCTCTCTTCCAAGCCTGGTCTTGAGCTTAGAGACCTTAAAATAGCCAATGAAGGGTTATCAGGGTCTAGAAATAGAATGAAACATTGTTTATTGATTCTTTCTGTCATTGGCTCTGTTTATCCCTGTCTCTGTATAAATGTCACCTCCCTACTTTGAAGGGAAAATGTGTTCAGTGGAGAAGCTTTGAGCTAATCCTACTGGAACATCGCTCCCTGAGGACGCGGTGAGAAATGTTGGTTCGTCTGACATCGGCCCCCCGTTGTCAGCCTGAGACGCGGGTCATCTTGGGGGCCTTTGTGTTCCTTACTCTCCCTTTGGGGTCCTGGGCAAGGCTCTTATGGAAGTGGCCTGGCCCACTGTCTGGTTTTCAGAAATGCAAGAAAGCAGGGGGCCGAGCCTTAAATTGGATTCACTGAGGCAGACTTCGAGTAGGTATCAGCTTTTCTCTCAGAAGATTGCGGTGGCGAGTGTGGGCTTACTCGGGGAACTAGGAGGCGAGAAGTGCCCTACAGTCAGATTCCACCTCACGTGTCAGGACACACACTCAGGCCCAGCTTGGGCTCTGGGAGTTCCAGGCAGACCTGTTAGCAAACGGCCTCTCCTCCGGAGGGAGTCAGCTTGCCACTGACTCCTTCAGAGGCCCCGTTCCCCGGGGGCGGCTGTGAACAGAGCAGGGACAGAGAGGAGCCGTCCGAAGCACCTGGCCGCCCGGAGAGATGTGTAGGAGGTCTCTGGCAGTCGATGAAAGGTGTCCATGCATCTGCTTCTCCACCTTTAAAGTGTCCTGTCGGCAGGAGAGAGAGAGCAGGAGCGCTTTCTGAGCGGAGGGAGCTATTGCCCTGCTCGACCATGTGCTCCCCCATCCCATAGATGTGCTCCCTTCAGCCTCTGTTGGGCGGCTCTAAAGTCCCTATTTTCTAATTCAGTGAGACCTCGAAAGACCGTCCGGGGCAAGCAGGGTGTCATCCCCCCTGCGGCCAGGCCGGGACGCCGGCCAGGCAAGAAGCCGCATCCCGCCAGGAAGTCTCGGCCGAAGGCACCACCTATGGATGACGCGGAGGTCGAGGAGCTGGTGAGTGATTTCCCCTCCTCCCTGTACTGGTCGTTTTCCAGTCCCCACTCCAGCGTCAGGAATCCATCAGGCAACAGGTGGGGGCCCCCTCCCCTCGGAGGCTGCTGCGGCAGATGGGTGGGCCTGTAGGCCGACGGAGGTCCAGGCCCCCCAGGAGCAGCTATGTCCGGCATTCCCCTGCTTAGCCTGCAAACGTCGTCTCCTCGAGTTAATAGGCAGCCTGTGACTTGTTAAGGATTTTAAAATAGTATCCATGTGTCTCCAGTAGCTCAGAGGGGCTGGGTCTCCATTGTGGGAATGTCAGCAATGTTGGAGCCTCAGTCGCTCTTGGGTCTTTTGCCCACAGTTGTTGTGGGAGGGGCGTTACCCTCCCCTCTGCTCCTCAACCAATGTAAGTTTAGTGGTTTTACTTCAGATTTCACTGGAGCTTTAAAGAACAATAAGATGCTCTTGAAAACGTACTTATTTTGTAGAGCAAATGGGGTTGGGGATGGGGTGGGGGCATAAAGCAAGCCATTAGGGAGCTCAAGGGCATTGCAGGATCCTTCTGCTGGCCCAGCCCTAATTAACCCTTCAATTCTGGGGCTCTGATCGCTGTGAGTCACAGCAGCGATGGCTCCCTGGAGGGGACGCCCACCCTTTCCTCCTCAGCCACTTAGCTCCCCCGTGCTCGCAGCGGGAGGGCCCAGGAGAGGACTCGTGCCTCTTGCTTTCCTTTCCTTCCCTCAGCCCCAGCCCCACAGAACTGGCTGCCGGTGGTCCCCGCAACCCGCCTGGGTCTCCGCAGCTGCTTGTTTCTACCCCTCCACGGTGTGCCCGTAATCCCAGGTCCGTGCGCTCTCCCCGGCGTGCTGGTGAGCGTGGCCTCTCTGGCCGGCCTCCAGCAGGACCGCCGGGCCCTCTGCCGCCTCGATGCGCGTCCGCTGGGGAAGGGGCCGGCGGGCCGATGGGAAGAGGGCGCCCCGGCTGAGCGCGCTCCCTGCCTTGAATGCCAGATTTTGACTGTCTGTGCTCCGAGAAAATGGTTGAACTTTTTTTTTCTTCTTTTCTTTTCGAAAGATATATACGTTTTCTGTTCTGTCCACTCCTGTTTTGGACCTGTAATTGCATGTCTCTTTGGTGCCAGGTACTTCAGACCAAGCGGAGCTCCCGGAGGCAAAGCCTTGAGCTGCAGAAGTGTGAGGAGATCCTCCACAAGGTCGTGAAGTACCGCTTCAGCTGGCCCTTCAGGTGGGCTTCGGGCCTCGGGCCCAGGGGGGCGGGGCCGGCCTCGTGGGCGCCCCGAGCCTGCAGACAGGCAGCTGGCTGCGCGTGCGCTGAGCGGAGGTCATACGGACGACCCCGGTCCTTCCTTTAGGACAGGGCTGTGTCGGCGGAGTCCCTCCCCGGGCCGCCAGAGACCGCAGTAGTCCCAGGCGCACACGCCTCTTGTCTGCCTGCCGGCCGGCTGACCCCACAGTGCGCGTTCCGGGAATGGTGGTCCGAGAACAAGGTCTCTGTCCGTCGGCCCGGAGGCCGTGCTCACATCTCCGTTTGCTTCTTGCCCGCAGGGAGCCTGTGACCAGGGATGAGGCGGAGGATTACTACGACGTCATCACCCACCCCATGGACTTCCAGACAATGCAGAGCAAGTGTTCCTGTGGGAGCTACCGCTCTGTGCAGGAGTTTCTCGCCGACATGAAGCAAGTGTTTACCAACGCCGAGCTTTACAACTGCCGCGGCAGCCACGTGCTGAACTGCATGCTGAAGACGGAGCAGTGTCTGGTGGCTCTATTGCATAAACACCTTCCTGGCCACCCATACGTCCGCAGGAAACGCAAGAAGTTTCCCGATCGGCTTGCTGAAGATGAAGGGGACAGTGAGTCAGAGCCCGTTGGACAGTCCAGGGGACGAAGGCAGAAGAAATAGAGAGGCAGGGCCCTGGTAAGGGAGCCGAAGTGGGGGGAGCGGAGAGAGCCGGGGAGGGTGGGAGGGAGTGGGAGAGGAAGACGGAGAAGAATGTGGAAGGGAGGAGATCACAGGGAGTCCAGAAATGCCCGTCATCCCCAGCTTGTGCCGCCTTGCCCAACTCTCCAGAGGGCCCTAAGCGGGCAGAGCTCTTTGGAGAGCCTCTTGGGCTGGTGGTCTCTGCCCAGAGATACCGTGGGCGGCAGGTGGCCTTCACCCTGCTGAGAGTTTCCAGGGAGAGGCCAAGGGTACGGCTTTCTCGGGGGCCCACATCCTTGAACTTTCTTCTTTCCTACGGCTCTTCCCGCTTTGGCCACCATGACAGTGCCAAGCCTCTGGTCTCCAGGGGAGGGATGACTGCATTACACCATTACACGGAAGGATCAGGGGTAATCAGGCCAACTGGGGAGGCAGTGTTGATTTTTAATCTCTATTTACACACAGTCTTGTTCCTTGAAGCCCGTCCTCTGCCCGCCCCCTGCCCCCCCCCCAGGTGACAGTAGCAGCGAGTGCCATACCGCATTCTGTATTCACCAGCATCAGGAGACACTCGTGCTCTTTTGAGTTGCTCTTGGCAGAGTAAAGGGACATGTCCTGGAGCCATTCTTGAATACCCCTCCCCGTCTTTGTGACAGCTCTCTCCCCTCTCCCGTCCCACCTCACCCCTTCAAAATCAAAAACAAAAAAACTGAAAAAAAACTAAAAAACCCACAAAGAACCTAAGGCACTTCATTTAGAGACTGGAGTCCTGCTTATAATCATGCATATAACCTTTACTTGGATGGATCTGGCCAGAGGGGTGTTGGAGCCCAGCCCACCCACATACCAGACACAAGCTCTTAGGGGAGCAGAAGAAAAGCAGGAAGAATTTAAATGTTTAATTTTTTTTAAATTGACTTTTCTAGTTATTGAAAGTTGCTTGTTTCAGCAGTGATATTGTATAAAGAACATCTTGTAAAATATTTCTGTCATCTCGCTTTGGCACATGTACAGTACAGTTTCTATGATAACGTGTTTGCTTTACTTTGCTCCCTCTCCTCCCTCAGCCCACCCTCTCGCCTTCAGAGAAGCGGGGTTGGAGGCTCAGCAGGGCAAGCGGTGGGACCTGGCAGGGATGGGGACGTCCCTCTGCCTGCCCGGGCGGCTGTTTCTGCCTCCTCCATGTCCAGCCACCTCCTCCCTCCTCCCGAGCCTGTCGTGGCCTCGGATGCGGATGCCGAGCTCCCCGAAGCTGAGTCTTGCAGGGGCCGCGTCGGGGGGGGGGGTGGAGGAGGGGCTTGGCCGCCCCCCTTCGGCCAGGAGTCTGGCACTAGTCGTTCTAGTTAGGCAGAACTTAGTAATCTTCTTTCCCTTTTATGGCAGATTTTGATAAAAATGCAAAACAGGGTTTAATTTTCTTTTCTATCAGCTTTGAATTTAGAAAATGTGAGCACCTCCGCTCTTCTGTACCTATTTAAGTTAAGGGAAAACGTGTCCACCAAGGGGATTGCAGCTCCTAGAACTTGAGAATGAAGCCTCTTAATACGGAACTTCAAGGTGTGGTCCCTGTCTCGCCCCGCCTGCCCTGCCGGGAGACTGCGGATTTGCTCCAGTGGCTGCTGGATAGGTTTACTGTCCCTTCTCCCACAGGTTCGGGCTTAGCACTGACGCTCCAGGTCCGTAATCCCAGCCGCCGACACCGTGCCCTGCCTCTTACCCTAGAGCCAGTCTGTCCTTGTTCGCAGTGAGAATCCTGTGTTCCCACTTCAGTGACACCTGAATTGTTTGTTGGGTTTTTTTGTTTGTCTTTAAGGAGGAAGGGCCCCATTAAAGGGTAAACTTGTAATAAATTGGAATTTCAAATAAACATTATGTACTTGTGTTTATAAAGAAGAAACGGTTCTGGTGAATCTTTGTGCTCTTGGGGGAGGGAGTGGGTCGTGCAGTCCTGAGTGCTGGTCCTACTGACTCTTGGAGGCAGTGCTCCTTCGGGAGCAAGAAGACCCCTGAAGCGTGACCTTCAAGCTTCTCCTGGCGTTGTCCCTAACCCCCCTCCCCCCTAATTAGTTCATTAGAATTCTAGGAATTCAGGCAAAATACTCTTAAAGACTTCACTGGGGGAATTGGTGTAGTGCTTGAGGACTTAATTTTGGGGCAACTCCTGACATTTTACAACACCTCAAGGAAAATTTCAAACAACACAAAAAGTGAAAACTGAATTCCCACGTCCTGTGCTTCGGCAGTTCTATGCATAGCCAGTCTTACTTACGTCTTCATTTGCTTTCTGTGCTGAGAGTTGTTAGAGCGCTTGATCGGAGGAGGTCACTGTTAGGCGGCCACCTGCTTACAGGCGGAGACGCTGCAGAGCCCGCCGTGGTCCGCATCCACCGGGAGATGGAACTCCGGCTCCGGGCCACCTGAACCCAGGGCGGCGGTGAGTAAAACGGAAAGAAATCGGAGGCGAGCCCGGAGTCCTGGGTGCGGGTTCTGCCCCCGCTGCTGTGTGGCCTTGCTGAGTGTGGGCCTGGAACGCGGCCTGCGCAAGCACCGGGGGAGTTCCAGTCCTCCGGGGGCTCAAGGTCAGCGCCAGTGTGGCCAGCGCTCTGGTTAAGGGAGCTGTGTGACCTCTGAGCATGTCCTCCACCGTCACAGCCGGCCACGGGGGCCCGGCCACATCCGTGAAGTCCTGTTCCTCAGTGGGTTTCTTAGGGTGACCGAGGACGGCACCCGTGCCGCCTGGTCCTGCTAAGCCGGCAGCCTCCCCGCCGGGGCTGTGACCTCAGGGGAGCCCTGACTTGGGCTGACTCCTGCCAACGGGGACGAGAGTACTCTTTCCTGCGGACGGGGGTCTGAGCGGAGCCCTCCTCCCCAGACCCTGCCGCCGGGGAGGCTGCGGAAATGTGTTGGGGTGGCGGTGAGGCGGGGTCTGGATTGCCGGGGAGCCAGGGTGTCCTCGGGCAGGGCACCGAGGGAGAAACTCAAGCCGGGCGGGAAGGGAGGGTACCGCTTCCGTGACTACCTGGGGGTGCGGCTGAGAGCAGGCAGGGAGAGCAGCCACTGACCGCTCGGGACCTCCCGTGTGACCTCAGGATCACCGCTGCTGACTCCTGGGAACTCGGAGCCGTTTCCGTGGCACTGCTACCGAGGTCAGGGCCAAGAAGTTCCCTTACCTCGGGCCTCCCGCGCACAGGTTCGGCCGGCCGGCCTGGCGTAGGCCGCGTGGACGTGTGTGCACGGACATGTGTGCACAGACGGGCCGCAGCCGCGAGGGGCCGGCAGGTGTTGGTTTCTGAGGCACTTCCCCTGGGTTCTGGAATTTCCTCGGGGGGGCCGCGGGGAGGCCGCGCTGCGGGAGGGGTTTCTCTGGACAAAGCCGCCCTAGGTTCTAACACCTGACTTCCCGCTGGAATCCGCGGTGTGGTGGAAGTCACAGAGGCTCCGGGGGCCCCGGCCCGCCCGGCCGTGAGACCTCCCGCCCCAAGCTCTCCGCGCTTCCCCCGTCTGTAACACGGGAGAGAAGGATCGAATGGAAGCCTTCTGCAAAAGGTCTCTAAGAAACGTTTCCTTCTTCCTTCTCCTCCAGGGTCTGGGACTTTTCCAGTGTCCCCCAGTGCCGAGAAGCCGCCGGCAGAGCCCCTCACCGCCCACCTCTCCCCTCCCTGTTGTTCTGGAAACAAATCTTGTTTCCACTGGGTGGGACCTAGCTGACCGCCGCCCCTCCCTGGCCACTGACTTGGCAAGGGACAGGGGTGGACTGGTGCCACTCCTGATGCTCAGTGTCCCCTCCACCCTTTGCCCATACACACATCACCTGCCTCTCCTTTCCCTGCTCTCCAGAATCCTCTCCTTTTGCTCCTGCGGCCCCTGCCCCCTCAGCAGCTTCAGCTCTGCCCCCTGCAGACCCGGCCCACCAGCCCAGCTCAGTGCAGCCACTGTTGCCCCCCTTCCGACCCGGGCCCCTGTCACCTTCAACAAGTGCAATCCCTCTCTCAGTCAAGGACCCTCACGGGGAGTGACGAGGTGTCAGGGTCACTTGGCCTTGCTGATTAGGAAAGGCCAGAGGCCTTCCCGTGTGCTTGTGATGGGCCGGGCTGTGCAGGAAATCCATAAGCACAGGTGCCGGGCCCGCAGAGTTCCCCTGGGGGTCAGGGCCGGTCCTCGCGGGGAGGGACAGCCCTTCACTCCCCTCAACTCCCCGTGGGAATTTGACACCGCCTGTTTGATCTTCAGCTGGTGTCTTTCTTGCCCCGCTGAGACTGGTGGTTGGTGCAGGGCGAAGAGCTCCAGCCTGAGAGCCCCGGGCTTTGGGAACTCAGCCCTACGACTGATAGGAAGCAGGCATCCTTGGAGGCAAGGCTGGACCCTTGGAGCCTCCCGGCAGTGACACTGAGTGCTGGCTAGGGACAGTGACAAAGACCCTCACCTAGCTGAAATCACAGTGGCCAGAGCAGAGGCCGAGATGGGGCTCTGGGGTCTGACTCCCACTCCCGGCCCCAACCTGATGGGGGTCTCACACTCCCTACAGTGGGCAGAGATGACGCAGGTCCCCGCGGCCCTGGGCTTCCCTGGCTCACAGATACACATACCTTTCCCTGTGCCCCGACACACGAGTGTGCAAGGTGCCCTGAAGGAGCCGTGTGCACCCCCCTGCACCTGCCCCATTTCTCACAGCAGCTCTCACAGCAGCGCACCTCAAATCCTTCCACAGCCTTTGGAGCTGGGGGCCCAGTTCCCACCAGACTCCAGGGTTCCCCATGTCCTGTCTGAGCCACCAAGATGCCCACACACCAGTCCGGCCCCATCTCCACTCCCCCCAGAGAATTGAGGGGAGGCGGTGGGGTGCCCTGGCTAGGACCCCAAGGAGTGAGGTGGACACCAGCGATCCTGACCCTCGTGAGGACAGTCACTGCAGCCTCAGCCCTCAGGCCCCGGGAAGGGACAGCAGGACACGCCTACCCGAGACGGCGGGAGCAGGTCCTGAGCCTCCGAGGGAAACTTGGAGACAGGTCGAGGCCCTGATTGCCACACGAGTGAACAAAGCAGCCCTACTCACAGCCCCCAGACAGGCTAGAGTCCCCAAGACCACAGGTGTCCTCCCAGGGGATTCCCGGAGGGGCCCCGCAGGCGTCCCAGGCACACTTTGCGAAGCAGGAACTCAGGACTCAGGCAAAGGAGCAAAGACAGATGAGAGGGGAAAACACACACACGGAACCTCTGCAGAAACAGCTGCTTCACAGGGGCGCCCTCCTGACCGGTGGGGAGCCAGAGAACAGGGGCCGGCGCAGGAGGCCAGCACGCACCCACCGCTGCCCACCAGGGAGACACCCACAGGACCCTCACCCTCCTACCTTCCCCCTTCCCGGCCCACGGACGACTCAGCGGTGCCACATGGGGGGGGGGGGATTTATTCCAGTCACAGCTTCCAGAGAAACTCAACAATAAATTACAGCATTAAATAAACTCCCTGCTGGACCACGCCCCCTTCTGTCCCTCCTCCTCGCCACATGCACCCCCAGGACCCCGTGGGTACCTGGCCAGACCCACCCCCTGCCATCGGCCGCCGGGGAGTGAGCCTCACTGGGTCCCGGCAGTCGAGGGTGGCAGCAGGAGAGTTTCCCCGCCCTGGTCCTCGGCCCCTCGTGCTCACTTGCCTGACCTTGACAGCTGGGCAGCTGCTAGTCAGCTGTCTCCTCCGGAAGGGGGGCAGGGGAGAGGGGGCAGCAGCCACCCCGCGCAGGCCTGGGTCCCTAGAGGTGCGTGGGGTTCTCCAGAGAAGGGTCCGTCTTAGTCATGTGCAAGACCACAGTGGGGGCCTTGTAGTGGCAGTGGGTGCCACGGCCGTAGCCCCCGGGAGCCCGGCAGGCCTTGGCCCGGGCCCGGCCAGCTGCCATCTTGCGGTGGCACAGGCTCTGCCACGTCTGGAAAGTCTTGGAGCTCCACACCCAGACACCGCTGGTGATGCCCACCACCAGCGACATGAAGATCTTGAGCATAAAGACAGCCACGGTGGGCACCGAGCCCCCTGGGAGCGAGCAGTCCCTCCGGCCCCCGGGCATGCTGGCGGCCGAGCAGGGCTGCTCTGTGGCCCGAAGGCGCCAGAAGTCCATGTTGAGGCGTTCGTAGACGTAGCACACGATGACGCAGGTGGCGGGCACCGTGTAGAGGATGGAGAAGACCCCAATCTTGACCATGAGCTTCTCCAGCTTCTCCGTGTTGGTGCCGCCCGTCTTCATGATCTTGCGGATGTGGAAGAGGGCCACGAAGCCGGTCAGGAGGAAGCTGGTGCCCAGCACCAGGTAGCAGGACAGGGGCACCAGCACGAAGCCCGTCAGTGCGGCCGCATCCATGCTGGCCACGTAGCAGAGCCCCGTGAGCTCGTCCCCGGCCACCTTGCGCAGCGTCAGGATGACGATGGTCTTGAGGGCCGGCAGGCCCCAGGCCGCCATGTGGAAGTAGCTGCCGTGGGCCTCGATGGCCTCGTGGCCCCACTTCTTGCCGGCGGCCAGGAACCAGGTGAGGGTCAGCACCACCCACCACAGCGAGCTGGCCATGCCGAAGTAGTAGAGCAGCAGGAAGACGAGGGTGCAGCCCGTGTTCTCCAGGCCCTCCTGGATCACGTAGAGCGCGCCCGCCTCCTGGTCGCAGGCCACGCTCTGGGCGCCGGCCACCGCGCGGATGAGGAAGGCCAGCGAGTAGACGTTGTAGCACATGGACAGGAAGATGATGGGGCGCTCCGGGTACTGGAAGCGGTGGGGCTCCAGCAGGAAGGTGAGCACGGTGAAGGCCGTGGAGAAGAAGCACAGCGCCGACCACACGGCCATCCAGACGAGCGCGAAGTCCTTGTCGCGCCGCGACCAGAACACCTCGACGCCGGGCCCGCAGCGCGGCGCGCACGAGCGGCTCTTCTCCACGTACTGGAACTTCTCCGGGTTCTCGCAGGTGGTGGTGCCGCCGCCGCCGCCGCCGCCGCCGCCCGGGCCCGAGGCCGGGTCTCCGGGGGGCCGCGCGGGCCGGGGCGCCACGGGCAGCATGCCCAGGCCCTTGTGGGGCTCGGCGGGGCCGGCCGTGGCGTTCTCGGGCGCCTCCATGCAGAGCGCGTGCGGGTCGTTGCGCGTGGGCAGCCGCGCGCAGTCCAGCGAGTCGGGCCAGCCGAAGTTGAACTGCTCCATGATGGGCGCGCAGCGCAGGCGCGCCTGCTCGCACATGGGCCGGCAGGCGGGGATGGGCGTCGACACCTGGTCGGTGCACATGGGCGCGTACAGCGAGCACAGGAAGAAGCGCAGGTGGCTGTGGCAGCCGTACTGCACGAGCGGCGCGAACTCGGCCAGCTCCGCGGCCGCCTCGCCCTGCGACGTGTGGCCCAGCAGGTTGGGCATGCGGGTCAGGTTGTAGCCGATGCCGCGGCACATGGGGATCTCCACCGCCTGGCAGGGCGCCGGCCCGCGCCCGCGCTCCGGGTCGAAACGGCCGATCTCCAGCGCCGCGCCGCCCGCCGCCAGCAGCTGCCACAGCAGCAGCGCCCGGCGGAGCGGCGGCACGGCCATCCCGGGCGGCCCCGGCCGAGGGCGGGAGCGCGGCCCCGGCTCACTCGGGCCGCGCCGTCCGGCGTCCCCGTGCCCGCCCGCCACGTCGCGGGGCGCGGGCCATCGCCGAGCCGCCCGCGTGGGTCCGGGCGCCCCGACAGCGCGCAGGGAAGCCGCCGGAGGGAGAGGAGGCGCCGAGCCCGCCGAGCCGCCACCGCCGCTGCCAGTCGAGCGGCTGCGGAGCCAGAGCCGGCGCCTCCTCCCCCGGCAGCCGCTACAAACCTCGGGGCGGGGCGCCGGGCGGACACGCCCAGGGGCGGGCCCTCCGCGCCCCCGGGCACGCCCCCCCCCCGCCGGGCTTTAAAGGCGCCGCGTCTCACCGCGCGCTCACACTCGGTGTTTCCCCTTCCCTTGTTACCCGCGATAAGACAGCTGGAAGGTTCCCCTGCCCTTCACCCCGGGTCGTCTCTCTTTACCTCAGGCGGCAGGCCATTTCTGAGGCCTCCACGCGTTGGGAAGGCTGGGCCTTGTACTCAGTGACAGCTCAAGTGCAGCCTGCGACTTCACCAGTTGTATGCGACTTTGGGCTCTTCTCCCTCAGCCTCAGTTTCGTTTCCTACAAAACAGGCAGACAATCCTGTGAAAACAAGCAACTCATGTGTTGCATGCATCCTGCTTATCGGTCACACTGCACACATGACCTCCTTGTCTCTTCTCCGCCACCCAGGTGGGGAACCCGAGGCTCAGAGAGGAATGACATACCCAGGCGCTCGGAGATACTGAGTGTCGCATCTGTGACTGACTCCCGACCGCATACTCAAACTTGCAACCCCGGGGTCAAGGATCACTTACGTTACCGACTGAGCCAGCCAGGTGTCCCCCACCCCTACACTCCATCCATAAGGTTGCTGTACTCCTTGGCTGGGGGTGGGGGGCACGTGGTGTCACGCTATTGGCTGGGAGGCTCCGCTCTCTAGCATGCCACCTTGACGCCTTTGGGAGGCACTTAGGAAGTACGTCCCTCAGAGGTGAAGGACTCGGCTTGCTTATTTATTTATTCTTTAAGATTTTTATTTTGGTTATTTTTAAGTAATCTCTACACCCAAGGTGGGTTCAAACTCACAACACCGAGATCAAGAGTTGCAGGTTCCACCGGTTGAGCCAGCCAAGTGCCCCAGGACCCGGCTTTTTAAATCAAAGTGTAATTGACATATAACATGAGTTTCAGGTGTACAACGTGATTCGCTATTTGTATACATCGGGAAATAATCACCAGTTAAGTCTCCTCACCATGTGTGTCACCGTACATAGTTACACATTTGTTTTCACTTGTGATGAGAACTTCCAGGATTCAGTCTTCTAACAATTTTCAGGCGTACGATACAGCGTTACTTACTAGTCACCAGCTCATACGTGGCGTCCCCTGGACTTATCACTGGGAGTTTGTACCTCTTGGCCCCCTTCACTAATTTTGCCCACCCTTCTCAATCTATTCTCTGTGAGTTTTGTTTTGGCTTTAGATTGCACATATAAGTGAAATCATACAGTATTTGGAGGACTTCATTTTAACACCCCAGTGTCCCCCTCTCTCGCCCCTCCTCCTTCCCCTGAGCTCCCTGGGCACAGGGTTTTCTCTGGAAGTCCTCTCTGGCCAGGGAGCCTACAGCCACCGCCCCAACAGCCCTCTGAGAGCCCCATTCTCCTTCCTGTGCCTGCAGGGCAGAGGGGCCGTGCACAGCGACATCCCACGGATACCGTAGGAGTCTACCTCATACCGTCCTCACGTCTGCCCTCAGCCCCGGAAGGGGTACCTGGAAGACCCAGACTCAGACTCCCACAGGTGCAGCCGCCCTAGCTGCTGCTCAGGGCGCTTAGAGCACAAGGGGCCTCGGGAGAGGCCTGCCCTGCAGGGGGTTCTAAGAGATGGACCCAGAACCTCCCGTGAGCCATGCAGACCCTGGCCCAGGCACTTCCCACCGTGACCTTTCTAACCCTCGTAACAGTCCTGCAAAGGAATTCTGTCATCATTTTACAGAAGGGAAATTGAGGCACAGAAAACTCAAGATATTTGCTCCAATTACACAGCTCGACAGGGGCAGGGTGGGCCTTCAGGCTCTTCCCCCGCGTGAGGCTGCCCGTCACCACCAGAGGAAGGGCACCTGCCCCGTGGTGGGGACTCAGGATGGTGCGCTCAGCGCCCCCATCCCCCCCAGAGCCATGCTGAGGCGGGGAAGGGAGAAGGAAAAGCGCATGCTCTGTCGCGGTCCTGCTCCCAGCCTCGTGCTCTCCGAGGGGCCCCACGAGACTGGGCGTCCGTGGAGGTGCGTGCAGCCCGGTGCCCAGCACCTCGTCCACACCGGGCCTGCCTGAGCCGCAAGAGGTACGGTTGCAAGATCCTGAACTTCCCAAGAAGGCCGGGTATCTTCCCAAAAAGGACCCGGCACTGACCACCTGGTTAGGGATAAGAGTTTCCCAGAATTCCACCAGAAGCTTCCCATTGCCCGGGGTGAAGCTTGTGTTCCTGGGGAGGACAGCAGATGGCCTTCGAGCCATAGCCCTCAACCTGCCTCTTCATCTCCTGCCATGACTCCCCCGGCCCCGTTGGGAGCACCATGCCAAGTCCCTCCCTCATCCCGTCAATCTCCCCAGCCCAGGAGGCTCTTCTCTTCTGCTCTGCTGGGCACACCAGTCTCCGGCATCACCTCTCAGGGGCGCCCCCCAGCTCTCCTGGATGGGGCTGGAGGCTCTGCTCCGGGGGCCCAGGGTCCTTGCCTACCCCCTGTCCCCTCCCTGTGCACTCCCCTGCCCCCTGCTCCACCCCAATACCAGCAGCTGCTCAAGGACCACGGGGACATTGTATTTCTCTGGACGCCTGGCCCCTCTGGAGGCACAGGTGTATGAATGATAGCGGGGCTCCACGTCAGGGTGCCTGTAGGAAGTGGGGGCTCGCTCCAGTCGGGTGCGGAGGCTGAGGACAGCGGAGGCTTCCCACTACCCGCACTGGACCCGGGAGCCCGGAGCTGGGGGTTTTTGTGCCCCCGCCCCCCAGCAGGGCGGAGAGGGGTCTGGGGGCCCTTTCTCTGTCAGCGGCAGTGGGGAGGGCGCCCCAGGAGCTGGGGGGGGATGCTAGGCCTGTCTCCACGGCAACAGCTGCTCCTGGGAAGCCAGAGGTGGGGGGTGTGAAAGGGCCCCTCCCCCATGCAGATGCTGCCTGGAGAGAAGAGGCCTCTTGGGCCGCCTGCCCACCCACCCGGCTTTGTCACTCGATCTCCGTCTTTACAAAGGCAGAACAATACCTGAGGGCTTGCTGAAAGGGAGCCGATGGACCAGGAGGAGGGGGATTACCGTCAGTGCCCACCCCCTTCACTGGGCAGAGGGGCCGGAGACGGGCGAGGTGGTCATAGAACCCCTCTGGGCTCCTTCCCTGAGAGGCCTCTCTTCCTGGGGGCCCTGCACACGTGGGAATGGACACCCCCCCACCTCCCTGGCTCGCACTCCCAGAGGCCCTTCTCACCGCGTCCTCCCTGACTATGGTCCCCTGTCACCCCCACTGGACACTTGCTGCCCTGCCCTCACTTGGCTCTGATAATGCCTCCTCCAGGACGGCCGCCCGTCTGATGGCCCTGGTGCCCGCCTCTGTGCCGTGTGGCCACCACGCCTGTGCCTGTCTTCCCCACTAGCCTGGGAACACCTGGATGTCTTGGGCGCCTGGCCCGGAGCAAGCTCCCATAAATGTTTGTTGAATGAAAAACATGCTGTGATGAGGAGGGGGCCGTAGATCTTTCTGGAAGAGGCTGAATGCCAGTGGGGCCTGCGGGTGGGGAAGGGTAGCGATTGGAGCCTAGAGCACAGAGGTGTTTGTGTGAGGAAGCAGGCTCAGCCCGCCCCTTCTCCAGGTGCCCAGGACACCCGGCAGGAGGGTGTGCGGGGTGCGGGGGGCGGGGACCTAGAAGGTACACAGATGCACCTGCTCCTGCACGGAAGGAGGTGGGCGCGCTGGGACGGGGCGGCAGGGGTGAGGTAAGCGTACGCATCTGCAGGGACACGCAGGGGCCTGGCTGTTCCTGTGTGTGCACACACGCCCCGTGCACAAGGCAGGGCTGGCTGACATGCTTGCTGGGGCTCTGGGAATGGGGGAATGGGCCCACCTCCCCAAAACCTGAACCCTGGTTCTGAGTCAGTTTCCCTTGACGGCGATGTCAAGGGCTGGACAAGACTGTTCCATTCTTACTAAAGAAGAATCTTTAAAATTCCTTGTTAGGGCATTTCCCGTGTTCACCACTAATCAGCAATAGAGGTGAGGAGAGAAATAAGATGATCATGTCCGCCTCTCCTTACAAACCCAGCCCTCAGGGAATGAGCATTAAGAGTTCAGGCACCTCGGGGCGCCTGGGGCTCAGTTAGTTAAGCGTCTGCCTTCGGCTCAGGTCATGATCCCAGGGTCCTGGGATCGAGCCCCGCATCGGGCTCCCTGCTCAGTGAGGAGCCTGCTTCCCCCTCTCTCTCTGCTGCTCCCCCTGCTTATGCTCTCTCTCTCTCTGCTAGATAAATAAAATCTTGAAAAAAATAGAGTTCGGGCACCTCTTTTGATACTTTCTCCTAGACTTTGCAAACACATAGACACACAGTGCAGTCTTTTCTTGCTTTTTGTTTTACTGAAATGGAATTAATATTGTACTTTTCTGAGAGAGAAAGAATGGGAGAGCAGGGTGGGGGCGATGGGGCAGAGGGAGAGAGAGAATCTCAAGCAGGCTCCACGCTCAGTGCGGAGCCCATCAGGGGGTTCGATCTCATGACCCTGAGATCATGACCTGAGCCGAAATCAAGAGTTGGATGCTCAACCAACTGAGCCAGCCAGGCGCCCCAGTATTGTACATTTTACACCTCGTTTCTCTCACCTAAAAATCGATCATGGGTAGATGGATGGAGCGATGATTAAAATAAGTAGCAAAATGTTAATGATTGAACCTACATGGTGAGCATTGAGGCGCTCAACTATAAATTTGGCTCGACTTTTCTGTATATTTTTAAATTCTCATAATAAAATAGTTGAAACAAAAAATCTGTCATGAATGTCTTTCCATGTCAACACAGGCTATCCAACCCACTCTTTTTAATTGTCACTCTGATTCCCACAATGTGGAATTATATGAATTATTCACTTAATCCCCTTTAGATGGACATTGAGGTGGTTTCTATTACAATTTCTATCACCACACAGATCCATGAGTATATCTATCTATATTCAGGGTCTATAAACTGTGGTCCACGGTCCCGGGGGTGTGTGTGTGTGTGTGTGTGTGTGTGTGTGTGTGTGTGTCAAGGAGTCAAGGAGAGAACAGCGCCCCCTGTGGTGTCAGCTGATATCTGTGATTAGAGAGAGGCTCCAGGGTGGGTATCAGAAGGTGATGCTGGAGATGGGTCTTAAAGCCAAGTGGGAGGGCAGGGAGAAGAGAGGGAAGGGTGTTCTAGACAGAGGACACAGCCTTTGCGAAAGCTTTGGAGGGAAAAAGGAGTCAGCCTGCCGGGCTCTGGGTCATAGTGGAGGCTGGGATTTACCCTTGGGCAATGGGGAGACCGGGATGGTTTTAAGGGAGGGTGTGCACTACTCGGTCTGTGCTGAGTGCTATGGGGGCAAAGGACGTGCGTGGGCTCTGCTGGGGGCCGGCCAGGATCCAAAGAGGTGACACGCGTGTGAGTGCTGGAGAGGGAGGCGCTTTCTGGGGCCGAGGGAAGGAGGAAGTTCCCCCCAGGCAGAGGGTTGCAGAGCCAGAAGCAGGAAGCAGGCCCTTTGGAGGTGCCGCCGGGAAGGGGCATGGCATCTGCGAATGCATGGGGGGGCACAGGGGCGCCCCACCTCCAGGGAGCCCCCATCCCGAGTCCATTCCCAAGCCGGGCTGGGGCTGCTGCAGCCGCCCCGTGGCCAGGACGGGCCAGGAGGCGCCTGCGCTACTGAAAGCCGCTTTTGTGCGGCAGCTCGAGCTCCTGTTTCGTTGACGTTGGAACCTGCTGCTTATTTATCCAACTCGAAGGGAAATTCAGCAGCAGCGGAGGGGAAAAAAGTAACCTCAGCTGCCGAGCGGGAGGAAGGAGGTCCCAGCCTGGCCTCCGCCGCCTCTGCCGCCCTGCCCCGCGCAGACAGGGGTCTCGGGTCCGGGGGGCCGGGGTGGCCGCGAGGGGCCTCATACTTCCCAGCCCGGGGCATGGGACCCCCACCCTCTCTGAGGCTGATGTCTGCGGGGGTGGCGGGAAGCCCTCTGGGGCTTCTCCCAGGACGAGTCACCTGCCTATTCCCGGCTAAGGGGCTCACCTCACCCCTACGCGGCCCCTGCCTGGGGAGGCTGCAGGCTGGATGGTCCAGAGTGTGTTTTGGAGCCGTTCTCCGGCCCCGCCCCAGCCCGGCCTGCGGCCCACACAGGAGCCTGGTTCCAGGCCCCGCTAGCTTCGAGGGCAGAAGCCTAACGAGGCCTGTCAGAGGCCGACGCATGACCTTTAGCCACTGCAGACCATGGGCTCCCTCAGCCAGGGGTGGCCGTGTGGAGGAAAAGGCGTGGACATTGCCGCCAGGCCCCCCCACAGCCCAGAGAGGGCCTCCCACCTCTTCAGGGCCCAGACCGCCTCCCCTCTCCGGCTCCAGTGCTTTCGGATTCCGGTCCCAACGCTCCCTCTGTCCTATGAGACCCTTTCCTACTCAAGACCTTGTTGGCCCCATTTGAAGAGGAGGGGACTGAGGCTGCCCCGCCTTACCTCTCTGCCTAGGTCCTCCCACCAGACAGGCCCCGTCCTCGTGTCACTCCCACGAAGGGCTGCAGCACAGGCAGGGAGCACGGCCCTCCGCCCGGGCCCTCCTGGTTCTTGCCGGGTCCTGGCCGTTCCCGGGTGTGCGCTGCGGAGAGGCAAAGGGGAGTGTGATTGCATGCCAAGGACAGGAGCCCCCCTTCCCTTATGTCTTCTGGGGCCTGTGCTACCACTTCTGTAGGCACTGGCCCAGGGCAGACCCCAGGTGTATCTTGGAGGCCTCCAGGCCCCTCGAGGCCACGTCGCAGGAGGGTTCAGAACACGGTTTCTGGATTCAGTGGCCTGCGTGCAAACCGTGCCCGGCAGTTGTCGTCCCAGGTAATCTGTGCATCGTCCCTGGGCTGCTGTGCCGGTGCTCTGGGGTGCTGGGACGGCTCCACCAGGTGCACAGCCCGGGGCCGGGCTCAGTTACGGTTCACACGCAACCCTCCCCGCACTCGGCACCTTGTTCCTCCCACGTGGGCACACGGGGCTGGGGCACTCTCGCCAGGACTCCGGGCTACCAAGCTCTTGTCTCCAGTTGCCACCACGGCTGCATGTGACTTACACACTTTGGCCTTCTCGGGCCCCTTCCTCCAGTAAAAACAATATTAAAGATTACATTTGACAGCTACGTTAGTGTAAAGATGAATATACTAATATTCTATATGAAAACACTTTTGACCTGCAAGCTTTTTAATTCTGGTTTTTTAAAATTATTTATTTAAAAATTTTTTTATCTATTTGACAGAGAGAGACACAGCGAGAGCAGGAACACAAGCAGGGGGAGTGGGAGTGGGAGAAGCAGGCTCCCCACTGAGCAGAGAGCCCGACGCGGGGCTCGATCCCAGGACCCTGGGATCATGACCTGAGCCGAAGGCAGAGGCTTAACGACTGAGCCACCCAGGTGCCCCTAATTCTGTTTTTAAATGAAAGCATTTTGGAGAGTCCCCAGAAGTGCCATGGGCCCTGGCGCGGAGCCCATGGGGCCTGGGTGTGGACCGGCCCGGCTTCATGCTGCCCCCCAGAACCACGGTGGGGACATACGCATGGACAAGAGCCTCTGTCTGTCTCTCCTTGCCTGGAAGGATTCCTTTCTTTCTCTCTTGTGCCTGGGGAAAGAGAACTTTCTTCTGGGAGGGAGGGGGAGTCGCCCCACGAGAGCTCTGCAGGCCTTCCCCGGACCCCTGCAGGTGAGAAATCTCCCTGAGTCTATGGACACGTGGGGCCCCCTCCCCTGTCTTCTCACCCCCGGTGGCCTCCCTCAAGGACAGACTCGATCTTTGTGACATACCGCGTCTGCTCTGCTCCTGTGTCTTCACTGGCTCCCACTTTCTGTAAGGTCAGACCCAAAAGGCCCAGCCTAGTGAGCAAGGCCTTGCCCTGGGCTCAGTGTTCAGCTTCCCAACTGGGGCCCACCTCCCATTCATGGAGCCCAGGGTCCTCATGCCCCTGGTGGGCCCCCAAACACGGGCCCCCACCCCCGGGCTGGGGCCAAATCTTTTCTCGAGACAATCGCTCAGCTGACTGTGGACCCTTCATCAATATTGCTTTCTGATCTCTTTTTAAAGAGAAAGAAACATAATGTATAAAATTTATAATCACACATATTTCAAAAAAAAAAAAAACCAAAACCACCCTAGCATTATGCTCTGTGCCAACTTTAGAGTAAACATGAGTTTATAATACAAAGTGAAATGGGCCCCCTGGCCGGCTCAGACGGTGGGGCGTGTGACTCTTGATCTCAGGGTCATGAATTCGAGCCCCACGTTGGGTGTGGAGATTACTAAAAAATAAGTAAATAAATTAAATTAAATAAACTTTAAAAAAGAAAGTGAAAATCTTCATGTGCTCCCTTCCCCCCTCCTTGGAGGGTCCCCTCCTGGCAGTGGGTGCTGTGTCCATCCAGACCGTAGATGTGGACTCAGGGGCCTTCTTACGAATGAGTAAAATTGGGGGGCTTTTGTTTACTTATAATACTTTTTTTTAAAAGCTGTATTTATTTATCCTAGAGAGAGAGAGAGAGAGAGCGCGCGCATAAGTGGGAGGAGGGGCAGAGGGAAAGAGAAGACTCTCCAGCGACCCCCCCCTGCTGAGCGCAGAGCCCGCCCTGGGCCTGTCCCACCACCCCAAGATCACCGCCACAGCCGAAATCAAGAGTCGGAAAGCTCAACAGACTGGGCTGCCTTGGTGCCCCACTGTAATTAAAGTAATGCATGCAGATGGTTTTCTTCTTTTATTTTATTTAATTTTTTTTTTTTTTTTTAGTTTTCTTCTTTATTGCGACAGAATTTGTGTTAAAACGCACAAGTCTTGTGTCTTGTGGGTCCAGCTTGACCAATTATTAACAAAGCAAATAGGGCCACGTGACCACCCCCAGCTCAGGAATCGGAGGCCGGCTACCCCCCAGCCCTGCCTCGGTCCCCCCCGCAGCCAGACGCTCCGGGGTTCTCACTGCTCCGCGTGGCCCAGCTTAGCTGCACCTGTTCTTGCCCGGTGTATAAATGGAATCCGGCGGTGTTTGCTCTTTGTGTCTGGCTGCTTGCGCTCGGCGTGGCGTCTGCGCCGCTCCTCCGCGGGGCCGCGAGGCTCCGTGACTCGTCTGCTCTTGTTGCCCAGTGGGGCCCCGTTGCATGGCCCCGGCACAGTTGTGTTCTCCTGTTGATGGACATTTGGGTCGTCTCCAGTTTGGGGCTTGCTTATAGATTGTGTCCGCACCCCGCCCCCCGATATCCTAGGCGGAAATCCACCCCCCAGGGTGATGGCATGAGGCGGTGGGACCTCTGGCAGGTGACAGGTCATGGGGGGTGGCCCCATGAATGAGACGCGCATCTTTATACAAGTTACGCACACCGATGTGGTGAATTTTTACATCACAAGGGTAGAAGAAACCAGGCCCAGCAGGATACGTACTGCTCGTGTAGACAAAGCCTGGAAACAGGCAAAAGTAAATTGCTGTTTATGATAAATGTTACCAAAATGTAAAGAGGTTAAGGTCATGATCGTCATGATGGGTAGGGGGGATGTGGCAGGCTGGTGGGGACTGGGGTTGGTCAGGTTTGGGAAGGGCAGGCGGGGGGCTGCGGGGCTGACAGCAGCTCTCTCTTGCCTGGGTGGGGTCACGCAGGTACTCTTTTGATAACAAGTTTCCGTGGGGACACTTCCATTTTGTGCAGGTTTCTCTGTGTTTTCTTTTATCACTTAAGAAGGAAAGTGGCGCGTGAAGTAGAGGACACGAAATCCAAAAGTCCAATCCTTTTCCCCTCTGCAGAGGTGACACAGTGGGTCTCGTTTTGTTCGCTTCCAGAAAATTCCATGCACTCACATCCCTACACACACACACACGTATACAGAATGGGCGTTTTCCTGTGTCTCCTTTCAGTGTATGTATCGTTCTGTAGCTTTTTCTCACGTGATGGGTCTTGGACCCTTTCAAAGCCTCCTGCATAAGCGCGGGCCAGCATGTCACACGGTGCGGATGTACCCAGCTGGACCGAACGAGTGACGGTACCCGTTGCGTGGGTGGTCAGATCCAAGCGCTTAGAATAGGGCCTGGGGCGCACCACGTGAGCCCGGAGCCAGTGCCCCAACTCCTTCGGCCTCAGTTTCCTTCACTGCAAATGGCGGTAGTTGTAAAAGGGGATTCATGTGACGTTCTGGTGGGTCCGTCCGGGAAAAGCTGCTCCTGGCGGAGCGGGACGCACGGCCGTGTCCCCGGCGGCGGGGGCAAGCGCAGCGAATGGGCAGGACCCGTTGGTTTCACGACGGTGAACGTGGCCTTTGCTTTCACAGCTGGAAGGGCGGGTCCTGTCTTTTTCTTTAGCTGGGTCATCGTCTTGGCTCTTTGTCTTGTCTTCTAGACGAGCTCTGTCATCTACTTCCATAAATAATCCTATTGGATTTAGAGATTTTTCTACTGACGTTTTAGGTTGATTCTGGGAGAATGGACACCTTTACGACATCGAGCCCGCCCCTCTGGAAGCACATGATCTCTCCTTATATTCCAGTCGTTTCCTTCCTTCGCTCCTCCCTTCCTTTCCTGCTTCCTTCATCCCGTTCCCGTTTGCTGAGCACCTGCTGTGGCCCATCTCTGCTGACGCAGTGAGGGGACAGAGCCGGTCCCTGCGGGTGGGGCTGCCGACCCAGTGGGAGATGAGCGTCGATAAACGCACACACGGGGTGGCGTGGGGCTGTGAGGGCAGCAGGGGCGGGGGCACGGAGTGGGGGTGGGAGGGGCGGTCCCAGATTCCAGGTCTTCATCCCAACTCTGAGGCCCCTCGGGCTCTCTTCCAGCTGGAAGGACATGTCCATCCTGAAGCCGCACCGAGTGCTGGGTGGGAGAAGTCCATCTCACCCCTGACCCCCCGTGGCACCCCGCGCCCCGTCACTGGTGTGCTGGGGCCTGAGCACAGGGCGGATAGTACTAGGAAGTGTCTGAACAAGAGCCCTAGAGACGGGGTGCCGTGCTCAGGTCTGCGTTTCCCGGCAGCGCTCTGGGACCCCGGGGAGGGGCCGCTGCCTGAGTCAGGGCTGCAGGAATAGAGAGGAAGGCGGCGTGTGGCTGCGGACAGGGAGCCACGTGCTGAATGAATGAAGGAATGAATGGTCAGCTCGTCTGGACACAGCCTGCTGGCATGGAAGAGTCCAGAGCTGCGGAAGGGCCAGCCCTCCCCGAGTGCCGCCGTGGTGACATCAAGCTGCACACCGGCTGGGCCTCGTCAGCCGGGCAGGGCTCCGACCACAGGACACTGGGGCCTGCGGTCCCCTGCGCAGGGAGGCCTGACCTTGGGCCAGCTGCCTGGCAGGAGCTGGGACCACGGAGGGGAGGCTGAGGGCAGGACGTCCCCCCAGTGAAGGGTGGCATCTGCCCGGGAAGAGGTGGGGGGTGGGGAGCACGGCCAGAACCCCTCCAAGCTCAGCCGGCAGGTCGGGGCCAGGAGGGCCCCAGGCCGCAGCGAGGGGCTGCCCCCTGCCCCGCATCCTTGCCTCATCTGCTCCCAGGAGGGGTGGGCATGCAGCAGCCCGCCGTCCCGCCCCCGCACAGAAGCCCTTTCATGGACGGCTGGCTCGGAGCGCTGGCAGCCCCTCGGCCCCACGCCTCCTTCCTGCCGGGCCCCCACGCAGATCCCCCTCTCCGGGCTCCCGCGGCCGACCCAGGGTGGGGCGCAGCCGGCACGGAGCACAATGTGGTTCCTTGTTCCCCAGCCCGGCCGAGCCTCCTGAAATTGGCCCATTTCCTGCCTGGGCCGTGGGGCCTTTTCCAAGGTAAATAAACAAATACAGAGAAGTTGGGGCCTGGGGTGGAAAGCGGGGTGTTGGGGTTTTCTTTTCCCCCCACCCCAACCCCATGGCCATAGTCGCTGTGTGACCACAGGGGCAGAACAGAAGGCGGGGCCCCCACCCCTGAGTTTCACTGGCCCCTGAGAGAACAGGACCTACAGACGGTTTGGGCCGCCTGCTCCTCCCCCGTTCTGGGTCCCCGCTTTCACCCAGGGCTGCCCCCAGAGAGGAAGCAAGGAGCCAGGACCCCTGGCAGGGGTTCCCAGGCATGGGACGCAGCAGCTGACGGGCGGAAAGGGTTCTGGGGGGGATGGCAGTTCCCGGGCTCCTGTCCCAGCTGTGTCACCTCGGGGGGCTGTGATCTCAGGGAAGGAAACGGCCTCCAGCTGCAGAAAGGGCTCGGGAGGGGCTGGTGCCTGGAGGGCTGCACGCCCCTTGCCCCTCGCCAGGCTCCCTGGGTTGTGGGGCAGGAGACTCTGGGCCTGCGCCCCACTTGTCCACACCATGAGCGGAGTGAGCAAGGTCCGGCCCTCCACATCCTCCGGGGCCCCATCCCCCCTCCGGGTGCAGGCTGAGCGCACCCTGCCCACACGCAGCCCCTGGCATTTGTCCCCTCCTGTCTTCTGCCTGCTCCCACACCCTCCCGTGGAGAAGGCCAGGCAGGCGCGCCCACTTCCCGGCCTGCGGGGAGGGGCCCTGCTGGCTGGGATCCTTTGCATTCGTCTCTACCACCTCCGGCCTCGAGTCCCCCCTCCCTCACTTGTCTTCCCTTAAAAGTAGTACACCTGATGGCAAAGCGTGTCTGATGCCATGGGGATACTTGGGGGTGGGGAGGCGTGGCCAGCGCCCCCTGGGGGTGTCTGGGAGGCTCCCCAGGAGGGCCAAGATGGGGGAAGCAGACAAGGGACAGGGTCCCTGCCTGCGTGGAGCTTACATTCTAGATCCTTGGAAAAGGCCTCTGGTTCCCTGACCTTGACCTGCACCTTGTGGGTGTGCCTCAACTTCCCCGTTACTCTCCTCGCGCTCACAGGGCAGCGCCGGTTTTCCCGCCAAGGACCTCTCTCGTCTTTAGATCTCTGGCCTGGCTGCCCTCTGAGCTCCAGCATCGCCCCTGTGAGCCTGACGGTCTCCACTCGGTCATCTGTCTGCCCGCCCGTCAGTCCGGCAGGTATCTCCTACTCACCGGGGCGTGAACCGGCTTCCTGTGGGCCCCCACCCCTGCCCGCCCCACTGCCTCTGCTCTATCCTCACTGTAGGGGGGGGGACATCCCATCCGCCGGGGCTTGGTGCTTAGAAACCTGGGCGTACCTTGGGTTCCCACGGCCCAGTTCATCGGCCACTCCAGGGAATATCCTGAATCCATTCTGCTTGTTGTCATCACACGGCCTTAGTGGTTCGTCCTCCCAGTTCCTTTCTCTGTAAGAACCGGACAACGAAGAACCTTTAGGCACAGATGGATGTCCTCTCTGACATACTGACTTTGGCGCGGTCCTGTGCAGACGCAGAGGGCAGAGTTCAGCCTGGAGCTGGGGCTCTGTCTGCTCTCAGGACGTGCAGCTCTGAGGCCGGGCCGGGTGCCCGCCGTCCATGGCCCGGCCCTCCTCTCCCCCAGGAGCAGGGGCCAGTCCTCCAAGCGGGGTCACCTGCTGTTTGGGTGCGGGGAGAGGAGGAGGCAGGGGAGCGCCGTTCAGGAGGGGTCCGGCACTCTGACAACGTCCCTGCCTGGAACAAGGCTGGCTCCAGAGAGGGTCCCCTGCAAGTCAGTGTCCCAGAGATCTGGGAGCAGAAGCAGACCGGCCTGAGGGCCTTCGACGGCTAGAACAATAACGCCTGGGCTGGGCTGTGTAAGGTTCTGGGAGGGGAATCTATGCTTTCCAGGCATGCCCCTTTCCTCTCCTCCGCAGCCCTGACACCTGGGCCCGTCCCCCACAGCCCTGGCCGCAGCCCCCACCTCCACACCACAGAGCGGACCTCCCGTCGCCCAGCACTGTTCCTGGCACAGCCCGGGTGTGTGGCCTCCTGGCCTGCCCCTGGCTTGGGGGGACCCTCACCGTCTTGCCACCCTCTTGCCAGCCCGGGGTGGGTGTGAGGGGGACAGAATGACAGCAAGGGCTGGGCTGGGGACTCAGAATCACCCTGATCCTGCTTACATCCACCGGAGCCCACGGATGAATCACACTTCGTGAAGGACCAGGAGGGTAAAGACACAAAGTTGCCGAGGAGCGTGCTGCTGATCTGGAGAGACAGGCGTCCAGGGGGGCACTGGGGAACTGAGGCTGGGGTGAGCCCCGGCGGGAGAACCCACAACCGGGAGCAGCTAACTCTGTGAGAGTTAAAGAATAAGATGCAAGTAAAAAGAGAAGAAACGGCTCATGGATCACCTAAAATCAGCGTAGTTTTAGATTCCGTTGCAGGGAAGATGATGTCTGGGGTGAGCTTTTGAAGGTAAATAGGAGTTTCTCAGGCTGTTGGGTGGTAGCGGGGACAGGAAAATGCAGGAAAAGAGAAGAGCAGGTGCATAGACCTGGAGGTGTGGGAGAATGTGGCCCATTCTGGAAACAGTGAGAAGTTCGATGTGTTAGTGACAATGATAGAAATGCAATGGCTTCAACAAGATAGAAGCTTCTCTCCCTGCTCCCTGTCCCCCTTCTCATGGAAAAGTCCGGAGAGAGGCAGTCAGGGCTGACGCGGTGGCTTAGCTCCATGAATTCTTCAGGAACCCAGGCTCTTGCCAGCTCACCACACATCCCTGGAATGTGGGTTTTGACCTCTTGGCCCAAGATGGCAGTTAGAGTCCCAGCCATTGCACCCACATTCCAGGCAATGGCATGGAGAAAGAGGTGAAGAAGAAGGGGGGGAAATATACATGTCAGTGTTTTGAAGGAAGGCTTTCAGAAGCTGACGGGTGACACTGTTTATAACCTGTTGGCCAGAACTTGGTTTGTAACCACTCTAGCCACAAGGACAGCCAAGAGATTATTCTGGGTGGCCACATGTCCAGCTGAAACTCAGGGGTTCAAATGCCACGGAAAAAGGGGAGGAAGGATATCAAGGGGCAACGAGAGGACCCTGGTAGCTTTGGTGTGGCTGGAGCCAGCTGTGGGCGGGGGCAGGGGGCTAGAGAGTCAGGGAAGGCCGAGAGTGGACCCCTGCCCCACCGGCAAGGGGCTGGCCACAAACGTTAAGCAAGAGAGTGAACTGCTCTGACCTTTTCTGGGGGACAGTGGTACCAGCAGTAGCAGTGTGTGGGGATGGGCAGGGGGTCTCCACACACCTCCCCGCTCTCAGAGAGGGCGGCCAGGATGCACAAGGAGCGAGGGGTGAAGGGTCCAGCTTGGGTTGGGCCCGGTCCCCCTCAGCTGTGCGGCACCTTGCCCATCGCAGCTGTCCCCGGAGCTGACGGCTGGCTTCTAACCCACGACTCGCCCTCAGGACCCACTCGGAGGGGCCTTGGAGAGCTGTGTGTCCGGGCTTCTCCCACCTCACCATGCTGGCCACTGTGTCTGCTTTGATGTGGCTCAGCCCAGGGTTTCCTTCACGGTCCCAACGGGCAGCAGGGCAAGAGAGCCCCCCCCCCCATCTATCCGGAAGCCCAGGTGGGGTCACACGCTGCAGTCCCTTCATTTCCCACAATTCCCAGGGGCAAGGAGTGGAGGACCACCCCCCCCTTTCCTCCTGTCTGCATTATTTTCCTCATCAGAAACTCTACGGTCCAGAGTCATCCTCCAAGCCCGGACCTTGGTTAGTTATGGTGGGAGGTACTGGAATGAAAGTTCATTCCTTTTCAAGATGGCACAATTGTGGGGTTGGGCGTCAGACATCCCCTCCCGTCTCCTCTTCCTCTTTGCAGGGCCTGTCCCAGCACAAGGCTCAGAACTGCAGTAGGGCATAGGAATAGCTAAGCATTTCCCTCCGCCTCCCGCCCTCCAGACAGAAGCCCGAAGGCTCTGGAAGGAGCCAGGGCATGGGGATGTTGCAACATTTGTCCCTTCTCCCTCTGCTTGCCCCAGAATATCTCCAGGACCCTCCATCCTGGTCCAGGGCAGATCGCAAAGTCAGTCCAGGAGATGGTCGGGTCGCTCTCTCCCCGGCAACCCCCTCCACCGGAGGAGTGTCCCTCCCACCCCGTTTAAGTTGGCCTTGGCCGCGACTTGCTATGGCCAATGGGATACGTGCAGATAGGAGTCGAGCAGAGCTTAGAAAGGGGCCTGTGTGACCGGGCTGCCCCCGGACTGCTGACTCGGCTACGGGGAAGCGAGCCCGCCTGTCCATGGAGACAGACTTGGGGAGCAGTCCTGGACCCAAGCTGGGCCAAGTCCAGCCGCCCGGCAGAATGAGGAGAGGAATGCTCGTTGCTTCAAGCTTCTGGCAGCATTGCTGTAGCGACAGCGGACTGGCACTCTTTGGCGACCCCGGGGACGCTTGTAGCTCCTAGCATCTGGGACGGGACCTGTCCCGCCCTTGCTCGGCCGGGTTTGGACACGGACTTCTCTGAAGGGGCTGCCGCACGGAATGACCCCGTTCCCGGGAGCAACTGAACTATGCTCCCCAGGAGCGAACTATGCTCCCCAGGAGTGAAGGGGGAGCAGCCCTGCCTCCCCCCGGGGCAGAGCGGAGGGGCGAGCCTCTGGTCCCCGTGGCCAGGCTTCTCAGAGGAAGAGGATGATGCCAGACCCGCGCTGCCAGCCCTGAGTTCCTCCCTGTGCGTCCAGCCTGGCCTGAATCTCGCGCACATCCCCCCAGGAGGTATGCATCTCGGCGCCCATTTTCAGAAGGAAATCTCGAGGGTCAGAGAACTCGAGGGACTTGCCCAGGCCCATGTAGCTGACACACGCGAAGGCCCAGCCGGCGCTCCCGAGGTGGGATCTCTCCGGCACCGGTCCAGGCCCGGACAGGCCCCTCAGGGCAGATACACGGGTGCCCTCTCTGTCTTGCCCGCTACTTTCCGGGATGGGGCTCAGGTCAGAGGGGTACATCTTGGAGGAGGGGCAGAGTTTTTCCTAGGCCTGCCTCCCCCCTGCCTGGGTCCCTCTCTCCTTCCTGTGACCTGGGCTGGCCCCTGAAGGCAGTGTGAACCCCCAATTCAAAACCTCTTTCCTCTTTGGCTCATCGAAGACAACTCTTACTCCTGAAAGCGTTTGATAACCCCACTCATACTGAGGCCCTGATGACTGAGAGCTGAGCTACCACGGGGGGGGGGGAAGGGGAGGACACCCCCCAAACAGTCCCCATGTGGGCACGACCCGGGGAGGCCGGGGAGGGAGGCAGGAGAGAGGCCACACAGGACAGGGCCCGAGCTTCCTCTCCAAGTGGATGCGAGTGTGGGGCCAGGTGTATTTATAACACAGCCCTGAAGGGGACCAGGCCTCCCATAAATCACGCTGTTTCCTTGGCAGGAGTAAAAATAGCCACACGGCATTGGGCACGCGCTTGTGCGTGGAACAGAGCTGGCCCGGCCAGGCCCTCCGCCCCCAGGCCCCGCCCTCCGGTCATGCCTCATTTGACCATCAGGACAAAGTTTCCACCTCCTCCTCCCCACGGGGCACCAGGCTGGCTGCCTGCCCCTCATCCCCACTGGGGGGCGGGGGGGCCGCCTCCCAGACAGAGCTGCTGGGTGGGTCCCCTGCAGCTCCGGCCACCAGGCCAAGACTGCTGACTTCTGGGCTGGCTCAGGCCCGCTGCAGAGGGCTCGGTACAAACCCTCCGCCAAGAAAAGTTGGGGAAAGAATCAGAGGTGGGTCGTGGGTGAGGAATAAGGGTCAGGGCGGGCTGCAGTCCGTCAGCAGAAAATCCCGAGTCAGGACCCTGCTACACATCAGGGCCTCCCCTGAAACGGAGAAACAGAATGAGAAGGAGGAACTTAGGGTGACCCAGAACCAGGTCTGATGTTGGGGTGAGGCTCCTCGGGCAGTGGGCCCCAAAGGGCAGTCTGAGGCCTGTCCCAGAGGAGTTTGGGGAGCTCCTCACCATGGAGATGCTAGGTCCTGGACTCTCAGGACTGTGCATTTTAAGTGCATTTTAAGCAAGGGCCCCATGGTCTCGGGCCCACTGTCTCTGCCGGCAGCCCAGGCCTCCTCTGAGCCCCCCGCCCCCCAGCACCGGACTGGAGCTCTGGGAGGTGGAAGGCAGGGCAGAGGGAAGGCGCTCTGCTCGCTGCCCTCCCGTCCACCTCCACTCCTCAGGCAAGCCAGTCTGCCAGCTGTCTCTGGGTCAGCAACAGTGGGAAAAAGTGACCGGCTGGAAAAGTGACCTATTTGAGGCAAGATCACACCCTACCAGCGTCCCAGCCTCTCTCTGGGAAATGCACTCCTGGCTCGGGCTGGGGAGAGGAGAGGCAGCTTTCTGGGGGCTGAGGCCCTGGGGCCAGGTCTGGGAACAAGTCACACTCACAGCCCTCCATTCGCATAGTGAACTCTCCCAGACAGCAGATTCCCTGGAGCTAGGATTTGAACCTGGGTCTCTGGCCGCAGCCCACAGGCGAGGTCATGGTGGAAAACCCCAGATTCTTCCTTGTGTCCGAGCTCAGTATTATTGCAGAGCTGCCTTCAGTGTCTGACTCTCAGGATGTCCGGGGGTGGGGTGGGGTGGGGAGGGTGGGGTGGAGTGGGGGGAGTGGTGCCCCGCCCCCACCCCTCGCAGGCTCTGCCTCCCTGCCCCAGGTTCTTGCTTTGGCAGAGACCTGCAGGCACTTAATTCATCTAATTAGCCTGAGGACAGTGGTTCTGGCCACACCTCGCCCTGGGAGACCTCAGAGGAGTTACTCTTCTCTGAGCCTCCTTTGTGCGAGAGGTACTCGGTACTCGAGGAGCACATAGTCAAGTCTCCGCTCACCGGCTCCAGGCTGGGAATTTGCTCACTCGTCCAACAGCGGTCTATGGAGCACCTCCCATAAGTAAGGCAGCCATCCGGGGCTGGGGCGACAGCAGCGGGTGAGGCCAGACGGGTGCCTGTCCGCACTCCGGTCTGCGTGCCACTTACATTCTGGGGGTTCGGTGGCAGGGTTGGCAGCAGAGACTCTAGAACCATCTGGGTTTGAATCCTGGCTCTCTTACCTAGCTGTGTGGCCTTGGACAAAACACCTAACCTCTCTGTGCCTCAGCTCCCTGGACTGTAAGGCGAGGGTAATAGTGGCACTGGCTTTGCCACTGGGAGGATGAACCGAGTCAGTGGTGCGGGCCCAGCACTGGGCATCCAAGTGCGGAGTGCCATCGTTCATTCTATGGCAATCCCACGATTCTTTCCCTCCGAGGAGTCCCAAGGGCCCTGCTCTTGCCTTCTCCTCTTGGACTGCAGCCTCCTGAATAATGGCGAACCTCCTGATGCCTCGTGCAGCTGGAAGGACACGGAGGCAGAGCAGAAGCTAGCTACGCCCCCTTCTCCCGGACTTGGCATAGTTCTTGTCTTTCTTGTTGGCACCATCTGTTTACAGGGAGGAAATCTCAGCACCGCTGTGGGGTCTTGGACTGGGTTCATCAGGAAGGAGAACACGAGCCCTGGCCCGATGGGGACAGAGGAGGACCACAGTCACAAAGCCGGAGCATCTTTGTGCATGGTGAGGAACGGGGCATAGGGGCCAGGAGGTGAGCTTATGCTGTCTACTGAACAATCCGGCCTCAATGACCGTCTTTCCCAGCGGCTGGGGTGAGCTATGAGTGGGTCGAGAAGGAATAAAAAGAGGCTGCTGAAAGTCCTGGGGAGTCTAGTCATCTGGGCTATTTCAGTAAAACGCCAAAGGGTATTAAAACTTAAAACACCTGAGAATATCTTTATATTAAGAAAACCTTGGGACAAATTAATAATAGTACTAAGGCTGCCTGTGTGCCAGACACTATTCTAAATGACTTACAGATGTTAATGCAAGAATCCCTACAATACTCGAACGAGGTCAGTACTGCTGTACTATTGTTTATCCCCACATGTCAGAAAGGATGGCTGGAGGACTGGTTCTCAAAGTGTGAGTTCTGGATCATCTTTGCCTGGGAACTTACCAGAAACGTGAATCCTCTAGCACCCGCCCAGATCTGCTAAGTCAGAAACTCAGGAGGCAAGGCACTCTAGTAAGCCTTCTGGGTGATTCCAGTGCGTGCTCAAGTTCGAGAACCACGAAGCCAGATTTGCTGTGGTAACGAAACTCCCTACTCTCAGGGGCTTAAAACACCAGAAGAACATTTCTCCCTCACACTGCTTGTCCACCGGGGGTCGGAGGGGGACTTTGCTCATCACCGCACTCGGGCACCCTTCGGAAATGGTCGTAAAGGCATATAACAAATGAAGAAACATTTACTCAAGAAGATCTGCTAAAAGTTGGTGAGAACAGCGAGAGTCTATGGTATTGGAACCAAGACCACCCCCACCCCCACCTCCAGCTCATCAAGATGGTAATCCCACTCCAGCCCGGTGCAGCCCAGAATACCGAAGTCCCCTTCTCCCTAGCCCCCAGGGAGAGGGCTACTGTCCCGGAAGGGGCAGGACACCAGCGCTTCTCAGCCCATCCCCCGTTATCTGTTGCTGAGGCTTTGCTCTGGGCTCCCTTCTGCCCAGTCCCCGTTCTGCCATGAGCACAAGACCACTGAGAATTCTAGCTCCCCATCCCCTTCCCCTGGCTGGTAAGGTGGAGGTTCCGTCTTAGGAGAGGAAAACCAGGAAGACCTGAGGCCACTGCCCTTCCCACCTCTGGAGCACTCAGCACACCCTGTCCCCACCCCCAGCTCCGGAGTCAGGGCCCAGGGCTTTCACCTAGAGCAACAGAGGGCCCCCAATCGCTTCCCAAAGGAACTGATTTCATTTAGTGTGAAGAAGCCCAAGCCTGGAGGGCTCTAAAAAACAGTGGGGGGTGTGGTAAAATGTAGCTAAAAGGGAGTTAGTAATTCCCTAGTTAGTAATTAGGCTAAACTGTAGGCCGGCTAGTTTGTCAGAGGGAATCAGGGAAAGAGATGCCTGGAAAGAGCCCTTCTGGGGTCAGAACAAATCTCACACATTGACCTCGGAACTATCCCTTCAAATGAGCCCAAATTTGATTGGATCAGTCTGGGAACAATTTATGCCATAGCACATTGTTGCAAATAATAATTAGCCAGCAATCAGTGGAGCTTAATAGACGGGTGCGGTCAGGGAAAGAGACAGTCAAAGAGAACCCCGCCCAAACCGCTGTCATTCCAGGGCGACTGTGGGCATACCCATGGTTGGACCCGCTTAGGAGCAACATCAGAGGCTAAACACTGAGAATGAGAAAGGGTGGAACAAGTAATCCATTCAGCCACTACACAAATAAATACGCAGATAAGAGTAACAAGCCCCAAGGGAGGGGGACCATACTGAGTTCCTACAGTATATTATCTAAAATCTGTCTACACTCTACAATTATCCAGCCTCCAAGAAAAAATATGAGACATTCGAAGAAACAGGAAAGCATGACTCATGTATCAGGAAAAAAATCAGGTAACAGAAACTGCCTATGAGAATGACCAGGTATTGGATCTAATAGATGAAACCCTCAAAGGAGCCATTTTATAAATTTTTTCTTTTTTTAAAGATTTTATTTATTTATTTGACAGAGAGAGAGAGAGATCACAAGTAGGCAGAGAGGCAGCCAGAGAGAGAGGGGGAAGCAGTCTCCCCGCTGAGCAGGGAGCCCAATGTGGGGCTCGATCCCAGGACCCTGAGATCGTGACCTGAGCCAAAGGCAGAGGCTTAACCCACTGAGCCACCCAGGTGCCCCCATTTTATAAATATATCCAAAAAAACTAAAGGAAACCACGACAAAAGAGGTAAAGGAAGATGTGATGACAAAGTTGCATCAAATAGAGTATATCAATAAAGAGATAGAAATTATACAAGGAATCAAATGGAAATTCTGGAGTTATGAAGTATAATTAAAATAAAAAAATCACTAGAGAGAACAGTAGACTTGAGCTGGTAGAAAAAAGAATCAGTAAACTCAAAGATAGATTGATAGAGAGTATACTGTTTGAAGAACAGAGATTAAAAAAGAATGAAAAATGAACAGCTCCTCTGAGAAATGTGGGACATCATTTAACACACCAACATACGTATAATGGGAGTACCAGAAAAAAGAGGAATGAGAAATGAGCAGAAAAAATATTCAGAGAAATAATGGCTGAGAACTTCCTAAATTGAAAAAACAAACAAACAAACTAATCTACACATTCAGGAATCTCAACAAACTCCAAATAGTATAAATGCAAGGGGACTCATACGTGGACACATCACAGTATAAACGCTGAAAGTCAAAGACGGGAGAAAATCTTGCAAACAGCAAGAGGAGAACAGCTTGTCACTTACAAGGGAACATCAATAAGAGGAACAGCTGACTTTTCATCAGAAAAGATGGCGCCAGAAGGTGCCGGGGTAACACGTTCAAAACTCTCACAGAAAAAAACTGTCAACCAAGAGGCTTATATTCAACAAAGCTATCTTTCAAAAATCAAGACAAAAAAAAAAAAAAAAAAAAAAGACTTTCCTAAATAAATAAAAAATGAGGTAATTTGTTGCCAGCAGACCTGCCTTATAAGCAGCACTAAAGGGGCGCCCGAGTGGCTCAGTTGTTGAGTGTCTGCCTCTGGCTCAAGTCATGATCTCCGGGTCTTGGGATCGAGTCCCAATTTGGACTCCCTGCTCAGTGGGGACCCTGCTTCTTCCCTTCCTCTGCTTCTCCCCCCCTGCTTGTGCTCTCTGTGTCTCTCAAATAAATAAATAAAATCTTAAAAAAAAATAAGCAGTACTAAAAGAAGTTTTTCAGGCTGAGAGCAAGTGATCCCAAACAAGTGACAGAATTTCACAGAAGGAAAAAAAAATAGCAGCAGGTAATTACGTAATTATAAAAGACAGTATAAATGCACATTTCTTATTTCTTCTTTAAAAAGCAATAACATAAAACAATATGTACATAATGTACTATTGGGCCTATAACATATAGAAAGGTAATGGGGGTTTTTTGTTTTGTTTTTTGGGCCAGTAATAGCACAAAAGAGATGAACGGAAGTAAAACTAAGGAAATGACTCAGGTATTAAC
Organism: Potos flavus; assembly: GCA_028534135.1. Lineage (NCBI taxonomy): Eukaryota > Metazoa > Chordata > Mammalia > Carnivora > Procyonidae > Potos > Potos flavus. The sequence goes on along the minus strand of CM052890.1, from coordinate 7,569,310 downwards.
GTGAATCTATGGGAATAAATGAAGAGATCCAGAATAATATTGTTAAGTCATAGGTTGAAAGACTTATTATTATTATTATTATTATTTAAAGATTTTATTCATTTATTTAACAGAGAGAGAGAGATCACAAGCAGGCAGAGAGGCAGGCAGAGAGAGAGGGGGAAGCAGGCTCTCCACTGAGCAGAGAGCCTGATGCGGGGCTCGATCCCAGGACCCTGAGATCATGACCTGAGCCGAAGGCAGAGGCTTTAACCCACTGAGCCACCCAGGCACTCCTAGGCAAAAGTTTCTTGAATACATCACCAAAAGCACAAGGAACAAAATAAGAGTATAGAAAATTGAACTGATCAAAATTTTCCAAAATTTTGTGCTTTGGAAGTCACTATCAAGAAAGTGAAAAGAAACTAACAGAATGGGAGAGATTTTTGCAAATCGTATATCTGGAAAGGAAGTTGTATCTAGACTATAGAAAGAATACTTACAAGTCAACAATAAAAAAACAAATAACCCAATTTAAAAATGAGCTAAAGATCTGAATAAACATTTCTCTAAAGAAGATTATGAGGGGCACCTGGGTGACTCAGTCGGTTAAGTGTCTGATTCTTAATTTTGGCTCTGGTCATGATCTCAGGGCTGTGAGATCGAGCCCCATGTTGGGTTCCATGCTGGGTGTGGAGCCTACTTGGGATTCTCTCTCTCTCCTCCTGTCCCTCCCCCTGTTTGCGCTCGCTCTCTCTCTCAAGGAAAAAAAAAAGATATATGAATGGCCAATAAGCACATGAAAAGATCTCAGCATCATTAGGCATTAGGGAAATGCAAATCAAATCCACAAGATACAACTTCACACCCTCAGAATGACTATCACCAAAGAATCAGATAATACCAAGTGTTAGCGAAGATGTGGAGAAATCGGAACCTTCAAACACAGGTGCAAAATGCAAAATGCAAAATGATATGGCTGTTTTGAAAAAACGACCTAGCAATTCTTTAAACAGTTTAACATTCAGTTACCATATGGTTTGGCAATTCCTCTCCTAGGTATATATCCAAGACAAATGAAAACATACATCCACAGAACTACTGTGTATATGAACGTTTAAAGCAGCGTCATTCACAGTCGCCAAAAGATGGAAGCAAACCAAATGTTCATCCACTGACGAATGGATAAACCAAGTTTAGTAGTTCCATACAATGAAATATCATCCAACAATAAAAAGTCAAGAAGCACTCATACATGTTACAACACGGATGAACACTGAAAATATTTTGCTAAATGAAAGAATCCAGTTACAGAAGGCCATGTATTGTATGATTTATATGAAATCTCCATTTATAACAAATCTATAGGAAACACAAAGTACATTAGTTTTGGCTTAAGTCTGGGAGAGGTGGGGAGGGAGCAAGAGCTAAAGGTTACAAGGCTATTATAATTTTTTTTGGAGGTGTCGAAATGTTCTGAAGTTGACTACGGTGATGACTGTACATATTAATGCACTAAAAACTATTGAATTGTACACTTTAAATTGTATGTTTTGTAGGGGCGCCTGGGTGGCTCATTTGGTTAAGCGTCTGCCTTGGCTCAGGTCATGATCTGAGGATCCTGGGATCGAATCCTCAGTCAGGCCGTGCTCAGTGTGAGTCTGCATCTCCCTCTCCCTCTGTCCCTCCCCCCTCCTCGTGCTCCCACTCTCTCTCTCTCAAATAAATAAAATCTTAAAAAAATAAGTTGTGTGTTTTGTGAATTCTATCTGGACAGAGCCATTGTATAATGTAATTCCTAATAAGATTTTCAAAAGTTTTTTTTGTATGAGATTATTCTCAGTATTCAGAACAGATGGAAGTGGTATTTTATGAGTATTTTTCATAGTGTCAAATTCATTTACTTTTTAACAACAGCAATCATTTATTAAATTAACTTTAGTCATGGGGCTCCTGGGTCCTGGGATAGAGCCCCGCATTGGGCTCCCTGCTCGCCAGGGAGCTTGCTTTTCTGTCTCTCCCACTTGTGCTCTCTCAAATAAATATAATCTTTTAAAAAATTAACTTTAATCATAAGTTTTGCTTTGGTGATCGCAAATGTGTAAGCATTTGGTTTAAAATTCATTTGAGTGTGCCTGCTCTTCTGTAAATAGCTAAAAATGTTTTTTAAAATAAATGTGTCAAGCATTCAGAAAAAAAATTCAGAAATTATATAACCAACAGCTAATACAATCCAGCTTTGTTAAATCTGCACATTTTGCATTATTTGCTTCAGATTTTCTTTTAAGAAATAAAATATCACAAAACCATGACATTCCCTACGTACATCTCCCTTGACCTATTTCCCCCTACCTCCCTGAATTTAGTGTTTATCACTCTCATGAATCTTTTTTTTTTAAAGATTTTATTTATTTATTTATTTGACAGAGAGAGAGAGATCACAAGTAGGCAGAGAGAGAGAGGGGGAAGTAGGCTCCCTGCTGAGCAGAGAGCCCGATGCTGGGCTCGATCCCAGGACCCTGAGATCATGACCTGAGCCGAAGGCAGAGGCTTTAACCCACTGAGCCACCCAGGCGCCCTCATGAATCTTTTAAAATATATATACATATGTATTTATCACTCTTATGAATGTTTTTTAAATAATGTACATTTTAAAACCATATATATATAATCACTACGCAATATAGAGTTTTGTGTGCTTTTAAATTATGTAAATACTATCATTTTGAGTATGTAGTTTTCAATGGTTTCAATAATATAATGAACCCCCAGGTATCCATATACCAACTTCAATAATAACCGGTCATGGCTACATGTGCTTCATTAAAACGCCTACCCACTCCCTCTCACTCTTCTGACTTACTTTATTTTAATTTTATTTTAAGATTTTATTTATTTATTTGACAGCGAGAGAGGGAACACAAGCAGGGGGAGAGGGAGAGGGAGAAGCAGGCTCCCCGCTGAGCAGGGAGCCCAATGCGGGACTCGATCCCGAGACTCCAGGATCATGACCTGAGCCGAAGGCAGACGCTTAACCAACTGAGCCACCCCGGTGCCCCCGAGAACAAATTTTTTTAGTCTTCTTTTATCTGAGCGTATCTTCATTCTACCTTAATTCCTGAAGGATATTCTCACCGGACATAGAATTATGGACTGACAGTTTTGTTCTTTCCATGCCTTCAAAATGTTGTTCCACCTCCTTCTGGCCCTGATGGTTTCCCGCGAGAAATTCACGATCACCTGAATTGTTCTCCTCTGTTGTATATCTCTTGGTTTCTTTCATGCTTTTTTCCTTTCTCATTCATTTTCGACAGTTTAATCAGAATGTGTCTGGGTGTGAATTTCCTTGGGTTGATCCTGCTTGTGGCTCACTGAGCTTATTGAATTTGTAGGTTTATATCTTTTGCCAAATGTGGAGAGTTTGCTGCCATTATTTCTTCAAACATGATTTGTTCATGTTTTATAGCCTCACTCTGCGGGAGAGATGGGGTGAAGTATCTTATTTTGTCTCCATTAAAATTCTGGAAACTGAATCTTAAAGTTCATTTTGATATTTCCTGTCATGATTATTTTTATTTTATTTATTTATTTCTTTATTTTTTTTTTGAGAGAGTGAGTAAGTGGGGCAGGGAGGGGCAGAGGGAGAAGGAGAGAGAAAATCTCAAGCTGACTCCACACCAGCACAGAGCCCGACTCTGGGTTGGATCTCCTGACCCTGAGATCATGACCTGAGCTGAAATCGAGTCCAATGCTTAACCGACTGAACCACGCAGGCGCCCAATTAAAAAATAAAAATTATTTTTGTAAACTCTGTACCTCTCTGTAGAGAAATTATTTCGTTCATTAAACCTCTCTTCAACTATGGCTAATTTGCAGCTTAACCATCCACTGAATTTTTAACTTGAATGACTCTATTATTTAAGTCCAGAAGTTTGGATTTTTCTCACATTGCCTATTCTTTTTTCAGTGTTATTTTCCTCTTGTTTTTCATTCCTTCCTCTCACATTTTGAAATTCTTTCTTTACTGTAGGTGCCTACTTCCTTTATAATTAAAAAATACTTATTTGAGAGAGGAAGAGAGACAGAGGTGGGGGTGGAGAAGCAGAGAGAGAGGGAGAATCTCAAGCTTAGCATGGGGCCTGTCTCAGGGCTTGATCCCACGACCCTGAGATCATGACCTGAGCTGAAATCAAGAGTTGGACGCTTAATGGACTGAGCCACCCAGGCGTCCCTTAATTTACTTTTTTTTTTTTAACTGAAATACAGTTGACGCCTTCTTTTATCACTTTCTTTATTTTTTAAGGTTTTCATTTATTTATTTTAAGTAATCACTACACCCGATGTGGGACTTGAACTCACAACCCTGAGACGAAGAGTCGCGTGCTCTATGGACTGAGCCAGCCAGGCACCCCTCCTTCCTTTACCATTGTAAACATACTTATTTTATAGTCTCTATCAGATTGCTTTGGGGTAATCTCATTGTTTGTGCCTCTCCAGACTTTTGATCCGAGGTGAACCGGATCTTCTTCGGTGCACTGTCGTTTACCTTCAGCACCTTCAGCACGGCTTTACCCGTGGGAACCCTGGGCGGCCTCAGTGGAGGTCCTGTGCCTCTAGAGGAAGTTTCGAGTTTGTCTCTGTTAAGTACCCCACCGATATTCCTACGCCTGGGACCAACAGTCACGTGACTCTGTTTTCGGTTTCACAGGGTAGAGTCCCCGTGCATCTAAAACGTGAATGAGCGCTGGCTCATTGTAAGGAACTCTCGGGAGGGATTTTTAAAAATTCTACCAGCCAGGTTGAGAAAAAGCATATTTCTTTCTTGTCCTTCTGTGCCTAAAGGTCCTGTCTTGTCTTTTCTTTTCTTTCTTTTTCCTCCCTCCCTCCATTCCTTCCTTCCTTCCTCTGTTTCTCTCTCCCTCCCTCCTTCCTCCTCTCTTTCTTTTTTCTAAGATTTTACTTGTTTATTTGAGAGAGAGAGAGAGAGAGACAGCACGAGCAGGGGGCAGGGGCCGAGGGAGAGGGAGGAGCAGACTCCTCACTAAGTGGGGAGCCCGATTCGGGGCTCGATCCCAGGACCCTGAGATCTTGACCTGAGCAGAAGGCAGAGGCTTAACCGACTGAGCCACGCAGGCGCCACGAGGTCTGATTTCTTGTTTCCCAGCACATTATTCCACTGCGGGTATAGCCCCAGACAGCTTCAGCTGTGGCTGGGGACTCCCGCTTCAATGCCCACTTTGGTTCGGTCCAACGCCTCACCTTCTCTGGATGACAAAAAGTCCCCAGTTTCCGCCTGTGTCCTCACCACTCCCCCGGTCCCCCAGACGGGGCACTTGTGGCCAACTTCATTTCTGGTTGGATTTTTCCTTTTGTTTCTTAATTTCTTGGACTTGATGTGGTTTGTTTCTTAACTTCTTGGATTTAAAAAGATACTGTTGGTGGGGTTTGTTTGTTTGTTTGTTTGTTTTTGGGTCTAACTTTCCTAGCTGTTTACGGCCAGATGGCGGTCAGGTTATATAATCCACTCTGTTTCTCAAAACGGAAGTCCGAACCTAAACACAAATTCATTTTTTTTTTTTTTAAAGAATCAGAATCGTAAATTTTCAGAGCCCTCAAAGCAGGTAGAAGCTTGGCAGAACACAGCTTGGAAGCCACCGATGGAGAAGAAAGAACTCAGCCTTCCTGCCACCTGCTTCCACACTTCCGGTGCTAGCACCCTCAGGCTCTGGGACTTGGGGTAAGATACTTAGCTTCTCTGGGCCGTCCTTTTCCCTACAGGAAAGTTAAGATAATCACGCCTAACTCCCAGGGCGTCGGATGACATTTGGAAAGTCCTGGACTGTGATGGTTGAGGAGGGAGTCTCTCTAAAGGTCTTTGGTATAATCTTGAAAATTTTCTTAGGTGTAACACCCCTCTGCATCGCCAGGGGGGAGGTGGCTGGCTGGTGACAAGTTCAAGGCACTGTCGCAGGCTGTTTTAAGCCCACACTGGCCGGCATCAGGAGAGGGTGTTGTCTCCCCAAGCAGAACCCAGGACACAGAGGTCTGTCTCCTTTTCTGTTCATTTCTGGGAGGACAGCCCGGGGCTGGCCCCACCTGATGGCAGTACTCCCTGACCAGCCCCGGGCAGGGACCCCTTGAGAAGGCACCCCACTCCCTCCCCACTGACCTTTCCAAACAGCGCATTCATCCTGGGCTTGGGGTGTGGGCGGTGGTTAGAGAACCCCCAGTCCTCCTCCCCCAGACCCCAGGCCGCGAGGGCGGACACCCCAGCGGAGGCAGTGACCCCCGGGGATGCCCCCGCGCAGGAAGAAAGGCATTTCTGTCTCGCTCTGAACCCGCCTGGGGTTTCGCACTTCCCCTCCCCAGGACAATCCCGACCTTCACCGTGAAGGAACTTTTGCAAACACACGCGCGCGCGCATGTATTTTTGGAAGAAGGGGAAAAATTCCAAGAGAACCTCTGCTCGGTTAAAAATGAAGTGAAGATTATATTAAGAATGAAAGGCGAGCGGGGCCGCTCGGTGCACACAGAAGGCCCTTTCATCGCGCCCGGCCGCGCGCCGCGGGCAGCTGCCAACACAAACGCGGGCGGAACAGAGCCTGCGGAGCCGCCGGCCGTGCTGCCAGGCCGCGTCCCCGCCGATCCCGGGCTGGCGCCGCTCCCGTTTCCGCTCTGCTGACGCGCCGAAATCGCGGGCGGCGGGGACCCCGGGAGCCGCGCGGGGAGAGCGCCCGGCCGGGCGGGGATGCGGGTGCGGCGTCCCCCGAGCTCCACCTGCGCGCGGGGTCCCCGGGGGCGGCGGGGGTAGCTCGTCTCGGGACTTCGGGCCACACCCCTGCCTGCCTCGCCTGGTGGGGACCGCCCCTCAGCTCCGGGGCTGCTCGCCCTCATCCCGGTCCCCGCTCCCCCTCCCTGAGCGCTCAGGGCGCTCAAGGCTGCCTCCTCCGTGAAGCCTGCCTGGGTCGTCCCTGCGCTGGACTCCTGCAGGGCTTCCTCGGGTCACCGTTAAGTCCGAGCCCCTGCCCGGCGGGGTCCGTGTCCCTCTTGCAGCCCCTTACGCAGTACAATTCTCCCCCAGTCCCCAAACCTGTTGGTGAGGTGAAGAAGGAACCCACGCGGGACACGCTTGCTCCCAATGGAAATCCCGCTGGAGGACGGGTAGCCTAATGGTTTGCCAACTGGAAACTAACTCCCATTAATGTTGGGAAAGCCATGCAATCCGAGCCCCTACATTCTGTTATTTGGAACTGAAAAAGTCCCACCTAGTATCCTCCCCATACCTGAAAGGTAAAGCCTGAGCGCTTTCACTCGGTAATTGTGGCGTTGACAATGTGCTACCTGCTTCCCTCTCCCGCCTTGAGTGGCCTTACACTTGCACTTTACCATCTACAGAGGACTTTCAGGAGTGAGATCAGAGGTGATCCCCACGACGGGCCTGGTGTTGGATAAGGAAACTGAGGGTTTAGTGTTAAGTGCCGCACCCGAGGTCACCCAGGCATAAAGAATCCCAGTGAATTGCAGCCGAGGTGTCTCAGACCAGAGCACCCAGCCATGCTCCCTCTGTGGTCCCGTGCCCTCCCACCCGCATCGCCTAGGACTGCCTGCTCCTGAACCCACACTCTGGGGTCTCCATGGCTGTGTGGCTCTGGTCCTCCCTCCTCCTCTCTGCTGACCTCAGCGTGTGCCCCACCTACCCGCCCCTCCTCTGAGCCCGCAGCCTGCCTTGGGTCCCTTGGCACTTGTGCTCCTGATGCTGTGGGCTGGGCTGCTGCATGCCCACCCTCCTCCCCTCTGTGCACAGCCTGCCCTATGCCATCTTAGATCTGCCTTTTAGATATTTAGGGGGCAAAAGCCAGAAGATGTGACAGTGGATGAGATTTGGGAATGAAGGCAAGAAAGAGGAGACAAGCACGGGGGCAACTAGGTTTTCTGTCTGGGGTGTTCCCACTGGCCAGCCTCAGGAGCATGAGAGAGAGGAGACACCAGGGAGGAGTGGTCTCAGGCTCCCTGCGGGTATAGCGCTGCTGGTCCCGAGAGGGTGAGGCTGGAGGAGGTCTGAGGCTCTGCAGTGAAGATGGAGGCTGAGGCCTTGGGAATCAATGAGCTTGCCCAAGATGACTCACTCATATGCAAGAGAAGATGATCCAGGAGAGAACCTCCAAAATTTAAGGAACTGGAAGATGAGGGAGGTGGGGAAGGGGCAGGAGGAAGGGGAGGAGGAGGGTCCGTGAAGGAGGCAGAGAGAATGGGAGAGTGGTTTCTAAAAGTGGCATGAGAAGGAATTTTAAGAAAGGAGTGTTGGGGGACGCCTGGGTGGCTCAGTCGGTTACGCATCTGCCTTCGGCTTAGGTCATGATCCTGTGGTCCTGGGATCGAGTCCCGTATCAGGAGCCTGCTTCTCGCTCTGCCTGCTGTTCCTCTTGCTTGTGCTCTCTCTCTCTGTGTTTCAAATAAATAAATAAAATCTTAAAAAAATTAAAAAAAAAGAAAGGAGTGTTGGAAATTGGTGGAGGATTACAGAGGTCTGTGGGAACCTTTCCAGAAGGAAACTGCTCACCAGACAGTCAATTCAGGGGTCACTGAGGACCTAGGTCAGAGTGGTGTCCTTAGCGTGGTGACAGTAATAGGCCAAGGGGCAAAACGGAGAACAGACAACTGAGCCGAAGCCTGGCTAGTGCGGGCTTACCAGACTGGAGGAAGACATACTGGAAACTACAGAGTACGATGGAAAGAAATCAAAGGAGTTCTAAATGGAAAGACATCCATGTTCATGGATTGGGAAGATTTAATATCATGAAACAGCAACATTCCCCAACTTGATCTAGATTCGAATCCATCCCTACCACAGTTCCCCCAAAAGCTGCCTTTGTGCAGAAATGAACAAGCTGACCCTGAAACTCATATGGAAAAATTCAGGGAACCTGGAATAGCTAAAACAAAAATGAAAACAAAACAAAACAAAACAAAAGAACAGTGTTGGAGAACTCACAGTTCCTGATTACAAAACTTACCACTAGGCTACAGTAATCAAGACTTTATGCTGCGGGCATGAGATATAAACTTATAGATATACACATTAGTAAAGTAGAATCAAGAGTTGAGAAAGAAACCCATGTATCTATGGCCAGTTGATTTTTTAAAAAAATATTTATTTGAGAGAGAGCGAGCATGAGTTGGGGGGAGGGGCAGAGAGAGAAGGACAAGCAGATTCCCTCGTGAGCAGGGAGCCCGAAGTGGGGCTCAATCCCAGGACCCCGAGATCATGACCCACGCCAAAGGCAGACACTTAACTGACTGAGCCACCCAGGTGTCCCATGGTCAAATGGTTTTTGACAAGGGTGCCAAGACCATTCAACGGGTCTTGAGTCATTTATTCTACAAATGATGCTTAGAAACTGGATATGCATGTGCAAAAGAATGAAGCTGGACTCTTACTTCATACCATATACAAAAATTAACTCCAAATGGATCGGCAGCCTAAATATAAGAGCTAAAGATATAAAGTTCTTGAAAGAAGGCATAGGGGTCAATCTTCATGACCTTGGATTTGGCAATAGTTTCTGGTATACGACACCATTAGCGTTAAGTAACAACAATAAAAGATAGGTATATTTGGACTGCATCGAAACTCCTGTGTTTCAAAGGACACCATCAAGAAAGTGCAAAGGCAATCTACGGGATGGGAGAACGTTTTGTAAATCATGAATCTGATATGGGACTCGTTTTGGAATGTATAAAGAACTCTTACAACTCAACAATAAAAAGACCAGTGACCCAATTAAAATATGGTCAAAGGACCGAAATAGACATTTCTTCAATGAAGATATGCAAGTGGCTAATAAGCACATGAAAAGATGCTTAACTTCAGTTGTCATTAGGGAAATGCAAATCAGAACCACGATGAGATGCCGTTTTGCACTCACTGGGATGGCTATATTAAAAAAGAAAAAGAAGAAGAAAAAAAGAACAAGTGTTAGCAAGCATGTGGAGAAACCAGAACACACATACATGGCTGGTGGTGCAGCCTCTGCGGCACACAGTAGGACTGTTCCTCCAAAATTTACACATGGGATTATCATAGAACGTAGCAATCCCATTCATAGGTATGTATCCCAAAGAAGTGAAAACAGGTGTTCAAAAACATTCATGAGGGCTAATAGGGGCATTATTCGTAATAGTCAAAAAGTGGAAACAGACCACATGTCTATCAGCTGATGAACGGATGAAGGAAGTGGTGTATCCGTACAACGGGATACTATTCGACCATAAAAAGGAACGAAGTCATGACACATGGTACGATGTGGATGACATGCTGAGCCAAAGAAGCCAGACGCGAAGGGACAAATGTTGTATGATGGCATTTACATGAAATCTCCAGAATACATGAATCCATAGAGATAGAAAGTAGACTATTGGTTGTCGGGGCCTAAGCAGGGAAGGGAATGAGAGTGACTGAAAATGGGTCAGTGAAAAGCGAAAAGACACTTCTTTTGGGGTGATCTAAATATCCTCCAATTAGAGAGGGTGATGGTTGGACAACTTTGCGATTAGGCTCAAAACAAAACATCCCACTGAATTGAATACTTTGAAAGAGTGAAATTCAGGGTATGTGAATCATGTCTCATTTTTTTCAAAGAAGGAGAAATAGATGAAGAGATCCTCTTGTAAAAATTGTGATTTCCCCCAGCCGACGGGGAAAAGGGACTGGGATTGGGGTGAGGGGCAAGTGAATGAATAGGATAAAATAAAAGGGGTCTGGCTGTGGCTGAAGACAGGGGTGGGACTGAAGGAGTGTTCTAGTGGGAGGCAGAGGCTAGGCCGTGTGCAGAGGCAAGAGGGAAGGATGGCTGAGGACCCTCACGGAGTTAGGATCAGTTGTACCAACACAGGCAAGGGGAGGGACCTTTGACCCCCCCAGCACCCAGGGAAGGTAGTGGGATGAGCAAAGATACACAAGAGGTAGGGGTGAGGAGAAAGGGGGCCCTTTACTGTCTCTGTGGATGAGGAGGCCAGGTCGCTGGGCCTGGAGAGCAGAGTGGGGGTGCTTAGAAGGGAAGGGGGGGATCAGAGCATCAGGGTGAGGTTAGGAAGGGCCTTCTCATGGAATCGAAAAGGGAACCAGTGACGCATGAAAGGCTGCTGAGTAATTCTGAGGTTGGAAACGCACCTTGGTGATTTTCACATCCATTCCACGGAGCCTGAGTGAGGCTCTTTGTGTGCTGGGGACACTGTGCTATTGATGGCTGGTAGCTATCGGCTGTGGCCATACAGGGGTTGGCCTGCCTGGGTGTCTGTTTTACCTTGGCCCCCCAAAGTCACCGAGAGGGCAGGAGGTAGTGAGGGTAGAGGGGCACAGTCCTTGCAAAGGAACACAGTTGATGGCGCTCAGGGGAGTGGCTCCCGGGCTGGAGAGTCGCTTCATTTTGGGGGTGCGGGCTGAATGGTTAGGGCCATGAGAAGAGGCGGCTGACACTGCTGTGGTCTTTAACCTACCCAGCCAATGCCAAGTTCTAGACAACTATTCACAACCTAAGTTCAAAACCCTCACTGCATTTCCCGCCCCCTGGCTGCTGTCTGTGGCCCCTGGGGCTCTCCCGACACCCGAGGATGCTGTCCCTTGGGGCTTTCACCAAGAGCATGGAGGGAGGTAGTCCCTCGTGAAGGTGGAGAAGCAGGGCGCAGAGCATGACTTCGTCTATGTGCCTATGGGCCTTCTCTGCGTGGGTGACTGTCCGCAGATCTGGAGCCTGCAGACGGGCCTGGGGTCCGTGGCTGGGGTGTGAGCCCGCACACACCAGGGGCCCTGCCTGCTTTACGGGTCTGTCCTCAAGCCTGCCCCCAGCAGCACTCGTCTTGTCCCTTTTAGCAGTCACTGAACCCCACCCCCCCACCTCTAAATGAGCTCACGGTCACAGCCACAGACAAAAAGGGTTTGTCTTTTTTCATCAAGGGTCCTTGAACCAGATTTCCTTGACTCGGCAAACCAGTGCAGACCCCTCATTTCCAAGCCCCCTATTCTATTATCTCGCTGACTTGTCCGTAAAGGTTTCATAATGAGATCTATGTATTCCTCCGACAAACTGGGGCTGGTGTGTATCAGACGATGGGGAGAGACGGGGAACCAAAGGCAGACGAAAAAGTCGCTGCCCCCAAGAAGCTCTCACTCCTGGGGAAGTTGGGCCAGACTACCTGATTCCTGCGGTGAGAGGAGGACCCAGGCCTGGGCTTCGTAGAAGTAGCTAGGTCAGGGTGGTCAGGAAAGGCTGCCTGGAGGAGGACGGGCTTAAGCTTTAAGTCCCCCCACCCCTCCGCCCAGGTTTATGCATATATATATATTTTTTAAAGATTTTATTTGAGAGAGAGAGAGAGAGCGCGCGTGCAGGGAGGGGCAGAGGCAGAAGCAGACTCCCCACTGAGCAGGGAGCCCAACATGGGGCTTGATCCCAGGACCCCGAAATCATGACCTGAGCCGAAGGCAGATGGTTCACTAACTGAGCCACCCAGGCGCCCCATGCATATAATATTTTTTAACTATCTTATGTGTGTGGTTTTGTATAAAGAAATTATGTAGATTTTTAAAAAGGAGAAATATTTTAATACTAAAGAAGAAAATTTCTGTGCTTTTATTTGATGGATTGGGGGATAGAGAAATTCACTCTTGTGCTGTGTGAGTGGCCCCTTTTCCATGCTTGCTGGGATAGCCAATGGTCGCTGGGGACACGTGTGTCTTTGCTCCCAGTCCTGCCATTGTAGGCTTGGGAGACTGGGGGGCTTCCACTGGAAAGTTTCTAGCTTAAACTAAGCTTTGGAAAAGGAGTCAAAATGCAGGCTGGTTAGAGCAGCATGGAAGTGTGGACCGGTGTGAACGGTTAGGGACCGAGAGACCACAGCTCAGCGTGGCTGGAAGGCAGGGAGCCTGGCAGACAGTAGTTGGAGGGGGGCCAGGCCTTCTGTGCTAAATCAGGGAGTTTGAACTTTATCTCAAAGGCTACTGGGAACTATTGAAGCATTTAAGTCAGGGCAGGACAGAGCGAGCAGGTGGAGGAGGGATGGTGGAACCCAGTGGAGTGGGGAGGCCGGCTGGGAAGGTGATCAAGGTTAGTGTCAGATTCAAGCGTGGCAGAGATGAAGAGTTAGAGGCGACACCAGGGACATTAAGGAGGCAAAACTCTCAGGACTGGAGACACGGAATGAGGCTGAGTGGGAGGCAGAACAGCAGGACCTGGGAGTCTGCCTCAGGGGACTGGGCGGGGGACAGGTGTGGCAACAACTGAGGGAAATGACAATCTCCCTTCAACTAAGGTGTTGAGGGTCGCTTTGTATGTGTGGGGGGTCTCATGAGCCCCACTGAACAAGCAGGAGTGAGTTTGGGAAGCCCAGTCCTCAAGTTCAGGCAATGATGAGAAAATATCCCACTCACCCACCTCACAATTTACCTCAAAAGGTTCTTTGAAACCCACACGAGGTTTCTGGAATGTGGATTTGGATTCAGCTAGTGCACAAGGAGCACCCATGGCCGAGTGAACGCCCCTCCTGACACAAGGCCTCTAGGGTCCCTACAGAGATGCCTAGTGACTTGGCAGGAGTAAGTTTGGGGTTCTTTCTGGGGTCATGTGGCGCCTTTTCCAGAATCCCTCTTTTCTGATGTAGCCATTTTGTCTGCAGCCTGTCTTCCTGGTGCTGTCCCTGTTTCCTGGGGTTTCTCCAAGAGCAGCCCAAAGTCACACTCACCCCCAAGTCCCGTCCGTTTCTGGATGTGGATTTGCTGGGTCTGAACATTTCAGGGCGTTTCCGCCTTGCTGTGGGCAGTGAGAGGAAGGTCAGCGGGAGGGAGCTGGTGAGGGAGCAGGACCGGGAAATGGGGATCTGGCTCAAGTCCCTCCCCACCCGCAGCGGTGCTTTTGGTTAGAAGGGAATGAAGAATACCACGTTTATAAGGAAGATAAAACATTTTTTTGGCTTATTACAATATTTACATCCTATTGTATTATCTGCTGACATTTCTTTTTCCAGAACATTAGCCTCCAAGGCCAAAACCATGAGTGCATGTGTATAAACGTGCACACACACACACAGACACACAAACACACATGAGCATTTTTTTTGCTTAACCGATGCTTTAAGTCAGACTGCTCGTATTGTTACTTCATTATCGTGGCCAAAGAGTTGACCAAAGAGATGAGAGAGGTCAAGGTAAGCCCCTTAACGAGGTGAGGAAGGAGAGAGACAGCGGTCTCTGCCTGCAGCCAGCCTGGCCCCTGGGTGTGCGAGGACGAGGAGTGTCTCTGGTTTCCTCAGGGAAGGGGAGCCTCAGGGCTCCCTGCTGCTGACAGGAGGGGCTGGGTCTCTCGGCGGACACACGCCGCCTTCTGGGGTCTGGCCTGCCCACGCTCCGCAAACCTCCTGCCGCTGCGTGCCTGGAGCAGCTCCTTTAGGTCAAGCGGCCTCCTAGCTACACCATTCCAGGCCCTCCTGCCTTGACCTGCGTGCTTAGCGCTGACTGTGCCCACAGCCTTTTCCTGGTTGAAGGCAAGGGCCGGACTCTTGGAACTGTGGCTCCCGGCACCTGAGTGACCGTGCTGAGCAGGGGGGCAGAGGGAGGCCCAGAGCCCTTCTCAACAGGCCGCCACCTCCAGTAAGGGGTAGCTGTGGTGCTCTGGCCCGAGGTGGGCCACGGTTTCTCCGGCCCCCGGGCTTGCTCGGGGAAGCATACGGTGGGTTATGTCGCCACCTATTGCCTGGTTTGCTCAGTGAAAGTCAGCCAGGGCCTTCCGGCCTTGATTGACACCGTGAAGGACTCAAATCCTTTCTGAAGACAGCACCTGGCCTTGGGTGGAGACAGAGGGGAGAAGTTCTTGACCTAGTGGAAAATTCAACCAGTCCCCGCTCAGCCCTAGCCACATGGCCTGGGGCAAGTCCTTCCTCCCCTGGGCCTCAGCCACCTTCCCTCTGAAGAGATGCTAAGCGGCCTGGATGCTGGCAGGTCAGCGGGCAGGGTTGGAGGAAGGGAAGCAAGGCTCCCAGAGCCGGGGCTGAGCATGGCGGCTGCGTGGCAGAAGGCCTGTGGAGGCCAGAGGCCCCGTCCCAACCAGTCCCATGGCGGTGCTGAGGCAGGAAAGGTGGTGGTTATACCCAGGCTCTCACAAGGAAGAGTACGGGGGCTCTTGGTTATTCGCCTTATCTTTATTTTTGGAGCGGGAGAGAATCCCAAGCAAGCTCCATGCCCAGTGTGGAACCTGGTGGGGCTCGATGCCACAACCCTGAGGTGAAATCGAAAGTCAGACCCTCCGCCGACCGAGCCACCCAGGCACCCCTCTCGGTTGGTTTCTTGACCCCCGCCCCAAGCCTTCCTTGGTAAGTTCGTCTCACAGAGTCGCCCCAAGAACGAACGAAGCCATCCTGTGCAGGGCCCAGCCGGCCCCACAGACGGCAGCCGTCATTACCCTGACACCGCGCGGCCCGCGAAGCCGTGGGAAGGCTGACTTCCCCACACCTCCTGAGCGCGAGACAGAGGCCCACGCGACAGCTGTCTGTGTGGGAGGATGCCGGAGGGAGAGAGAGGGACAGGGCGGGAGGGCTGCACAGAGCGGGGACAACGCGCTGCGACTGAGGAGCACCACCGACTGTCGCCTCTGCACTCGCACTGACAGTGAGCGCACGCCTCCAAACCCACCGCAGGCCAAAGGCGGTTTACTGAGAACACACTGCGTGACGGGACCAGAGGGGCCGGTGCCACCGGCAGGCACCTATGCCATGTGCCACCCCCGTGAGCGGCCCCTTCACAAGTGTTTTTGGACATCAGCCGCATACAAGCCGGTGTCCTTGTCCTTCACGTGACCCCTGGCAGACAGTGAAGACGCCACCCTCCCGCCCAGACACACGCGGTGGGTTTGGAGCAGCCGCTGGTCTTCCTTCAAAGTGCCAGCCGGTGCCACGGGGTGCCCGCCGCAGTCCCGGATCCCAGCCCCAGGCCACCCCTCGAATCCATCCTCCATGGATCAACTGCAGCCAGGTCCCCGGGTTCTGACGACGCTACCACCACACAGATCCATCGTAACCCATACAGAAGCCCTCAGAACAAAACGTGGAACACTCGATCCGCCCTGCTGGTCAGAAGGGCCACTGCTAAGTGTGAAGCACATTCTTCCAAGCCCGTAATTTATACACGTAAGTATGTGCAGACTCCGTGTGTCATTCTCCAGGATCTGGGTCCTCAAAGCCACAAAGTGTCCCCAGGGTAGAGGCGCTGTGCTCTCTCTTGCCACTCGCTTTGAAGGACTCCCAGTTGCTCCCAGTTCGGCCACGTCCTCAACAGTGGCGCAGCAAATCGCATTTAGTCCACAGTACAAGTGGTTTTGAAGGACGGAGTCCTACAGGGGGACTGCTGGGTTGAGGAGCATGTATTCTTAAACTTTTAATACATTCAGACGGTCCCCAAAAGGCTTCTCCGCACAGCGATCTCCCTGAAACACCCATGGCAGGCCGCCTCTCCGCCAACGCTCCCAGCAAGTCTCCTCCGGGCGCAAGTCGGGGAAAGCCACGAGCAGGGAGCGGGCAGTGACGGGGTGCTCCCACCCCTCCAGGGTGCTGTGTGCACCACATGTGTGTGTACACGCGTGCCGTGGGGGTGCAGGCCAGGCTGGGGACAGGAGAGAAGCAGCCCAAGCAGAGGCAGAGGAGATCGGTGAAGGCTAAGGAGTGAAGACAGCAGAGAGGCGCTGAAGACGGCGGGGCTGTGTGGCCACACCAGAGGCCAAGGACGAAAGGGCAGTTGGGCGCGGATGCCCTTGCTGGCTGCGGGGACAAGGCATGGCAGAGCAGGCTGGGCTGGCTGCGTGCGCGGGGTAAGGGGGTAGTTTTGGTCTGGACCCTCCTGAACCTGGAGGGACCGAGGGATGTCTGACCCCAGGTGATAGGTCAAGATCATGAGGCTCAGTCGGCTGGGCATCTGCCTTTGACTCGGGTCTTGGTCCTGTCGAGCCCCATCGGGCTCCCCACTCAGCGGGGGGCCGACCCCTCCCTCTCCCACTGCCTGCTGCTTCCTCTGCTTGTGCGCTCTCACACTGTGTGTCAAATAGATAAATAAAATCTTAAAAAAAAGAAAAAAAGATCATGAGGATTGGAGCAGATCTGGGAACCATCGGCAAGGTGTTCATGGCCCCAGGTCAGCCCAGGGCGAAACAAGTGCCCGAGGACTAGTGGCTCCCAGGTTTCTCTGGGATTCATCCCAGAGCAGCAGCTCCCCACAGAAGGGGGGGGCAAGGGAGCCCCAATCCCAACGCTCAGGCGTTGCCTTACTGGGTACATTGGAAAGAATCGCTCTGGCTCTAGAAAAGAAACCAGTTCTGGCTCTTGCTGATCCAACTGGTTTTAATGAATGGCTGTCCCTCTACCCCACCTACTGACTTTACAAGTTCAGTTGAATTCACACAATTTATACTGGATCTTGCAAGGACAGAGAAAGGTTTTATTTATTTACAACAAAAACATGTGTAACATAACTCTCTCTCTAAAACAGAAAACCCTAAAAAATACACAAAGCAATCTCTCTTTGTATTTACCCAGGGACATTAACAGCCGGAAGGGGGGCTGGGACTGGGAGAAGAGCCAAGGACTAAGTCCATTTAAAAAAAAACAAGAAACTGCCTTTAAAAAAAATAGCATTTTTCTACTTGTCAGTAGCTACGCTTTCCCCTACTCTGTGTATGAAAACATAAAACAGAAAATAGCACCTGTGAAAACACATTTCAGCAGCGTCAATCAGAGATGAGGCAATGGCCGAGGCCTGTGGAATTCCAGCCCCGACTTCCAGGGGCGTCCCTGACACACAGTATGTGCTGGGGAGTTCTTTCCAGAAAGCCCCCTAGCCCCACTGACGGAGAACTCCAGCAGCCTGGCCACTCTCGTCTGCAGTTTACTTGAAGAATCTAGGAATCAAACACAGCAGTTAGAAACTCGACGGGACACAGCTGTCCAAGGCTGAGCAATCCTAACCGGGAGGTGCCCCGTGCGGTGGCAGCCACGCGTCCTAGAGCCAAAGCCGGCCCTGGCTGGGGCTGCGGTGACGACACTAGGCGGGATGGGGGACAGGCCATGCTATACAGCCCTGCTAGATGGGTTCTGGGAAACAGTAGCTGATCAATGCGAGGATCCTGACACTTCAAATCAAGAACATGGGACGGTCTCCGAAGATCAGGACAGAAAGGACCCTTAGATCATCCAGCTTGACTTCATTTTTCAGACGAGGCCCCAAAATAAAAGACTAACTTTTGAATGCCGGCAGAGCTTTATTCTTTAGAAATTCTCAACTGGGGGTGCCTGGGTGGCTCAGTGGGTTAAGCCTCTGCCTTCAGCTCAGGTCATGATCCCAGGGTCCTGGGATCGAGCCCCGCATCGGGCTCTCTGCTCAGCTGGGAGCCTGCTTCTCCCTCTCTCTCTCTCTGCCTGCCTCTCTGCCTACTTGTGATCTCTGTCAAATAAATAAATAAAATCTTAAAAAAAAAAAAAAAAGACTAAATCTTAAAAAAAAAAAAGAAATTCTCAACTGTTCCCCAAGGAGGGACACTTCCTTAGCCATTTAAAGATGTGAAAAACACCCCCAAAGAGCCGAGTGCTTTCAGCAGCTGCTTTTCAACCGGCGCCTGCAAACACCTGTCACACCCACTGGGGCAGCGCAAGCCACTCGGGAAGCAACCGCACCAGGGGCCTGGACGAACCTGTCCTGGGCAGCGTCACACTGCCACACAGATGGTACATACTGGTGCGGAGAGACGGAAGACCACCGCTCAAGTCCTGGGGGCTGCTGCCGCCCCTCTATGCTCCCTGCTTTCCTCACCTGTGCCGGGCACCGTAACACGCCCCTCCGCGGCCGCCGCCGGCCGGCAATCTGCGGGACGGAACCTGCCGCCCACCCTGTGCCAACCTACTGACGGCCCCGCGGTCTCTGCGGCCCCCTGCCGCTGCTCCCCGGAGCCACGGAGCCACGCTCTGGCCATGTGGCAGGGTAGCCCGCAAAGACCCGGGAGGCTGGCAGGCATTCCCAGCGCCGGTGGGAGCACAGGTGCGAGGATGGACTCTTCCTGCCCTGCACTCAGAGTGGGATGTCTGAGCGGAGGAGCCCGTGCCTGCACCCCCCAGCCCCCGACCCGCGGGCAGCCGCAGCAGTGGGAGGGTACAGGCCTAGGCTGGAGGGGGAAGGCCAACGCTCCCTCCTCAAGCTGTCGATGTCGCTTCTCACTTAAATCTCCGTGAAGGGCTCTCTGTGCTTATAAACACTGCGGGCTCTGCCGGCGAAGCCTCTGTTGGCTCGCCTTCTTCACAAATGACAGAAAAATACAGCACCTGTAACATTCAACTTACAAATCTCAAAGTCACCGCTCTTATGGAACTTGTTTCTAGTGGGATAAAGAGATGAATAAACACAAAAATATAAGTGCTATTAAAAAGTGAGCAGGCTCCGGGAATGCAGGATGATGTGGGCTGCTCTTTAACACGAAGTAAGGCGAAGACCTCTCTGGGGGATGTTTAGGCAGACAGAGCTCCGGGCACAGCCAGGAGAAGGCTTTCCAGGCTACGGGAACATGGATGCAGAGGCCAGGAGGCAGAGACACGACTGGAACCAGGGCGAAACCGCAGCAAGCCGGTGTGGCTTGAATGGGGGGAACGAGGGGAAGGAAGGTAGACCGTGACACTGGACTGGCAGCCACGTGCCGCCACGTCACTGGGGCCACGGAGGACTCAGGCAGGACTTTCAGGTTTTACTTCGAGCACCACTGGAGGTTCTGAGCAGAGAAACAACTTTTTAAGAAAAGAAAGGTGATTCTGGCTGCCCTGTGGGGAAGAGCCTGCAGGGGCATGAGAACAGGAGTGGGGAGAGCAGCCCCCTCTAAGCCGGGCTCTCGGGCCGCTCTGCCCAGTACCCCGAGGTGGCAGCCGCAAGGCGGTGCCGGGATCCTGGTCCAGGCCTTCGGAGACTGGCAGCTTCACTCTCTGTTGGGCAGCACCTCCCATCCCATTTATCCCTCCACGAACCCACGCTGCCATGCAACCAGTCTAAGGCCGTCACGCTGGACGGGCCACGTGTGCGCTCCAGCCAACAGTCCACTCACCTGCCTGGCTAGAATGAGACCCCCTGCCCACAGCCACTGACGTGGGAAGCATCTGCTGTCCTCTGCCGGGCAGCCGGACAAGGAGAGGATGGGGGTACGACCGCATCAGACGCACGAGGGCAGAAACATCCAAAGCACTTTCCTGTCCGACCCAAGCAAAGTCCTGGAGAAACAGCATGCTGGCAGTAATCTCCTGATTATTGGCAGGACCTGGGATGCCATCACACCGAGAAATGTCCAGCCCTGGGGCCACGACCAACGTGACATTGCTTCTGATCACTGGCAACTCCTGTCCAGTCTGAGGCCCAGCAGGACTCGCAGTGTTTAAGACCAGAACCTACTGGTGAATCAAGACAGAGCTCAAGCCCCAGAGTCAGTAAGGGCACGGCCCCAGGCACATGGAGCATAATGTAGTCATTCTACTACCAATGCTACCCGTTCGTCACACACACACACGAGTCATTCTATCATTAAAGCAAAGGAGTTAATTTACCCCGTATAGATGCGAACCTCTGTTCCAGATATCATATGTAGTATTTTAAGTCCATAAACATAAAAAAGAACTAAAAATACTAGAAGGACACAGACATTTCTTGCTAGTTATGGAGAAATGTAAATAGACAATAAGCAAATGAGGAGAAGCTTCCCAAGTAATCAAACACGAGAAACGTATGGGCCCCTCCCACAGTGAGCGCACTTCCCGAACTCCAGTGCACAGAAACGGGAGCACCTGAGTACCAGCACCTCGAGCCCGCCCGGCTGGGGAGCCCTTCCTATCCACAAGGTTGTGCTCGGGCGCATTGTACCCCTCTTCACCCGGGCTCTCGGGCTCTCCTTTCGCTTTCTTGCCAAGTCCAAAAGTCCCCCACACTCTTCCCTTTCAGACATCAAGCTGCCTATTAACCTGGGAAGAGGAGCAAACGTAGTCTCCTTTTACTTCACACTCTTCTGCTCAGTTTCAAGGTCTTTCATTATACGATGTCCCGGAGATGCGCTTTCTTAGGGAAGGAACTGTTCTTTTGTGTACGAGGGGCTCTGCTGCTCTCCCAAAGCAACCAATTAAAAATGCACAATATTTCTTTCCCTGCCACATCAAAGATTCAGAATCATAAAAACATTAACAGCAGGTCAAAGGGTAAAAACAAAACGCTTATCTTTGTGACAGGAAGGCATCTGATACCAATCACTCCTGAGAAAAGTTTTTTAATAGAAACATTTCCTTAACACGATAAAAAGATGACTATCTCATCCGGAAGTCCGCATCACGCTCGGGAGCTGGGAGTGGCAGCCCCCTCACAGCCGCAGCCGGGAAAGACGCGGGTGGCTCAAGCTATCATCACTATCCACCACTCTTCTAGAAGCACTAGCCCACATGCTTAGAGGGGCTCTGAGTAAAATAAGAAATGCAACTGGTAGAAATACGTGGATATGACGATCATATACCTAGAATATCCAGGGAAGCAAGTGACCAACTAATGTAACCGATAGAACTATCAAAAAACTAAAAAATTCACAAAGGCATTTGGTTACACAGAAACAGGCAATATTTGTAGAAAGGACACCTGACTCTGTAAACATGTGAAAAGATGCTAGATCAGGGACATGCTAATTCTGAGATCCCCTCTCAGATGTGCCAAACTAGCAAAGATTAAACTTACAATACAAATGATAGCAAAGCTATGGGACAGAATCTCTCAGATGCTACCAGAGGGGACGTGAATTGGTACAGCCACTGAAGGGATCAATTTAGCAATACCTAGTTCAGTTGAAGAAATACAGATCGCAACCCAAGGATACATTTATTAAGTGTCACAGAAAGCTCACGTGTGGGGACAGGAACTACATTACCTCCTGTCACTGTTAAGAATATTTTAATACTGGGCACCCAGGTGGCTCAGTGGGTGAAGTGTTTGCCTTTGGCTCTGGTCATGATCTCAGGGTCCTGGGATGGAGCCTCCTCTTGGGCTCCCTGCTCAGTTGGAAGTCTGCTTCTCCCTCTGCTTCTGCCCCTTCCACCCTACTCGTGCTCTTTTTCATGGGGGAAAAAAAAAAGAATATTGTAATACCCTCCTAGGATGGAATGCTACTTTTTTTTTTTAAGATTTTATTTATTTGTCAGAGAGAGAAAGCGTGCAAGCATGTGCACGTGCACACGCACACACACACAGGGGAGGGGCCGAGGGAGAGGGAGAAGCAGGGTTCCCGCTGAGCAAGGAGCCTGATGCGGGGCTCGATCCGAGGACTCCAGGATCACGATCCGAGCCTGAGGCAGATGCTTAACTGAGTTACCCAGGCTCCCCTAACTCACTGTTTTTTAAAAATGAGGTCGTAGTTCTTTGAGTGCTAACTTAGAGGTCACCCACAATGTATTTAAATTTTACTTATTTATCTTAAGCAATCTCTATGTCCAATGTGAAGCCTGAAATCACAACTCCAAGGTCACGAGTCCCATGCTCTTCCGAGACAGTCAGGCGCCCCCCAAAATGTATTTAAACATTTAAATAACATTTAAATTAAACAGTATGGGACAAAATATAGGATTCTATTTGTGGGGAAGATTGCATATACACCCACATTCTCAAATATTCACAAAAAACCCTTCAGGAAGGATACACAGAAAACATCAACGGTGGTTACCTCTGAGGAGTGGGCTTGGGGACTGGGAGATTTATACTTCGATCCCCCTTTTTTTTTAAATTGTAAGCATGTAGCATTTTTATAATTTAAATACTGACAAAAAGTTTTGGGTGTGGGGTGGGTCGGAGAAAACCGAAGTGCAGAATGCTGCTAATTGTCAGATGGCTGATGCACATAAGGGCAGATCGGCATGCCAGCATTTTCTACCTTTAGGTTTGAAACTTTCCACAAGGAAAAGGTTAATATGAATCAACTGAAAAAAGAAAAAAATGTTTCAATCTAGTCTGTGTTCCATGAAATGACTTTAGACAGAAATCCTGTGATCAATATTCACTCAGCGCGAAGCTGTTCCCAGAAACGCTGATGGCAGAGATGACGGACAGGCTCAGGCACCGGGATTTTAGGAGGTTCAGTTAGTTGAATTTTCAAATTGGAGCCAATAAAAAGTAACACTTGAGCATAAATGAAAAGGTATCAAAATGGAAAAGTTCACATTTTGCAAATCCGATTCTGGTAGCACACTGAGGTGCAGTCAGAGAAAAAGGTCATCTTGTCTCCACGGCTCCAGGAAAGATAAGCCCGGAGATCTACAAAGACAAAAAGCAGCCAGACTCAGGCAGGGAACACAGACCAAGTTCCAACAGGCCGACTCCCGCCGAATACATGAATACTAACTAAACAAGCGGCTTCCGAGGAGAGCAAACTCAGGCCTGGGGAAAAGGCAGCCAACTCGAAGTCGAAACTCCAGCAAGGATACGATCGGTGTCTACAATAATTGCACATAATAGTGAGCAGTAATCAAAGAAGAGTGTGAAAGTGTAACAGAGAAGCCCGCGAAGTGATGTAATCCTGGAAGCCAAGCTGGAGGCCGCAGGGCCCAGGATGCTCATGCTGGAGACCCGAGTACAAAGCCCGGGGGCGGCCGGGCGGGCAGGGGGAGCAGGGTTCCCACGGAGTCCGGTGCCAGCCCCGCCCCGTCTCCCAGCCCCGTCCCTTCCCTCTCAGGCCACAACACCATCGGCCTGGAGCAGCATCTGTGAGGAACGTCGGCAACGGAGGGTCTTTGAAAAAACCGAGGAGAGCTGCAGATCCCTCTTCAAAACGCCAGAGAATGCATGGACATTGTACATAAGGGTGAAAATTCAAAGACCCTCTCCGAAGCTGTTTTCTTAACTGGGTCTCTTTCTGGAAACACATTACTCAGCCAATCGGAAGAACCTGGTCTGGGTATCTCGAGCGATCCCACCTAAGGGTGAAGAATTTGAGAAGGAGCCCTAGGCCATCCATACTCTGTGATGTGACGTTCTGGCCCGTAAGGTCCTCCAGTTCGTCCCTCCTGCTCTTGCCACCCTGCCAGGCAGCTGTTCAAAGTGGACACTCACCGCCGGGCCCTCCTTCCCCTGCCGCTCCCCACCCTGGCCCTGGTTGGTGGCCCTGGTCCTTCCACACGGACCCTTACTAGGCTGTCCAAGGTTGGCCTCCCCCTGGCGGTCCTCCGGCTCAGCAACCTGCCCCTCCCCTCGGCTACATCCCTCCACTTCTTACTGCTCGCATGAGCCGGGGGCCCTTCTGTGGTCTTCCCTACCTGCTGGGAATGCTGCCCAGCTCTCTGAGTGGTCCCCCAAGCCCAGCCTTTCTAGGCTTAAACTGAGCCAGAGAGCACCCCCTCCCCGGGCGCTCCCCCCAGTGGGGGAGGCCAGGACCCACCACACAGCCCTACTGCACTTCCTCCAGTGGCCACTGTCAGAGCTCATGGCCGTCAGCTGCCACAGTGCCATGGTGAAGGCACAGGGTATGTGGTCAAAGAGGTGAAAAATGTCACCCAACTGCCACCTTCATTTCAAAACCAGGTTTGTATTTAATGCTGCAACGGAAGCCCAGAGGGGTTAATGGGCTTGGCCAGGGTCACAGCAAGGGAGTGAAGACGGAGAAGCCACATTTCCCGTTTTTCAACCCCGTAATGAGTGGTAAAGGGCACTTCCACAATCACTGATTTTGAAAATTAGAAAAAGGAGCCTAGTTATCTCCTGAAATTTAATTACGTAGCCCCCACTGACACCTTACCCACAAAGAACACAGAATCCACTGGAGTAAACTTTGGTAGGAAGCAGGTTTGGGGCCCATTACGGCTGCCAAGAGAGGATGTGAAGAGAGGTGAAGGGGCCAGAAAAACTCTGCCAGGGGAAATGCTTTCCTAGGAAGGGGTAGAATGAAAAGGTGCCAACCTAAATGGAGTTATTTATAGTCACACAACAAAGGGATGACTTCAATGATACCTCCTGAACTGAGAGAAAAGGCATCTCACAGATATTCAAAAGATCAAGGGACTGTGTCTAACAGTTTGCCTGAAAAACGACATGGCCCTCATCAGACAACAAGAGAATGCCTGCTCGGCCCAGTTACCCTTGACAAAATACAACTACATTTTGAGGAGAAGAAAAAAAAGTGGAGATTCAGAGAAAGAAAATCTGAAGAATTAATGATATATAAAAATAACAAAAATGCCTTTAAACAAGTTATTTGTTCAGGACTTAGATGAGTCTTACTGGAGGCATGAAACATCTTTATAGACTCAAGAGTAGATTTGAGAGTTTCTTCTTAATCTCTTCGGGAAGAGGGGGATCAAATAAACTCCCCACCTAGATCCATTCACATACTGTGGGGAAATGATGCTTTGCTCCCAGCGCTTTCCTGGCAACTGACCAGTCCGGCCCGGACACAGGAAGGCTATTTTGGAACAAGGGAGCCCTTGACCCCAGAGGACACCTCTAGCTTCAGGGTTGGCATCAAGCTCTGTGGGGCGTGCTGCTTAGTGCTCACTTCAGGCCAACTCTCTGAACCAGGACTAAATCTCAGAATTTCAGCTGTAAGGATGCATTCTTTGCAGCATGGCCTTCACTCCCACCTGAATCTCTGAGGAACTTCTCTGGCTTCCTACAAAACATTTCTTATTTTTCTTTCTTTTCTTTTTTAATTTATTTAAGACAGAGAGCGAGTGAATGTGTGCACGCGAGTGGGGGGAGGAGAAGAGAGAGAGGGACGAGCAGACTCCATGCTGAGCGTGGAGCCCGACATGGGGCTTGATCTCCCAACCCCTAGAGATCATGACCTGAGCTGAAATCAAGAGTTGGACGCTTAACTGACTGAGCCAACCCAGGTGCCCCGAGACAACATTTTTTAAAAAGTCTGTTAAGATGCTCTTTTCCTGAGGCTGCCCATGCCTGCATGGCTCAATCTTCTTAATTCTACAGCTCAAAGGCTTCAGTTAAGTATGGAAAGCTGAGAAAAAGGAAGAAAATCCTTAATATCTAAAAGAAGGAGAAAAATCCATGGCACCCAGTGGTAACACTCCAACTGAAGAAAGCTGCTGAATCTACTTAAAGCTTCAGATTTCATCTGGGGTTTAAATTTCAAATCCAACGAAAATGGTCACAGTTGTTTATACATAAGCACAAAGACCTCCACAGGAAAGGGCCTAATTCTCTGAGCTTCATTCCTTCTCTCAAATCTGCAAAGTGGAAACAATAATTTCTCCCTCAGACATGTTGGGAAGATTAATGGGCTTGTGAATATTATGAAGCACTACAGACACAGAATAAGGCTCAGACTCTAGGAAGAACTGTTGAGAACCCTTCACCCCGAGCACTGCCGTTCACTCACTGCAGACCTCGGCTCACTCCCACAGGTCAAACATTAGCATAATAGGAATTCCAAAACCCATACAGAAACAGCGACGCGTATAACTATATATATATATACATACTCAAAACAGCTGGAAGAAGATATCTGAACTTACAAAACATTTAATTAACATCTTTCACGCGAAAAAGCATTCTTACAAATCAATACTTAAAAAGACCCAAGAGAAGAGTGGGCACAGAAGATCAAGAGGCAGTTCACGTAAGGAATATAGATGGCCAATAAAAACACAAAAAGCTGCTCAACTTCACTAGAAATCAGGGATATACAGATTAAGATGACATAACACGTGTATCCACTATTTCAGGGGGAAAAAATCCACCTGAAGAAAAATTGGGGAGGCTACCATAAGAGTTGGTGCCCAGTGCAAAGGATCCCGAAACATGTTAGTTGGCTCCCACCTGCTCAGCCTTGAGAAGGAAGAGTGGATACGCTGCCCACGTATAAGGACTCCTGGCCAATTTTTCAACTGCTACATTCTTAAACTTGAACAGGCAACCAAGAAAACACCAACTTGTGGAAAGTGGGCAACATGGAAAAGAGAAAGGTCAAAGCAAATCGGAAGAAAGATAAACATTTCAGAGAACAAGAGAAAAATGTACACGGATGGTCCTTATCTTCTAGAGGTATGTAGGGAAATGGGAAATCCTGTGGACGAAATGACAGCATTACTGGGATCCACTTCAAATTAACCTGACAGTGCTAAGGGTGAGGAGGAAATATGTGGGGTCAGAGATGCAAACATCGGCTTTATGTTGATAACCGTTAAACCTAACTGCTGAACACATGGGAGAATCATATCATTCTACTTGTTGAAGTTTGAGATTTTTCATAATACAAAAGTGGGGGAATTGGAATACTGTGAAAAAGGGAAATCTGAAAAGATCTTGTGGTTTCTTTCAAATACTTGATTGGCCGAAATGAAAAAAGTCAACGAGAGAGGTGGAAAATGAAGTACGTTTCCCGGGAGCGTGACGGAGGGGGAGAGAAAACTTTAAAGAGACATGAAGAACATAGAGAATCCCTGCAAAAGGTCCAACATCCAACGAACAGGAGTCCCAGAACGAGGCGGGGTGGGGGGAACGGAGGAAAATGTCATTAGAGAAATCTGGAATTGCTTAGCTCTCAAGAACCCGGATCTCTAGAATTAAGGTGCCTATACTTGAGTTTCTAGGGCACCTGGACACACTACTGTGAAATTTTAGAGAAGGTGAAAACAAAGAGATGTACTTTTGCCAACACCTGCAGTTGCTGAGGAGGAGCTCTGAGGGGGGAGGAGTACTGACAGGAGAGCCTTTGGCGGAGGGGAAGCTGTGAGGGCCAGGTGTGGAGGGAGGCAGGGTCTGACAGCAGAGATCTTTTAAGTGGGGTCTGGGCCGGGAGAAAGATTCTAATGGGGAGAGGGCAAGTCCTAATAGGGGGATAGTTTCTGATGAGGAAGGGAGCTTTCAACTGGGGGATAGGCTCCAAGTGGGGAGGGGGTTCTTTCATTCTAAAATCTAAATTCTAAATCTAGCTATATGTTTGTAATCAAGTGTGAATTGGCCATATAAGGAGGTGAAAAATATATATCCAATTTTTGGATGTTACTTGAGAGTATCAGAACAAGGAAGTAAACCAGAAAAAGAGATCCAGTAGATAGTGGATTCAACCCAGGAGAAAAAAAGAAACCAGAATGGCAGTGATGTATCAGGCCCATGGGACACTGTCCAGACTGTTACACAGGAGATTTCCAAGAGGGAGGACCCTGAGAAGAAAGGCAGAGTCATAGACGAAATGGTACCACAGGTTCTGAAGAGGTAAGGATAAAAGCAAAGAGTTCAAGAAACAAAAACAAATGCAGTTTGAAATTGTAGGAAAAACAAAAGCTCTTAAAAAAAGAAGCAGACTACTGGCTTTTTAGTTAGTAATAGTTCATCATACAAGTGAAACATAGGAAATACTGTCTATAGCTTGTGAAATCAGAAACATCACTGTATTATTTTCATTACAATAATCTAACAGGGGCTGAGAAATGTGACATAACTATAAAGGAGAAAAGAAATGATATTGTACATCACAACAGGAAGTCAACTGATACAAGAACAAAACGGACCAAAAAAATAAAGAAATTGCAATATAAACATGACATTTAGCTACACGGAATACAGAATATTTAGTTACGTGGAAGAGTCCCCAGGAGAAACAAAAGTTAAAATCGGATTCCTTTGGTAAATGCTTTTGTATTTTTTTTTCTTTTCCAACTTGGTGGCTCGGGGCAAGGGTTTGACTTTGGCTCTTTCACTTACTAGTAGCTGCATAACCTTGCCAGGTTAGTCCCTTCACGTTGAACTTGTTTATAAAATGGAGAGGACACTTAATGTTATAGAGATGTTGAATTAATCCGCATAAAACATGTAAGAGAATGTCTGACACATAGAATATGTTTAATAAATATTTTGATCAAAATTGAGAAAAAAATGAATAAATGGCAAATAATCCTACCAAAACAATCTGGAAGAAAAAGAAGACAAAAGGAAAGCCAAGAACATTAAAACTATGCCTAGGCAAGATGGCCATGTCGGGGAGTCTTCTCGATCTCTCCAAACCTACCAGTCAACCTTGTAAACTCGCTCAAGTTCTGACTTCTCCAGGAAGCTTTCCCCATCATCACTCCTGGTGTGCACCAGGATCACTTCTGAACTCCCAATTCTGTCCCCCCTCCACCCTCTGCCCTTAAGGCTTCTCTTCTCCAAAACAGTTTCAGTCCCTTCTTCCATTGCCCACAGGTCATCCTGCAGAGCCTTCGGCATTATGGTCCTCCTCCTCCAGCTAAATTCCCACTCAGCACTAGAATCCTTCTGACAGAAAGCTCCCTCCCAGCCATTCCAGATGGGAGGCCTCACACTCCTGCCTCCTTTCTATTCCTGCCGGTGGGTTTACCTCCAGGCTGTCACTACCTCTCCGATACCCGCCACCTGCCAGACTTTGCCCTCCCCCCACCCCGCCCCCTGCCCTCCTTCAGCACCTGCTTAGCATGAGCTGGTCAGATCACATCTTTCCCCTCCTCTGATTCCTACAGAACACAACCCACGTTCCAAAGAGAACTGAAAAGCTGGGACAATACCTGATCCACAGTGGACCTCAGCTCTGAATTCCTGGCTTTCTCCCCAGCCCTCACGCCTGTGCCCCATGCCGTCCTTCCTTGAGGCCACGCTCGGTGGAGCTTTTCTCTGATTAGGCGGTTTTCCCTGATGGCACTCCCTTATGTCTCTGCGGGTCCACGGATCACCCGTCCTCCCCGTGAAAGCACCCCCTGCAGTCCAGAACTGCAGGGGCAGGACCGGACTGCTCCCGTGCCACCACTACCCACCGTGGTGCCTGTAAACAGTTCGCTTGCAAGAGGTACTTGGAGCAGAAGCGAGGAGTGGAAAAGGGCCACCGGTGGCCTTCGGCAGCTATGCCTCATGTCTGGTCCATCCTGAACCAACACCTTCGCTCTGGAACCAGCTCTCTCCCACTGTGTTTCCCTATGTGCTTTTTCCAATGCTAAGCATAGGACTTCCTAAGTCATCGCCACTAAAAGTACTTTAAGGATGGGAGCTGCCGTCCTCTGGAAGTTGGCAACTCCCTGATGGTTGAATGTAGAAGCTGGAAGGACCAGGAAGGTCACCTCGTCACACAGGCACCCACCTCCAAGGGGCCTCTGGCTCTGCTTAGACAGACCCTAACAGGATGCCCCAGCCCCCAAGACTACCCAGATTCCCGCAGGACAGCGGAAAAGCCTGGCCCGGGAGCAGACGCTTCCCACCAGGGCCTTCTTCAAAAAATCAGTCAAAAGTAGCACCTTTTCTGTGTGGGCTCCCCATGCGGGAGGAACTTAATGACACGTAAGGTAGGACAATAAAAGTAAATCTTTCATGTGAAGCCAAATTTTGTCTTTCTGTTAGAAGTCTGCTTACTGCTCCTGTCCTTCGGAAACGAAAGAATAAATGCACCTATTTTATGTCAACCATTTAAACAGCTGAAAATCGCGATAGTGCTCACTTTACATCGCTTGTCCAGACGCGATAAAAGTATGGCAAGGGTCTCAGATGCTGGCATGTTAGGATGGGAAGGAGACACGCAAACTCTAACTGGAGAGCAACAAAAGGTATAGAAACAGTTAAGAAAAATGTTAGAACTCTACTCTAAGTGCTTCCAACCATGTTGGCATCGGTTATCAAAGCTCTGTGGGGCCCCTGACGGAACCACTAGTCCTATGGATGAGCTATGGAAGGTCTAACCAAGTGGAGGGTTAGGAAACGTCCATTTATGGACGGTCTGAACGTGGTCACCACAAGCACCGAACGCCGCCTCACGCGCCGCAGGGAAGGCCGCTTTAGAACAGCTTCTCCAACACTAGCCCGCCGTTTGCCATCAACCTTCAGGTCTTCCGACGCACATGAGTCAAAAGGCTGACTTCCAGCCTGACTTCGCAGCTCATCCCCAGAACACGCCCATCCAGGAGTGTGCGTGTCCGAGGTGCTCTCTCCGAATCCAGACTAAGGAAAGGGACGGTGCCGTGGAAGCCGGGACGAGTGTGTTCCTTGGCACCGCCGAGCTCCCCGCAGAGCAAGGGCCGCGAGATTCCTCACTCAACCCCCTGGCTCCGCGAGCGCGACACGGGAGGTCACATGCAGTGAGTGCTGCCACAGCTACATCCCCTTGCTGGGCACCTGCCCTTTTATCTGCCCATCCTCTTCCTCCCCTTGCTCTCTGGGACAAGTGGCCTCCTTGTCATTGCTCCCCCCATGCCTACTCTGTGGTGCTAGGAAGGGGCACCTGTCATGGGGCTCTACGCACCCCAACGGGCCAGAGTCCTGCTCTGGGATTTTTCAAACTGGAGCCCTGGCTGGTACAGGAAGAAGAGGGAGGTATGGGGTAGGGGAGAGTTCGCTCTCGAATAGAAAGGCCGTGGCAGGGTCCCCCGGGCATGCTCTTCGGTGGGAAAGCCCGCGGCAGAGACGAGACAAGGACCTCAAGGCCTTCGGAGCTTCAGGTCTCCCTCCGCCCAAGTCCTGGCTCTTCAACAGCTCCGCTTCTGCGAGTCTCCCAAATCCCTGTAGCAAATCTCTTTTTTAGCCGACGCTAGCTGAAGACAGGTTTCTGTCCCTGGCAAGGACGAGTGTCCTGACAGCCAATATGAGAGCCAGCCTGGAGGATATAGTTTCAAAGAGGCTGGCCTAGCATTTCAGCTATTTTACACACTTGAGCCAACCAACATTTACTGAGTGCCCGTCATGTGCTGGGCATGGTTTCAGATGCTGGAAAATACAAAGCCAAAAAAGAAAGACATGGTCTCTGATCTCAAAAAATGTAGTCTGTTATGACCAGGAGCTTCGAGAACGTAATTGAGAGAACACTCATTCCACCAGAAGGATCGACATCTTAGAAGACAGGATAAAGACAGATCACTAGGATTTAACATCTCGAAAATAACAAGTTTTGTCAAAACTAGGTTGGTCAAAAGAATCTGAAAACTTGGACATTTTAAGTGACTGACTAGGCACAAGTACAACAGAAAAAGAGTGTAGCAGAGAGAACACCAAAGACCCAGAAGCCAAAATGTGTTACAATCTCAACAGCAGTGGGAGTAGAATAATAATGGCTATTTTAGACCCAAACACAGTCATTGGTAATTTGACAAAACACCCAAGACGTAGGAAACCATCTAAAAACTCATCAGGTCCAAAAGGCGTTAGAGACACAGAAAGCCGGGGGCGGAGGAAGGGGAGGGTAGAGAAGGCAAGCAGCAGCTGCCCCGCTGGATTTTCCCAGATCTGTTTCCAGGACAGACCCTGGAAGAACTGGGTCTTCGCTAAACGGCAGGACACACCAGGTGACAGTCCCAAATGTCTGGTAAAAAGCCAGCAAACCTCCCTTCCTGCTGCACATTAACGGCAGCCAAACAGGAGAAGTCCTCTGGCTCCCGTCTCTGTTCAGAAGACCTACAAATACTCCAATGTCCCTGAAAGACCTGAAGGCCAAGGTCACAGGGTCAGAGCCCATGATAAAGACAGCACTGACTTCTGATACTGACTGGTTGTTTTTGACGGGGCCGAGAACAGCAGTTTTTAGATCACTTGTAAAAATGTCTGGGATGAATAGGCCTTTTCACTGCCGCCTTCTCTCAAACCTCTTTTGTAGAGAGATGTAGGTAGCAACAAAGGGGAGATTTATTGCCATGAGCCCATTCGGCAGCTGTTTTCTTGTTGCTCCTTGTTTAACTTCTCTCGAGAGAGCAGAGTTATCTACCCAGCTAAGCAGGTGTTTAAGGCAGGTGATTTTGTTTCCATTAATTTTCTTAAGTAATAGTAAACCAGACCAGAGAGTCCACTCATGAACTCCTGGGGGTGGGGGACCTTAACCCCGTGCCTGCTAGACCGCAGGGCGTCTGCTGCAGCGGGAAGCTTAGGTTCTGCTCCCCGGGGGTGGTAAGCAGAACTTAAGAGTCCCAGCCCATCCCTGCCCCGCGACATCTGGAGTTTGTCTTAGTTAACAGGTGTTAGTTGTAAAGTGATGTTGGAGGCTTTACAGGAAAAACCAGATTAAGAAATGCATTCCTCTTCATTTCAAAGCCCAGATAAACCATTCCATTAATGACTATATTCACAGCTTCATGCTCTAAGCTCCCGTGAGGGAGAGGTTAACATAAAACATGGGAAGAGTTTTTAATTTTAAAGCTTAAGACCTCCTACACCTATCAATTTGAACTCGAACTCTAAGGGAACTTTCCGATTTTCTCCCTGATCACCTTCACGAGAGGGCACTCCACATGGTCACTGTGCCATCAGCTCCCACAGGGAACTTTCTACTCCTCCCATCTCTGCTCAGTTGCAGACAGCCACTATTCACCGGTGGGCTGAGGAGAGCAACAATCCTTCCATATATTGGACAAAATCCTGAAGCCTTTTATGCTTCAGCCCCTTGATTACCTTCAATTCTCTCCCACTGCAGAGCCACTGTCGTAAGGAGCGAACATTCGGTGACACATCTCTTTCTCTTTATCTGTGTAGTCCCTGTAGGAGCTGGGGACAGAAATACACACCAGTTAGAGAACGCCTGTCTTTGCAGGAGGTGACATCTGGTGGCTGGAATACCGCACTCAGAGCCAGAAATACTGAAAATTCAGCAGGTCTTGAAGGGAATCAGGAGGGGATGGAAGGCATGCTGGGGAGGTGGTGGGGGGGGCCAGGAGGCTCCCCTCAGAGGGGATGGTCATAGCAAACCTCTAACTCAGAGGCTGTTCAAGAGGCCCTTGGACAAAAAGCCCACAATCCGAGAAGACTGCAACCTCAAAGGCTGGGAGCCACTGTCAGGGCTGTCGGGCTGAGTGTCTTGCCAATTGGCCTCATACTCCGTGGCCTCGAACTTATCTTGAGATTTCTTTGCTAAAGGATGGTCAGATTCCAAAATTTCTACATCTAACTTTTAAGTATCCTCACAGGGTACTTTATTATTTTTGGTACCCTAGGTGGGACTGACAGGATACTTTTAAAAAAGTAGAAAAGGGGAATGCCTGGCTGCCTCAGTTGGTAGAGCATGCAGCTCTGATTGTGGGGTTGTAAGTTCGAGCCCCACACTGGTGTGGAGATTACTTAAAAATAAGATGTTTTTAAAAATAAAAAAAAAGTTTCAGTTAAAAGAAAAAAAACACAAAAGAAATTGCTGGACAGTCCTAAAAGGCCTGAAATATAACAAATGGATCCAAATATAAGAGGTACACACACCTGTGACTTTTTAACTTTAACTAGATTAAACTTTAACTAGATTGCTTTAACTAGCAATCTAGAGTATGTTTAATGTCAACAGGTGCAATACAGAAGGACAACAAAACACCTAAAAAGACAGTGGCTAGATTATGAGGTGTCGAGATTACAACTATTTATGTGCCAATATAATCACTGTAGAAAACTTTGAAAATGACGTCTATGATCACAAAATGTTCTATTACTGACACACTGGTACAGACACTACTTGCATAACAAGAAAGTCACCCTGTGGGTAGGAGGCAGACCTGAAAGACCCACTGCAGAGCAAACAGGATTGGTAAGACACCTTTCTGCCGTCTGTTAAGAACCGTGGTTTTCAGTTGATAGCAAGTAGGGAGGAGTAGCGGAAGAATGAGGCCCTTTTAAAAAATTACACTGGCCCACCTGTTTTAGAGTGCTTACTTTGGCGGCAGGAAGTGGGGAACAGGGAGATGGGAAATGATCCAGACTTGTAGTCTAGAGGATTGTTCCACTGCCACACCGCAACCCCCTCAAAACCTGTTGGTTTAGCACCTCATAAAGCCAGCTCTAGGGGGCGCTGTCTCCTAACACATGCTGGGCAACACTCCCAAACAGTCCTTTACCCAGGTGGAGAGACCAGAACCCCAGGCATGGCACAGGCCTCTTTCTTTGGTTTGTACTCCTGAAAACAGGTCTCACCTGGCCAGTTTCTTCAGCTCATTATTGATGTCATGATTGAAGGGCTGTTCCTTCTGGGCTCGGACTAGAAAATCTCGGGCCTTCTGATACTCAGTCATGAGAAGACAGGCCTGTCAAAGCATAGAGTTTTACCAACATACT
The DNA here is from genome assembly GCA_028534135.1 of Potos flavus. Taxonomy (NCBI): domain Eukaryota; kingdom Metazoa; phylum Chordata; class Mammalia; order Carnivora; family Procyonidae; genus Potos; species Potos flavus. The sequence continues at coordinate 7,534,290 of CM052890.1, read as the reverse complement.
TGGTTAAGAAAGACAGCATTTTTCCAGTGCCCAAGTTGAACACCACTGCTATCTTTTCTTGGGCATTTGTTCTCAAGTCCCTGGCCTCCAACACACCTGTCCACACCGGAAGAGGGCCTTAGCGTTCTTCTGGTCGATGACCAGAGCTTGTTCTCCATAGCGAAAGGCCGTGGTAGGTCGCTCCAGCTTCAGGTACGTAAAGGACAGGTTAAGGAGAACAAGAAGTTTGGCTGCGTCCACCGGGTGCCGCTCTTCAGGGCGTGCTGATCGTCGGTGGAGAAGCAACAAGGCCTGTGGAGAGGGAAGACGGGCAGTCAAGAGGAAGCTCGTCATCTTACTATTGAAAGCCCGAAGAATCCAGAAAAACAGTATTAGAGGTAAGAAAAAAAGATGAGCTCAACAAGTTGAAGCACACAATTATCAATATATGAGAGTTGTAGGTCTATATTCCAGCAATAAACAGCCCCAAAATGAAGAAAACCACTGCATTTACAACAGCATGAAAAGAAGTCACGATAAATTTAAAGTGTAAGAATTGTATATTGAAAGCTACAAAGTACTGTTGAAGAAATTAAAGATGATAAAATAAATGGAAACACATCCCATGTTTATGGATCAAAGGACTTAATATAGTTAAGGCAATATTTCCCAACTGATCTACAGATGCAAAGCAACCACTACCAAAATTTCAACAGCCTTTTTTTGCAGAAATGGTCAGGCTGACCTGAAAATTCACATGCAAATTCAAGGGATTGCAAGTAGCCAAAACAATATTTGAAAAGAGAAAATGGAAGACTCACACTTTCAAAGCTTATGACAAAGCTACAGTAGCAAAGTCAGTATGGTAATAGCATAAGGACACACGCAGAACAATAGAACTGACAATGCAGATTGAGAGTCCAGAAACAAAGCTGTACTTCTGTAGTCAACTGATTTTTAACAAAGTGACCAACCCCACTCAACAAGGAAAGAACAGTCTTGTCTTTTTTTTTTTCTTTTAAGATTTTATTTATTTGACACAGAGAGAGTGATCACAAGTAGGCAGAGAGGCAGGCAGAGAGAGAGGGGGAAGAAGGCTCCCTGCTGAGCAGAGAGCCCGATGCGGGTCTTGATCCCAGGACCCTGAGATCATGACTTGAGCCAAAGGCAGAGGCTTTAACCTGCTGAGCCACCCAGGCGCCCCAAGAGTAGTCTTTTCAAAAAAAGGTGCTGGGGGTGGCACCTGAGCGGCTCAGTCATTAATCATCTGCCTCCAGCCCCACATCGGGCTCCCTGCTCAGTGGGAAGCCTGCTTCTCGCTTTCCCACTCCCCCCCCTTGTGTTCCCTCTGTTGCTGTGTCTCTCTGACAAATAAATAAATAAAATCTTAAAAAAAAAAAGAGAGAGAGAAAAAGGTGTGGGGACAACTGGATGTCAACACTCAAAAGAGTGAGGTTGGATTCCCACTTCAAGCTACATACAAAAGTTAGCAAAATGGATCATAGACCTAAAAGTAGGAACTAAACTGTAAGACTCTTAAAAGAAAACATTAGGTATAAATCTTCATGACTTTAGATAAGACAGCGGTTTCTTAGATATTACGTGAAAAGCACAAGTCACCAGAAGAATAGATAAACTGGACTTCGAAAGTAAAAAGTTCTGTGTTTCAAAGGACACTATCAAGAAAATAAAGAAAATGAATGAGGAAAAATCACCATAGCCATTGCTTACTGGTTTAAGCTGATAACATAATTAACGGCTTACTGCTGTTATTATCTGTACCTACAGGTAATTCTGTATTTTTTTAATAAAAAGATATTCATACATTGCTGAAAAGAAAAAGATCGTGAAGACACAACTCAAAGAATGGGAGGAAATATTTCTAAATCCTATTTAAAAAAAACAAACCCCTAGCATTCAGACAATATAAAGAACTTTTATAAGAATAAAAAAACAGAAAAAAAAAGAATAAAAAAACAGAAAATTCAATTAAAAATGGGCAAAGAATACGAATTGACGTTTCTCCAAAGAAGACCTACAAATAGCCAATCAACACATGAGTTTTCGGGAAATGCGAATCAAACTTAACAAGATACCACTTCACACCCACTAGGATGGCTATAATTTGAAAGATGGAAAATAAGTGTTGGTGAGGATGTGGAGTAACTGGGACCCTCATATTGGTGGTGGGAATGTGAAATGTTGCAGCCAACTTGGGAAAACAGGTTGGCAGTATTTCAAAAAGTTAAACGTGGGAGTTACCACATGACCCAGCACTTGCACGCCTAGGTACAAACCCAAGAAAAATGAAAACCTGGGTTTACGCAAGAACTTGCACACCAATGTAAAAAGCAACACTATTCACAATAGCCAAAAAGAGGAAACAACCCAAATGTCCACCAACGGATGAACAAAACACGGTAAGATCCACACAATATAGTGCTCAGCCTTAAAATGAACGACGTTTGGTAGATGCTACAGCACGGCTGACACTTGAAAACATCAGGCTAAGTGAAAGAAGCCAATCACAAAAGGACAAATACTGCAGGATTCCACTTAGAGGAGCACCCATGGTAGATGGACAAATTCCTAGAGGCATGAAATAGAACAAAGATTGCTAGGGCTGGAGGAATGTGGAGAATAGGATGGCTAAACAATGTCTGGGATGAGGAAAACGTTCCAGAAATGGGCAGTAGTGATGGTTACAGAACACTGAATGCACTTAATGCCACTGGGTTATGTACCTGAAAATAATTAAAATGACAAATTTTCGGGTATGCACATTTTTACCAAAGTTAAAAGACAAAAATTTTTAAGACAGAATTGAGTACGAATACACACTACAACATGGATGAACCTTGAGAATATTTTGCCAACTGAAAGAAGCCAGGCACAAAGCATCACACATTTGATGATTCTATTTACATAAAATGTCCAGGAATACGCAAATCCACAGAAACAGAAAGTAAAACAGGGGCTATCGGGGTGTGTTGGGGGAATGGAATGTAACTGCCAACGAGTACAGGGGTTTTTTTTTGAGGTGATGAAATGATCTGGAATTAGACAGTGTTGATAGATGCACAACCTTATGAATACACGAAAAACCACTCACCTGTACATTTTAAAAGTGTGATTTTAGAAAAGCGTAACCCAACAAGAACGAAGAATGAGAGGATCGGTAAGAAAACCAACACATCAGAACGGATGGCAGGGTCATGACCAGAGAATGGAGGGCCACATACCAAGGGCTGGCCTCCAGCTCAGGGCCGAGGGAACGGACAGAACCAGGAGTCTGAGCTGGCGAACAAGTGGGGCTGAGTAAGACAGGACAAAAAGATGGACATTGAGAGTAAAAAAAAAGGAAAGCAGAAGCTCAATCCAGACGGCCTAACAATTAACAAAGAGTCCCCAAAACGAAAAGATAGAAACAAGGGCAAGTTACCATAGAAACAGCTCAAAAAAGTTTCCCAGAAGACAAGTTTTCTGAATGAAATGACACACCCAGGGCTCAATACAACAAATTTTCAAACACACACACCACCCGCTGTAAAATTTAATAACACCAAAGGAAAAAAGATCCTTAAATCTTTACAGAGAAAAAAAGAGAAAAGGTCACATAGAAAGGCAGGGGAACCTAAATGATACCAGACTTCTTGATAGCAACTGTAAAAGCTAAAATCAAACAATATTCTTTAAAATCTGAGGGATAGTAACTGCATGCTGGAATTCTATGCTCAGTTACGCCAACTGCTAAGTGTGTGGTAAGTACAAGAATATTTTTAGAAATGCAAGGATATACTTACTCTATTAACACAAGGGGTAAGTGGAAAGAAGCAACAGGAAGTCCACAAAGAGAATCACACAGGGCAGCCCAGGACAAGACCTCCGAACCAGAATGCCGGAGAGCAGAGGGAAAACACTAGTGAGAACTAGGGATCCACTTTTCAGAACGAGAAGTAAAAGAAGTTAAAAACAGCAACTAAAGCGTGTCGACTATCAACTCACGACGCCAGAAAAAGCCACAAACAGACTTAAAGAGGGCCTGGGAAATAGAACTAATAATGGAAGGACTGAACTGGTCTTTCCTCATTGGAAAGTTTTTTCCCCCCGTTGAGCAGGCTCTGTCTCAAGAAACCTTACAACATTAATAGTATCTGTGATTCAAGCCAACCGTGAACCCAAGGCCTGTACTCTTCATGTTTAGGGCTTTGATTCTGTCAGCATTCTGAAGGACAACACACTCACGCACTTTCCTGTCTCTTAAGCATATGCAGAGAAACCAAATGTGGCAGATACCATGGGCCGCCTACCCCAAATCCCATCTCCCTCCTCCTTGAGCAGACCTCGAGTTCATTCACAGCACTGGTATACAAATTAAACTACATTTCCCAGCTTCCTATATAGTTACTGGGGTCCGCTGAATATGGGTCTGGCCAATGATACAGAAAAGGAAATCACTGGGTGAGGGGGTACTTCTGGAAAGCTCTTAACATAAATACACCAGACTCCTCTCCCCTCCCTCCTGCCTGGGTGACCACGTGATGCCACAGGTTGAAAGACCACCTTGGGGTAAAAATAGGGCACGTGTAAGGGTAGTGGAACAGAAAGAAGAAACCTGGATCCTTTATGGCTTCATGGAGCTGACCTACCAGCTTTGGACTGCCTCCCTTCTCATTTGAAAAAATTTAAATTATGGTTTCTTTTCATTAAATAAATTAATTTTAGACAAAACGAGCTTGAGGGCAGGGGAGGGGCTGAGGGAGAGACTCTTAAGCAGGCTCTACACCCCATGCACCGCCTGATGCAGGGCTCGATCTCACGATCCTGGGATCATGACCTGAGCCGAAATCAACAGTGGGATGCTTAACCGACTGAGCCACGCAGGGGCCCCTAACTCTGGGTTAAAGTACAGTTTTTCAAGATTCTGTTGCTTGCAGCTGAATGCAAATCCTGAATGAGTTAGGCTCACTGCACAAATGACACAAAGTCAGAACGCTCCTAGACTCTAAACTCTGTCCTGTTTGCCTCTAAAATCTACGGCAGAACTTGGCATACGGAAAATGCTCAGGTTTGGCGAATGAGTTACAAAGCAAACAGTGAATTCCTGTCAGCATAACCCACACAAGGAGCCAAACCACAATCAGAAGCCTGGTGAGAATGGAGTCACCTCAGAGCTAGAAAAATCTCCATGGTCAGAGCGACAGGAAATGAAAATGGCAAATGGGACGGAAAATCAGTTGGTGGAGGACCTGATCCTCGAAGAAGAACTTTTAAAGACTTTTTACTGAAATAACACACACACACACACACACACACACACACAGGTAATTACAAAAACAAGTGAAAAGTTCAACAAACTTTCACAATCCGAACACACCCATGTAACCACATCCAGATACGAACACAGGACACAAATGCAAATCCCATGTCCCCTCTTCTGGTCATTATCCCCGGCAGGAAGATTTTTTAATGAGATTTTTCTTAAGGACTGCATGTGAAGAATAGGGACAAACAACAACTTCAAAAAAAAAAAAAAAAGAACGTTTTCAGGGTCTAAATTTATTCTTCTAAAGCATCCTTACCCGCTTATATCTCACTTTGGCATCGTAGAAACGATTCTGGCGGAAAAGGTAGTTGCCAAATTCCCGTTCAGTAGCTGCCACCTTTAGGACCTTCTGAAGTGGAAACTGATCTTGTTGCTCCTGAGGACCAAAGACAAGGACACTGAGCAAGGAAACTGAAAACCCACGATACCACGACGCGAGTGCTATTGCAGATGTTAGTTTTCCTCCTTCAGATCACGCACTTTTGTTCAGTGCTGTATGTAAGCCAAGTCGTGGGCTTGGTGCCCCTGCAGACGTCATCTCTGTGGCTCCCAGCAAAAGCTAAGGGTATTTATTACTACTCCCATTTTATACGATAGAGCCAAAAAAGTGGTCTACTCCTTTAGTCCTCCCAGAGATGCTCCCTCAAAAAACACGGTCTCGTGGAATTAGAAACTGATGGAGCTCGCCAAGCATGGAAAGCAGGTCTCACAACAACCATTTATCCAATGAACATTTAACAGGCCTTCGCCTACCCGGGGCCCCGCTAGTGTTCCTGGCCACAGTGCTGTACCCTGGCTACATGTCAATCACCCACAGAGCCTCTTTTCAAACACAACGTCCTGGCCTTGTCCCTGCCTGAAGATTCCCAATCAGTACATCCCAGGGGGGCCTCAGGCATTTGCAAGAACCTCGGTTTTGTGGAAAAATGAGAAAAAGGTAAGGGCCCTCACTTGAGGCCCTTAACTGGGGAGACGTCATATCCAGATGTAAAGCTAGGTAGACATCTGAGGCCACATATACTGAGAGCGTGTATGGCTGCCAAAGAGATTACAAGCCCTAGTTCTGTGTAATGGGTTAAGTGAAAGGCTACAAAGAAAAGGCAACAATTAAGTTATGAGAGAAGAGGCCGCGTGCCCCTTTGCCTAGGACTTTCCCAGTCTATACCCGATGTCCTGGTAGCTCATCCAGTTAATAATCTCTTTTGCTCTCAAGTATTTTTAGGTTGGACAATAAAACATGTTCGCCCCAGTCGACCACTACCAATGCTTGCTAGAAACCAAACTTACCATTGAGAAGCAAATGGTCACGATCTTGCAAGGAGAACTACGCAAAGGGTGACTAAAGGATCACCTCAGACTGCCAATCCAACAAACCTAAGGGTGGGCCTCGGCCTAAAACCTCTGCCCATACACAAGAACCATTGCTAAGACGGACATGTGCCAGGAAGTACGGGAACCCCTCCACCGCCGCTGCCACCACCACATGGGAGCCTCGGGGCGGAACTTGGGGCAGAGGATCACCACCAGAGAAGGGTAATTACTAAAAACACAAACCCATTCTCTCTATAAAGTATGGCCATCTACGCTCCAGAACTTACAGCTGAAAGGGCACAAAACTTGTCTGACTCAGCAGAGTCCAAGAAGTCAAGCAGCTCAATCTCAAACAGGACAGTGGTGTTTGGGGGGATCAAGGGAGGGCAGCCCAGCGTTCCATAGGCATAGGTTGGTTTGAACAGAAACCTGGCCAGCTCTCCTCTCCGCATGCTCAGAAGGCCCAACTCCATGCCCCAGAGTGTAATATCTGAAAGAAGAGACAAAGAATTTGAAGTTTGTCCAGCATCCTGATCCAATGTTATCAATTTCTTCCCCCTTGAGATCCAAATCTTCCCACATCATACGCTAAGACTTCTGCACTATGGTCCCAATCACTTTCAGTTTGTTTCCCACTACCACCACCATTCCCAAACTCCAACTTCGTGGGCTCTGCAGCAGTCTGGCCTCTCTACCACTGTTCTCGCAGTTCCTTCTTCCTACAAGGAAGTTCTTGCTTCCTCACCCCAGGCCCAGCTTCCATCCTGATTGAAATCTTACTCAAACTTCAAGGCTCACTTTAAATGCCCCCTCCTCCGTAAAGCCTTTCCTGATCTTCCCAGCTGGAATCAATTGTGCCTTCATTAAGCACTCCCACAACACTACTTAAACCTTCCAGGACTTCTGTGAATGTTTGCAATCTCCTCCACACTAGCCGAGATGTTCTAATCATCCGAGTACATGTTCTCTTTTCCCCATGCGTTATGGATACGAAGCCCCCAAAAACGTTGTTAACAAATAAACATGACCTATAATTCTCAGAATGCAAAGGTAATCTTGCCATGTAAACCATCTCCTGAAAACCTAGACCTCAACGGGAAATGTGTAGGAGAACAGGGCTGGTTTAGCAAAACCCGGCCTCAGAAAGACCAACACAAAGACTGCGTGCTCTGAGGAGTTTCCCCAAAAGAATCCCTGCTTTTCCAGCTGCTCATCTCAACTTACCCTCTCCAAGTTTCATCAGCCGAGGAGTTTTCCTAGAGCAATTAGAATCAAAAGGCTTGTCCATATGCTCCAGATATCCAGAATATTTCACTAGAACAGAAAAAACGATACAAGGAAAACCAAGAATGTGCACATCTCCATATCAACTCACTGTTATCAAAAAAACAACGGAATTCGATGCGTTCAAACCGTGTCTGGCCCTGAAAAGAAAAATCTTTGCTCAACTTTCACACGCCTGCCCTTTGGCTATTTCAAGAGCTTGGCTGGCGAGCCTCAACGTCCCTTGTTCATAGTGGCCTCACGCAAAGGTGGAGATGTGTTCCCTCGATTTCCCTTAAGAACGCGAATTTTAACAAACAAGTGAGTTCTACCTTTTTTTTTTTTTTTTAAACATAACCTTCCCTCCCCACGTCCCAAGGTAAGGTTCAGAACACGCTTATGGACTGATACTTTCGCATCGCCCGCTGGGAGGCAGATGGTACCTAGCACGGAAGCATCTGGGGTCACCAGCTCTCCGGCACCCTCTCGGATGATGTCCTTCAGCACGCCCCGGTCCCCGGAAATGTCCAGCATCCTCCGACTTAACCTCTGGTACGGAGACTTGTGGGGAGAGACATGAAACCTCAGAGCCCCCAAGTGGCACCCCGACCCTGGCAGCCCACGTCCGTGACTCCGCAGCACGAAGTCCCTCACCTGGCCGGATGCGTGGTCCCCTTGCAGGACTCTAGGGTTCCGCGCGCTCCCCCCCATCGTCACGTGGCCTAGCCGGCGGCGCGAGCCCTCAGCCCCCTCGCGCTCCCCCTGGTGGTGGTCCAGCCACCCCTTTATACCGGGCTGTCGGCTCAGGGGCCGCGAGGAGCTGCTGACCGCTTCGCGCCAACGGCCACCAACGGCCCTGGGGCCTAGGGAGGTGCACCTGCGAACGTGGCGGGGACTCAGCGTGCGTGATGGGGCACGTGACCGGACGCACGAAGGGACGCTGCGTGATAGGGCACGTGATGGGGAAGAGCAGAGCCTGATGGGGCACGTGGTGGGAAGGCGGGGAGCGTGATGGAACTTGTGAAAGGGTCACGCGGGGCATGATGGGGCACGGCATGGGGACCTCGTGTGTGAGATGGAGCACGCGGCGGGGCCGTACTGAGCCGATAGGGCACACGAAGGGGACTTCTAAGCGGGGGCTGTGGCCGGCACGTAGCGGGGAAGCGCAGAGGTTGACGGGGCACGTGACTAGGACGCACCGAACGTGGGGGGGCGCGGAGCATGATGGGAGACGCTGCGGCGACGCACGGAGCGTGATGGGCCTTGTGGCGCGGCGTGCTGGCGTGCTTGGCGGGAAAGGCGTGGGTCCTGAGGAGGTAGGTGGAGGGGACGGCCTGAGGCGCGGTGGGGAACGTGAAGTGTTCGCCTGTGGCAAGATGGGGCTCATGGGGGGGAATGTGGGGAACGAGAGGGGGCTCGTGGCTGGGAGGTGCAAAGTGATAAGGCGCGTGACAGGGGCGGGAGAGCGTGAAGAGGCGCGCCACAGGGAAAGCTGTGCGAGGGGGAGCCCCTGGCCGGAACCTGTGGGATGGCGCGAGACATGGGCCACCTGGGTCGTTCCGGGGGGCACTGGGGTCTTTTAGGGCCCCTGGAGGGAGCAGGCTGGGAGGACAAGGTTCCAGAAACGGTCTGCTGCCGGAAGCCGTCAGGCCCCACAGGAGTGGGTTTTCTCCACCTTTTCCATTTTTCTTGTTCTCCTCTTTGTACCAGACACATTCAGGTGTAGAGAGGGCTTTAAAGTCCAAATACCAGGGGCACCTGGGTGGCTCAGTCATTGTTAAGCGTCTGCCTTCGGCTCAGGTCATGATCCTGGGGATCATGCCCCGCATCCGGCTCCCTGCTCGCTGGGAAGCCTGCTTCTCCCTCTCCCCCTGCTTGTGTTCCCTCTCTCGCTGTGTCTCTCACTATCAAATAAATGAATGCAGTCTTAAAAATATATATATAAAGTCGAAATGCCCAGTTCATGAGAAAACAAGGCGACATTCCTCTCATTTCCCATCATTAAGTCCACAAAATCCGGACTTGTTCCCTGTGTATTACAGGATTACAGGGTTCTTGTCTCACAGAGTGGAAGAATGAATTTCATGGATACAAAAGGGTTGAAGTGAAGTGAAAGTGTATTCTTATTTATTTATTTTTTAAAGATTCTATTTATTTGACAGAGACACAGCAAGAGAGGGAACACAAGCAGGGGGAGTGGGAGAGGGAGAAGCAGGCTTCCCGCGGAGCAGGAAGCCGGATGTGGGGCTCGATCCCAGCACCACGGGATCATGACCCTTAAGACACTTAAGGACTGAGCCACCCAGGCACCCCTGAAGTGAAAGTTTATTAAGTGAAGGTGAGAGAAAGAAAGAAGAAGCCTTCTAGAGTGAGAGGGGTCCCAAATGGGTTGCCACTGACGGCTTTTAGTGGCAGTCTAAGCCTGGGAAGCTTGTGGCCTTGAGTTTCTTGTGCTGTCTTGGTTTGAGCATGGACTCTTGATAACATCCTTAATGACTTAGTTGTTTGAGGTTTGGTCATTTTCTATGATTACACTGTAGCTGCCAAAGAAAAATACTCCCTAACATCCAGGGCCAGGTGGTCTGTTTCCTTATGTCTTGTTCACTCTGGCTCGGTGATTCTGCCTGCCAGGAATAGTTTCAGAGCCCAGCCAGGGGCCCCCTATGTCTCCCTGCCTACCTTAACCCTTTCCTTATGGGGGTGCAAAGCAAGGATGGCCCTGATCCTGCCCCCTCCAGCTTGTTCCTTAGGGTCCTTCTTCACTTGCCTACTCCAGGACTGAGAGGTTGCCTCTCTCTCCTGCACCAATCTTGCCTTGACTACTAGGTTGTTTCTTCAGCTTAGATGTGGCCTAAAATGTCCCACCTTAAATAAGCCCCCTTTATCCTACGTGTCAAAGGCGGCCCTGTTTCCTGCTCTTCACAGAAAAACTTTTCACAAGAGTTGCTTTGAAGACTTTCTCAACCATTTTATATCCATTATTCATTTTCTTTTTAACTCACTTCAGTACCACTTGTCCTTGCTCCGTGTCATCACCAACACTGCACTGAATGCCATAATCGGTAAGATGCCTCTTTATCCTCAGATTACTGGACTCTTGTCAGCGTTTGATGAAGCTGATCTCTCCTTGAATGCTTTTTTCTTTTCTGTATTAGTTTCCTATCATCGTCATAATCGATTACCAGAAAACTAGCTGTTTAGAGTGACAGGTATCTCTGATCTTACCTATTTATCACCAGTTCTATAGGTTAGAAATCTGACACCAGTCTCACTGGACTAAAATCCAGACCCCAGCCTTAATAGGGGCTCTGGGGAAGAACTTGAAGCCAGCCCATTCATGTTAATAAATCCAGATCTGGAGCGCTATACCTGAGGTCCCCACATCCCTGACGGTTATCAGCTAGGGGCCACATTTAGCTCTTAGAGGCCCACTCTCCCGCCCTTGCCCCTGGGCTCCCTACAGGTCAGTTAGCAACAGCATGCTGACTTCTCATGCTTTGAATCCTTTCAACTCCTCTTCTGCATGTCTTCCTGACTCTTGCCCAGGAAAGTTCTCTACTGTTTTTTTTTTTTAATTTTTTTAATTTAAAAAAGATTTTTTAGAGAAAGAGGGGGAGGGGCAGAGGGAGAGTGAGAATCCTCCAGCAACTCCCCACTGAGCATGGAGCCCGATGCAGGGCTCAATCTCAGGACCCTGAGACTATGACCTGAGCTGAAATCAGGAATTGGACACTTAACCAACTGTGCCATCCAGTTCCCTGCTAGTGAGGGATCCCAAAAGTGTCTTACTGTTAAGGGGTCATATGGATCTGCTTTCTGGTGACTGTACACTCCTGATTTTCCTCCTACCTTACCAGCTGTATTTTTTCAATCATGCTCTTCTTCCTGATCTCTCTACACAGTAGCTACCTCAGGGCTCTGTTCTTGGATGTTTGCCCTTCTCTGTTCTTAATCCCAGAGAGATCCTAGCCATTTCCTCAAGTTTAAGTATGTGATGTACTTAAACAGATGGTATATACCTGGCCAGCCTAGAGCCTCCCCTGAGTGCCAGAGCACGGGGCTCCTATGCCCAATTGCCTTTTTCAGTGGTTCTTAAAGTGTAGTTCCCAGACCAGCACCAGTGTTGTCGGGAAACTTGTTAAAAATGCAAATTCTTGAGCCCACTTCTGTGCTCCTGAATCAGAAACTCAGGCCAGAGGTCAGAAGTTTGTGTTTTCACAAGTACTCCAGGTGATTCTGTTTGCCGAAGTCTGCAGACCACTGCTACTCAGTTGTTCCACCTGGATGTCCTCAGGTGTCTGACTCTAGATTTTCCCACCTACTGTTACACCTTGATCTTTTCTGTATCAGGCTTCACTATCTATGGACCCAGGTGCTAAAGCTACACAGTGGCCAGGGTGGTCTTTTAAAAATACAAGTCAGATGATATTTCCTTGCCTTAAAGTCTTCCAATAGCTCCCACTGCCCTTGAAATTTATAATTATTATTATTTTAATTTAAGTAGGCTTCATGCTGGGCCCCAACACAGGGCTCAAATTCATGACCCTGAGATCAAGACCTGAGCTGAGTTGGAGAGTCAGGTGCTTAACCGACTGAGCCGCCGAGGTGCCCTTGCCTTTGAAATTAAATCTAAACCTTTGCCCTCCTCTACAGGGCCCTCTCTGGCCACCCCTCTGACCTCCTCTCCTGGCGTTCCCTCTCACTACACTTCAGCTACTCAGGTCTCTCTAGGGTAGCTCATACATACTGAACTCTTTCTAGTTTCAGAGGCTTTACATTTGCTGCCCATTGGCTGGTCTGCCCTCCTGTAGTCTTCTCAGTAGCTGGCATCTTTGTATCCTTCAGGCCTCAGCTCAACCATCCATCCTCAAAGACACTGCCCTGCCCCTTTCGAATGTGTCTCTCAACCCATTACCTCCTGCCGTTTTTGTTCACTGCACCATTTATTTCCTGCCTAGCATTTAATACTATGATGTTGTTTTATTTATGATCCTATCCCACTCTTACTACTGTTATATTACAAATTCTGAAAGGACAGAAACCTCATTGGTCTTGTTCTTTGACGTCTCCCTAATGCTCAGCTTGGTGCTTGGTACATAATAGGTGCTTAATAAATATTTGTTCAATTAATAAATCAGCCTTCTACCTGCCTGTGCCAGACCTTGGTCTTGCTTGTCATGGAGCAGAGACTGCCCCCACTGGCAGACAGAAATGCTTAGGCCTATTGGGGTTGTGTCCTGCAGGTCTAGAGCTCTCCTTCCTTCCTCCCTTCCTTTTTATTCATCTAAACATTTTTTTTTTAGATTATATATTTTATTCATTTGAGAGAGTGAGCATGAGTTGGGGGAGGGGCACATGTAGAGGAAGAAGTAGGCCCCCACCCCTGGGTGTGACATGGGGCTCAATCCCAAGACCCTGGGATCATGACCTGAGCTGAAGACAGATGCTTAAACAACTGAGCCACCCATGTGCTCCTCTTTCTTTCCTTTTTTTTTTTTTTTTTTTAAAGATTGATTTATTGAGATGTCTGGGTGGCTTAGTCGGTTAAGTGTCTTTCTTCAGCTCAGGTCATGGGTCCAGAGATTGAGTCCTGCATTGGGCTCCTTGTTCAGCGAGGAGCCTGCTTCTCCCTCTGCCTGCCATTCCCCTTGCTTGTGCGCGCGCTCTAACAAATAAAACCTTTAAAAAAATAAAAATAAAAACAAGATTGACTTATTTTTAGAGAGAGTGCATGCGAGTGTGGGGAGGGGCAGAAGGAGAGAATCCCCAAGCAGACTCCCTGCTGAATGTGAGCCCGACACAGGGCTTGATCCCAGGACCTATGAGATAATGATCTGACCCCAAACTAAGAGAGGCTTAACCAAATGAGCCACCTAGGCACCCTTAGGGCTCTTGTTTCTTTTCTTTTTTTGTTTTTCCTTAAGATATTTATTTATTTGTCAGAGAGAGAGAGAGAGAAGAGACAGAATATACAGGCAGGGGGAGCAGCAGGCAGAGGGATAAGCAGGCTCCCTGCTCATCAGGGAGCCCTATGTGGGACTCGATCCCAGGACCCTGGGATCATGATCTTAGCCAAAGGCAGGGGCTTTAATCGAGTGAACCACCCAGGCATCCCAGAGCTCTTGTTTTTTAACACTCCGAGAGACCACTCCCACTTTTTTTTCCAATCAAGAATTTTTACCACACTCCCATGATTTGCATAGTATGTTAAGACTCTAACATTTATTTTTTTTATTTTTTTAAGATTCTAACATTTATTGACTGTATAAATACATGTCATCAAATTTCTAAATTTTTGAAAGACTTTATACAAAAAGTTCGTAATTCAATAATATTGAGTAAAGGAAGTGAGACACAAAAGAGCACGTACTGGGTAATTCTGTTTATTTGAAATTCAAAACTAGGGTATGCTAATCTACGATGATAAGAATAAGGTTAGTAGCTATCCTTGTTAGGGGGTTCTGACTGGGAAGCACATAGAGTGCCTTCTGGGTGCTGGAAACATGTTGATGTCGAGAGTGAGTATGCACGTGTAATATGTACATCAAACATGTAGTTAAGACTTGTGCCCTTTATAGAACTCCTATCTCAAAAAGTATATAAAAATACCTTCAAAAATAGATTCAGAAAGAATTGTGTCAAAGCATGAGTCCACTCCTGTTTGCGGTCTGTAAGGTGTGGCTGGGGGCCCACTCAGTCTCCCCCCTTCCCCAAACTGTGGCCAAGGTGAGTACCTGCATGTTGGAATTATCAGTGTTGCTAGCCGAAAGGAGGCTGCTTCCCAAGTCTCGTGATGTGGCCCAGGTTCCACCTGATTCTGGGTGACCTTGAGGACGCAGGGGTGTTGCTGGGAAAGAGGAGGAAGAAAGGAGCAGAGACTAAGGGTGGGGCGGAGACTAAGGGTGGAGCAGACGTTCAGCTGCAGTTCCTACAACTCTTAGTGCCTCTGCCCCATCCTGGGGAGAAGACGACGACTAAGCAGATCTGGTGGACATCTCCACGGATTCTGAGAAAGCAGGTAGTTCATTGTGCGGGCTCTCCCTAGGTTTGCTGCGAACTTCTACCTTGGTGCTTCTCTTCTCTCAATGCCAGTAGCTTTCACAGGGTCTCAGGCTCTCCAGAACAGTGTCGTTAAGACAGCAGTCTCTGCTTTAGAATGACCTGGGCGGGGGGTGTTTGTTATAAATGTAGATTTCTGGGGCTCACCGAGAAGGGGTGACTCAGGAATCTCTTTTAACTGTGTTTCCAACAGTTGCTCACCAGTTTGAGAACTTTTCTAGAACGTGGGAAGGACCTTTGCTTGTTTTTGCTGTCCATTTCTGGGTCTATGTAGCTGGAGGGCACATTGTTGGTGTCACTCCGAATGACCTTGCAGACAGCCCTTTTTGTGGAGACCCTATGGCAGTCTAATTTCCAGTGGCACTTGCCAGGAGATGGGGCCCCAGGGGGTGGAGGGAGCAGGCTTGAGAAAGCTGCCCTCTCTTCTAGCCGGGTACTGTGGATGGCGTGGCAGGTGAGCGTGCCCGAGCTGGAGGACCGCCTTCAGTGCCCCATCTGCCTGGAGGTCTTCAAGGAGCCCATGATGCTGCAGTGTGGCCACTCCTACTGCAAGGGCTGCCTGGTGTCCCTGTCCAGCCACCTGGACTCGGAGCTCCGCTGCCCAGTGTGCCGACAGGAGGTGGATAGCAGCAGCTCCCCACCCAACGTCTCCCTGGCACGGGTGATTGAAGCCTTACAGTTCCCTGGGGACCCAGAGCCCAAGGTCTGTGAGCACCACCGGAACCCGCTCAGCCTCTTCTGTGAGAGGGACCAGGAGCTCATCTGTGGCCTCTGTGGCCTGCTGGGCTCCCACCAGCACCACCGTGTCACACCCGTCTCCACAGTCTACGGCCGCATGAAGGTGGGTAGTGAGGCTGCTGGTTGGGGGAGGGGGGGCGGCAGGTGTTGGTGGTACAGGGACACACCGAGTCTAGCTCCTACCTTCTCTGGAACCATTGCCTGGCACAGAAAGGTCCCAGGCCAAGAGGCCAGTTCCCTTCAGCCCTGTCCTGGAGTAGAACTCCTAGAGCATACATCCATCCATCATGTTCTGAGCAGCTGCTCCAATCTCCGCATGCTGGGGACTACTGACCTGCATGATAGTCCCTTGTCAAGTGCTAGCCCCTTCCCTTGCTCGGTTTTTCCTTGTAGATCTCATTCACATTTTGAGTGCTCCCCAGAAGATGCATGAGGGCAAGCACTTTGTTTTGTTTCCTCGGGCATTTTTTTCTTTTTTTTTAAGATTTTATTTATTTATTTGACAGAGACACAGCGAGAGAGGGAACACAAACAGGAGGAGTGGGAGAGGGAGAAGCAGGCTTCCCTCTGAGCAGGGAGTCCGATGCAGGGCTTGATCCCAGAACCCTGGGATCATGACCTGAGCTGAAGGCAGCCGCTTAACCGACTGAGCCACTCAGGCACCCCTCCTTGGGTATTTTCATACCTAGAGCCATGCCTAGCATGTAGTAAAAGCTCAAAACATGTTTGAAGATAGAGTGGATTCCTGTCCTTGTGGACTTTTGCCTCAGATCTAGCAGGTCATCATTTAAGGTAAATGAGGATGATGATACCCTCTTAGATAAATACATTGATTTAAGATTTATGAAGGGGGTGGGGTTATCGTACTTTACAAATGAGGAAATAGGCTCAGAAGGTAAGGTCATACAGCTTGTCAGTGGCAGAGTGAGGACTCAAACTGTGGCCAGTTTTTTTTCCATTGCCAACAGGTCAAAGAAGGGCAGGAAGGATTCTTGGAAGTGAATTGCTAGAAGGCATCTGGCATAGTGTTTGGGAGGGAGGGAGAGTAAAGGTAAGGAATGACAAAATACAGGTGATAGGGGCAGGAAAAAGAAAGAGCATCAAGATCTGAAGGCAGAGTTCCAGGGATTCCTGGCTGAGTGCCCCGGGCAGCGTTTGTTTGCTTCTTCAGTCCTGGAAGACAATTATGAAATATGCACTGGGCCAGCGCAGCCATCCACCAGCCCCTCTTGCCCACAGAGGCTTACTTGGCACCTAACGTGTGCTCAGTGTTGTGCTAGAGCCCGTTGTACAATAGTGGGCAAGAAGTTCGCCCCACCCTGGGAAGCTCACAGCTTGGGAGTCTGGCAGAGAGCAGCATGTGTTGGGTGCTACTGTCAGGGTTAAGGACAGGCAATGGGGAGACTGTCTCGAATGTAGCTCCTGCGTGGTCTCAGGTGGTCAGAGAAGGTTTCCTGGAGGAAGCAGACTGCTAAACCAAGACCTGAACCACAAGGATGACTTGTAGGGAAAAAAGGGGAGGAAAGTATTCCTTGTATAAAGACAGCCCTGCAAAAGATCAGGAGAGAGGGATATTTAAGAAATGATAAGCTCAGGGGAGAGTTAGGTAAGTGGAAGCCAGGTCACGGTAAGGCTTGTGTGACATGTGAAGGGATCTGTAGTTTATTCAGAGGACTGTCCTGGTCGGGGGTGGCACTGGAGGGTTTTAAGCAGACTTGTGATGTGGTCTGAGCACTCTGCCGGAGTGTGGATTGGAGAGAGAGGCTGGGGGTTAAGAGTATGGGAGTAATTACATACGGGTGGTAATTGAAGCCGCAGGAGTGGAGAAGACCAACCAGGAGAGCCTGCAGTGTGATAGGGAAGATATGGGTGATGCCCCCAAGGAACACCAGGGTTTAAGATTCAGGTAAATAAAGCACCCCAGAAGGGACAGAAAGAATCAACAGAGAGAATAGGAACCCTGGCTCAATATGGCTTCCTGGAAATCAGAACAGAGCATTTTAATGAGAACAAGATCACTTGTGTGAAATGCCTGCTGAGGATTGGAAAGAGTCTGTTAGATTTAGCAGTAAGAATTGATTATCTTGGCAAGAGTAGTTTTAGTGGAGTGTGAGAGGAGGAAGCCAGATTGCAGTGCAATGAAATTGAGCCTGTTTTATTAGCCCAGGAAAGAGGGAAACACACAGGAGCTTGCTCATCATTTCTGGCTTGGAGCCTGGGACTGCTTGAGTCCTGGTTTTAGATGTGGGTGTTTGTAATCCCAAGACTCTTCTCTGTGATGCAACAAAATTGTGTTCCTTTATTAGATCCCTTGCCTGCATTCCTGTTTTTCTCCTACTGATTGAGATCTTGAGGTTATTTATTTGTATGATTCTATTTCTTCTCCTGGTGACCCATTTTGTTGGGGAAAGACAAAAAGAACTAATCTCATCTTTCTGTGCCTCAGGAGAATTACCACTGGAATTCCATTCTTGGGTTGCTGTGAGATCTTCTGATGCCTTATTATCTAGAGCAAGACCCTGTGTCCATTTACCCTACACTGGCTTTATTCTTTTTTTTTTTTTAGTTGACAGAGCAGGAGCACATAAGCAGGAGGAGCGGGAGAGGGAGAAGCAGGCTCCCCGCTGAGCAGGGAGCCTGATGCAGGGCTTGATCCCAGGACCCTGGGATCATGACCTGATCTGAAGGCAGTTGTTTAACCAACTGAGCCTCTCAGGTGTCCCCTGGCTTTATTCTCTATTCAGCTCCTTTACTGAAAGGATTTTGTAGCTGGTTTCTTTCTTTTCTTTTCTTTTTTTTTTAGTTTATTTGTTCTTTTAATAATGTCTGCACCCAGTGTGGGGCTTGAACTCACAACTAAGAGATCAAGAGTCACATGCTCTTCCAGCTGAGCCAGCCAGGCGCCCCTCTTGCCGCTGATTTCTGCGTGGAACTATCTAAGCCAGAGACTGTGTACATTCCACGGGCACAAACCAGCAGGGCTCCCCTTAAGTAGTGCAGCTGAATGGGGGTCTGGGTGGTCCTGGTTGAACCCTTAAGACTCTGTTAGATTTGAGGCCAGGGAAGCCCAGGAGAAGTGAGTTTACTTCAGCCTGGGGAGGTCCCAAATCCAGGCTGGGCCCAAGTCTGCCAGGGAAGGATTCAGGTCTTTATAGGGCCTGGGGAATCCCCAGGTATAAGCTGGGCAACCATAGGCACCATTGGTCTCTCTTGGGGCCAACTTTTTTGTGATATCTTGATCAAATGTCCACTGATTGTAGACCTCCAGGTGACCAGAGAGTTTACTTGGTGGGTACCCAATGGCCAGCATTCCATTCAGGGAGTGTTGGCTTCAGACTGGTCATAGCCCCTCTTGGATGTTGTGTGGTGCCTTCCAGGTGGACAGTGTTTAGCGTCCATCTCTGTGTCCTGAAGAGGGATGATTTGGAGATTCTTTTCTATATGGGTAATTCCTGCCCTCAGTGTGGAATATTCTTGAATAATCTTAACCTATTTTGGAGTCAAGAGTACCTGGGCAGCTCTTTCCCTGGTTCCACTGGGAGTACTTGTGGCCATTGGGATGCTCCCTGGAAGGGTGAAGCCCAGGGCTGGTCCCAAGGAGCTGAAAAGGTGAAGGGGTGGGCAACTCATGGGGCCATGGTACATTGCCTCCAGGAGGAGCTAGCGGCTCTCATCTCTGACCTGAAGCAGGAGCAGAAGAAGGTGGATGAGCATATTGCCAAACTGGTGAACAACAGGACCCGGATTGTCGTGAGTGCCCTTTCCCCCTGTACCCTTACCCTGGGGCTGGCCACTTTCCCTTTCCTACGGAGCCCAGTTCTCATTTGTTCTTTACAGAAATCCATGCTTTTGTGTAAAGCCAGGGTTCAAAGCATTCCAGGGCGGAGTGGGGGAAAGGGCAAATCCCCTCAGGGGAATCAACTCAGTTGTTAGGACTCTGGCCAAGTTGGCTGTGTCCCTCTCGTCCTTGGGAATGAGATAACACAGAACCTAAGTCCCAGAGGTAAACAGCTCAAAGTGTGGGCATGACTCTCCTGCCCTCAGTGTCTGTTTGACCTTGATGGTCTGTGTTGTGCCCGCCCAGTACCTTGGAGCAGTACCTTGGAGCAGAGGCTTGGTGGCTTTCTACTTTTCCTGAGTGACAGGCACCCTGGGGCTGGGAAGTGTTCTGAAAAAAAGATTCACAGCAGCTGTACTCTCAGTTTTTTTTTTTTTTTAAATAAGATTTTATTTATTTGACAGAGAGAGAGATCACAAGTAGGCAGAGAGGCAGGCAGAGAGAGAGAGGGCGAAGCAGGCTCCTTGCTGAGCAGAGAGCCCGATGCGGGGCTCGATCCCAGGACCCTGAGATAATGACCCGAGCCGAAGGCAGAGGCTTCAACTCACTGAGCCACCCAGGCGCCCCTCAGTTTTGAAAGAGAAAAGGCACTTTACTGATAGTATAAAAATCTAATAGAAACAGAAAAAAGAAAAGGGAAATCTGCGCAGAGATGAGAGCATAGTAATCAGTAAAGGAGAATAAGACAGAGTTACATCAAATTGGGTACTTAAAACATCCAAACTCATTTTCTGAGGAGCCTGGTGGAGACAGCCGGGCTGGAGGTCCCAATAGAGAGGCCTGGGCCGAGCATCCTCCCCTCGGGTGAGATTTCCAACTGACCATACCCGTAAGGGCTGTATTTATAGGGCAACTGAAGTTAAACATTTGTTTGCCTATGTGCAGTCTGGAGCGAGGTGTAATCCTGTGTTATCATGTCTTTACGTATTCAAGGAGCCTGTGCTGGGTGTGCTGGCCACTTCTCCCGGATTCCGTTCTAGGGGGCCAGCCCAGCCTGGTGCTGGAGGGGATGTAAGGCAAGGTTTACAGCTCTTGGCGTCCAGACCAGAAGGGCCAATTCTGGCCTGACGGCCAGCTCATGCCCACTAATTAGGCTCCCAAGGTCACTCATGCAGCATGAGTCTCACAAACAGCATTCTTTTCCCTGCCTGCGTGTAAGTGCAGGTTGGGGTGGGGTGGTCAGGTATGCAGGACAAATCCCAGAGAGCTCCATCCAGACAGTCCAGGAGGGTGTGGAGCCCCGGCCCTGCAGGCAGTTGTGAAACAGGAGCAGGAGGCCAGTGTCCCTTGAGTCTTCTCGGTAACCTCCCCACCCTCAGAGGTGCCCGATGGAAGCTGAGCTCAGGGTCTCACACGGAATCCTGGTTGTCTAAAGTCTGCTCTCCCAGAGCCTCGCAGACTTTTCAGTTGTGGAACCTGTACTAAAGCTAAACTGATGTGCACATTTGATAGTTAAGGTAGGTGTAAGCAGAGCCACTGTGTTTGAAATGGGAGCTGGGGGCCAGTCTCTCCCCTGCCTCTGTCGCCCTCCCCCTGGCCACAAGTGGGAGGCCCAGGCACAGTGTGGACACCGAACAGGAGCCAGCCCTGCAACTCCGCTACTAGAAGCAGCTCCAGTTGGAGGCCCAGGAAGGCCTAAGCTGCCAGGGCCTAGGGACGCCGGTGCCAGCTATAGCCCGGCAGTTCTGGCCGAGGCTCCAGCTTTGACCAGCCCCTCCTTGTCCCAGAATGAATCTGATGTCTTCAGCTGGGTGATTCGTCGGGAGTTCCAGGAGCTGCACCACCTGGTGGATGAGGAGAAGGCCCGCTGCCTGGAGGGGTTGGAAGGTCATACCCGTGGCCTTGTGGCCTCCCTGGACATGCAGCTGGAGCAGGCCCAGGGCACTCAGGAGCGGCTGGTCCAGGCTAAGCGCATGCTGGAGCAGTTCAGTAATGAGAGTCACCACGAGTTCATCCGGGTGAGTGGACAAGGGAGTGTCCCCCAGGCCGAGGCCCCCAGGTCCCAAGAGCCTCCTCTCTCATGCCTTAACCCTTCTGTCTGTCTTCCAGAAGTATCACTCCATGGTGTCCAGGTAATAACCTTGGCGGGAGC
The DNA here is from genome assembly GCA_028534135.1 of Potos flavus. Classification (NCBI taxonomy): domain Eukaryota; kingdom Metazoa; phylum Chordata; class Mammalia; order Carnivora; family Procyonidae; genus Potos; species Potos flavus. Next base: position 7,512,684 of record CM052890.1, on the reverse strand, counting down.
TCTCAGCTTGGATCTGGTGGCTCCTCTCCACTACTTCCTGCCTTCAGCTGTACCAATGCCTTGGCAGCAGCTGCCCACATCTGGCTCTGTACTGAGCCCAGGGAACCCTGCCTTTAAGGCTCTCGAAGACTGACGGGCGCAGATGGCAAGCTATGGTTACATCCCTGTGGGTACCTAAAACCACAGAAGTTCACACGAGCTACAGAAATAACAGGACAAGGTGACTGGGGTTGTGGAGGGGGGGGAAATGGCAAAGATGATGCACAGGTGGACAAGCTTAGGGCAGAGGACAGGTGTTGACCAGGCAAGCAGAGTGGGGAATGATCACGTGAAAAAGTGAAGTAGGGTGTGGGACTGGGGTAAAATGTGTGATGCAGGGCAGAATGGGCAACGAATGGGAGAGGTAAGAGTTGGAAGGAGGGGCCATGAATCCTGAACCATGGCTTGTGGGAAGGGATCGAGTCCACGTTCCAGTCCCAACAAATGAACAACCATACAGTTCTTGGCCTTTCTCAGACCCTGATTGTGAGAGTCTCCTTGTTTTTTCAAATTTCCTTCGGTCTTAAGGACAGTTGGGTTAGGAACATTGGTGTAAACGAATGGACAGTGAAGCTGATTGGGAGCAGGTGTCCACTCCAGTTGTGGCTAGGGACCAGAGTTGCCCAGTATAGGGAAGCGGCCCTCAAATGTTAGTGTGCATCAGGACCACCTAGAGGGCTCATTACATCAGATCACTGGGCTCTAGTAATCGCTTTCTGATTTCATCAGCCCTGGGTGAGACCTGAGAAATTTGCATTTCTAGCAAGCCCCCAGGTGATGCTGCTGTTCTCAGGCCTGCCCTGATGTAGAGTTTCCCCTTCTAGGAAGAGGGCAGGCACTCAGAGCGGGGTGGAGGAGAGGAAATGACAGGCATCTTGAGTGCACTGTATTCTGAGCTGCGACTGGCTTGTTGGACTTGGGTAAGGGTGAAGCGGTGGGGTTGGTGTGCAGCTCCGCCCTCATGGTGAACTGTCACCCTCAGAGCAGAGCTCCAGCAGGCCCGGCCTTTGGAAGGCACCTTCAGCCCCATCTCCTTCAAGCCAGGCCTCCACCAGGCTGACCTCAAGCTGACCGTGTGGAAGAGGCTCTTCCGAAAAGTTCTGCCAGGTAAGGCTCCAATCCGTTCTCTTTCCTGAGGACTGCCCTGTGGGGTGGGCGCAGAAGACTGGAAGGGTGTTTGCGTGGGTCAGTGGTGAGAGCTTGGCTTTGGGGTTCCACCAGACACACTGGGTTCAAGCTCAGCTCCAACTCTTTCTTGGCCAAAGATGAGTTGTGTAATTTCTTTTTTAAAAAAATTGTTATTTAAAGAGTGAGCACTTGAGTTGGGGAGGGGTAGAGGGAGAGAGAGAATCCCCGAGCAGACTCCCTGCTGAGCGTGGAGCCTGACACAGGGCTTGATCTCACACCCTGAGATCATGACCTGAGCCGAAATCAAAAGTGGGACACTTAACGGAGTGAGCCACTCAGGCGCTCCTAGCATGGCCTTTTCCTTAACCAGAATGTCTCCCTCACAGCAGTCCATTTTTCCACCCTTCAGGAATTGTTCATGCATTCAGCAAGCATCCTTTTTTTTTTTTAAAGATTTTATTTATTTATTTGAGAGAGAGAGAGAGAGATCACAAGCAGGCAGAGAGGCAGGTGGGGAGAGGAGGGAGCAGGCTCCCCGCTGAGCAGAGAGCCTGATGCGGGGCTCGATCCCAGGACCCTGAGATCATGACCTGAGACAAAAGCAGAGGCTTTAACCCACTGAGCCACCCAGGCGCCCCTCAGCAAGCATCCTTAGGGTTGCCTCTTCTGTGCCTGGCCCCTTCTTAGAAGGCCCCTCTCATACAGGGATGAGGCCATTGCAGTTCTTCCCCTGAGGAGCTCAGGGCCTCCAATCAGACTTCTTTGTGGCAGGATAAGCTGCCTTCTATGTAGCTTGAAAACACTTCTTTGATCTTTCTCAGCCCCGGAGTCCCTCAAGCTAGACCCTGCCACCGCCCACCCTCTCCTGGAACTCTCCAAGGGCAACACGGTGGTGCAGTGCGGCCTTCTGGCCCAGCGGCGTGCCAGCCAACCTGAGCGCTTTGACTACAGTACTTGTGTCCTGGCCAGCCGGGGCTTCTCCTGGGGCCATCACTACTGGGAGGTGGTGGTGGGCAACAAGAGCGACTGGCGCCTGGGGGTCATCAAGGGCACAGCCAGTCGCAAGGGCAAGCTGAGCAAGTCCCCAGAGAACGGCGTGTGGCTCATCGGCCTGAAGGAGGGCCGGGTGTATGAGGCCTTTGGCTGCCCTCGGGTGCCCCTGCCTGTGGCCGGCCACCCCCACCGAATCGGTGTCTACTTGCACTATGAACACGGAGAGCTCACTTTCTTTGATGCTGACCGCCCCGATGACTTGCGGCTGCTCTACACATTCCAGGCTGACTTCCAGGGCAAGCTCTACCCCATCCTGGACACATGTTGGCACGAAAGGGGCAGCAACACGCTGCCTATGGTGTTGCCCCCGCCCAGCGGGCCTGCCCACCTCACCCCCCCACAGCCCACCAAGCTGTAGGGTTGCTGGTGGGTCTCCTGGGTTCAGCCAGCCGAGATGACATTCTTTACTGTTTGGGAAAGGCTTCCTGCTTGTGTGTTCCTGGAAACATCTAGTAAGAAAAGGACCCTAATTCCTTCCCTGTCAGCCAGGGGCATATTTATTAACCTTTTTGCCAGATTATTCACCTGCTTACTAACCAACAGAACTGGGCCTTGGTGTCTGGGTTAAGATAGGCTGCCCTTGATATCCCTCCTAACCATGCCTTCTGCTTATTACTCTTTTAACAGAAGGTGGAAACGTTCCCACATCTAATTTCTCTTTGTCATCATGAACTTAAGGATATTGTGACATTATCTTTCTCTTGAAATGATTTGCAGATATTAACTGCTCTGTGTACATACTGGTTTATGCTCAGGTCTTTAGAGGCAGCTCCAACCTCTGGTCAGCCAGAAGTCCCCTCAACCCTGGCCGGCTGGTCTGTGGTTAGAGTCACATCAATCACTCTGTTACTGCTGTCTTCAAAGGCCTCTGTTGATCTCCCCCTCCATTAGTTGAGATGGAAATAACACTTCTTCAGGGCAGAAGCAAGTAGGGTCCAGGTGGGTGCGGCCTATCCCTGAAAGCTGCTGGGCACGTGGGTTCGGGCCCAGAGCCCCCATCTGTTCATGGCCACAGCTGATGGGGTCCACTCCAGACCGAAGCTGGGACAGCTGAATTCTCTCCCAAGAGTTTAAAAGTTGGAAGAGAGAATGGTTGGGCTGAGTCATCTGAGACCTGGTGCTTTAGAGAAGCTCCTCAGCCTTGTGCCACGGAGCTCTGTGGAACTGCCTGGGCAACTTCTCTGGGGAACCGCTCTGTCCTAGTGCGCTGGTGCTTACCCGCATTGGCCACACAGGCAGAGGCTTGACCTGCAGACTGAGTGATCCTCCAGGAACCTGAGAGCATCACTGAGAGGTTTGTGAAGCACTGACCTTATCCCACGGGGGACCGTTGGGAGAGGTTGCCTCCCAGGCTCTGATAAGTGTGCACCTCTCTGTGCCGCCTCCCTCCAAGTAGAGCTGTAGATTGTAAAACAGCTTAAGTGCGTCTAGAACTGGCTTCTCAGCAACGGGAAGTCCCCCAAGCCCCGTTGTAGTTCTCCTCCTGTTGTGTGCAAGAAGGACCTCGTAGAGCTGGCACATTTGGCTAATCTGCCTATGGAAGTAAGAAGCTGTCTGAATTAAAAGGTGCTTGTATCTTTACTGGCTGAATCTGTTGGGCCTTAGCCTTGGTGGTGGTTGTTTGACACCTTGCAGACCTGGTTTTTGGCTATGCAGCTCTTCAATTCCATGACTTGGCTGAAGATCGTGGCCTTCTATATCCACTCTCCCTCTCCGCTCCCTTCACCCTGTTCTCTGTTCTGGGAGACTGGCCCCAATGGAATGCAAAACCCTCTGGCTTCCTGTTGGGTTCAGCAGAGGGGAGGGACTGGCAGGAGATCCAAGGGCAGGAAAGAGAGTTCAAGGTGCTTATTTTTCTGGTTTCCTGCCTGCTGGGCTGTGCGTTGGCAGCTTTCCTCATCTAAAGATCCTTGGCAGGTGGCCCCTTCCTCTGTTGTTCTCCCTTGTTCCTTCAAGCCTGGCGCTGAGCAGTGCTGTCACCAGCCCTGAGTACAGCATCGCCTCTAGTTTCCCTTAACTCAGACCATCCTTTTGTAAATACTCCCTTCCTCAAGTTCACCTCAACCACCATTGTGTGCTCACCTCTGCCCCCGCCAGATGCTGACAGACACACCAGTGTACCTCTGCACTCAGTAAATCCCCTCTTGTTTGGCTGGCCAGAGTTCCGTGTTTGTGCTTGCAACCCAAAGATCTATTCAATATGGAGAAGGCCGATGAAAGAGCAGTTCATTCATTATATGGAATTGGCATTTAAGCCGAAAGAAGTGGAATACAAGCAGAGGAGAAGAGCTTTTGGGAGTCTAGTCCGGGGAGGGATGCTGCAGACGGGGGCGGAGGACCATCGATGCTACTTCAGTGTATATTAACTGCTCTGTAGTAATGACCGCGTGGGAATGGGAGAGTCTGCTCAGGGAGAAAATACTAGCCAATGCAAAAGAGGTCAGAGGATGGAAAGCAGAACTGAAGCAGCTTAGACAAGGTTGCCAAAGAAACGTAGAAATGATCAGAGAACTGGGAGGGTGTGCCAGCAGCAAAGACGACGGAAGCCAGAGCTTTCCAGCAGAGAAGGTGTGCTCCGCAGTGCCGTGAAACCCCAGCCTCAGCAGGTAAGGCCTGAGGAATATTAGGAGATTCTTGGTGGCTTTGGAGGAAGCCATGTCTGTGGACTAGCGTGGGAGACAGACCGCAGGGAGTTACATAGCGCGTGAGGAAGAAGTAAAGGCAATCACTACTGATTTTTGTTTTAAGCAGCTGGATGGGGAAGGGAAGAAAACGGAGTCATGAGTTTGAGAGAAGGTGAGATTAAGAGAAGGTATTTTTAGGATAGAGACTAAAACTCTTGCCCTGCGGAAATACACATGAGCTACATATGTAGGTTGAAGTTTTCCCAGTGGTCACGTAGTAGACATTAAAAGGCAGAGGTCACCTAGCGTCCACATCTTGGCTCCTAATAGCCATTCACCAATGAAAAGGAACCAGGGCTCCTTGGAGAAATGGCTGGTTCTAGGGTTGGGGCAGGAAATACGCTGAGCCATACGTGGCTTGTAGTGCCAGGAAGTGCTCACAAAGGTGCAAAAAACCCTACAATAATAGAGGCCTTTCAAAGGGACATGAGAGCCAACTGAAAGCACTCCCAGTGGCCAAAATGGGAAAAATTTGAGTGACAAAATAATATAGTACATGTTTCCCCACTATCAGGTAGAGAGTTTCTGTGAAATCTGTCATTAGCTGAAGTGGAGTAATGAGAAGCAGCAGTTAGCATTATTTTACATGGAAACACTTTTTAACGTTCCCAGACTTCCCAAAGTAACTGCTTTTAAGCTTTTCTTACCTTAGGATACATCTTGCAAATGAACACACACAATCAAGATAAAGCACAGTTGAGAGCTATGGAGCCTTGATGCTTAGATGCTGCGTGCAGAGGTCTTGGGAAGGTGCTTGGCAGCACCTCTCTCACTGCTTGGGGTGCATGCTGCCTCTACAAAGGCTTGTTGCAAGACAGTACTATTTTTACTTTCCCCCTTTTTTTCATTAAAGTGAAAATCCTCTTAGGATTTCTTTCAGTTAATGAAAACAGGTACTACTGTAGGTCTTTTGTAAAAGTGAAGTGGTGTTAATGCAAACTTTCAAAAAGTGGGGGATAGGGGTGCCTGGGTGGCTCAGTCAGTTGAGCATCCAACTCTTGATCTCAGCTCAGGTCTTGATCTCAGGGTGGTGAAATCAAGCCCCACATTGGGCTCCGTGCTGGGTGTGGAGCATACTTTAAAAAAAGCAGGGGATACCTGTACTGGATTACAACTTAAAATGTAAATATCCATGAGTCCCTACTGTTAAGTGGCTAATTAAATAAATCTGGGAGAAGAGAGAATTCTGCAGAATTCCAAATTGATGTAGCTACTTTGCCCTCAGAGAGGGAGAGTATAACTCCCTACTCCTTAAAGGGCGGGTTGTGCATAGCGACTTGTTCCCGGAGGGAACAGAGGGATAAAGACTAGTTTACAGTGGAGAAATGTGAAGAACACTACCTTATCCAGGTGATTAAGGTTAACATCAACAGTGAAGGTCATGCTGATGCTATATGCCCTTGATGTGATCTGATGAGGATGGTACTTTACCTGTAGTCTTCCAAAAGCTCATTAAGCCAATCTGATCATGAGAAAAAAAATCAGACAAATCCCAATGAAGAGACGTTCTACAAAACACTGACCAGGATTCCTCAAAAACATCAAGGTCATCAAAAACCAGGAAAGTCTGAGAAATTGTCACAGCCAAGGAGACATGACAACTGAATTTAATGTGGTGTCTTAGATGAGACTTAAGAACAGAAAATAGGCATTAGATAAAAGCCAAGAAAATCTGAATCAACTAGACTTTATTAATATTGATGCACTTGTTAACCATTCACCTGAAGGAGTGGGGATTGGGATTGTTTTAGGATGGATTAAGTGGCACAGCTGGCTGTCCATACCAGTTTATGCGCCACTCATTCACTCCTTCACTCACGCAACAGCTGTTAGGTCCTTACTGTGAGAAGAACACTGGTTTGGGAGGTACAGATAGATGAGTGTCAAACAGGATTTGCCCTCATGGAGCCAGCTAAAGAATAAAACATGACTACATATGGAACAGGTGCTATGAAGAAAATAAAAGATATTATTCAGTTGGGAGTGCGGTTTCCACTCAAAGATCATATTAAGCAACCTAGAGCCACAGGACTGGGTTAAACGTTTAAATAACTGAACAGTTTTGATGTAGACTAGAGTGAACCCCCTTGCAAAATGCTGATGTGCTGTTGGCAATACAGAGAATGTACAGGCAGGTGTATTCCGGTCCATGGAGGCCTGTCTACTTGAATGCTTGAGATACACATGTACTGAATTTATTCAATCAATGTGTACCAGTAACCACATGGGTGCTGGAGACAGGCAAATCCTACAAAATCCCTGTTCTCCCAGAGATCAGCTGAGGAAACTTTTACTAAAAATGAATTATTATAATGCACAAAAAGCCAACCATTTGGAAACAAAGCGCTCTTCCTCACATCATGTGCCAAACTGAATTCTAAATGGGTAAAGATTTAAGTGTGAAAAAAAATGAAGCCATAGTGATTGCTATGTTGTAAAGGTGTGAAGAAGCAGTTTCCAAGTATGACATCAAAGGCAGAAACCGTAATTTTAAAAAATGAAAACCGGCCCCAAACTATAAGCCACATTAAAAAACAACAGTAAACTGTAAAAAATATACCTAAGACGAAGTATATATTGTTAATATACAAAGGACACTAAGATGGAAGGAGTGACCAGGTGACATTAACCCGTCAGAACACAAAGGATCAGTAAACACAATATTCAACCTCTCTAACAAAACAGCAGTAAAATCCCATCGCTTATCAGATCGGCAGATTGGAAGAAAAAAAAGCGGTACGAAAAGGAGGGGGAAACGCTCTCCCAGCGCTCCACCTCACACGGGGCTCGGCAGCCCTGGAAGGGCTCGGGGGTTTCTGGGTGGGAACTCCGTGCCCTTTGACCCGGAAGTGCGGCGGACAGGGCGGTGCCAAGGCGGGAGTGCTTCGCGACACAGCCGTAAAGGCGCGTGGGAGCGAAGCATGGCGCTGTACGCGACGGCGGCGACTGTGCTGGCGGGCGTGGAGAGCCGACGGGGCTCCATCAAAGGGCTGGTGTACGCCAGCAGCTTCCAGGTAGCGGGGTTCGGGGTTCGGGCCCGGCGGGGGGCGAAAAGTGGGACCCTGCCTCAGCCGGTGTCCCCTCGGCCGCGCGCAGAACGTCAAGCAGCTGTACGCGCTGGTGTGCGAGACGCAGCGCTACTCCGCCGTGCTGGACGCCGTGATCGCCAGCGCCGGCCTCCTCCGCGCCGAGAAGAAGCTGCGGCCGCACCTGGCTAAGGTAGCGGGGCCGGGGGCGGGCTTGGGCTGTGAGCCTCTCCGGACCTGGTCTCAGCGCCGTACCGTGCACGGCGTGACTTCAGCAAGGCGCCTCTGTCAAACGAGAGTGAGCAGTCTTTAACCGGGTCATTATTTAAGTTGCGATGAAAATGCTGTACCTTTGAGCCTAGTGTGGAAATTAAATAAGAAAGGAAGTGCTAAGTAGCCACGGCGGGGACTCTAGCTAAAACAAAAGGGTGGTGTTGACGAGGAGGGTTAGGATCCAGAGCTCTGCTGGTGAGCAGCCCTGGGGAAGGGTTCGGGGACAGGGAAGCAAGACACAGGGCTCAGCTCCCGTGTCTGCCGTTAACCTTTTGTGTGGTCTTGGGCAGAATACCTCACTTTTACCTGTTACTGCCTCGGTAAGTGATTTGGTTAGCGCTTCCAGGTCCAACGCTGTGGAGTTCCAAGACGTGCATATTTAGGGGTTTTTTTTCTCGTTCTTTCCCCATCCCCAGGTGCTAGTGTATGAGTTGTTGCTGGGGAAAGGCTTTAGAGGGGGCGGGGGCCGATGGAAACCTTTGCTGGACCGGCACCAGGCAAGGCTGAAGGCTGAGTTGGCCCGGCTCAAGGTTCAGCGCCGTGTGAGCCGCAATGAGGACCTGTTGCAGGTGGGATCCAGGCCTGGCACAGGTGAGCTGGAGGGAGTTGTGGGGAGGAGGGTAGCTCTCAGGCCCTCAGAGGAGAGGGCCTCCATCCTGCCCACTCACTGCTGATTGCTTCCTAGCCTCCCAGGTGCCTCGTTTTGTGCGGGTGAACACTCTGAAGACCAGCCCTGATGATGCAGTTGATTATTTCAAGAGACAAGGTTTCTCCTACCAGGGTCGGGCTTCCAGGTGAGCTGAGAACCCTGCCTGGCTGCCCTCCTCTCGGGGAGGTGCCTGGGGCCTCTGGGGAAACAGGATCCAGGGGAAGAGAGTGGGGGGCGGTGGTAGTGACTGCACTCCAGTTTTCTCGTACTTTTCCAGCAGTTTCTCTCTCTCCATCCAAGGCCTGGCTTCCTCCAGCCCTTAACATTGATTCTCCTGGGAGTTCCATCCTGCGTTCTTCTAATGTAGTCCCCCATTTCTCTTGCTCTGACTCCTTTCTCCCCTGATGATTCGTATCTTCCAGTGTAGATTTCTCTCTGTAGTCCCACCCTCACATTCATCTCAGTGTTCCACGGACACCGCAGTCACAGCGTGTGTCAGACTAAATTCATCTTCCCTCTGAACTTCGCACCTTCTTGTTTTTAAATTGTTAAATCCTGTTTATTCAAAATTCAAGACTTAAGAGAAATCTTTCCAAAATAACGGGCTTAAACACACATTATTGACTTGTACTGCAAAATAATTACTACAGTAAGTCTAGTTAACATTTATCACCACATATAATACAGAAAATTTTTTTCTCTTGTGATGAGAAGAAAGGGGGGTAGGAGGGGCATAGGGAGAGGGAGAGAGGGAGAATCTCAAGCAGGCTTCATACCTAGTGTGCTGAAGCAGGGCTCGGCTCGATCTCAGGACCCTGAGATCATGACCTGAGCGATATCAAGAGTCAGACACTTCACTGACTGAGCCACCCAGGTGCCCCCTCTTGTGATGAGAACTTTTAAGATCTCTTAGTATCTTTCAGATATGCAATACAGTATCCATTGTCACCATGCTCTACATTAGATGCCTGGGACTTAGGTATCTTATAACTGGAATTATGTGCTTTTGACAACCTTTACCCCTTTCGCAACCCCCCCTCCCCACAGTCACAAATCTGTTCTCTGTATTTATGAGTTGGTTTTTTTTTAAAGAGATTCCACATGTGAGTGAGAACATACAGTATTTGTCTTTGTTTGATTTATTTCACTTAGCATAATACCCTCAGGGTCCACCCATGTGGTCGCAAATGCCAGTATTTTATATTTTGTGGCTGAATAATATTCCTGTGTGTGTGTACACGTGGGTATGTACACATGTGTATATAGTTACATGTTTTCTATATTCATCTACCAGTTGACATTTAGGGCTTTCATGTCTAGGCGATTATAAATCTGTAGTAAACAGGGTCCAGATATCTTTTTGAATGAGTGTTTTTCTTTTCCTTGGATAAATACCTAGAAATGGGATTGCTAGATCATATGGTAGTTCTAGTTTTAACTTTGTGATGAACCTCTGTACTGTTTTCCACAGTGGCTGTGCCAATCTGCATTACCACTGACGGTGCAAGAGGCTTCCCTTTTTCCCATATCCTCACCAACAGTTGTTTCTTGTCTTTTTGGTAATAGCTATTCTAACAGGTGGGAGGTGAGATCTCATTGTGGTTTTGATACACATTTTCCTGATAACTCATGATGTTTACCTTTTCGTGGACCTGTTGGCCATCTGTCTTTGTCCAGTTTCATTCTTTTGCTCATGGCCTCAGTTTCCCCGACACCATTATTGAAGAGACTGTTTGGTCCCTGTTGTGTATTCTTGGCTCCTTTGTCATAAACTAATTGGCCATATGAGTATGGGCTTATTTCTGGTCCCTCTGTTCTGTTTCATTGATCTGCGTGTTTGTTTTATGCCGGTACCAATTCTGTTTTGATTTCTATAGCTTTGTAATGTAGTTTGAAATCAGAGTGTGAGATCTCTAGCTTTTGCTTTCTCAAGATTGGTCTGGCTATTTGGGGTCTTTTGTGGTTCTATACAAATTTTAGGATTGTTCTGTATCTGTAAAATTGCCATTGGAATTTGTTAGAGATTGTATTGGATCTGTAGACTGCTTTGGGTAGTATGGACATTTTAACAATATTCTTCCACTCCGTGAGCGTAGACTATCTTTTCATTTGTGTCATTTTCAGTTTCTTTCATCGGTATCTTACAGTTTTCAGAGTATAGGTCTTTCATCTCCTTGGTTGAATTTATTTCTAGTTTTTTGGGGTTTTTTGGATACGAATGTAACTGGGATTGTTTTCATAATTTCTTTTTCTGATAACGTTGGTTTGCAAACTCCTTGGGAGCCTCCCAGGTATAATCTGAAATCAGGCCCCATACGCATGGGGCAGGGCTGGAGAGGGAACGAAGAAAGAGGCAGGCTGCTTCAGATTGACGTGTGGCAGGTTTAGTAATAAGCGAACTTCATACAAGGCTTGCCTTGGGTAGCCAGAAGATGAGTAGATCCCTGCACCCACCCACCAGAATATTAAAAGTTCACATAGAGGCCTTACCTGGGTTCAGTCACATGTAGGCCCGTTTTGGAGGTAGTGTGGGTTCGGTTCCAGAATGCTGCAATAAAGCAAGTCAGATGAATTTTTTGGTTTCCCAGTGGCTATGAAAGATAGGTTTGTACTATACTGTAGTCTACAAAGTATACAAGGACATTATGTCTAAAAAGACAACATATGTATTTTATTACTAAAAAATGCTAAGCATCGTCTGAACTTTTGGTGAGTTATAATCACTGACCAGAGGTCACCGTAACAAATACTGTTAATGAAAAAGTTTGAAATATTGCGAGAATTACCAAAATGTGACCCAAAGACAAGAAGTGAGCAGATGGTGCTGGGAAAATGGCACCTTCAGTTTTTAAAAAACAAAAAACAAAAACTCACTATTTGCGGAGCATTGTCAGTAAAGTGAAATGCAGTAAAGTGAGTTATGCCTGTACACCATCCTTATGATCTCAACGCCATGTCACTGTCTCAAGGCTTTGTCCTGTCCTTTGCCGGCGGTCCCGTCCTCTCAGTGACCTCCCCCAACACTCTAACCCTTGTGACCAGCTCTTAACATCCCACGTGACCCTGTTTTCTGCCCTGTGTCCTGAGCGCTCAGCAGGGGTTTCACTAGCATGGAGGCGGCTGTCCGGCTGCATTAGAGGCGGAGACCCCAGCAACAGCTGGGACACATGCAGGAGAAAACAGATTAAGACAATAATTTCCTAGGGGCACCTGGGAGGCTCAGTCAAGCATCTGCCTTCGGCTCAGGTTGTGATCCTGGGGTCGAGCCCCGCATCAGGCTTCCTGCTCAGTGGGTGCTTCTCCCTCCCTCTACCACTCCCCCCAGCTCATGTGCTCTCTCTCTCAAATAAAATCTTAAAAAAAAAAAAGACCGTAATTCCCCAAATCAGTGGTGACACCCTCCAAGCACCCCAGGATCCAAACCATTGATTTATTAATATCCCGTAGGCTGGAGGTGCGATGCAGTCACTCAGGGCATTGACTTGAGTCCTTATGTGATTTAATAAATGGCACGTGAGCAGACGAATCAGATATAAACGTACACAGGTGCCTCCTTGTGCGGCCGCAGTCACGTCCAAGTGCATCCTGTTTTGGAGGACGGCTTTCCTTGTTAAAGACAGTTCAGCGTTTGGTAAGGACGGGCTCTGTCGACTGCCCCGAGCCGTGTGCTGGGTGAATTCAGTAGGGGCTCGTGTGTCTGCTTTCGTGTTCTCCGTCCCGTGCTAGGAACAGAGGTGCCAAGTGATGGTATCGCCGGAAGACGGACGACCACTGCTCTTCGGCCTTGAGGAGAGGGAGCTTGGCCGCTTTCCTTTCTTGTTGGCGGGGGAGGCAGCCCTGCGAGGCGTGAGGAGATGGGAGCAGAATACGCCAGACCAGGGCCCCCACCTTCTCCCCGCTTCCAAGGTGTGTGTGCCGTGACTTCTGCAGGGGCAGCTGAATCCCGGAGGAGATGCCGCTGCTTCCCCCCCAACCCAGAGGCAGGAGGTCACGTCCCCGTCCCCGGGGGGCCATCCCAGTGCGCATTTCCCAGCGTGGGGGAGCCTGGCGTTCTCAGCAGCACAGCACACGGGCCCGCGCGGAGAGGGGGCAGCTCTCACCTGCGCGGACTTGCCTGGGCGGGGCCCCCAGTCTGGCCTGTGGAGCAGCAGGCCCCGATTCATTTGGCTGTGTTAGAGCCCGGGACAGCACTTGGTCCCCCAGCCAAGGTGCCTGTACCTGAGTAACGGCATCTGCTTTCAGATCGTGTTTTCCTGTCCGCCAGGCCTGCTGCTCGCGGGTTAGAGGGGCGATGGGTCCTCCATTCAGTGTCGTGTTCTTCTGCCCAGCCGCACGTCAGGACCTTGGCAGTGTGACCCCCCCAGTCATGGCCTGCTTGACGAGAGGACGCGTGCGCGTTACTCAGGCTCTTGTCAGCTGCACGGCGGCGGCCGGGGCAGAGCTGGGGTCGGCCGGAGGCCCGGACCCCCTGCACCGGGGGTGGTTAGAGTGCTCGCTGCGGGGAGGGGCCGGTCTCGGCAGCTAGCAGCTGCCTCGGGCATGATTTAGAACACCTGCGACTTGTTACCGAATTGACCAAATCCCTGTATCTCGAGCACATTCTGGCTTCCTTGGCAGCGGGCCCTCCCAGCGGGCCCGCGTCTATGCGCCCAGTCGGCCGCTGCCCAAAGGCTGGTCGCTGGGGCTCGCTTGTGAGCCCGGGCGTCATCAGCTTCGGGCCCGCCGGGCGGGGTCCGTGCTGCCTTAGGAGCCCGGACGTGGGACCTGGTGAGGATGCCCTGGCCGGCGAACCCACCTGTCTTTTCACGTATGCTGACCCCGCAAGGGCTCATTCATGATCCACCGCTCTGCTTTTCTGCGGTCCGCGCCACAGGGGGACCCCCTTAGAGCCGCCCGCGCTCAGTGCGGAGGGTAAGGGCCAGGGCTCGGGGGCGATCACCGGCCAGAGCGCTCAGGCTGCAGCCGAGGCCGCCGCGCTGTTTGTCCCGAAGAGCGTCTTCTGGGAGGAGCGTGGTGCACACCACTGGAAGCTGTTGCTGGGGGGGTGGGGGGGTGGATAGCTGGTTTCTTTCTCCTTCCAGAGCTGGGAAGCAAAATCCTAGGGGCCTCTCCCCTTCTGTCGCCTTTGCCACCGCGGCCAGCCCACCCCTTCCAGGGGCACAGACCCCTCGAGCTCCAGCGGCTGCCCGGCTCGGAGACGCCCAGAGCTTTCGTGTGTTTCACTAGTATTTTGCCTTCTCAGGCGGCTTGCTCTGCGACCCCCCACTCCCGCGTGTGCCTGTTCTTTACCGGCTGGTTTCAGGGACAGAGGCGCTGTGCTAGGTGGGGACCAAGAGTCCTCCAGACCCCAGAAAGCTCTGCCAAGGCTCGCACGCCTCTTTCACATTCTCGGGCTGGATAAACGTGCTCCTTATCCATCAGTCACAGTGTCTGGGACGAGGTGTGTCTTAGCCAACGAAATGACTCAAACCCTTAGGGCAGTGCCTGGGTCTTGAATTTTCTGTGGGTTCACTGCCCAGCCTCTCACTCACGGATCCGCAGCAAAGCCTGTGGGACGGCCTGAGACAGAGGCAAGTCTTCCCACGTGAGCACTGGAGCGTGAGTGTGATGGGCCCATCCTCCTGGTGTGGGAAGGATGACAGGGACAGGTCTCCGGCTGCCCTCCCGTGACCTGTGCTGGGGCCGTGTGGGTAACCTGGGGGGAGCGCTCGAAAGGTCCACTGTGGCCCCTCCCATGCGAAGGCAAACTGGTCTTGTGCTCAGTGGCCAAGGGCACTGCAAGAGGCACGTGCCCAGACCAGCACAGCGAGGGACCCTCTGAGGACCGTGGCCTCGGTGTCTAAGATGATGGCAGTGTTGGGCACAGCCATGCGCAGGGGGGGCCGCTGCCTTGTTTGGTTCTGGGTATTCTGTCCCCCGCCAGGAGCCAGAACGCCCTTCCGTGGGCTCTGGCGGGCTGTGGCAAGCGCCAGGGCAGGGCGTACGGTGCCCGCTCGGTGTCACTCTTGGAGGGTTTCTCCTCTGTCCCTGTGCTTCGTGTATTGTGTGACACTCTGAGGGGGTGGCAGTCTCCCGGGTTCCCCAGGTGGCGTTTGCCCTTGGCACTGGTTTGATTAGCCCTCGGGTGGAATTCCCTCGGAAGAGTTGGATCTGGTGGGCTGCCGGACCCGGCGTGTTCCCTAGTCCTGGGGAGAGAGACCCCCCATGTTCTCGGGCAGGAGGAGGATGCTCAGTTGGCAGCGTCAAGGGACTTTCTTGACGGGCATCGTCGCTCAGGCTTTAAGACTTTCCACAGGCTGACCGCTCTGTTCGGCTGAGGGCCCCGCAGCAATGAGGTCAAGTCCATGTGCTTCCACGTTACTTTCTCCAGACCCTTTCCAGTCGATTGGGCTCCGTCTCCGTCCTGGGTGTCTGCCACAGCGCCCTGAATGTCTCGTTGCCCAAGTGGGCTCGGCATGCCTGTGCACAGCCCGTGCCCTGTGCTGGGGGCCGGCCGGAGCTGGCTTGCCTTCCTGCCGTGACGGGGCCCCGTCGGGGCCTTCAGAGAGTGGGGTGCAGATGGCCCGTCTCGTTCCCAACTCCCTAGGAATTTGTTGTACTTCTCTGTAGATTCCTGGGGTCCTGCATCCGAGGAAGGTCCCCCTCATTGGGCCAAGCCTCCCTGCGGGCTGGAGTAATCCAGTATCTGAGGACAGAAGTACCCTGAACTTCCTGTAAGCGCGCCACGCAGCCCCTGCTGGAGGGCAGGGTGCGTGGGGCTGTGGCTCATTCTCTCGGCCTCCTGCGCAGTCAGGGAGAAGCCATCGGCCCAGGGCCCGTCGCTGTCCCAGAGCAGCCCCCCCCCCCCGACTTTAGCTGGAACTCGGAAGCCGTGTCCGTAAGCTCGGAGGGGACCCTCTCATCAGGAGTGTTGCCCAAACTGGGGGGGCTGCCCTGCTGGCTGGGGTTGCTCTTGCTTGCTCTTATATTAGGGGTCCACGAATGTGGGGTGCCTCGGCCGTTCAGCCGCCCGCCAGCACAAAGCCCTCCTCTTCCCCCCCTCCCCGCGTTTGCTCTGCAGCGGGGCAATCGGGCAGTTTCTCCAACAAGCGCATTAAAGCGGCCTGCGCTTTCCGGATGCCCCCATACTCACGCAGGGGTCCCCAAGCATCTGATGTAGGGGCCACCCCGTACCACACAGAGGTCGCCGGCCAACTGGGGACTTCTCCCATGGACCATGTGTTTGTGGTCTCCAGGCTGGTTCCCCCGGGGTTGGGGTGCGATCTGAAGGGGCCCCGCGATGTGGAGGGCAGGCCGCTCTGGACGGGTGGGGGGCAGTCTTCCTAAGAAGGGGACTTAGCTGGGGAGCTTGTCTGGGGCGGCCCCAAGACGTCTCCACGCCCACCTTCCGAACCTTCCGAGGCCTTCATGGGTTCAGTGTCCTACCTTCCAGAGGGTCTCTGCATCCGGTCACTCTCTCAAGGCTGTCTGTGGGCAGCCTCTGGGAGTGGGGAAGGCAAGCAGGATTACGTCTCAGGGACGGGGGTGAGGAGCCGGATTGCCCAGGTCCTGTCCCCGGCGGTGGCCATATCCTCTCCATGACCTCCCCAATAGTCTGTTATCTGTGTATAAGAAATACAACTGATTTTTGTATATGGGTTTTGTATCCTGCTGCTTTACTGAATCTGCTTAAAAGTTCTAACAGTTTTTTGGTTGGAATTTTTAGGGTTTTCTGTATATGTCATTTGTGTATAGTGAGTTTTACTTCCTTTCCAGTTTGGATGCGTCTTATTTATCTTACCTGACGTGCCAACTGGGTTCTGTTGAGTAAAAGGGGCACAAGGGAGCAAGGAAGGGCTCACAAGGAAGGGCTTTCAGGTTCTCACCCGAGTGTGTTAGCTGTGGGCTTTTCACATGCGGCCTGTGTTATGTTGAGGTGTGTGCGCTCGACACCCACTTTGGTGAGTTTCTATCATGAATGGATGTTGAATCTTGTCAGATGAGACGATCGGGATCTTTGTCCCTCATTTTGTGAATGCGATGCAGGGTATGGTTGGTCTGCGGGTGTGGACGCGTCCCATGTCCCTGCATTTTGCACTTCTGGCATTCCCTGTCGTCAGCGGACAGATGGCGGCCAGGCCAGCAGCCGAGCCCCCCCGTCACGCCCATCCTGCCCACTGTACCTTTCTGTGCTCCCGGACCCTGTGTGTCATTTTCTATTTTCATGGGCAAGAGAACCTCCTGAACTGGTCTCCCCACTTCCAGACGTCAACCGCAGTTGGCCGCAGAAAGCGTTCCCAGCCGGAGACCCTTCCTGGGCTCCCGGGCCACGCGCCCTGCTTCTGTGCCCAGGCCGGTGCTCCCCTGCACTCCCCCACCTCCTGGGGCTTGACAGCCTCCGCCCCCTCCTTTCCCCTCTGGCCTGTGGCCTGTCGCTGGGAGGCCAGGGTGCTGCAGCAGGGAATGGCTGCTCGGGTTTGGCTTCAGCTCTTGCCACCCCCCCCCCCCCCCAGCTTTCTGACCCGCTGGGCACGGGGCTCGTTCTCCGTGCTCCTTCCCCGCGTTCAGGGAGCGCGTTTTCCACGCCCGCCCCTCATGTGAGGCGCCCCGGCCCATCAGTCAGCGCGGTGCCCACCTCCCCCGAGGTAGGCTTTTCACTGCTGACGTTTCTTGAGTGCCTCACTCGTGCCAGATTCTAAGTATCTTGTATGTACGAACTCCATTCTCACCGTGACCGCTTCCCAGAAGCGTGCGGGGGTGTGACAGAAGGCACTTGCCGGCGTGGCCACCGCGGAAGGTGGGGGAGGTGGGACCCCGGGCCAGGGCTGGCCTGAGCGCCCATCCGCTCCCTTCTCTGCTGCCTCTCTCGCCACCCCCGGCCCTTTCTCCACAGCAATCTGAGGCATGTGTTCACGCGAGGTCACATGTAAAAGGTCCAGCCTGGTGCTCGGCTGGAGGGGCTCAGAATGTTCAATGCTTCTTGTTCCCTGGCAGCCTCGAGGACCTGCGGGCCCTCAAAGGGAAGTGCTTTCTTCTGGATCCCTTGTTGCCAGAGCTGCTGGTGTTCCCCGCCCAGACGGACCTGCACGACCACCCACTGTACCGGGCCGGTCACCTCATCCTGCAGGACAAGGTGGGGTAGGTGGGCGGGAAGGGGGCGCACGCGTGGGAGGGACGCCCCGTCCCCGTGCACCAGCGCCTTGCTCCGCCCACCAGGCCAGCTGCCTCCCAGCCACGCTGCTGGCCCCGCCCCCGGGCTCTCACGTCATCGACGCGTGCGCCGCCCCAGGCAACAAGACCAGTCACTTGGCCGCTCTTCTCGAGAACCGGGGGTGAGTGCCATGGGCAGCCAGAAGGGCATGGGGTCTGATCCCGTCCTTGGCAATCGGGAACTCTATTCCAAGTAGGGCATGAAGGCTGAGAGGACTTTCCTTTGAAGAATTCCATCTGCACCTAGAGCAGTTGGTGGTGGAGCCCTAAGCCTAGCTTCCCATGGGGTTTGGTGTGAGAGCTGAAGCCCCAGGTCAGGTCCCGCTCACTAGACACGGTCCCTTTTGTGTCCCCAGTGGACGTGTTCTTGCATGTCAGATCTGTGGGCCCGTGGGCGTCCAGTGATTCGCCCCAGCTCTCCCCTCTCCCCCAGGAAGATCTTTGCCTTTGACCTGGACGCTGGGCGGCTGGCGTCCATGGCTACCCTGCTGGCCCGGGCTGGAGTCTCGTGCTGCGAGCTGGCGGAGGAAGACTTCCTGGCCGTCTCACCCACTGACCAGCGCTACCGTCAGGTCCAGTACATCTTACTGGATCCTTCTTGTAGCGGCTCAGGTGAGATGGGGACAGAGGGTGTCTCAGGGACCGGCAGCTCCGAGGTTTGCACTGGCCTCGGGTTTAGTTCGGACTCTCCTCATCCGGTGACCCCAGGCCAGTGTTGTCACCTGTGAAGCAGGGAGTTCCGTGCCAACTGAGGCCGTCTGCAGCTGACACGCTTTGTCCTTAGGAATGCCAGCCAGACGGCTGGAGGAGCCGGGAGCAGGCACCCCCAGCAAGGCACGCCTGCAGGCCCTGGCTGGGTTCCAGCAGCGAGCACTGCGCCACGCACTCACCTTCCCCTTCCTGCAGCGCCTGGTCTACTCCACGTGCTCCCTCTGCCAGGAGGAGAACGAAGATGTGGTGTGGGACGCCCTCCAGCAGAACCCAGGGACCTTCAGGTAGGGGGGGGGAGCCGCCGGGGTCCTGGGGAAGGGGGCTGCTCTCTCTTACCCAGAACTCTGCCGTTCTTCTCCACAGACTAGCTCCCGTCCTACCCTCCTGGCCCCACCGAGGCCTCGGCACTTTTCCAGGGGCTGAACACTGCCTCCGGGCCTCCCCCGAGACCACGCTCACTGGTGGCTTCTTTGTCGCTGTTCTGGAACGGGTGGAGGTACCGAGGTGAGTGGGGTGGGGGTGGGGGTGCTGCATGGAAGGTGTGGGAGGACCAGGCTGCACGTGACTTAGGGACTTTCCTTCTAGCTCAGTCCCCGAGGCTGAAGCAGCAGCCCCTGAACTCACACCCAGCGCGGCCCGGCGGCAGAGGAAGAGACGGCGCCCGGCTGCGGCTCCGAGCACGCCGCAGGGCCGCAGAGCTCCGCCTTCTCCGGGGGGGAGGAAGAGCCCGGTCCTCGGCGCAGCTCAGCCAGCGCAGGTTTGAAAGGTTCCGTTCTTGCTGCATTCTTCTCACTGCTTTCGGAAGGAAAGCGCTAACCCTGGTTCTCCAGCGGGGGAGAGCGAGCGGAGCTCCTGGTCCTCTGGGGCCCCTCCCCGGGCCCTGCTCTCGCCTCAGGATGCTGCCCACAGAAATAAAAGGCAGGACATGGTCTACGATAGAT
This sequence comes from Potos flavus, assembly GCA_028534135.1. NCBI lineage: Eukaryota > Metazoa > Chordata > Mammalia > Carnivora > Procyonidae > Potos > Potos flavus. The sequence continues at coordinate 7,492,991 of CM052890.1, read as the reverse complement.
CACAGTTTTTCTTTTATTCTTAATGACATAAGCAAGGAGAAAAGTCTCACATTCATACTAAAAATTCCAACTAGACTCACAGGAATTAAGTCTTTATTTGTCATGGAAAGTCCCAGCCTCCCGCTCCTGTCCAGTGCACGTACATGTACACACACACACCCACACACTCACTCAGGCTGTGCCGGGACACCCCCGGGGGCTCCCGGACCAACGCTCCTGCCTGTGGAACTGAGGTAAGCTAGCTCCGAGCACTACAAGGAAGAGGATCTAGCTTCCGGCAGCTATCTGCCGAAGCCTGGTTTCCGGACCCGCGCCCCGCCCTCCGAGCCTCCCCGGGGTTTGGGACTTGAGGTGCAGACCCCCCGCTCAGCTCCCCACACGGGGAAATATGGCCCGCCCTTCCCGGGGGTGGGGAGGGACAGTCACCTGCCACAGCACTCAACCTCAGTCACGGGGCGAGGGGGGACTAGTTACATCTACGTCACATTATTTATAAAATAAGAATTACATTTTATATGGTGTGTCCTGAAGGCGCGCTGGCCCCTCAGGAGAGCTGCCTAGGACAGCATCTGAGCCTCTTCACACAGGCATAACTTAACTATACAGCTAATTCCTAGTCAATAGCATTTATACTTAACCACCTCAGTGAACCAAGCTTGAAGGAATTTAAAAGGCAATTTAGCTTAAATACAAAAATAAATTTTTATTTTGTTAAAAAATGTTTAAATATTTTTTTCTTTTAATTTAGACACACGCATTCATACTTCTCCCAAAGAGGATGGGCATGGCAGCGAGGCTCGTGGGCCCAGGGTATGTAATCTGGGAACAAAGGAAGAAGAGGTGGAGGGGAGGGGGAACCTGAAGAATTCTCAAGTGTGGGTCCTTAATTTTGGTTTTCTACCACGTCCCGGGGTGGATCTAGCCCACGGCGGGGGTCAGGTCGGTGGGAGGGAAACAGCAGAGGGAAGAGGTCTTTGCTTCCCCTCGGCCCCATCCTCTTGGGCTGCCAGCCCTTAAAGTCAAAACACCGTTTGAAACTCCAGGAGTCCGCACGTGTAGCCATAAAGCGGTGCTACTTTCCACATTCAATTAGCCAGGCCCCAGAAACTTGAAACAGTTAAGTCCGGCACTACCAACATGCCGCCACTCATACAATTCAATTCTTCCTCCAAACTCGATTCAAAGAGCAATAGACATGAGCATCAGACAGTAACACAGGACAAGGCTTTACACACACAACCCTGGGGAGGAGAGGCGGGCGAGCCCCAGGGAGGCCAGCGGGAAGGCGGGCGAGGAGGCAGCTGAACAGCGGGGGACGTCCTGCCTGCTCCCGGCGCTGCCCCCGGAGCGAGGTATCTCCCCTGCAGCTGCCAGGCTAACAGTCTTGAGCCACCAAGCTTTTAGGGGCCAAACTGGCAAAGGGTGGGGGACAAAACATTGACTCGGACTTGGCAGGAAGAAGTGGAACAGGAGCAGCACCCACTGGGGTCTCCAAGGCAAAGCGAAACTTGGGGTCATTTAAAAGGGAACCGGTGAGGGACAAAGCAGCAAGAAATGGGGAAGCAGGGTCCCCTGAGGAGACCCGGGGAGAACCACTTCTTATAGGCAAGCCAAGCAAGGTAAAGCTGTGGGGCTGACCCAGCTCCCTGACTCCCGTCCCCCGCTGCCCAGCAGCGATGCGGGCAAGGGCTGTGCCTGCGGCACCCCGCGACCCAAGCTGGCTCTCCAGGGAGCGGCGGGAAGGGAGGCCGCCTGACTACGCGCGGACACCACACACAGTCAGGGAAGAAGGTGGACGATATGTACAGATGTTCTCGCATTCTCTCCAGCCTCGCTGCGGAGCTGTTCAAGTAACGGGAGCAGGCTGCCGCCCTGTGCCCCCGCCCTCAGAGGCCCAAGGCCACCAGGGCTGCCGCTGCCTCCCTGGGGGCGGGGGAGGTTGCTCTATGGAACTAGAAGGGTCAGAGGCTCCTCCTAGCAGGTGCTGAGGTCCAGATTTGGGCAAGGGAGTGGGGGGGATGGAATGGGGACAAAGGCTATTTCTTGCGGGTGTGCTGCCTGCGGGCCTGCAGTCGCTGCCGAGCCCCGGGGGTCTTGGATCCGGCACCAATGGAAAAGGAAGGGGCCGCCGATCCTGGAAAGATTCAACAAGGTCTCATCAGGCAGCTGCTGCCTGGGGCACTTCCCCGGGCACCCCGGTCTCTCGAAGGTTAGGCCAGCAGAAGGCTGGGTACTAAACTGGGCCTCCCAAAACCGTGTTCAGTTGCTGGGGGGATGGGAGGATGGGGAAGGACTAGTAAAAACACAGAATCCCAGATCATCTGCAAGTGAGAAGGAAGGCATTTTTACCTGGCTTTCCAGTGGTCTGGAACATTCCTTCCAACTCCATACCTGGGCTGTGCTGGCCTTCCGACCAGGCCGCATCTTTCTTCTGCTTAAGAGCCTGATCTTTCCCGAGGGGCCCCAGAGCCAGGAAACCTATCAAGCACCCCTCCCTCTCCGGAGAAATAGGCAGGTCACACTGGCAACGAGGAGACTTGCTGCTTACCGAAAGATCCGACTCCAGCAAAGCCTTGGGTGGGTGTTGAGGATGCCCCAAAGGAGAGACCACTGCCCGATGCGCCCACCCCGGGGGCAGGGGTGTTCTGACCAAAGGTGGGTGTGGAGGTGCCTAGAACAGAGAGACCGTAGGAAACTAGCGACTAGGCCAGTGCACAGAGGCGTCCGAGCTCAGGGGTGTCCCCACAGGGCCGCTCGGCCCTGAACCCCCGTGCTGGCTCACCCCAGTGGTGGGAACGGCCGCTCTCCCCACCTGCTACAGCCTAGCGAAAGCTCCGCAGTGCCGCCTTCTGGCCTAAGGAGCAGTGTGTCTGCACTCCTGTGGCCACCAAAGCACGGGAGAGAGGGACACTCAGCAGACCCCCCCCCCCCCTCAACCTTCCAGCTTGACCAGGTTACTTCCCTCTGGCACAACTGAGTTCTGCCTCCGCTCCGTTTGCCCTGCCTCCAGAAACCTGAGCCTTCCACGAAACACCGCCCCCCCACCCGTGGGTCCCTTCACCTTCCCACGGCCCCACCAGACTGCCTCTGCCCTTGCCACCAGAGGCCCACTCTCCAGTCCCGCCACCGCCTCCTGACAGCCCTCGGGGAGGGCTGGCTGCCTCCTGACCTTCCATCTCGCTGTCTGCCTCCACCCCTGCCCCCTCCGGTCACCCCTCACAACCACCAGGGCCATCCTAGCTCCCAGAGGGCCTCAGGTCACAGAGCCCTCCCCTCCCAGCGTGTCCCTGCGCCCCTCCTGTGGGAACCCGCCAGAGCGGCACAGGCAGGGTCTCTCCGCCCTCCGTGTGCGTGTTGCTGAGGGAAAACCTAGCAGCGCGGGCTGGCCTCACCTCAAGTTCATAACCCCAATTCTCCGGCGCGCAGAACTTCCTGGCATTCTACCAGGTTCTCACTACCTTCTTTTTCCCCACTCTCCCGACTACGTCGAGACCCCCTGGTCTGTGCACACACCTCCCCGATCCACTCCCACATTTGGGAATACAAACTATCAGGATGAGAACTCCTTTAAGTCACCTTCTGCAGGGCAGATAAGATCACCTCATTCTTCTCCTGGAATTCTACAGGGATCTCCCTTTGTACTTAAAATCCAAATTTAACTCTGGCCCTAAGCGACCTTCAACTCTGCCTGCCTCTCCACAGCATTCTGAATCATTTCCATTTTCAGATCTTCAAGCCACGCCTTGCTTTTGTGCGTTCGTGAACAAGCAGAGCTTGCGCCTGCCCCTGGGCCTCTGCACCACCTCCCCTGGGCCTGGAAAGCGCTCTCCCCCACACACATACCCACCCACCCCCCAACCCCTGTGGCACAACCCAGATGTAGCCGTGGCTTAAACATCCTCAGAAAAGCCCGCCCTCCTTGACTACCTGAAGAGCTCCTCCACAGCCACTCGTGGCGCACTGCCTTCGACCTGGATGCTTCCTGCTCCCTGAGCTGTATTTAACTACTGGCCATCAGCCTCGTCCCAGCCAGACCGCGAAGCTCTGTAAGCGAGGGGACCGTGCCAGCACTTACGATGGCGCCTGCTGCGGCCGACCGAGGCCATTCCCGATCTTACCTCCAAACACAGGTTTGCTCTCGGGGGTGCTGGCCACATTGAAGGCAAAGGGTGTGCTCTGACCGGGCGCGCCCAACGTGCTCTGACTCAAGCCTCCTCCGAAAGGGGTTGTGCCGCCAGTGGTCCCACTCTGTCCCGTGCCAAAGCTGAATGCTCCGGAGGTGCCAGGGGCGGCCACGTTGATCCCAAAGCCCCCGCCGCCAGCCGGGCCGGCGGATCCCCCAAACGTGAAGGGCGACAGCGTCGTGCTGCCGAACACGGAGCTACCGGTCCCACTGCTGGTGGTCTGGGTCGTAGCTCCGAAGCTCGAGGTGGTGGCCACCCCAAAGGAGAACATAGGCGTGCTGCTGCCGAAGGCAGGCTGGGTGCTGGCGGGGGTGCCGAAGGCGGAGGCGGCAGGCTTCAAACTGCCGAAACTCGACTGTGCAGCGCTGCCGAAGGCAGGCTGGGCCGGGCCGGGTACCGGGGTCACGGCCGGGGCTGGGGCCGTAGAGTTCCCGAAAGTGAAAGAGCTGCCGAAGCTGGGGGCGAGGGCCGGCTTGGCAGCCCCCTGCTGCTGCCCGTCAGCGGCCCCGAACGCGGGCTGGGGGTTGGCTCCTGGGTACAAAGGCAGCGCGGGCTTGGTGCTTGAGCCGAAGGGAATGTGGAAGGCTGGGGTGGCGGTGGTGGTGAAGGTCAGCGCCGGCGGGCTGCTGGTGGCGGGCGCGGGTGTGGCGAGGCCGCCGCCAAAGCTGCTGAAGCAGGAGGTGCTGCTGCTGGTGGTGGCCGTCTGCACGGCCCCGGGCAGGGACTGGCCAAACGTGGTGACGGCTGTCGACGCAGGTGCGGCAGGTGGCTTGCCAAAGTGGAATATGGAGCCCGTGGCTGGGGTAAAGCTGGCACCGGAGGCAGGGGGGGCCCCGAAGAGGAACGGCGGGGCAGTGGATGTGGTGGTGCTGGTCACGCTGCTCACGCCAAAGCTGAACGCGGGCTTCGAAGCCGAGTCTGCCGATGTGCTGGCTGTGCTCACAGGAGCCACGGAAGCCACGGCTGAGGCGGCACTGGCCTGGCCGGCAAAGAGAGCAGCACTCATGGCAGTGGCTGGAGCAGTGGTGTGACTGAAGGAGAAGGGAGCGGACAAGGGCGCAGATGCAGGGGCCCCCATGTTGCCAAAGATAGGCTTGAACGTGGGCTGAGGGCTGCTGGCAGGCACAGGGAGGGCAGCGCTGGAAGGTGCCGTGGTGGTGACCTTGGAGGGGCTGGACGGCAAGGGGCCCTCGTTCTCGCTTTTTGGTGGGGCTGCAAAGATGGGCTTGAACATGGGGGATGCTGAGGACGTGGTGGGTGCTGTCGACGCAGGAGGGTCAGCAGGTGGGGTGCTCAGCATTCCCAACAGAAGACTCTGCTTGGGGGTGGGGGACGGGGCAGCCGGGGCTGGGGATCTGGCAGAGGTCTCAGCCTGAGGAGCCGGAGATGACGTCGTGGTGTTAGTGGCTGGTATAGGGGACGCAGCGGGGGTCAGCCCCAAGAAAGTGGCTGCAGGTTTGGAGTCCGAGGAGGTGCCTGGAAGGGGCCCTGACTGTGAAGAGCCAAGAGGGGCCAGAAGGCTGAGTGTCTTCGGAGGTGAAGGGGCCACAGTGGTTGCCACTCCAGTGGATTCTGGGAATAAGAGAACGTGAATTCTGAATACCCCCAATGTGATGGCATTCAATGCTTCTGTACCCCCCAGTGCCTGGTGCAGTGTTGGGGCTCCCGAGTCAGTCAACGAACGCGACTCCCTCTATACCACAAACCCTTCAAGTATCCACTCCCTAAAATCAAGGCGATGTTCACTATTTCTTCCCTTCACAGATCATAAGATACCAGCAAATATGATTTGGCTTAAGTGAGGGATAAATGTGCGGACTCTACGAAAAATCCAAACACCCAAACTCAAGTCCAGTTAAATACCTAGATGCATCTTACTCACCCAAGAAAGATTTACTGCATTTGCCTACCGTGTGCAGGGTGCGGAGCATGTAACTGTGAACGGAAGAGTCCCTGCCCCGGGGCTCTGGGAGAGGCCGAGGCCTGATACAGCCCACTGCGTGACAAAGTGCGCCCAGAGCAGTGTGGGCACATGCGGTGCCGTGGTGGGCCCCTGGACACCTCGAGGGAGAAGGACTGCCATCCTCTTGTGCCTGTAGTCTGAAAGGCCTCCAACCATGTGATCCCATTTACATTTCAGAGGGCCTCACGCCTCATAAGCGGTTATTCACATATACAGAAGATGACAGCAAGGCTCAGAGCAGCTCAGGAAGCAAAGAATTTCAAATCGTGAGCCCTGTGACAACCAAAACGAGGCCCCCAACCCCAGCTTGAAGCCCAGCAGCCCCCTTCCCGGAAGTTTCCCGATTACAGACTTCTGAAGCTCTTGAGTGCGCGCACCAGCTCAGGATTGGTGAGCCACAGCAGGCTCAAGCTCCCACAGGTTTCCAGGGATTGGCAAGCGTGCTTTTACTTCGAGTGAAACCTAGGTGCGTGTCCTTCTATGCTGCACAGGGGGCTCGCCCACTCACCCGGGGAAGATGGGAGGCTGGCGGAACTCTGCATCTTCTTCAAGCTCTCCAGCAGCGGGTTGGTGCTTGGGGCCGGGAGGGGGGCTGGGGAGGTGGTGGTCCCAGCAGCGGGCAGGGTAAACGTCAGAGAAGGCTGAGTGGTAGTGGGTTTCTCGGTGACAGAGTTCGAGGCAGCATCTAAGGCAGGAAGAAAGATCGTGTTTGGCAATTCTCGCCCAGGGGTACACCACAGAGCACAGGGTGTTCGGGGTCTCAGTATCTGCTTATCTGGAAATGCCTCCCCAATGCCATTGCTCATGGTTCTCCTGATTCTACTGAGGACCCAAATGGATTTCTTAGAGGAGAAGGATCCAAATAAAACCCTAGGAAACAACTCCTTTCCAGAGTGTGGAGCTGGTCGGTCTTCCTTACCAGTCCCGTCCGCCAAGGCCTTGTTAAACCACCGCAATGAAGCTCTCTTTTCCAGATCGAGGTCTTCGGCAGTGATGGAGTAGCCAAGCTGGGGAGGAGGGGGCTGCCAGAGAGAAAAACGAGAGGCCTATCAGTCAGAGAAGCTGGAGGAAGCCTGTATTTGGCTTCCTAGAGCTTGGGAGCGCTGTGCTGGGCAGGCAGGTGTGGATGGACAGCAGAGCCCTACCAGTGTCAGCCGGGCCCCTCGCCGGGAGGGCAGCAGCTGAATCTTCCGCTTGCGCTGCCCTGAGCTGCCAGGTGTGGGCGGGGAGCTCCACGAGTTCTGTGCCTTCCATGTGGTTGTATCTGCAGCTGAAGAAACAAACACGGACTTGTCTTCTTCCTCTTCTCTTCCAGAAATGGCTAGGTTTGTCTATCCACCTGGTTTTTCACACTGAATTTTCACTGGGTACCTCTGAAAGGTTGTATCTTCCATGGTTAGGGTCTTGGGTAGTGTTTGCAAGATTATTTCTGACAGGAGGGCATAAAGAGGGAACTGCCCCAAACGCAGGCAGACAGGTGCTTACTACCGGATGGGCATTACCTGGACTGCTTGCAGATTCCTCCACCTCTGACCGCCAGCCCAGTCACGCCGGGCTGCGAGGGGAGACCTGCCTGTGCCACAGACTACAAGATAGGCTCTTTTTGCTCTGTGCCTACCAGGCCCTATATGCAGCGATGCTCAGTGCGTGTTTTCAGACAGACGGCGGTCTGCACACCTTCCAGAAACACTCCCACCACAAGCCGCTCTCGCACGCTTATCAACCTACCCTTTTCTCCCTGGGCCTCCTTGTCTGTTGCCAATGGAGTTGAAGAACTGGAGCGATGAGAAAGCTCATCTTCTCTGCGGGCAGAAGAGGCACAAGTACGCTTAGAAACACCTCCTGACTCGGTCGCTTGGGTGGTTCAGTTGGTTAAGTGTCTGCCTTTGGCTCAAGTCATGATCCCAGGGTTTTGGGATCGAGCCCCGCATTGGGCCCTCTGCTCAGCGGGTAGCCTGCTTCTCCCTCTCCCCAACCCCCTGCTTCTGATCTCTCTCTTGCTCTCTCAAATAAAATCTTAAAAAACAAAACAAAAACAAAAACCCTCCTCCCAACAGAATACTGGGTAACTTCTTATACCCTCCTTCCTACCAACTGGCCAAAGTCCAGACCATCATGATTTAAGGTCGCAGTATGCCAAGACAAAAAATTTAAGAAATCAAAAGAAAATTCCTATAAAACAAAGGGAGGCAGTTTATGGATGCCATGGAGAAACCTCTGTCTTACAACAAGCACAACACAGCAACCTTTAAACCTGCCAATCCCTGAGAGCTGTCACATATCTGACCCTAAGAGCAGCGTTCTAGTTACTTTCGGTGCCTAGAGGGTCAGCTAGAATCTAGAACGTGAACTCTCCTGCCCCTGACGGACTCGCTCTGCTCCCTGTACTCTCTCCATGGTCTCCCTACACACCCCGGCTGCTTGCGCTGCAGGACGAGAAGAGCCAGAGCCTCTAGGGTCAGCATGGAAGACCGTAAGAGACGAGAGCCATTCAAGCAAGTACTTTTCTCCAAAATTTGATTCTCCAAATCATAGCTGCAGGAAACCTAAAGAGCCAAAAACGTGTCCTTCCCTTCCTGCCCTCGCATGAATCCGCAGCGCGAGTCAGGACTCATTACCTTATTTTCTTTGCTGGCCTCTCCGGTGTCTGGGAGCGGGACGAGGCGGGGCTAGATAACAGTGATGAGCTGGGCCCGCTTCTCTTCCAAAGCTGAAAGGTAAACAGAAGTGACACGACTGAGCCTATAGGACAATATAACTCTGCCTATCAAGTCTCCTTTTCAGTGACTTAAACATTTCTTTATGGGGTATCTGACTGGCTCAGGCGGTAGAGAGTGTGACTCTTAACCTCGTGGTTGTGGGTTCAAGCCCCACGTTGGGTATAGAGATTACTCAAAAATAAAATCCTAAGAAAAAACCCAAAAAAAACAAAAAAAACATTTCTTGTGAAGGAACGTCAACTGCCAGTATTAACTATGGGGGGAAAATAATCTGAACGAGTAAGAGAAAACTAAGTAATCAATATGTAAGTAGTGAAAAGTAAGCAAAAAATATAACAAGTCATAAAAAGAAATAGTCAATCTATGTATCTAGCAGTCAACTTAGTTCTGCACTGTAATTCAATTTTTAATTAGCTGAGTTCCCACTTCAGAGAGGTACGTACCTTTATACTTGACAAACAATGCAAAGATGAGCAAGAGCGCTCCATCACCGAGAAAGTGACAATGCGGAAAAGAGACAGGAGAGTACACAAACTGACCATTAACAACCAAAAGGTAACAGAGGTCTCTAAACAGGAGCCCCAGAAGAAATGATGCAGTGCTGGTTAGAAGAATTGATAAAGGAGGGAGGTGACGTCTAAGAGCCTTTCACGACTTCACAAAAAGCACCTGAAGAAAGACAAACTGCACGGGCTTGCGATGGGATGGACACATCATCCCACAGCGGGAAAAGAACAAGGAAGGGAAGGCTCTAGGAAGGTATCAGGTGCTCCGAGAAGATAATAAATGTCCTGGTGTGGCTGATACAGAGAACATATGTAAAGGAGTAACTGGGGACACGGTCAGAGAGGCAAGCTGGGGTATGAAGTGCTGAAGGCAAAGATAAATATTCCTACTTTGGAAAATAACAAGTCTCATAAGACACATGGAGATATCAATGCCACACACATAGAGGTCAGAGGACAGTTTTTTCTTCTATAATTGGTTCCCATCTAATGTGTGTAATGATTTTATAATTTCGAAGCTAAAGCTCCTAGTTCGGGCAGCCATAGATTTGGCTATTTCCTAGCGTTCCTCTGCAAGAATACACTGAGTCAAAGATCTCTACTACCACTTGCACCAAATATAAGGGCTGTCCCCTTTACTGATTAGTGGAGATAATCACTACACCCCAATATATTTTTTTTCAAAGAGAAGCTTCAACATAAAGAACTTTCATATTACTTTAATCTCCTCTTCCTAATACCTACTTCTGAGAACTTATCACATATGCAAGTACCACATGTGAACAGGGAACTGGTAACTCCTGAGAGCACCGAACAGCAATTAATATCAGGGGCTGCATTTCCTGCAGGAGGTCACAGGCTCCACCACGTGTGAGGGCGCTTATCACAAACTCTGACCCTCTTTCAGGCAATGGCTATGTTGTTCGAGAGCAACATTCCCGCTGGGGACAAGGAGCAAACACTGGAGAAGATGTGGCCAACATGTGTGAAGGTAGGGCGGTGCTAGGGAACAGCTGCCAGGCCAGGGAGACATCGTGGAGACAAGAGAAGAGGAGCCAAGGGCTGAGCCCCCACATTTAGGTCTCCTTTTTCTCTCCCGGTGACCGCTAATTCCAAAAGGAAAAGCTGTAGTTGAGAGGCTGAGAAAAGCCTTTGGCAGTCTCACTTGTTGGAGAGACAAAAATGAATTCAGGGCTTTCCAAAGTACAGGGGCCTTAATAGGACCTAAAGGTTTTGGTTGGGATCCTCAAGGCTCCGTACAGGGATAGAGGGGAAATCGGAAATAAACCAGCCCTCACAAGAACTGACAACCAACTCAGAAACATGTCAAGTCCACCCACACAGAAGTCATCTGCTCCTATCCTAGCTATTGCCAGAGGTGAAATAAAAAAGTAAAACCTCTCCAGAGGAAGATACCATCATTCAGAGCTTCAAGTCATCATCACATTTTTTCCCCCAAAGTCTGACAGAGAAATAGAGCAACAACAAAAATCAAATATATAAGAAAGTAATATTGGGGCACCTGGGTGGCTCAGTGGGTTGAAGCCTCTGCCTTCGGCTTGGGTCGTGATCTCGGGGTCCTGGGGTCGAGCCCCGCATTGGGCTCTCTGCTCAGCAGGGAGCCTGCTTCCCCCTCTCCCTTTGCCTGCCTCTCTGCCTACTTGTGATTTCTTTCTGTCAAATAAATAAAATCTTAAAAAAAAAAAAAAAAGAAAGTAATATTTAACCAATACCCCAGAGGAAAAAGCAGACATCAGAAAAAGACTGCAGAAGATTCAAATACTGGAATTACTGAACAAGACTTTAGAAGAACTGTTATTATAATAATTTAAATAACGATATGGAGAATCCTGGCAGACAAATGAAACTATAAGAAAGATAACAAAAATGATTTAAGAATGCGACGGATAGGCTAAAATAGCACAGAGCTAAAGGAAATCAGCAGACTAGACAATGGAAGAACTGGAGGGGGGGAGACAAAATGATGGGAAACACAGATAGACATAGGACAAAAGGAAAAGGTGTAACATGTGTCCTGGAACATTGAGAGAGGGGAGAAAATAGGGCAAGAAAATAGGGCAACATCTGAAGAGAAAATGGTTGAGGGGTTTCAAAACGGTCAAAAGACCTCAAGCCACACGACAAACTCCAAGGAATATAAACCATAAATGAGAACTTCATGAAATTTCTTCTCAAGTGAAGTTGAAACACGTACCAAAAGTGAACATGTGCTGGGCCACAGAGCAAAGCTACTTCAAGGACTGACAGAAGCACATCCTGGGGGCGCCTGGGTGGCTCAGTGGGTTGAAGCCTCTGCCTTCGGCTCAGGTCATGATCCCAGAGTCCTGGGATCGAGCCCCACATCGGGCTCTCTGCTCAGCAGGGAGCCTGCTTCCCCCTCTCTGCCTGCTTCTCTGCCTACTTGTGATCTCTCTCTCTCTGTCAAATAAATTAATTAAAAATCTTTAAAAAAATAAATAAAAAATAAAAAGCACATCCTGTGAGCTAGTGGAATTTAACTAAAAACCAGTAACAGAAAGATAACTAAACAATTAACTGTTTTGAAATTAAGCAATGCATTTCTAAGTATAGAAATCAAAGAACAACTGGAAATGGAAATTAGAAAATATGTGAATTGAATGAAATTGAAAAATACTTCTATTTCAAGACTGTGGGATGCAGCTAAGGTTTATAGAAAATGTGTAACCTTTGAGATATATACATGTGTGTGTATGTGTGTGTTAGAAAAGGCTGAAAAAACCCAGTGATCTAAGAATCTGGATAAAAGAATCAGAAAGAGGGACCCCTGGGTAGCTCAGCAGTTAAGCATATGCCTTCAGCTCAGCTCATGATCCCAGCCTCCAGGATCAAGTCTTGCATCAGGCTCCTTGCTCAGCGGGGAGCCTGCTTCTCCTTCTGCCTGCTGCTCTCCCTCCTTATGGTCTCTTTCTCTCTGACAAATAAATAAAATCTGAAAGAAAAGAAAAAGAAAGCAAGAAAGAAAGAAAAAGAAAGAAAGAAATCCCAGCAAGTTGAACATGGAAAAAAAAAAAAAGAAGAAGAGGTCCTTGGGTGGCTCGGTTGGTTTAGCATCTGACTCTTGCTCTCAGCTCAGGTCTCAATCTCAGGATCATGAGTTCAAGCCCTGCAGCTCCATGCTGGGCATGGAGCCTACTTAAAAAAAAGAAAAAATAAATTAAAAAAAGAAAGAAATAATATCTAGAAGGGCAGAAATTAAATAAATAGAAAAACATGTAATAGAGTGACTTCTAAAATTGGTTATCTGATAACACAACCTTGAAAAAGGAACTTCCTTAATCCAATAAAGAGTATCTACCAAAAAACTACATCAGGGCACCTGGGTGGTACAGTCAGTTAAGTGGCTGACTCTTGGGTTTTGGCTCAGGTCGTGATCTCAGGGTTGTGGGATCGAGCCCCATGTTGGGCTCCGTGCTCAGCTCAGAGTCTGCTTGAGAATCTATCCCCTCTCTCCACCCCCAACCCATGTACTCTCTCTAAAATCTTTAAAAAAACCAACCATAACAACCCTATGTCAAACAGCATATATAACAAGAAACGTGGCGAGCACTCACTCTGAGACCAAGAAAAACAAAGATGTTTGCGATCACTTCTATTCAACATACTTCAGGTCTTAACCAAATACAATAAGGCATAAAACAATTAAGAATAGGCGAGAGAGGGACGCCTGGGTGGCTCAGTTGGTTAAGCGGCTGCCTTCAGCTCAAGTCATGATCCCAGGGTCCTGGGATCGGGTCCCACATCAGACTCCTTGCTCGGCAGGGAGCCTGCTTCTCCCTCTGCCTCTGCCTGCCACTCTGCCTGCTTGTGCTCTCTCTCTCTGACGAATAAATAAATAAAAAATCTTAAAAAAAAAAAAAGAATAGGCGAGAGAAAAAAGCTGTCATTGTACACAACACGATGTACACACAAATATCCTAAAGAATATACAGATGAGTATTATGGAATTCAGCAAATTTTCTGAATATGATAATCAGCTGTATTTGTATACATCAGCAACAGGCAGATTTTAATACACCACTTATAATAGCATCAAAAAATATATCTAGGAATAAGTTTAATATGTAAAACCACTACACAGAGTAGTTAAAGATGATGTAAATAAGTGAAAGATACACCATGTTCATAGGCTGGAAGATTCAATATTGTAAAAATGTCATTTCTCTCCAAAATAACTGGTAAAGGCAATCTTAATATCTCAACAAGTGGCCATTCTTTCTTTTAGCAGAAATCAATGAGTTGATTCTAAACTTACAGAGAAATGCAAACGGTCAAGAGCCAAGACAATTCTGAAGAGGAATGAGACAAATAAGAAAGTTGGATGACTTATCCTACTATACATCAAAACTAAGACTGTGTGGGACAGCGTAGAAAAAAAAGACAGATACAGGGCAGAAAAACAGACCAATGGAACACAACAAAATCAAGAAATGTATCCACATATATACACTTAAATTATAACTAAGGCAGCACCACATAAGAACAGGAAAGGGATGGTCCAATCTTTCAATGAATGTTGCTAAGTCAAGTAGATATTTAAATGGAAAAACACTAATTTTGATGGCTACTTCACACCATGTACAAAAACCAACTTCAGGTGGATAACAGATCTAAATGTGAAAAGAAAAAGAATAAAGCTCCTAGAAGGTAGCATATCATCATCATGACTTTAGACAAAGAGTTCCTAAACAATGCACACAAAACATTAACCATAAGTGTAAAGTGAAAAAATGAAGTGGTGAGACACAGAGTAGGAGTGATTTGTTGCAACATACAATTTACAGAGAGTCAGTATCTATAATATACAAGCAATTTCTATAAATCAGTAACAAAAAGACAAGCAATAGAAAAGGGCCAAGAAACTCGAATAGGCACTTCATAAAAAAGGAAATATGAATGGCTAATGAACAGTTCATACCTCTATTTCATTAGCAATCCGCAATTACAACTACAACTACAAATAACAACCACAATGAAATACTTCATACTTATTGGAATGGGTAATTAAAGCAACTGGCAACATCAAGTGTTAGGATGTATTACAGGAACAAAATCTCACACTGCACTGGTAAGAGTATCAACTGAAATGTAACCTTATTATTTTTTTTTTAAGATTTTATTTATTTGAGAGAGATAGAGCACGAGTAGGGTGTGGGGAGGAGCAGCAGGCAGAGGAAGAAGCACACTCCCCGCTCAGCAGGGAGCCCGATGTGGGGCTCGATCCTGGGACTCCAGGATCAAGACCTGAGCTGAAGACTGACGCTTACCCAACTGAGCCACCCAGGCGCCCCTGAAACGTAACTTTAAAAAATGTTTCAACATCTACCACAACTGAGCATTACACATACTTTACATATATGCGCCAAAAGACTTAATACAAGAACGTCCATAACAACATTATACATTATACCCAACATCCAACAGCAGGAGAAAAAACATAATTATGGTATATTCATATAAAAAAAATGAACACAGCAATGAAAATGAAAGCCTTGCTGCTACACGTAACAACCTGGATGCATCTCACAAGGAAAACAGTGAGTGAAAGAAGCCAAACACAAAAGAAAGCATATATTGGTCTCCATTTATATAAAGTTTAAAAATATTTTTAAATATTTTTAAAATAGTGCTACTATTCAAGAAGGAAGAAGTAGGTGTGAGAGGGGCTTCTGGGTGTTGAAATGATTTATTACTTGACCTGGGTAGTGGTTACATGGAGATGCACACTTAAGCTGCTTGTTTTTCTACATTATACTCTAATTAGAAAAAACCAAAAAACTATAGATTTGACACAGAATGCTATGCAATATATAATAATAAAGAGAGAGAGACAAAAAAGCACATATGTGATGATCCCATTTGTGTAACACAGACCAAAAATCTCTGTATTATCTGTGTTCGCATACCTAGAATGAATATATATATGGAACGGAGACTGGGAGAGCCAGGACAGGAGAATCTTCTTTTACTGAACAGCTATCTATACTTAAAAATTTTTTGAAACCAAGAAAGGTACTACTTGCAGCACATGTCATAAATTCCAACAAGCAGAGTACACAGTAAAAAGTTTTCCTCCTACCTCAACCTCAAACCTTATTCCCGGTTTCTAATAAAATCTATCAAAATTATTCTATGCAAGTTAAAAAATTAAAGAAACCTAGCAGCACAAGAGAGGACACTATACTCACACTTCTGCACCTTGCTTTTGTTCTAGATTTTTGAATCCCCATCAGTGCCTATTAAGCTACCTATTCTTTTGTATAGTTACACAGTATTGCAACTTATGGAAATACTGTTATTCAACCAGCCCCCTGAAAAGGTACATTTACATTGTTTCCAAGCTTCTACTATTAAAATGTTACAATCAACATCCTTGTACATGTTTTTGAGTATATGTATAGAATTAATTCCTAAAAGCAAACCTGCTGGATCAAAGGGCACATGTATCTCTAATATTGATAATTACTGCCACATTGCTCTCCAGAGAACTATATGAATGGACACTCCCATCAGCAATGCATGAGAAGCCTGTTTCTGCAAATATTTTTATGGTTTTTATTTTACGTTTAAATCTTTAGTTCATTTGGAATATGTTTCTCGAATTTATGAAAATCGGCCAAACTCACTCTTAAGAGACACAAATATGGGGCGCCTGGGTGGCTCAGTGGCTTAAGTGTCCGACTCTTGATTTCAGCTCAGGTCATGGAATCCAGCCCTGCATCAGTCTCTGTGCTTGGCACAGAGTCTGCTTGAGATTTTCTCTCTCCCCCTCTGCTCCCCAACCCCCCACATGTACATGACTCTCCAAATAAACAAAATCTTAAAACACACATACACACTGTTCCTAGCCTAACTGGTAAAAACCCAAAGCTATGACAACCTAATCTATTGGTGTGATGGTGGAGAAGTGGTCACTCATACAATGCTAATGGGACATCCTCTAAAGAGGGGAATTTAACAGTATCTAGCTAAACTGTATATGCATCTAACTGTTGGCCTGGGAAATCTGTATTCTAGGCAATCTATCCAAGAAGTATAATAGCCAAAGAGGGAAATGACATTATGAATTAAAGCATTACCTGCAGGACCATCTGTCACAGCAGAAAACTGAAACAGCCCAATGTTTATCAATAGAGGACAAGAGTAACTGCAGTTACTGTAGAAGGAAAGATGAAGGCTCAAACTTGTACATATTACTGCCTCACACAGACATGGATTTGCATATAGTTTTAAGAAAAACAGACCATGGAAGGATAGCCGAAAAGTAATAAAAATAGGAAGGGAATAATGTGGAGTAGAAAGAGGCTGAAATTGTGGACTTCTCTGAGTATATTTTGTTTTCTCATAGGTTCTTTGGAACAATGTTCTTTGGAACAATTTTTATTTTATATTCATTTACATTTATGTTTACTTACATTATTTATTTTTATTTTTAATTTTTTAAAAGTAGGCTCCATGCTGGGCAGGGAGCCCAAAGTGGGGCTTGAAGTCACAACTCTCAGATCAAGACCCGAGCTGAGATCAAGAGTCAGATGCTTAACCAACTAAGCCATCCAGGTGCCCCAGAACAATTTTTTTTTTACGGTTTTAGTTACACAATTTTTCTTTTTAACAGATTTTATTTTTAAGTAATCTTTACACCCAGTGTGGGGCTGGAACTCCACCCTAAGACCAAGAGTCACATTAACCACCGACCGAAGCAGCCATGCGCCCATTTTCTTTGGAACAATTATTTTATTTTACATAATTAAAAACAAACTATATTGAAAAAAAAGGAAAAAAAAAAAAAGAAAAAAGAAAAAAAAGGAAAACTTCAAAACATTAAAATATACTGAAAAGATTAACCTTACTGTATATCAAGTTGGTGGTGTACCCAACTGAGAACACTGAATTCATGTTACCCTAAAACACGTATTTTGACTGTATCAAAAATAAATTTTTTTTAAAGATTATTTGTTTATTTGACAGAGACACAGAGAAAGAGGAGACACAAGCAGGGCGAGCGGGAGAGGGAGAAACAGGCTTCCCGCCAAGCAGGGAGCCCGATGTGGGCCTTGATCCCAGGACCCTGGGATCATGATCTGAGCTGAAGGCAGACGCTTAATGACTGAGCCACCCAGGTGCCCTCAAAAATATTTCTTAAGCTGATTCGAAATCTTAGTTTATAATGCATTGATATCATTTTCAAATTGTGTATACCGGGACCAGTCAAACAAGTGATTATGAAGCAACACTTTTTGTATAAGAATACCTAAAAATGAGGGGCATCTCATTCAAATGAGGGGATGGTTCAGACGGTTAAGTGTCTGACTCCTGATTTCAGCACAGGTTATGATTTCGGGGTGGTGAGATCAAGGTCCACACCGGGCTCTGTGCACTCAGTGAGTGTCTACTCAAGATTCTCTCCCCCTCTGCCCCTTCCCCCGCTTGCGCTTTCTCTAAAAGAAATAAAATCTTAAAACATAAAAATGTAAAATCAAAGAAATTATGTAAAAAGTTCTGTGATCCTAAATCTAAACTTGAAATATCAATATGAACTAATGACTTGAGAGTTCTCTTTCTAGAGGATATGTGTAATCTTAACTCCCTAGAATCCAGACTGTAGTCTATAAAGATCATTTCCAACTGAAAAAAACCAAGGCCACTTGAACAAATAGCCACCTTCAGTTTGAGTTGGAAATGTACAAGATGAATTTTTTTTTAAAGCTAAAAAGCAACAAAGTTATTTATCAGAAACTACTGGGGTCAAAACAAAAGGATACAGGAGCCAATTTCAAAGGGCTCCCACTTGCCAAAGGTGGAAAACTGTGTCTCAAAACAAGTGAAATGTCTATACAAATTCAGAAGTTCTTTTCTTTTTTTTTTTTTTTAAGATTTTATTTATTTATTTGACAGAGAGAGAGAGAGAGATCACAAGTAGGCAGAGAGGCAGGCAGAGAGAGAGGGGGAAGCAGGCTCCCTGCTGAACAGAGAGCCCGATGCGGGGCTTGATCCCAAGACCCTGAGATCATGACCTGAGCCGAAGGCAGAGGCTTAACCCACTGAGCCACCCAGGTGCCCCCAGAAGTTCTTAAAGATAATCACAACAGCAAAAACCTCATTGGTCACTTCTGGAGTTGGCTCTGTCATCAGCGCCTTCTCATTATCTAGTCACTCCCACAGGTAGGACACATTCTCCTGTACAGAATTTCATTAATAAATGCAGAGGAAATGACAGAATAGATTATTACCATTTTATAACCTAGAAAACCACGGACCTAGGCAAAGATGATAAATGGCTGCTAAAATCATCAGATGAAAAAACTCACAGAAAAATTAAAATGGAAGAATCTGACTGAAACAGCTGAGCCCAGGGATCATTACCAGCCTCACAAAAGGGAGGCAGCCAGACCTCACAAGCTCCTGGTGTGATGCAATCACATGTATGTGATGTTCTTCCAAAATAACTGAACTTGAATCTAATCAAGCCTCAGGACTCAACTTCCTATTTATAGGGAACATAGGGGATCATGTACATATTAAAATGATGCCATGACAATGGAAACTTAATCTAGAATGTGGGAAATTCCACAAAACAAAATGATCCAGTTTTTTCAAAGGCATGAAAAAAATAGTATTATAGATTAAAAGAGTCTAAGAGACATAGGAACCAAATGTAAAGAACTGATGTTTGTCCCTCACTCAAAACAAAGGAACTATAATCACACAGTTTGGGATAACAGGCAATCTGAATATGGGGTGATATTAACAAATATTAAGGAGGGGCGCCTGGGTGGCTCAGGCGGTTGGGTGTTTGCCTTCGGCTAGGGTTGTAATCTCTGGGTCCTGGGATTGAGCCTCAGCAGGGACTCTGCTTCTCCTTCTGCTTCTCCCCCTGCTAGTGCTCTGTCTCTTTCTCAAATGAATAAAAAACAAAACAAAACAAAACACAAATATTAAGGAATTATTAAGAGGAATAATGCCACTCTGGTTATTAATGTTTACAAAAAGTTTTAAAATACACTGAAGTCCCTATAGGTGAAATGACAGGTTTGTAATTTACTATAAAACACAAGGGCAAACACAGGGTGGGGGTGGACTGATGGCACAAGACAGACAAAATGCTGGTAACCAACAAGTGAAGCTATAGAGAGGTCCATTAGATTCCCCTTCCTTTTGTGTACATTTGAAATTTGACATAATAAAAAGATGTTAAGAACAGATGAGCACAGGTATACTTCAAGTTTTACTGCTCTTTGCAAATGTTGTTTTTAACAAATTGAAGGTTTGTAGCAAATCTACTTCAAGCAAGTCTATCGGTGCCACTTTCCCAACAGCATTTGCTCACTTCATGTCTCCATCTCACATTTTGGTTAGGTGTTTGCAGTATTTCCAACTTTTTATTACTCCCTTTGTTACGGTGACCTGTGATCTTTGATGCTACTTTTGTAATTGTGAAGCCACAAAACACACCTTTATAAGGCAGCGGACTTAAGTATGTGTGCTCTGACTGTCCCATTAACTGGCAGTTGTCCCATCTCTCCCCCTCTTCCGGCCTCCTCATTCGCTGAGATACTACAATACTGCAATCATACCAGTTAACAAGTCTACAGCGGCCTCTTAAGTATTCAACTGAAAGGAAGAGTTGCACGTCTCACACTTTAAATCAAAGCTACAAATGATCAAGCTTGTAAGGAAGGCAGGTCAAAAGCTGAGACATGCTGAAAGCTAGGCTTCTTGCACCCAACAGCTGAGCTATGAACGCAAAGGAAAAGTTCTTGAAGGAAATGAAAAGTACTACCCTAATGAACACAATGAATGATAAAAAAGTGAAAAGGCCTTGTTGTTGACACGCAGAAAACCTGAGTGGTCTGGGTACAAGATCAAACCAGCCACATCATCGCCTTAAGCCAACGCCTAAACTGGAGCAAAGCTTAACTCTTCAATTCCAGTAGCATTCTGGAAATTCTAGAGCTCTTCAGAATTATTATCAATCTGCCTGTTGTGATTATTCCCACTGGCCAGGCTTGGGCCTTCATCTTTCATTTATGTTATTGTAAAAGCCTTCTGGATTACCTTATCTCAAAAGATTTCTCCCCTCAAATCTCTTCTACTGTGAATGCTTTTTATTTTTTTCACTACTATATATAGGGTACCCACTTACTGACATGCATTGTAAGGAGTATTTTTCAAGCACTACCTTCAATCTTTATAATAATCCTTGGGAAATGAGAAAAAGCAAGTTGAAGTGATTTACCTGCCCGAGGCCCTATAGCTACTAAGTGTCAGAGCCAAAATCTGAATCCAAATCTGTCCGGTAGCAAAGCTTGCTCTGTTCCTAGGCCATACTGCATCCTCTTTCTAAGAAAGAATTGCAATTTTTTCTATAAAACAATTTTTAAAAATTTACATTTTAAAAAACTTTCACTCAATTCTCAGTGACAGGATGAATTTCTTTTACGATCCAGTGCAATCTGGACTGAATCTACCTTTTCGATCAAATTAATATCATTTATTGAATTATTCATTCTTTGCCCATTTATCTGCAATACTGGCTGTTTTCTGGGGCGCCTGGGTGGCTCAGTGGGTTAAGCCTCTGCCTTCGGCTCAGGTCATGATCTCAGGGTCCTGGGATCAAGCCCCGCATCGGGCTCTCTCCTCAGCGGGGAGCCTGCTCCCCCACCTCTCTCTGCCTGCCTCTCTGCCTACTTGTGATCTCTCTCTCTCTGTTAAATAAATAAATAAAATCTTAAAAAAAAAAAATACTGGTTGTTTTCTATCAGCTGTCCCCATATGCACTGGTTTACTTTCTGGGCTTTCCATTCCATTTCCTGGGTCTAAGTTATCACTCAAGGGTTTGTATCTTCTGTTAGCTCAGAGGTAATCCCAATATCCGACAGGTGGAACGTGGTTAGTAAACACTGGCTCATCAATTAATGTTCGGAACACCCTTCTCCTATGTCACAAGAAGAACGTACCTGAGAGAAACCTCGAGTCGAACTGTAAGAACTGGTAATGGCATTGCGGCTAGAGCTAGGGATGCCACCTGTGTATGTGCTCGTCAAGGAGCTCATGGAAGAGGTGCGAGATCTCTTATTCGAGTGGTCATCGGAGCTCTGGGAATTGAGACCTCTCTTCAGAGAGCCAGGCCTAACAAAAGGAAAAAAGACAGTGAGTATGCTATTTAAGGCAACATTCTTTAAAGGCTTCATCCATGGTTACAAAATATTTCTTAAATAAACTTAATAAAAAAGGATAAAGCTCTTAATGCTATTGTTACCACTTCATCTAAGTATCTCCAAGTCAGGAAGGGAAAGCCAAATATTTAAAAAATTAAATGTGTGACTCCACTTATACAATATTCTAGGAAAAAAACCTCATCAGTGGATGCCTGGTGCTAGGGGCAGGACTGCAGGAAGGTTACTAAGGGGCATGGGGTAACTTTTGAAGGTGACGGTTATGTTTATTACCTTGGTTATGGAATGGTTTAACAGGTATATACACGTCAGAACTTATTCAGACTGTACGCTTTAAAAAGGCGGTTTATTATAATGTCAATTATACCTCAATAAACCTACTAAAAAAAAACCAGAATTAAGAGGAACCAACCAATTTTTCTAAGCTTCCAACCAAAACATCTTTCCTGTAGAACAGTCGTCCAACCTTTGTTACAATGTAGATAACTTACTTTCTCCTAGAGTGATGAATGTCAACCACGAACTAGTTTATTCTTACACTGGATGAAAATGTTTTTCCTCTAACTTCCACCTATGGATCTATTTGGAGCCGAACTGAACAAATGTTAGCCGTTTCTTCATGCAACTGCCCTCTGGTTTTTGGTGACCATTATCCTTCCCTCCCTCATTTCCTTATTCCCCTTGAGATTTTTCTCTCTTGGGTTAATACTTTATACCTTCAAAACCCACTCATGCACGGTCACCACCCTGTAACATCTTACAATTGCTTTACTCGGAATGAACGTCAGGTTGTGTTTATTCTCTCTTATAGTGCAGGCCATCGAACCAAGGACAACACTGCACGGACAATGTGAGCACAACTTAGGACAGCAGGACCCCCTCACCTGCTCTATTCTAGTCTTTGTTCTGCTATCAGCACAGACTGGGAACACATTATCTATTTTCGCAGGCTTATCACACTCCTGACTCAATAAGCATGTAAGTTACCTCAAGTCTTTTCACACAGATTTCCAAGACACTTTCCCTCTCATCCAAACCTAAATGTATTTAAACTCAAATGTACAAACTTAACATTTATCTTAAATTTCATACTGTTGCACTTTAACCATCGCACAAACCTGTTTTTATACAGTTATTAAATATATTTATAAACTCTCTTATTCTTACCATATTTTTATCCATGTTAATGAAAAAATATTAAAAGAAATTAGAAGATGGTTATTGTGGGACATTACTCAAAATGTTCCTCTCTGATGTCAAAGATTTGAACCTGGACTAATAAAGCATGCAAAAACAGAGAAAAATCTATGGGACAACAGCTCTCACAATGCCCTTCCCCAGTCTACCTCATTCAGATGGATTCTCACTTACTTAGGCACAAAAGCAGCAGGGACTCCATTAGCCACCAGGGGCTCAAATGCTGAATGTCCACTCCCACTGCTATCATGGCGCCTGTGACAAATCAAAAAACCCTCAATTAAATGAACTTTTTTTTTTTTCCTTAGAGCATCCTCTCATATTCTTGGAACCTTATACTATTTCTGTGGCATATAGAAATGGCTAGACAAGAAAAAGACTGCTTCAAATCCTAAAGATTTTGAAAGGTATATTCATTCTAAGACTGTCCTCATAATTACAAGTATAAAAATGCTTGAAGACTTTTTGAACTTATTCAGGTGTATTATTTGCTAACTTCTCTCCAAAGTATTACAATCACAAATTTAATACTCTACCATCCACAAATAAAAAACCAAAAACCAGAAACATTTTAGGAACTAACCCACACAACCCATTGTGCTCTGGATGTTAATATGGCAAGTTTGTTAGGGAAAAACTTCACGTCTCACACATAAGGGCCTACGCATGGTGCCCATAATCACTGCTCACTGCAAGTGTGAGAAAAATAATACAGAATCCTCAGTTACAGGCTCACTGGGGTCAAGAAAAACTTTAACCTTGGAGAATATGAGGGACTTATCTGGACCACAAGAATGATGATTCTCTCTCCCACCTCCACATCCCCCACTCCTTGCCACCCCTGCTTAGCTAGCTGACATCAGTTCAAACTGCTCACTTAAAAATCATCTCTACTCATCATTAGATCTTCCTATGTCACATAAAAACACTTCCATTTATTAATATCTCCCTACCTACCTTTGCACTGGTAGTACCAAAGAGGGTCAACTTTGTAGGATATGAACAATCTGGTTTAGGTAATGGTTATATTTAACAAGTGTGGGGTCCACTGTCTCCTCAGAGTGCTTCCTTGACCGACGTATATAAAGAAACCCTCTTCTCATTAGTCTGTTATATCATCCTATTGTGTTTCTTTTTCTTTTTTTTTTTTACTTCAATACATGTACAATCTAGAATTCCTTATTTTATTATCCACCTCCCATGGGGACTCTTGTCTTACTCATTGCTCTATCCACAGTACCTGGAATAGGCCCAGTCACACACTAGGTACTCAATTTGTCAAATTAAAAGATGAGTGAAACTCTTAACTGATTCTTGGAAAGCAGTTACACATCACACCTAGTGACTTCCACCTCCGCTCTTTCCCCACTACGAGACAGACTGCTTATTCCATTTTCATTAAAATATCAGAAACCAAATAATGGAATCGGTTTTACTCTCATTACTGACAAATCTACCATATTCCAGTCTTCACTTTTCTTCACCAGCATTTCCCTTGGCATCAATATGACATTTGAATGATGGTTAACCAAATAACTGAGCCACATAAGCTGGTGAAGGGAAGATTTTTAGCATTCTCTTTAAAAAAAACCAATAAATTTAGCACATTTGTATCAAAAGTATGAGGCTAACATGGCTAATAGCTGTCACCCTATCTCTAGTACTTACAGAAAAGGTAAGTTACAAAATTTAACCTGCACCTTAGGAAGCCAACAGCATGAAAGCCCTTGTTCTCAAGCTCTTCCATGGAATCCAAAGAAGGGCACCTACTGAGGCTCACAAACTCTGGAGTGGGCCTCTGTTTCTTTTTGGGCATGACCTGTATTTCAACAAAATACAGGAGTCTGTGTGGGAGGCCTCTTTAGTACTCGGTGGAGTCTGTTACCTTCTTTTATTTTCTTGGCTATCAGAAAATATTTGGTCTTCCTCCTCTGCTGTCCTTTTCTTCCTCTCCTTGAGGGCACTCAGTACGGTCTCCTTTGCACATGGGTCTGGGGCATTACTTGATGGTGAGGACAGTGTTGAGTTGATTGTTTGCTCTGGTCTATAATGAGAAACAAGATTCTGGCATTAAGATATGTTAATAACTATGCCATACAGCACAGACTTCAGTCACTGGAAATCAGAAGCTAACTAATAAGCACAAGTATACACTGACAGAAACTGCCCTTAAAATTAAAGCTACAATTTAAGGCCAAAATAAAACAAAATGCTGTTCAAGGACTAGAGTTAGGGATTTCTCAAATAAGCACCTTCTTTCCTTTTTTGCTTTATAGTTGTTTTGTTAGAGAAACGGCTGTGGAAAAATAAGTGGAAATAAACAGGAGTTTATTCTGCTAGTAGTAACACTCACATTGGTGAACGAGTCCATTTACTATCCGGAGGAGCAATCCTCACTGTCACTGGGCTGCACACCATTTTGGAATTACGAGCAGACAGCACAGTCTTCTTGTGATAACCATTCCAGCACACTGTAGGAAGTACGCCCAGAAGGGAATACTGGGCCTGTTGGATTGGATAGCGTCTTCGAGGTGTTATCATAAAGCGATTTGATAAAGTCCCACAATCCCTATGGAGAACAGGAGACACATTATAGAACCAAAGAAGCTTGAAGGAATGACAGAAATGTACATTACTAAAGAATCACGTGGGTTCAGTTATCTTCCAGAGAGCTTAAACCACTTAAAAAAATAAAAAAGCTTTTATTTATTTAATTAATTTATTTAGAGAAATGGAGCACATGCCGGGGAGGGGCAGAAGAGCAGGGAGAGAGAAAAAAAAAAAAAAGAAGAGGAGGGAGAGAAAATCTCAAGCAGACCGCCCTGAGCGCATAGAGCCTGATGCAGGGCTTCCGTTCACAAAACTGAGATCACAACCTGAGCCTAAACCAAGAGTTGCATGCTCAACTAAATGAGCCACCCAGGAGCCCCTTAAACTGCCTTTTTTTTTTTTAAGATTTCATTTATTCCTTTGACAGAGAGAGAGAGATCACAAGTAGGCAGAGAGGCAGGCAGAGAGAGAGGGGGAAGCAGCCTCCCTGCTGAGCAGAGAGCCGGACTCGGGGCTCGGTCACAGGACCCCTAGATCACGACCTGAGCCGAAGGCAGAGGCTTTAACCCACTGAGCCACCCAGGCGCCCCTCTTAAACTGCTTTTTGAGCCACCAAAAAACACAGCATTTTTATGGCAACGTTCCCCCATTCCATCTAAGGATGGAAAGTGGCAGCTGCTTAGCAGCTGTCCCCACAATGGACTTCAACAATTTTAAGAGGGAAATTGAAAACCTGCCCACACAAGTAAAACTGCAATGGAAGAAAAGAGCGTGTTAGGACATGCAAGGAGGAACTTTTCAAGAATTCTCAGATCTTTTCACTCTTTTATGCTGAGTCATAAGTAATAAACACCCAAAGTCAAACACTTTGATACCTAAGTTCATCTTTCAACTAAATGTACTTATCAATAATCTAATATTTTCACCAAAGTTTTGTATTCTCTTATAATGGTCAGCTATTGGGACTAAATGGAAATGCCCCTTTAATTTGATCTTTATCAATCAAGTTTTATCTAAGAGGGGGTCTCCTGGGAACACCTCTTTGAGCTCGGCTAACTGACCTGATTGCTCTTATTGGTACAAAGAAAAAATACAACAAAACATACTTTTATAACTACTCTAGAAAGATCAAGATATTTTCACCAGAAGTAGGGACATTTTAGTAGCTTATCTAGTATTTTTCAAAAGTCTGTATTAAAATTCAGTTTTAAAAACTGTAAAAAAGGGAAACGCTCCGGCATCACATCTCATTCCAAAGGTTCAAGGAAGGCAGGGGACGGCTGACACACACCAAGGTGTTTCAAGAGGACAAAGCGACACAGATTCCACTTTTGACTTGATGAAAAAGAAAATCGGATTTAAAAGTCAAGCTCTCCATTCAAAGCCGGTTGAGAGAGAAGGGTGTGGGGAAAATAGCGGATCTTACCGGTGGGAAGGCCTCCTAGAAGGTCGGAGAAGAGGAGTGGGGAGAGAGGGGTGAATGTGATGCACACGATGGGCCAAGTGTGCGGGCGGCGCGGCGCGGGCGGGAGTGCGGCGGCGGCCAGGCCTCTCCAGCAGGTCCCTGGCCTCCGGGGCGGGGGCAGGCTGCGGGGGGCCGGGCTTGCCCAGGTAACTGCCCATGAGGAGCAGTTCGGCGGGGTCGGGTCCTTCGAGCAGGGTCCGCGGCTCTAGGAGATTTCCGTTCACCGCCGACTTGGCTGGAGGCGAGGAGTGCAAGGTTCGCTGACGCCGCGCGTTCCGAACGAGCGAGGAGAGCGCGCGCGAACCGCGGGGCTCACGGCTCAATCCCCACCAGGCCGCGGTGGCCCCCACAGCCAGCCAGGCCAGCGCCGCCGCCGCCGGCACCAGGTACAGCACGAGGCCGAACAGCGACAGGCCGAGGAGCGCCGCCCCGGCCGGGCCGCCGCAGCCCCCAGCCCGGCCCCGGCCGTCCCTGACGCTCGCTATCGGCCGCCGCCGCTCGCCTCCGCCAGCCGCCGCAGCCGCCGGAGACATCGCGGCTCCGCGCCGCGGAGAAGACTTAAATATCCCAGCGTGCACCGCGCCGCGCGCCGCGTCACCGCGTGCCGGCTGCGTCACTGCGCAGGCGACTCGTACGCGCGACTGCCTCGGGCAACGCCGCCGCTGCCTGGCAACGCGCTAGACCCGACCCCACTCTACAAATGCGGCCTCCCGGAAACAGCGAGGTAGTCTTCTGGAGGCTTCCGCGCGTCCACTGTGCAGCACTCATCCCGAGGTGACCCGGTAGAAGAGTCGCATGAAAAATAAAAGCCCTGGAAAGCGACCACTCACGTAATGCTTGATCCATGTTGCTTCCTAGAGAGCTGAACTCCCCGGAAGAAGTTGTTACCGGGCACTTTTTTCATGATTGCTACCAGAGGTGGTGAGTTTTTCAGTTGCCCTGTTTCTGCCAAAGGGGGTTTACATGCACAGCAACAGTGAAAGGCCAGACCAGCCCAAACCAACCACCCTTGTTAAATGTGGATCTAATTCTAATAAATCCCCGATCAAGCAGTCTAGTAGTCTAATATATTGCGGATCAAACCTGAAGCTGCAAGCTAAGTTTGATTTCCTGCCGTACAAATTGGTTAAGTGGGACAATTACCTATGAAATTTCACATCATGGTTCAGAATTGGGTAGATTTTGAGGATTTGTGATCAATTTACCGATGTTACTACATATGATGTCTGAGAAAGTGGATGAGTGGTTGGTGAGGGCTGGGGAGTGTGTTGGGGGTCGGAAAATGGAGAATGACTGCTAAAGGTGGGGTTTTCTTTTGGGGGGTACAAAAATGTTTTAAAATTAGATTATGGTGGGGTTGCACAACCCTGTCAATTCTATGGTATGTGAATTTTTTCTTAATAAAACCATCTAAAAAGAAAAGTCTTGGTGGTCTGCCAATTCAGATTTTGATCTAGCTCAGCTTCCTCCGGCATTCATTCACTCCACTACTGGTCGACAGAAAAGGGGAGAAGACAGGGTCTCTGATCTCTAGAAGCTTTCTGTTTAGTGGAGAAGAAAGATGCTTAAATAGAAAGCTTCGATTCACTGTGGCCAGCGTGATAAGAGAGGAAGAGAAAAGAGAGGGAATGATAAAGGGGAAGACAGGCTTGGAGGTGTTTCTTGAGCAAACAAGAACTGGCTAAAGCAGGTTCAAGGCAGATGCAGGAGCACTGTGCAAAAGCACAGAGATGGAAAGGAGTATGGCCAGAGATTAGGAGGTTTGAGGGAATGGAGAGGTTAGAAAGATAGTCAGGGCTCAGTAAAGAGGCCTCTGGAGCAACCTGAAGAGATGAGAAAGGCAGGCAATTCTCCCCAACCCATTACAGGTGTAATTCCGCTTCTGTCTGTTTGATTTCATGAAAGACTTCATTTGAAAAGAAAATGGGACGGGCTGTGTTACTTAGGAACAGATCTCAGCAGTAGCAGTGGAAGAGTGGGACAAGAGTTAAATTGTGAATGGAAAACCAGGAAGTAGAGGCAGTGAGTGCAGACTTCCCATTCAAGGAATCTGGATAAGGAAAAAGAAAGTATCTAGCTCAGCAAGGATCCTTTAAATTATCATATATTATTGGTATTCAGAGGAGGAGCCAGACATAAAAGCCATCAATGTACACATGCCATGAGACTAAGATTACTTGGGAATTAACGTAGATAGAGAGGTGAGACTTGAGCCCGAGGGCACCCCACTGTTTAGAGGTCAAAGAAATGGACACACAAACCCGCAAATCATTTAGTAAAATATAAGTATGACACTAAAATTTAACACTTCTGTATGGGAAAAGACAACATAGGTGCTAAAAGACATGCTAAGACTGAGAAGAAACAACTAATACAAACAAAAAAACCTCACATAACTCATTTAAAAACCATGTAACTAGAATTTATAAGGAACTCCTAAAAATCAGTACAAAAACACAACTGTAAAAAAGGACAAGTGATATAAAAATTAATTTATTGAATAGGAAACCCAAATGACCAATAATAAATAAATACATATGTACATGTATATCTGTAAATAACTCACTAGTAATCTAGGAAATCTTTACTGAACAAGAAACCATTCTGCATTCCTTTACACAAGTAGAAAAATTTAATAGTTCAACAAGATTAAATTTTGGCAAGGATGTGGAACAAATGGAATGATGTGTTGTTTGTAGATATGTAAAATTACAATTTGGAAAGCAACTTGACAATATCTAATAAGACTGAAGAAATAGGTACCTTATAACCTTGCAATTCCATTTCTGGGTACAAAGAGAGTCACTGCAGCATCATTTGTATTACAATTTGAACACACCTAAATGTCTAATGTCTACCAACCAAGAATGGAGGAATAGTGGTATAATTCATATAATAAAATACTATAAAAGCAGCTGAAAATTAACCACCTTTCCAGCCATAATTAAGTGATTCTAGGCTAGTTCTCCCACCATGAACAACTATAAAAATGGACAAATTTTATGAAGCAACTATTTTCAGACAAAGAACAACAGGAAGTGCAAGACTGATCCCTGAGAGGAAACTCATGAAGTAAGCCCTGAAAATCACCAAGTTCCCCTAAGTGGAGACAATTTCCCAAGTGTAGTGCAGACAACTGGAGTATGAATAGAGTAGAGAGATCCCACGGGGCTGAGGAGGCAAAAATGGACTTTAAGATAGCTGAAACCCCTGGAAACCACTGGGCAGAGCAACGGAAAGGAAGGTGTCATGAAGACGGAATTTCAGCAGTCTATGTGTGAGTCCCCTAAAAATCTGTGGCTGAAGGCTGGCATGATGATTAATTTTATTTCTCAACTTGACTGAGCCTCAGGGTGCCCAGCTACTTGGTTAAAGATTATTTTGGGGTATGTCTATGAGAGTATTTCTGGATGAGATTAACATTTGAATTGGTAAACTAAGTAAAGAAGATTGCCCTTGCACAGTGGGTAGGCCTCAACCAATCTGTTGAAGGCCTGAATAGAACAAAAGGCCTGGGTAAGAATTCTCTCCGCCTGGCTTCTAGCTGGGACATCTATCTTCTGTTTCCTTCTTTCAGACTTGAACTTGGAACTAACTCACACTATAGACTCTTTTGCTTCTTAGGCCTTTGGCCTTGGACTGAAACTATACCATTGGTTCTCTTAGGTCCCCAGTTTGTCGACTACAGATCTTGGGACTTCTCAGCCTCCATATTGTATGAACCAATTCCTGATTGTGTGTGTGTGTGTGTCTGTGTGTCTGTGTGTCTGTGTGTGTGTGTGTATCCGTCCTATTGGCTCTGTTTCTCAGGAGAACTTTGAATAATACAGTCAGGCAGTATAGCACAGAGAGATTCCCTGAAGCTTACTAGAAAGCAAAGTACTAAATGGGTTAAGATTAGAACAGAGATACTAGAGTTAGAGCATTCCCAGGGTAAAAGCATTGCCAGGGGAATTATGGCCCTACCAAAATGGAGAGATCTCAAAAGTGCATCTTTAACATCCTTGGAATCCAGCTGAAACAGCAGAAAGGTTACAACTTGAGGTAAGGATCATAGTCTAGAGTAAGGCCTATTCTAGGTCCTCCTTAATAAATTCTAAAATCAAACCATGACAAGATCCATAGGAAACAAGTTTGAAAGTTGAGTATCACCAAGTTAGTGGGGCTTGGGAAACACTCTAGGCTCTTCACTGATGTGTAAAGACAAGACAAAAAACCAACTATAAACAAATGTAAGGTCATTAGCCAGTAATTACACTCCCTGCCAGAACAAGAATCCATATGCCTCATGGAGAAATAAGAGACTCCAGGGTATTGTTCACAATGTACAATATTCAATGAAAAGCCCTTTAGGCCTACAAAAAAACCCAAAACAATGTGATCCATAGTCAAGAAAAAAAAAGCAGTATATAGAAATGAACCCAAGATGGTCTAAATGGTAGACATAGCCAACCAAGATCTTAGTGAACTATTATAAATATATCCAAAGAATTAAAGGAAAGCATGGTCTTAAGAAGTAAATAGATAAGGAATCTGCCCAGAAATGGCAATTATAAGGAAGAAACTAACAGAAATGCTAAAACTAAAAAATTGAAAATTTTTACTAGATAAGCTTACCAGCAGATTGGAGAGAGGAAAATAAAGCCAGTGGACTAAAAGGCAGATCAGCAGAAATGATCTCATAATGAACAGACCCTCCAGGATCTATGAAGCAATATCAAATAGCCTATCATACGTGCAACTGGACACTCACAAGGAAAAGTGAGATGGGGCAGAAAGATATATTTAAAAAATAATGTCTGAATTTCCTGAATGTGATGAAAAATTATAGTTTAAAGATCCATGAAGCTGAACAAACTACAAAGCAACTAAACTGCAGCTTCTGATCAGAAACAAGGTAGGCTAGAAGACAATGAAAAAATTTTTTTAAATGCCGGGGTGGTGGTGGGGAATCTTGTCATCCCAGAATTGTGTGTTCAGCAGAAAATCCTTCAAAAATGAGAGTGAAATAAAGACCCTTCTTGATAAATGAAATCTAAGAGAATTCATCAGTGGCAGAACTGTACTACAAGGAATGTTAAAAGCTGCCCTTTAGACCAAAGGGAGCTAAGACCAGATGGAAATGTGGAACTATATGAAGGAATGAAGACCATCATGGTAAACAAGTGGGTAAATGTAAAAGACTTCTTTCATGATTTACTTTAAGAACTGATTGTTTCAAGTAAAAATAGAGAGACATTGTATAGGTAGATATAACAAATATAGAAGGAAAAGATGTAATAACAACCACCAGAAGCTGGGTTGTGGGGCGGGTAAGTGTAGTTATACTGTTGTAAGGTTATTATATTTGTGATATGGAAAGCAGGAAGTGGGACATGTGAAGTACCAGGTCTAACATGAGAAAGGGTATGGTGAAATAGAAATAGGAAAATGATGTGTAAAGGTATTCAATAGTGACTCTATCCTGGATCATAAGAGAAGTCTTAATAAATGTAAAAGAACTGGTATAAAGCAAAGTGCATTCTCTGAGCATAATGGAATTAAACCAGAAAATCAATAACAGAAACAAAAGGAGAATCTCCAAACCACTTGATAATTAAACAACACAATCTAATTAATCCAAAAGTCAAACAGCAAATCTCAAGGGACCTTAGAAAAAATTTTGAAATGAATTACAATGAAAATATAATGTATCAAAATCTAGAATAGGGGCTTTTACTCCTGAAGATAATGGAACAACCGATTTACCCTCTGACCTAGAACAACCACCAAAACCAGACAATATATGAAACAGTGGTTTCTAAGTCAACAAGGGGCAATGTTCACTGAATTGAGAAACAGTGTGAGCCCTATGATCATCACAGTTTACTGTTTTCAGTTTCTAGGCAGTGTTACAGAAAGGAAAGGAACAGAGGAAGAGCCCAGTGGATTTCCTGACTTGAAATATAGGGCTAAGAGTTTGAGGAGATCAAAACAGCTAAAGTTTGAAATACAGAATACCAGACAGCAAACTGTGAAGAGTTCCCAGAGACCTACGGAGGTTTCTCTTTGAGTAGTTAGCGCAGTACTCATGAGTGTATGTTTATGGGGAAACTACCCAATGCTAAAGAAAAAAACATCCAAAAGTATTAAAAGAAACAGGATCTGGCACTAACAAAGGGTCAAGAATCATGTTTATTCTCACCAGCCGGACTGTAAAAACTCATAATACGATATTAGGGGTACTCAGGAAGGTGCTGCCTCAGTAATGGGAAATAATCAGCCTTATACTGAGCACTGCTCTGGACCTACCTTATAGATCATAAAAGCAAAACCTGAAAGGATCGAACTGTTTCCAACAATCTTACCTACATCCCAAAACAAAGTTCAAGAAAATGTACAGGACTGAAAAAATGACCAGCACTCAATAAGGTAAAATTCAGGGTTAGATCACCAGGCCTGTAAACAAGCAGGGAAACAGCTCATCAGGAGAAGAGTAATCAATCAAAACTGACCCAGAACTGACACATGTTAAAATTATCTGAGAACAATAAAAATTATTTTATTCCCTATGTTCAAAAAGATAGAGATTGGAAAAATATAAGAAGAAATCGTGGCCTCAAACTTCCCAAATATAATGAAAAATACACATCTTCATATCTGAAGCTCAATCTCAAGTACAAGAAACAAAGAGAACCATAACAAGTCTCATCATAACCGAACTGTTCGAAACCAGTGATACAGGTAAGATGCTAAAGACAGCTAGAGAAAAAAGACGTGTTACTTATAGAGGAACAAAGATAAGGATAATACCAAATATCTTCTTGGAAACAATGCAAAGGAGAAGACAGCAGAGTAACAACTTTAGAGTACTGATAGAAAAAACTATAAATCTAGAATGATATACCTGGTGAAAATATCTTTTAAAAAGGTGAGATAAAGAGGTCTTCAGACATACAAATGCTAAAAGAATTCATCACTACCAAACTAAAAGTATAAGAAATGTTAAAAGATGCCCTTCAGGCAGAAGGAAAATGATCCCAGATAGAAACCTGGATCTACACAACGGAAGGAGTTCAGAGCACTGGAAATGGTAACTGTGTAGGTAGATATTTATGACCTTTCCTCCTCATTATTTAAATCTCTTTAAGACATAACTGAGTGACCTAAGCAAAACAGCAGGGTAGGAAGCTTCAAGCTCCCATCCTCCCAAGAGAAACAAAACAAAACAAAAAAACAATAACAAAAACAAGTAGTAACTA
Source organism: Potos flavus (assembly GCA_028534135.1). NCBI lineage: Eukaryota > Metazoa > Chordata > Mammalia > Carnivora > Procyonidae > Potos > Potos flavus. The sequence goes on along the minus strand of CM052890.1, from coordinate 7,458,950 downwards.
TCAGAACCAACTTTATCAGAACTCTGGAAAACAATCAGAGGTTTACATCAACCAAACAAATGTTGAATCAAGAAAACAGCAATTTTAAAGTGGTGAAAAGCTTTGTGGTTTTGTTTTTTTACTTGCCCTTCTCCCACCTACTCCCCATCTTGGCAGCAATCTTGAAGACAAAAACCTACATTCCCAGTGTGGGAACCTAGTCGCTGGTTCCACAGAGAACACACTAGATCTTTTTTGCAAATTACTATGTGTATCTGCTCTATATGGAGGCTACCTGCGGGAATGATGCAGGAACTTGTCTCTGTTTTGCCAAACGTGGAACTCACTCAGGCTAGAAAAGCAATGGGCATTGCTTGAAAACACTGCAAGGAAAATAAACCACCACAGATGCAATGGGCGAAAGGTTACAGTTGAGACACACAACGAACCACTGTTAAAGACTGAATTTTTCCCCAAAAAACATATATGCTGAACCCCAATCCTCAATGTAACTATATTTGGAGATAGGTTTTTTTTTTATTTGTAAAGAGTTTATTTATCTGGCAGAGAGAGAGTGAGCACAAGCAGGGGGAATGGAAGAGGGAGAAGCCTCTCTGCTGAGCAGGGAGCCTGATGCGGGGCTCAATCCCAGGACTCTGGGATCATGACCTGAGCTGAAGGCAGATGCTTAACTGACTGAGCCACCCAGGTGCCCGAGAGATAGGTTCTTTAATATGTGTGGAGCCCTAATCCAAATTCATATGACTAATGTCCTTATAAGAAGAGGTAGAGGTGGCTCAGTTGGTTAAGGGTCCTACTCTTGGTTTTGGCTCAGGGCATGATCTCAGGGTCTGGGGATCAAGCCCTGTGTCAGGCTCCCAGCTCAGTGGGGAGTCTGCTTGAGGATTCTCTTGCTCTGCCCTCTTCCTCCCCTCTCTAAAATAAATAAATAAATCTTAAAAAAAAAAAAAAAAAAAAGGAAAAAGAAGAAGTAGAGACCCCAGGGATGTTTGTTCACAAAGAAATGTCATGTGAGAACACAGCAAGAAGATGGACCTCTGCAACCAAAAAGAGAGGACTCAGGAGAAGCCAGCCCTAACAACACACTGATCTTGGACTTTCAGCATCTAAGAACTGTGAAAAAATTAATTTCTATTGTTTAAGCCATCTAGTCTGTGATATTTTGTTATGGCAGCCCCCTAACAGACTAATACAGACTGCCTAAAGTATGGGAGGGAAAGCTGGGGAGTTTCTTTGGGAAATCAGGGCATTTGTAGTTACCCATGTATAGGAGAGAATTTAGAGACATGTGCTCAGGATACATCTGACAAGACCCTAAGTTTTCACCTTGGTCTGATCCCTAGGATCAGTAGAGGCCTGGGTAAGTGTTTAAAAAAAAAGCTGCAGCATGGAAGCAATCTAAAAAGACTAGAAGTGAGTTTTTTTTCCTTCTATATTTAGCTTCTGGTATTCAAGGACCTCTCTATCAAACCATTAGCTGAACACAAGCCAACATGACAGACTTCAGTGACCACACATGACAATGATACAGTCTGCAAAAATAGTTCAGAAAAGTCACAAAACAAGTAGACTATTACAGCCTTCGATGATTTAATTAAAACACAACAACAACAGCAAACAGCAGGGCAGAGGAGATCAGATTTCCAGAGCTACTACAATATACAAATGTCTAATGACATTGTCAGTGACAATCACAAACCATGCAAAGAAACAGGACAGTATGGTCCACTCAAAGGAACAAAAATAAACAGGCAGAGATCATCCCTGAGGACGCCCAGACCTTAGACTTACCAAAGATTTTTAAAAAGAAGATGGTCTTGCTTACATGTGGAGCATGGGGAAGAACGTGGAGGACATTGTGAGAAGGAAAGGAAGGGTGAATTGGGGGAATTCGGAGGGGGAGATGAACCATGAGAGACTGTGGACTCTGAGCAACAAACTGAAGGTTTTGGAGGGGAAGGGGTAGGGGGGTTGGGTGAGCCTGGTGATGGGTATTGAGGAGGGCACGTATTGCATGGAGCACTGGGTGTGGTACGTGAACAATGAATCTTGTAACACTGAAAAAATAAAATAAAAGTATTTGGGGAAAAATTAATTAAAAAAATTAATAAAAAGAACAGTGTTAAATATGCTCAAGAACTAAAGGGAAATGATGTAGGAGCAAAATGAAGATATTGATAAAGAGATAAATTACAAAAAGGAACCAAAGAGAAATTCTGGAGCTAAAAAGTACGTTAACTGAAATAAAACATTCATTAGATGGTTTCAAGAGCAGATTTGAGCAGGTAGAAGAATCACCGAACTTGACTTAAATTACCCAGTCTGAGGAGCAGAAAGAAAAAAGATTGAGAAGAAAATGAACAGGGGCTAAGAGACCTGTAGTACAACAACAAGAAGACCAACATGTGCATTATGGGAGTCTCAGAGGAGAGAAAGAGAAACAGAAAGAATATTTGAAAAACTAATGGTCAGAACTTTCCAAATTTGGTGAAAGATACGAGTCGGCACATACAAGAAGTCAACAAACTCTAAATAAAATAAGCGCAAAGAGATGCACACCAATGCACACATTATAATCAAACTGTATAAAGACAGAGTCTTGAAAGCAGCAAGACAGAGGCAACTTGTCAAGTAAAAGGATTCTCAATAAGACTAGCAACTGATTTGTCATCTGAAACCATGGAGGCCAGAAGTCAGTGAGATACTGTACATAAAATGGTGAAAGAGGGACTCCTGGGTGGCTCAGTCAGTTGGGCGGCTGTCTTCAGCTCAGGTTATGATCCCAGGGTCCTGGGATTGAGTCCCACATTGGGGTCCTTGCCTGCTTCTCTCTCTGCCTCTGCCTTCCATTCTGCCTGCTTGTGCTCTCTCTGACAGATAAATAAAATCTTTAAAAATAAATAAACAAAGTGGTGAAAGATATCTGCACTCCCATGTTTACTACAGCATCATGTACAACAGCCAAGATGTGGAAATGACCTAAGTGCCCATCCGTGGATGGACGGATAAAAAAGATGTGGTATGTGCATGCGTGGAATACTAGTCAGTCATCAGAAAAGGAAATCCTGCCATTTAAGACAACATGGATGGGCCCTGAGGGCATTACACTAAGTGAGATAAGTCAGAGAAACACAAATACTGTATGGTATTATATGTGGAATACAAAAAATCCAACCTCTTAGAAACAAAGAGTAGAATGATGATTAAAGGGGCGGGGGGTGGAGGAATGAAGGAGATGTTGTTGAAGTGTACAAACTTGCAACTAATAGAAAAATGACTCACGGAGATCTAATGTACAACATAGTGGTTATAGTCAACAATACTGTATTGTAAACTTCAAAGATGCTAAGAGACTAGAACTTAATTGTTCTCAACACAAAAAAAATGTTAATTATGTGACACGACAGAGGTCTTAGTTAAAGCTATGGTGGTAATCTTACTGCAATACACGAATGTATCAGATCAACACACTGTACACCTTAAACTTACACAATGTTCTGTGTTTATGTCTCAATTAAAAAAAAAGTGACAAAAGAAAAAACTTGTCAACCAAGAATTCTGTATCTGGAAAAATTTTCCTTCAAAAATGAAAAAGAAAAAGAAATTAACTTATTCACAGATACAAAAACTATAGAAGTTCAATTACACTAGATCCCCCTACATAAATGCTAAAGTAAGTCCTTTTACTGGAAAGGGAAATAAAAGTAATTGTAATTGTAAATCTGTGCTACTGGGCATACCATATATGGAGATGTAATTTGTGACAACAACAATAATAGGGGGTGGATTTGTATAGGAGCAGTTTTTTTGTGCTATTAAGGTTGTTATCAATTCAAACTAGATGGTTATACATTTAGGATGTTGGATATAATTCCATGGAACCACAAAGAAAATATTTTTTAAATACCTGGAATAAGAGATGATATTTTATGTGGAAAACCCAAAAAACTCCACTCTAAAACTGCTAGAACTCATACAGGAATTCAGTAAAGTGTCAGGATATAAAATCAATGCACACAAATCAGTTGCATTTCTATACAACAACAGCAAGACAGAAGAAAGAGAAATTAAGGAGTCGATCCCATTTACAATTGCACCCTAGATACCTAGGAATAAACCTAACCAAAGAGGCAAAGAATCTGTACTCAGAAAACTATAAAGTACTCATGAAAGAAATTGAGGAAGACACAAAGAAATGGAAAAATGTTCCATGCTCATGGATTAGAAGAACAAATATTGTGAAAATGTCTTTGCTACCTAAAGCAATCTACACATTTAATGTAATACCTATCAAAATACCATCAATTTTTTTTTCAAAGAAATGGAACAAATAATCCTAAGATTTATACAGAACCAAAAAAGACTCTGAATAGCCAGAGGAATGTTGAAAAAGAAAACCAAAGTTGGCAGCATCACAGTTCCAGACTTCAAGCTCTATTACAAAGCTGTAATCATCAAGACAGTATAGTACTAGCACAAAAACAGACACATAGATCAGTGGAACAGAATAGAGAGCCCAGAAATGGACCCTCAACTCTATGGTCAACTAATCTTCGACAAAGAAGGAAAGAATGTCCAATGGAAAAAAGACAGTCTCTTCAACAAATGGTGTTAGGAAAATTGGACAGCCACATGCAGAAGAATGAAACTAGACCATTTCCTTAAACCACACACAAAAATAGACTCAAAATGGATGAAAGACCTCAATGTGAGATGGGAATCCAACAAATTTCCTTGAGGAGAACACAGGCAGCAACCTCTTCAACCTCAACCGCAGCAACTTCTTCCTAGAAACATTGCCAAAGGCAAGGGAAGCAAGGGCAAAAATGAACTATTGGGACTTCATCAAGATCAAAAGCTTTTGCACAGCAAAGGAATCAGTCAACAAAAC